>JAADJZ010000020.1:0-600000 GCA_011032825.1 Massariosphaeria phaeospora
GCTTTTAGTCTAGCGCGCCTTGCAGTCTTGCTTTAACAAAAAAAAAGTAAGCAGCTTTTTAACAAAAGCGTTGCAACTTGCAACATTAGCTTTTGCTAGCTAAGCAACAAGTGCTATTTGCACGAATTTAAGCTGCTTAGCTAGTATTTACGGCAAAGTCTTGTGCTGCTACTCTTTAAGTAGAGCTTTCTATTGCTAAAATAAAAAAGAATTAGCATTTTGCTAATAAGTAGGTTGCTATTAAAAAGTTAAAAAAACTAAAAGCAGCGCAGTTTAACGCTATTGTTAATTCTAAAAGTACAACTTCTACTAATAGTCTTGTACTGCTGCTATTTAAAACGCTTTTAACTAACTTAGGCTAGTTACAAACTAACTTTTCTCTACTCGCTTTTTTTTCTTTTAACTTTTCTGCTTTTTTAGAGAACTTGAATTTCTTGCTTCTAAATTTTGCTAGTAATACTTTCGTACTAGTTTCTTGCAGTTTGTAAAATTCTATATTAGTTTTCATGTATTCTAGCTCTTTAGCTATTTTTGCTATTTAACTAAGTACTTCTACTAACGTCTAAACTTTTGTAAGTTTTTAATTTCTTCGACTTCGTACTTCTCGTTTTTGAGCTCGATATTAGTTGCTACTTCGGCGTTTAGTAGTGCTAGTTTAAGAAGTAATTTGTAAAAAACTAGATGTATGCGCATGCTTGTAAGTAGTTGTAGTTTAAATAATACAAGTTTTTTAACTTTTAAGATTTTAAACGGTTTTATTTAGAAGTTGTTTAACTTGTTGCATAGTTGTTTAGTTTTTAAGTTCTTTTGTAAGAAAAAAACTCTATTTCTTTCGTTAAAGTTAGTTTCTTAAGCTTTTTTTTATTTGCTAACTTAGCTGTCGTAAAGTTCCTTTAAGTAATTTGTTAACTTAACTTATTGTGTAATTTTTGCATTTTAAAAGCCTTGTTGTTTGCTGCTAGCGAAATGCTTTTAATATTCTTTAGATTTTAATAAGCTACTAGCTTATATCTGTAATTTGCGTAGTATAGCAAATGTTCTATTGTTGTAAACTTTGTGCTGTTATAAGCTAGTTGTACTATTAGTAAAAGTTTAACCTAGTTGTTTTGCAGCTTGTTAGTGTACATTTGTAAGTACTATTCTAGCGTTTAATTTGTTTATTCTGTTTAGCTGTCTGTTTGCAGGTAAAAGCTTGTTAATAGCTTTTTGCAACTTCTAACTAGGCTAGAAACGTATTTTAAAACTTTAATGTAAACAACTTGTTTCTATTAGTAATAAACTGTTCTAGCAATTTGTAATTAGCAACGAGTGTCTTTGTAACCTCGTAAGCTATTTTTTCTACTATAATTAACTTTTCTGTTAGTACAAAATGTAATTCTTTAGTTAATTAATCTACTATTACCAAGATTGAGTTGCATAGCCGTGCTAATTTAGGTTTTAACAATTTTAAAAGTTTTACTATAAAATCTATTGTAACGCTAATCTATAAGCGTGCGAGTAGTTTTAGTAGTTAAAGTAACTTGTAAAGCTTGTATCTCTTAAGTTTGTTTTTTAAATAATTCAAATAGTTGCTTACTACTTTCTAAACTATGTTTTGTACGTAGAGTATTAAGTACTTGTTTAAAATTTGTTAAACTATTTTGTTAATTTCTAAGTGTTTATATGCTTGTAAAGCATGTAATTTCTAAATAAACTATATAGCTTAAGTGTCGTTTGTTACTATCTACTTTTGCTAGTTGTTTTTGCTTTATTTTTAGTACATTTTTTTTTAATGCTTGTAACTCTAGCTATTTTAGCTAATTGTAGTTAGTTGTATTTAAGAGTTTTGCCTAAGTTTCGTTGTAATATTAAGTTATGTATAACTAGTTTGTTAGTTTTTATAAAATCTAATTTTCAACTAAGCGCGTTTGCGGCTTTGTTGTTAGTTTTTTTGCAATAGTAAATCTTGATGTTGTAATCTGCTATAAATTCAGCTTATCTAACTTGTTGTTTATTTAATTTCTTAGTTGTAGTAAAGCTAGTAAAGTTTTAGTAGTCTAAGTACACTTGTACTCTCTGCCTATAACTAATAATCTTGCTGCTAATATTAGATCTTTGCTTAGTTCGCTACTGTCTAGGTTGTAAGTTATTTTCTAATTATATTTGTCTTAACTAATAATTGTATAGTATTAAAAAATAATGCTAGAATTGCATAAACTAGAGGAATCCTAACAGAACTTGCTCTTTTAAAACTAGCTAGACTTATAAGAGTAACAAGTAATGCTTTAAGTATAAGCAAAACTATATATAATTTTACTTTAATTCTTAATAGGTTAGTTTTAATATTAGAGCGTCTAAATACAGCTCTAATAAAAACTAACATTCTGCGCTAGCGCGTTGTAACTAGGGCAGTAATATTAATATAGAAATAAATAGCAGTTATTATAAGTAAAAGCATTTTACTATTAAACTAGTACCTAACTAATACTTTATATTGTAGTTAGTTTAAAACTAGTAACAAAGTAGATAGCAAGTATAAAATAGAAAACGCTTTTCTAGTAGATACTAGTATACTTTACTCTCTAGAAGCTTCTACTTGCTCTAGCACTCTAATTACTACTATAGATATAGTAAATAAAATAAACGCTTGCTATAAATCGCTATTTATTAGTAAAACTCTGCTATTGTTGTCTCTTAGGTACTTACTTTTTTATCTTTACTTTTAGCTTAACTACTATTTATGCTATTAGTAATAATACTATTAATATTAATAGTTAGAAGCTTTTTGTTAACTGTAAAAGTACGCTAGTTTCTTGGAATTCGCCTTATAATGCGCCTAAAAATGTTAATATAATTAATACTCCTTAGCAGCTTTATAATTCTTAACTAGTTAAGCAGACTAAATAGATTAAACTACTTAATAATTCTAAATCTGCTACTATAGATACTAGCATAACTACTAATAGCACTAATTAAGAAGTTATTATCTTTGCGCTTGCGCTTATGCCTGCGCCTAAGCTTATACTTATACCTATACCTACGCTTCTATTTACGCCTGCTTCTTTGCATTTTACTGCAATTAAGTTTTATAAATAGTAATATACTTGTATGCTAGAGAAACCTATACTAGAGAAATCTTAGCCTAGTCTATCTTTTTCTATAAAATAGTAGAAAGTTAGTTTACTAACTTAGCTAGGCATAGAAAGAAAGAAGAGACTATAGAAATAAAAAATAAACTTAATTATATTAAAGCTTAGAGAAACAAAATGCGTAGACGTAAAGATAAGTAACTAGAAGCTACAAACGCTAGTATTGCCTAGAAAAGCAATCTAGATTCTAATAATAGAGATCTTTACTCTTCTAGTAAATCTAAACAGATAAGTAAAGAAAAAGAAAGTAATAAATATAGAGAAGTTAAAGGCAAGGAAAAAGAAAAAAAAACAATAAAGATAATAAGATTAACGCAGACAATTTATCTATTAAATTCTAGGCTATGTAGATACCTAGTTTAGCTTAGCATAATAGAATACTTTAGCAATACTTAACTATTAAATCGCTTTGCAAAATTAAATGTACGTTTACGAAATTTAGAGGTATGTTAAAGTACTATTAACTTTAGTAATGCTTTTTTTATATTATAAAGCTCTAATAGAGCTACTGTATTAAACTCGTTATCTACTTGAAAGAATTTAATTTTAACTTTATATTGTGTAAAGATAAGATTATAATATTCTTCTAGCTTATTAACTAGCTTTTCTCTATTCTTTAATAGAGTTAGATGTAGTAGTTTAGTTTTATAATCTAAAAAAGTAAGATAATAATTATAACTACTACTACTACTACGAGGAGAAATAGAACTTTTTATATCTAGATAAACTAGTTCTCCTATATCTACTATAGTAGAAATATAATCTTTACTAACTTTTTAATAAATTTAGATTCTATACAAGTAATACAGTTTTCTATTTCCTTAATATTAGAATTTATCTTAATATTAAAGTTCTCTATATTACTAGATAGTTTAGATAGAGCAGCTTTTTCTATATGCCCTAATATTTTATGCATTATAATAGTATTATCCTTAATAATACCCTTATTATTATTAATTTTACTATTTGATTTAGTAGTAGGATCTTTATTAGATTCTAAATTAGATTTCAAATTAGATTCTAAATTACTACTAACTAGTTTAGGTGCGTTAGCTTTTTCTATATTACTAGTATTAATAGAAAAAGTTTTATCTAAAAAAGTAGAACTAATATCTCAAGTTTTATCTAGATAAAGATTATAGAAATCTATTTCTGTATTCTCTAAATTAGTTATAGTCATAACTTCATTTTTAACAGTTTGATTTCTAATTTTATTACTACTAATAGTATAAAATACAGATAGTTTATTAATATATTCGCTTTCTGCGATTATACTTTCAAATTTATTATAAATAACAAATTTATCTATAGTAAATTTTAAACTACCGCTTTTTTCTAAGATATTATAAAGGCTTAGTAGGTTAACACCTAATGCAGAAACAAATAGTACATTTTTATTAGTAATACTTCTAAAAGTACTATTAAAAACTACTGTTATATTCTGTATAGCGCTAGCTTTAATTTGATTCTTTGTATTTCTCTACTTAATAAATGTATTATTAATAGGTTTTAAGGAATTAAATATAGATTTATCTAAACAAACATGAACAGAAGCGCTTGGATCTAATATCCACCTAGTAGATATATTATCTAGATTAAAGATAGTATTATTAATTTCTTAATTAAGAAATTCTTTTTTATCTTCTAGATTAGTAATAATTTTGCTAAAATAATTCTTAATAACAGATTCATAAAGTTTAGGCGTATTACTTTTAATATTATTAGATTTATTAAGTCTAATAATAATATTATTATTATTAGAAGAAGGTTTATTAACTAAATTTCCTTCTACTAATCTATGTAAAGATTATTTGCTTTAATCTTTATTATAAGCGATTTATAATTTAGTACTATTATATAAATATACTTTCCTATAGTTATATTTTTTATAGTTACTAGCTACTTATAGTTAGCGTAATATTCTTTTCTATCTTTTATTTGTACGGCAAAAATTAACGCTGTTTCTAACTGCCGTAGTTTTGCTCTACATTTATCTACACCTAATTTATCTCTTTATTACGCCAAACTACGGCATTTGTTTTCTCTTAGGAGAATAGCTAATTGTGCAAATGCCGTTACTTATATTATATAATATTATAGTTATTGCGTATTTGTAATTTACTTGCTTAATTGCGTATTATAGTAGATAACACAAAGTAACGCTTTGGTGTAGATAAATTCTAGATAAACACTACCTTAGTATCTTCTTATAAAATTCTTTGTCGGTTTTACAATTACACAACTTCGTTTTTTATTTGCTATTACTTTTATTCTGCTGCTTAGTAACTACTTGTTGCTACTTTCTTTTTACATAAAGTAACTGTAAACTAGGTTGTCGTAATGTTGTTGTATAATTGCTTTTTGCAATTTTTCTAGAACTGTAATTGCGGCCTTTAGAAGCACGTTTAGCGTTCTAGCTAGTTTTAGTAATTCGTCTTAGTTAACCTTAAGTATCGCGGTGTTAATAATTTCTTTTGTTTTAGCAATATTATATTGTTAGCTAAAAGCATTAGCTTTGCTGTTGTTGTTTTTTAAGTGTATACGCAATGTTGAACTTGTACTAGCCTAGCATTTCTAACTATCTAACTTGCTTTTAGTTAAGCACTTTAGTAGCTGTAAAATTAACTAAGTTTTTGTAATTCGTAGATATTGTTAGTTTTAAGTAGCTTTTTGCGTATACTCTCTAATGCTGTAAGCATGCAATAATAGCTAGCAGCTTCTTGTTATGCACGTTGTATTGTTTTTTAAGTTTTAAAAACTTGCGTAAATAATAATCAATAAAGTGCTATTTTCTTTTATGCAATTAACTAGCAATTTTTTTTAGCACAAAGTTTAACGCGTTAGTTTTAAAGCGTAAAAGTTGTATTGCTTAAAATATTCAAAAGCATAGTAAACTTATGCTTGCGTTTTTAAGCTGTTAGAAAGTTTTTTTTGCTTTTTTGCTTTATGCAAAAGCTGTATTCTTTTGTGTAAGCTTTGTTAAAAGTATAACAATTTTCAAGTAATCTTTAATAAACTGTTAATTCAAGTTTAAAAACATTAAAAAAGATTGTATTTCTTTAACGTTTTTAAGTTGTAGCTATTTTTAACTACTTTAATCTTGTTTTTGCTTATGCGTACTTTGTTTGCTTTTACTATGTATCTAAAAAATGCAACTTCGCGCTTGTAAAATTCGCACTTTTTTAGTTTAAGTTAAAAGTTAAACTAGTTAAAGTACTTTAGTACTATTTTAACATGTTCAACATAGTTCTTTTAAATTTTAAAATAAATTAATTTTTTGTTTAAATAAGCAATAACAAAGATATTTAAGTACGCTTTTAACACGTTGTTAATAAGCTTTTAAAAAGTTGCTAAAGCGTTTGTAAGCTTAAATAGCATAATAGTGTATTCGTAGTATCTGTATCTCGTTTAAAACGCTGTTTTCTATTTTTTACTTTTTTTTAATTTTAATAAAGTAGTAACTATTTTGTAAGTTAAGCGCTATAAAGACTTTTGTGTAAAATAATTAATCCTGTAATTCTATAATATTTAGTAAAAAGTATTAATTCTTAACTGTAATGTTATTTAGCTTGCGATAATCAACGCATAGTTGTAATATACTAATTTTTTTTAGCACAAAAATAATTAAGTATTTTGCAAGTAACTGTAATAGTTGTATATAATTTGTTTTTAAGTTGTTTTTAATGTAATTGCAAAGTGTGCTTAACTTTTTTTTTAACAGTTCGTAAATTAAGTTAAAAGTTAGTTGCTTTTTTTTGTAAAATAATTTTGTAGTTTTAGAGCTTGTGTTCTAGTAATGCTTTTGCATCTACTACTTTTTTAAAAAGTATTTAAACTTTTTATACTTGTAGAATATTTCTAAAAGTGCGCTAATTTCTTTTTTTACTCTAACTTGTTAATTTAAAAGCTTTAAGTTAGTATTTGTTAAGTTAAACTTTTATGTTTTAAAACCGTTCTTTGTTAATGCAATTAAATTAATTGTTTTTTTATTTGCTATTAAACTTTGCTAATGCGTAAGCATAGTGTTAAAAGCGCTGTTTCTACAACACTCTAGCAAAAGCGTGTTTTTTTTTAATTAATCTAAAAGTTGTGCTTTTTTAACTAAAAATTTTTTAAAATAATATCGTAGATAGCTAGTTCAAAGATGTTAAAAAGCTAACTTTTTTTAATATTGTTTAATATGCAACGGTACATTATACGTTTTGTATATAATTACTAGTTGCGCTTGTATAAGCTATTTGTTAGCACTAGTAAGTAGATATAGCTGTTATTTCTTTAGTATACGTAATCTAGCTACAATTACTGCTTAAGCTAAAACAGAGTTATTCTAAGCTTTTGTATTAATTAAAGCTTTCATCGAGTAACTGTAAAGCTTTACTAATAGCTTAATTTGTTTTTTCTCGATTACATTAACTTGTTCAACTTCGTAGTTAAGCAGCTATAGGCTAAAAAAGAATTAAGTTAAAATTCGTTAACTTTCTTGAAAGTTAGATACTGTTTGCAATTTGAGTGCAAGCAGGTTTGCTATTAAGCCTAAGCGCAGTTGCTATTTACAAGCATGTACATTGCAAGAAGTTTTACTTTTTTTTTTTTAAGAAAGTATAGTACGTTACGTTTGTTTTATAAGTAGTATTTGCAAGTATTGTTCTTGCATTCAAACTATTTGTAAAGGCAGAATTAGCTTTTTCTTTTAAAAAACTATTCTAAGCTTTGCTTATTTGAGTAATAAATAAAATAGTATTCGTAAAAGCACACTATTTATAACATTTTCGCGTGCTTTTGATTTTAATAGTTTAGGTAGTACTATAGTTTGTAGAAGTTCGCGTTGTTGCTTCTAAAGCGTTGTTAAAACTCTTTCGCGCTTCTATTGTGCTAGTGTTCTTTAGTATCTAGTATTCTTTAGTAGCTAGTTCGTTTAGATTCAAAAGTAAAATATCTTTCTTGTTTTTTTTAAAGCGTTTTGTTTTCTTTAACTTCTAGTAGATTTCTCGTTTGTTTTTCTTTGTAAGCTTTTGTTCTAGCTTGTTAAAATAATGCTATATTAAATTTTTGTAAATTAAAGTTTCTAGCTGTTCGTTAGGTAACTTGTATTTTTTATTTGTTAATTTAAAGTTGTTACACATTAACTTTTTTTTTAGCTAAATCTATTCTTTTAGGTAACTATTCTCACTAATTCTTAACATCTATAAGAGTAATTACTTTTTATTTTTTATTAATACTACTTGTAGCATTAAATAGTACGTTCAACTATTAAACAACTTTGTTCTTTTAATAATAGTTGCTAGATATGTAGCCTAGCTTGCTACAATTATAGCAAGTCCTAGTTTCTTTGCTATACTTTAATTGTTTTTTAATTAGTTTACTTTTGTTAAAGTTGTTAAAGTGCATAAGTTTGTATTTTTAGAATAAGTTGTATGTACTTATTAAGCGCAAGTGTTGCGTTTGTAGTTAGCGCTAACTAGTGTTAAGTATATAACTTTTGTTGCTTTTTAGTACGTAGAACTTTGCTTTAGCTTGCATTTTAATTGCAAGTTTGTACAGCTTATTATCGAAGCAGATTAACTTTTTAATTAAATTGCTTAAAGTGTTTGTAGCTGCTCTAGAGCGTATTAGTTTTGCTTTAACATTATTTTTTAGCTTTTGCTTGTACATGCGCATAAGTGCTTTGTCGTTCTAGTTAGTTTAGATAAAGTACTATTAAAACAAGTTAGCGTAGTTTCTAGCTAACTTAGTTTAGCGCATTTGTTAAATAGTTTTTTTTGTAATAGCGAGTTTGTTAGCAACTACGTAAAATTGTTGCAGCTTGTTTTTAAACACAGCGTAATTTTTAAACATGCGTGTAATTATGTTTTTATTATTGTTGCTATTTATGTACTTTTTTAAGTAAAGTTAAACTTACTTAAAAGCTAGCTCTTTTATGTAAAAAGCTATTAGAAATGCCTTGTTAATGTTGTTGACATAGTTATCTTCGAATTTAAAGAAAAAGTTAAACTAGAGTATCTAGTTTTTTAGCTTTAATTGATTTTTGTAGTAAAAGTTGAGCTTTGCTACTTTCGTACCGCTAGTGCGAGTATAAAAAAAAGTAGTTATTAAAGTATTACTTATCTTAAAAGTTTTTAATATGTAAAAGTTAAGCGGACTTAAAAGAGTCGTTTATTAAGCTTAAGTTAGTTCTTGAAAAATAAGTAAGTTTAATAGACTAAAAGAGTTGTGTAGCGTTTAATGCTAAAGCAGTAGCAAGCTTCGTTTTGCAAAGAGTATTAAAGTTAATTGAAAACAATAAGCTATAAGAGTTTATTGTCTTAACTATATACTAAGCTTATTCTAGAAATTCTAGAAGTTTCAAACGTTCTAGAGTTCTAGAGTTGCTTAAAACTCTTTAGAACTCGTAAACTGTTACGTAATCTACTAACACATAGTTTTTGAGTTCTTAGTGCTTAGTAAGCTTGTGTTTTCTAATAACTAACGTAGCTTCGCTTAGCGAAACTTGAATCGTAATAGCAAGCTAATACTTTACTTTATTAGTAACGTAAACGATTACCAAGTAGCTGATATTACTAAGTAGCTACCAACTTATTAAACAAGAAACCTGCGTACGTCGTGCTAGCTTTAGATTTAAAAGCTTTTTCTATATTCTTTTAGTAGGTTCGGGCATTGTGTTTTGTATTACTATAGTTTTTACAGCGCCGTAGAGCTAGTAGTGCTTTTTTTTAACTCTTTTTACTACGCGGTTTCTTTAATAGCTAAAGCGCTGTAAACGCTTTAGCAGCTACTTGCGCTAATCTATTACTTTACTTTATTGTACTACTATGCTAAATCTGCTTCTAATTGCGCAATTTCTGCTTAACGTAACCTACTATCGAGCGAGTTACACTATCGAGCGAGTTACTCGACTAAAATTGTACTATAAGCAATAGTACTATTACTATGCTACTACTACTATCTACTATATTATCTAGTAACAAAGCTAGAATAACTATTGCTATTAGAGCTACAGAATCTAACGCGTTTTTTTCTTAACGAGCTGCTGCGCGCGCCTATCTTGTGCTTTAAAGTACTTTTAACTATTAAGCTTGCAAACGAGCTTTACAACGCAATTGCAAGCTTAACTACAAAAATCTTACACTACTTAAAAAGAACGCGATAGTAGAGCGTATACTTAACTTAGATTTAAAAGAGTTTTTACTATTAAAAAGCCTACTGCAAGATATAGCTAACAACTTGCGCGCTTACTAAAAAATTAAGCCTGTTAGCATTAACTAGCTAGATTAATTTATTAAGCAACAAAAAAAGCTTAAAACGCGTTAAACTTAATTCTACAATAACTAAATAAATAAATAAAAATTCTAAAGTTATAAGCGCGTGGTTTAAGCTTGTAACTAACGTAAAAAAAAAGCATAGTATTTTAAATAAAAACACTTAACGTACTTTACGAGTAGTTGAGCTATACAAGTTCGCAAAACACTTTTGCTAAGCAAATTATCTAATATTATAACTTTAATACTTTTTTTAATAGTAAGCTTATTAGAATTATTTATACACTGTTTTAAAGCTCTAAGCTGAAACTTTAAAATCTACTAAAAATTACCTAAATAAGCTAAGTACTACTAGAGTTTTTAAAGTTTAAAGATAAAAAGCTCGCTTAAGCTCTATACCTAGTATCTAGTAGAATTTTGCTATAATAAACTTTTATATTCTAAAATATTTTTATTTATACTATAAGTTAGAGTTCTAGAAAGTTATATAGTATATAGCTTAGAATTAAAGCTATTAGATAGAATTAGAGCTTATATATAAAACCTACTAAGTATAAAGTATTAGTACTATTATAACTATAGATATTACTACTTTTTTAAAGCTTATATAGTATAATTATACTAAGTACTAAGTTATTAGGTAGTTTTATATTAGGTTTTAATAGTTATATATAGATATTTATACTTAGCTAGTATAAAAATAGTAAGCTACTTTCTAACTTATCTAGTAGCTTTAATCTTAGGCTACACGCTATAAAACTTTCTAGTACTTTAATATATAGTATAATTAGGAATATTTTAGAATATAAAAGTTTATTATAGTAAAATTCTACTAAATACTAGGTATAAAGCTTAAGCGAGCTCTTTATTTTTAAACTTTAAAAACTCTAGTAGTACTTAGCTTATTTAGGTAATTTTTAGTAGATTTTAAAGTTCTAGCTTAGAGCTTTAAAATAGTGTATAAATAATTCTAATAAGCTTACTTTTAAAAAAAGTATTAAAGTTATAATATTAGATAATTTGCTTAGCAAAAGTTTTTTGCAAACTTGTGTAGCCTAACTACTCGTAAAGTACGTTAAGTGTTTTTATTTAAAATACTATGCTTTTTTTTTTACGTTAGTTACAAGCTTAAACTACGCGCTTATAACTTTAGAATTTTTATTTATTTATTTAATTATTGTAGAATTAAGTTTAACGCGTTTTAAGCTTTTTTTGTTGCTTAATAAATTAATCTAGCTAGTTAATGCTAACAGGCTTAATTCTTTAGTAAGCGCGCAAGTTGTTAGCTATATCTTGCAGTAAGCTTTTTAACAGTAAAAACTCTTTTAAATCTAAGTTAAGTATACGCTTTACTATCGCGTTTTTTTTAAGTAGTGTAAGATTCTTGTAGTTAAGCTATTAAAGTTATGATATTAGATAATTTGCTTGGCAAAAGTGTTTTGCGAACTCGTGTAGCTCAACTACTCGTATAGTACGTTACAACTTTAATAAATCTAGCTTTATAATAAGCGTTATAGGCTTTTAGCTTATTATTACAGCTTTAAAAAAACGTAAAAAACTTAAAATAGTTTAGCTAAGCAATTGTAAGTAAGTTACTGTTATTAGTTGCATCTGCGCTAGTAAGTAAGCGATTTTACTTTTTATTATTTACGCTAGCAAGATTTACGTTTTTACGTAGTACAAAGACAACTTTATATCTCGCAACTAGGTTCTTACTATTAGTAAAAATAGCTAGACAAATAATAAGCTTAGAATTATAAAATAGAAAAGAATAAAGTTGTTGTAGTGTTGTAATTCTAACCTTGTTGTAGTTTTAACTATCTACTTGCCGCGAGAGTTCGCTTCTATATATACTTAATATTCCTACATTGTATATAAACAATGTAAACAAAAAGTTATAAATAGTCTTTGTTTTAAACAATGTAGTAAACAATGTTATAGTCTATTTATAGATCTTAACAACGTTTCTTTGTTATAAACAATGTTATAACTCTATTTATAGTTATTAACAATGTATAACAAAGAATCTCTTTGTCTATAATAAAGACACTGTTTATTAATAATCTATAAGTTATGCTTATAGTAGTTATAAACTTAAATATAGCTTATATACTATATTTAGTATTCTAACACACCCACTTAAAGTATATTTTTAAGTTTATTTTGGTATTATATTACGTAGCTTATTAAACTATCTTAGTTATCTAAATAGTTTAACTCTCTAATTGTAATTAGTCTAGTTTTCTAAAAACTAATTTTGTTTATTAAAAGATTAGAGAATTTATAACTAAATTAGAATTTAGTTATACATAGTATTAAGTATATTTCTAATAGTAAACTTATAAGTTTCTATTTATATATAGAATTATAATTCTTATATATTTATAACTTTACTAAGTTATATTTTCTAGCGCTAGTTTTGATTGTATATACTTAAAAGCTACAGTATTTAGTCCTTTAGTTAATATATCAGCTAATTGTTCTTTAGTACTAATATAATTTAAGTCTATAATACTTTCTTGTATTTTTTTTTTTACATAATGATATTGTATATCTATATGCTTTGACTTTGAATGCAACTTAGGGTTTTTAGCTAATGCTATAGCAGGTTGATTATCTAAAAATAGATAATATTTATTTTCTCTATTAACCTTATTAAAGTCTTATAGATTAATTATATTAATTAGATAAATATATTCTTTCACTGCTTCTTTTAAAGCTATGTATTCGGCTTCGCAGCTAGATAAAGCTACACTTTTTTGTAGTTTACTAGACCAACTTATAGGTGTATTATTTATAGTAAATATATAACTTGTAGTAGACTTTCTATCTACTATATTACTTTTCTAATCTACATCTACATAACCTAGTAATCTAAAGTTTGTAAAAGTAGATTGTTTAGTATTTTTAAATACCAAGCCTTGATTTTTAGTAAATATTAACTATTTCCAAATTCTATCTAAGGCTTTATAATGTGATTTATTGAAGTTAGACATAAATCTTGCGCAATTATTAACTGCAAAACATATATTAGGTCTAGTTTTAGTAGCTAGGTAGATTAAACTACCTATTTGCTGTTAATAATAATTTACCTCTAAAGAACTAGCTTGTTCTTTATTTTTATCTAGTTTAATTCCAGGCTCACTAGGTGAACTAACTGGATTTATCTTAGTTTTATTATATTTATCTAGTATATTGCTAATATACTTAGTTTAGCTTAGTTTAACTGCTCTATTTTGTCTATCTCTTATAATTTCTATTTTTAGAAAATAAAAGACTTCTCCTAAATATTGTAAATTTAATTCTAACTTAATTAGATTATTCTTAAGATTTGTAATATCTTTATTAAAAAGGCTTATTACTAATATATCGTCTACATAGACTATTATAATTATATTAGTAATCTTATTTATAAAGACACCTTGTTCTAATATAATAAGTATAAAACCTAATTGCTTTAATATATTAAAAAAGTGGTTATACTACAATCTAGGAGATTGTTTTAAGCTGTAGAGAGCTTTGTTCAATTTACAAAATAGCTTAGAATCCTTAATATTAAATTTAGATTTTAATTTATTATTATTATAGCCTGTAGGTTGTTTTATATAGATTTCTTCATCTATATTAGCGTAAACAAAGGCATTTTTAAAATCCCATTGTATAATTTCTAGATTATTTAAAGCAAAATAAGCTAATATAAGCTTTATAATTTTAGGTCTAACAGTATTAGCAAAGGTTTCTAAATAATCTACTTTGTAGACTTAATTATAATTTTTTACTACCTACCTAGCTTTATATTTAGCTATATTATTATTCTTATCTGTTTTAATTCTATAAACCTACTTACTTTTTAAATATATTTTATTAGTAGGTAGCGTAGTTAATTGCCAAGTATTCTGTTTAGTTAAAGATTGGATTTCTAAATCCATAGCTTTAACTCAATTATCTTTATCTTGACTATTAATAGCGTCTTTAAAAGTAGTTAGTTCTTTATTTAATAAAAATAGTATGTAGAATGAAGTCTAAATTATCTTTATTATTATTATACAAAGCTAATTTGTCTGTAAATTAAAGATCCTAATATTCATGTAATTAATTTTAGGTTAATTGATTATTATTATCAATATTATTAATAACACTGTTATCAGCATTATTATCCTCTTTTATAATATTATCATTAATATTATTATCTATATTAACGTTATTATTGTTAATATTATCTATATTAACGTTATTGTTGTTCAAATCGTTAATATCATCAATATTAACGTTATTATTGTTGTTAATATTGTTTAAATTGTTAATATTATTAATATTAACGTTCTTATTGCTGTTTTGAACAATATTATTATTAATAATAAAATCTTTAGTATCATTAATGGTATTAGGATCTATAAAGTTAAAATCTTTATTTAGTTTAAAGTTATAAAACTGATTTTCTAAGAATTTAACATCTTTAGACCAAATTATACGTCTAGTTTCTAAATCTAATAGTTTATAACTATTAAAATTATTAAATCTTACTAAAATAGCTTTTTTAGCTCTAGGTTCTAGCTTCTTTATTCGTCTTTTATCTTTATAGTAGGTTATAGATCCCTAAATTTTTATGTTGTTATAGTTAATATTATAACTAGAATTTGCTAATTTAATAGAAATATTTCTTTGTAAACTAAAATGTAGCGTTATGTTATAAATATAAACAGCTGTATTAACTGCTTCTTCCTAAAAGTTTAAAAGAACTTTAGAATTATATAATAGTGCTCTAGTTATTTTTATTATAGTTTTATTAATTCTTTCTATTAAACCGTTTTGTTCTGCAGTTCTAAGAGAACTAAGTTGCTGTATTATACCTTCTTTTGTACAATAAGTACTAAATTGTTTATTATTAAACTCTCCTCTTAAATCAGACTTAATAACTTTAATTTTGTTATTAAATTGCTTTTCTACTTTAGTTTTATAGTTAATAAAACAGCTAAAAGCTTCTAATTTGTTTTTAAAAAGGTAATAATCTAAACATCTAAAGTAAGAATCTAGTATAAATAGAATATATCTATTTCTTTCTACGGTATTAAAGAATATAGGATCGCAAATATCTAAAACTATTTTATCTAAGTAACTACTAGCTTTTGTAGTTATTTCTTTAGATATAGTATTAGTTTGTTTTGCTTTAATACAATCTTTGCAGATTATAGTATAAAGTTTATAAAGCAAATTAAGAACTTTATAAATAGTTTTAAGTCTTTTATGTTCTAGGCGTTTATGCTACAATTCTATTAAGTTATTATAACTAGTATTAGTGTTATTAATAACTTTAATTTTCTTATTATTAGTATTAAGATAGTTATTTTTACTTTTTTTTACGTTAATACTAATTTGATATAGATTATCTACTTTATTAAATATTAAAGTAGAATTATTTAAGTCCTTAGTAATTTTAGCTTTATCTTTACTAAAGACTACGTTGCAATTATCTAATTTAGAGATAGAAATTAGATTAACATTAAATTTAGGTACATATAAACAATTTTTTAAAATAAAATTATTATTAATAATTATATCTCTTTTTCTCTTACTAACTAACTTAGTATTATCTCTTTAATTAATTTCCTTTGTATAATCTATAAAATTACTAAATAGTAATTTATTACAGATTATATGCGTTGTACTTCTAGAATCTAAAATAAAGTTAGCTTTAGTTTTTTTAAAGTTAGGGTAAAGAGTTATAAGTACTTTTTTAGAAGTTGAATAATATTCGTCTGCTTTTGCAACGTCAAAAGGTAGATTATTATAATAATCTAGCTCTTTTGTAGAAGTATTATTCTTCGTAATAATATCTTCGATAATACTATCTATAGTATTGTTGTTAGAACTAGTAAAACTAGTTCTATTAATAGTAACAAAAGCAGTTTCGCTATCTTTATTACTAGTAATATCCAAATTAATTAGACTAAGAAAAGTAGACCTAGTATTTGCTTTATAAACAAAGTTTGTATTCTTCTTATTAAGTTTAAACTTATCAAAGTTTTTAAACCACTTAGGAGCTTTTTTAGGAAAAAGATAATAACAATTTTTAGTTAAGTGTAAATTATTTTTACACTTAGTACAGTATTTTTTAGTCTTTGTACTTTGTTATTATTCTTAAATTTGTTTTTGACAAATTTATTCTTACTATCTACTCTATTAAATAGAGTAGTAGTAGATTTAGATTCAAAATTAATATTAATTCGTCTAGATTCATCTAGTAAACTAGAATATAAAGATTCTAAATTAATATTATCTAAATTATTTCTATAACTTTGAGTTATATTGCTAACAAAGCTTTCAAATTCGCTAGTTAGATTATTTAAAATCCAGCTAGCTATAACTTGTATAGGTAATTCTAACTTCTTTTCTTTAAGTTGATTTGTTAACTGCTTTACTTTATTAATATATACTTTTATAGAAGAAAAGATAGCTAAAGTAGTAAAAAAGAATTCCTTACAAGTTAGAAATTTACTAGTAAAACTTTTAAGCGAATAAAGATTTTCTAGTAAATCCCAAGCTTGTTTACTAGTAGTACAATATTGTACTTGTAATAGAGGTCCGTTCTCCACTAGTAATTTAATAATAGATAGAGTCTTTCTATCTATATTATTACTAATATTTGTAGTATTAGATTTTTTTATAGCAATAGAATAACCTTTTTCCTTTATAAAAGCTAAAGTTCTAAGCTTCTAAACTTCGTAGTTTGCTTGTCCTTTAAGCTTAGTAATAGAGATCTTATCTTGAGATAAAAAAAACATTATTGTAGCTTTTTTAGCTTTTTTGGTTTACTTTATAAAGTAAAAAGATTGATTTGTAGAGGATTTAGAAGCGTTTTTTGTAATTAGAATTACTAAGTTGGAGGTATAAGCGAGGATAGTAATAAAATTACTAAAAAGTAGTGTTTTGTCGTCTTAATATAGGCTTTTTGTTAAATTAAGTAAGTAAATTACTTAGTAGAAGGCGTAGTAGCGTTGATAGTTTGAAGTTTTGGCGTTGAAAGTTGGTGTTTAGCGTTGATAGTAGGCGTAGAAAGCGTAGCCAGGCTTATAACCTATAAAATAGGAAAGAATAAAGTTGTTGTAGTGTTGTAATTGTAATCTTGTTGTGGTTTTAACTATCTACTTGCCGCGAGGGTCTGCTTCTATATATACTTAATATCCCTACATTGTATATAAACAATGTAAACAAAGAGTTATAAATAGTCTTTGTTCTAAACAATGTAGTAAACAATGTTATAGTCTATTTATAGATCTTAACAATGTTTCTTTGTTATAAACAATGTTATAACTCTATTTATAGTTATTAACAATGTATAACAAAGAATCTCTTTGTCTATAATAAAGACATTGTTTATTAACAATCTATAAGTTATGCTTATAGTATTTATAAACTTAAATATAGCTTATATACTATATTTAGTATTCTAACAAGAATTGCGTAGTTAAAGTACTTTAACGCGTTTACTGTGTTGCGTACTGTAGAAAGTAGTAAGCTACTAATTTTAAACAGCTATAAGAGCTATAACTTGCTTGCTTTTTAAGATTACTATATAAAACACAAGATTATTACTTTGTATATACTTTTACACTTGTTGCACTTGCTATAGCTTTTTAACGTAAGCTGCTTTTCGCCGTTAAAACGCGTATATAGTACTAAGATTATGCTTTTAGCACGCAGGTCTATTACTTACATTGCTAAACTAGACTTTTTTACTACGTTTAAAACAGCTTATTTTAAGACGTTTATAGTAGAGAGCATTAAAAAAGCTTTTAAAAGTGCTAAGCTTGTTCTACACAACTTAGATACTATAATATTAAAGCTTAATATGCGTTTTTGTATACTCAACTAGCTACTTTAGCAACTTACTATTTAGAAGTCGCAAACACCAAGCAACGCGCGCGAGTTTAAAGCTCAATCTACTTTTATTCGAAGTAGAGTTAGGTTGCGCGTTTAACTTATTACTAACTTTTATTGTTAAGTTGCTGCGAAAGCTTAAAAAAAGCGCGTTAGTAGTAGCCTACAAATACGCATTAATAGTTAATAAAATTGCCTAGCTTTGTACTACTATTAAGGCTGCAACTAAGCGTAAAAGTCGAAAACAAAAGTACATTTAAAAAGAAAGTACGCTTACAATAGAAGCTAGAGCTAAGTTAGCTATTTAAAAAACTAGTAGTAAGTAGAAAATAGTTGCGAAGGAGTTAGGTAGTAATAGTGTAGTAGATGTAGCACTACGACAACGACGCTATAGACGCTGTAGCAAGACAAGACATAATGCGCAAACCTATAAAGTAGTTGCTTCTAATAGTTCTAATACTAAATAATACTAGTTAATCTAGTATAATTCTAGTTGGTATAGTAGAATTGTAATGTGTATTGTTGCTTATAGTACGATTTTAGTAGAGTAACTCGCTCGATAGTAGATTACATTAGTTATTTCTGCTAATTAATTTTTAAGCTCTTTGATATAGTGGTCTTTAAGCGCGTTCTAATGCAGCATTAATTTAGCTTGTTTTACAAGCTAAAAGAAGCTACTCTGCACTAAAGTAAGCAATCTAGTAATAAAATCGCGTACTAGCTTTTTGTTATTAGAGGTGTTCTCTTACCGAAGGTAATCGCGATCGAACTCGAAGATTCCGCCTAAGAGATTGTTCTGTGTTCAGAAAGCTTAATAACAACAAAAAAAACAATCTTAATTCTATTCTAAATAGAATAACAAAGTAACAATCTATTGCCTATAGATCTAATCTATGTATAAAATGTACTTAAAAGAGTTAACTACAAAAAATCTAAACTACTAAAGAAATTCTGCTAATCTATATAGTTCTCTGCTTTTTTGCTAAAAGCGTCTTAATTCGTAATCTTTCTTAGAGCGGAGATTGAAGCTGCTTTGTTAATCTCGCTAGATTCTAAGATTATTTCTTAATCTCTATTCTTAGCGGGATCGCGGTTACGTAACTGCTAACTTAATTCTGCTTTGCGCATCGTTGTACACTCGTTCTACACACTAGCAAGCTCTAACAACTTTCTTGCGTCGTTGCTTAGTCTACAATACCTAGTATCGCTTCTATTTGTAACATTATCTCTTTCTTTAAGAATATCGTTTTGATAGCTACTGTCTGTGCTGTGCTAGTTCGTTCTAAAGCACTTTGTCGTGTGCAGCGTAGGTATAAAAGTAAGTTAACTCGCAATTCCCGTCGTGTCGTAGCTTTCTCTAGTATTTCTTTAAGTTCCTAAGTCTAACTATGCCTAAAGTTTTAAATTTTTTTTTAAATAATTTGACTGCTCGTTGCAAGGCTTTTGCTGCTTTAGTTTTGTTTTATAGTCGTAAAGTGCCAACGCCTTGCTCTTTGTGTTGCGAGAAAAGTTGCAAGTGTTTTATAAGCCTAGATTCAAGTTGCTGTTTTAAGTGTTTAGATTACAACTCTAAGTGTAATCTAGTAGTAACTACTTAAGACTAGGCTGCTATCGAAGCTAAGCGTCGTAGTTTTCAGCTTTAGATCGCGAAGTCTCGCTTCGCGCTTTCGAAGTTTGAGCTTAAGTTAGAGTAGCTAGATTGTTAGAAAAGAGAAATATATAGTTGCGAGCTAGCGTTTATTAAAAAAGTAAAACAGCTTAAAGCAGCTGCGGCCGTTGCTTTTGATTTCAAAAGTATAGCTTCTACCGATAGTCTTGTACTACTGCTACTCGAATTGACTTCGGCTAACTTAGGCTAGTTACAGACTAACTTTTTCTTCTCGCTTTTAACTTTTCTTTGCTTTTCAATCTTTCTGCTTTTTTAAAGAACTTGGATTATTTGCTTCTAGATTTCGCTAGTAATATGTCCGCACTAGTTCCTTGCAGTTCGTAAAATTTCGTATTAGTTTCTATGTATTCTAGCTTTCTAGCTATTCTTGCTATTTAACTAAGTATTTCTACTAACGTTTAAACTTCTGTAGGTCTTTAACTTCTTTAACTTCGTATTCCTCGTCTTCGAGTTCGATATTAGTTGCTACTTTAGCGTTTAGTAGTGCTAGTTTAAGAAGTAATTTATAAAAAACTAGATGTATGCGCATGCTTGTAAGTAGCTGTAGTTTAAATAATACTAGTTTTTTAACTTTTAGAATTTTGAATGGTTTTATTTAGAAGTTGTTTAATTTGTTGCATAGTTGTTTAGTTTTTAGATTTTTTTGTAAGAGAAAAACTCTATTTCTCTTTTTAAAAGTTAGTTCTTTAAGCTTTTTTTTATTTGCTAACTTAGCTATTGTAAAGTTTCTTTAAGCGATTTGTTAGCTTAATTCATCGTATAATTTTTGCATTCTAAAAGCCTTGTCGTCCGCTGCTAGCGAAATGCTTTTAATATCTTTTAAATTTTAATAAGCTACTAGCTTATATCTATAATTTGCGTAGTATAGCGAGTGTTCTATTGTCGTAAACCTCGTGCTGTTCTAGGCTAGTTGTGCTGTTAGTAGAAGTTTAACCTAGTTGTTTTGCAACTTGTTAGTGTACATTCGTAGGTACTATTCTAGCGTTTAGTTTGTTTATTCTGTCTAGCCGTCTGTTTGTAGGTAGAAGCTAGTTAATAGCTTTTTTGCAACTTCTAACTAGGCTAAAAACGTGTTTTAAAACTTTAATGTAAACAGATTGTTTCTATTAGTAAAAAACTATTTGAGTAATTTGTAATTAGCAACGAGTGCCTTTGTAACTTCGTAAGCTATTTCTTCTGCTATAATTAATTCTTCTGTTGGTACAAAATGTAATTTTTTAGTTAATAAGTCTACAATTACTAAGATTAAGTAGCATAGCCGTGCTAATCTAGGTTTTAACAATTTTAAAAGCTTTACTATAAAATCTATTGTAACGCTAATTTATAAGCGTGCGAGTAGTTTTAGCAGTTAAACTAATCTGTAAAGCTTATGTCTTTTAAGTTTGTTTTTTAAACAATTTAAATAGTTGCCTATTGCTTTTTAAACTGTGTTTTGTACGTAGGGCATTGCGTATTTGTTTAAAATTTGTTAAACTATTTTGTTAATTTTTAAGTGTTCATATGCTTGTGAAGCATGTAATTTTTAAATAAGCTATATAGCTTAAGTGTTGTTTGTAACTATCTATCTTTGCTAGTCGTTTTTGCTCTATTTTTAGTGCATTTTTTCTTAATGCTCGTAACTTTAGCTATTTTAGCTAATTGTAGTTAGTTGTATTTAAGAGTTTTATTTAAGTTCTGTTGTAATACTAGGTTATGCGTAACTAGTTTGTTAGTTTTTATAAAATCTAATTTTCAACTAAGCGCGTTTGCGACTTTATTGTTAATTTTTTTGCGATAGTAAATCTTAATGTTGTAATCTACTATAAATTCAGCCTATTTAACTTGTTGTTTATTTAATTTTTTAGTTGTAGTAAAGCTAGTAAAGTTTTAGTAGTTTAAGTACACTTGTACTTAGTGCCTTGCTTCTTTTAGCTGCGCTTTTTATTGTTTGAAAGCGTTTATTATTGCTAATAGCTTCTTGTTGTAAACGTTGTAGTTAAGTTTTACTCTTAAAAACTTTCTAGAATAGTAAAACACTAGTTTCTATTTCCTGTTGTTGCATTGCTGCAAAAGTATTGCTTTTAATGCGTAGTCTAAGGCATTAGTTTTTACTTAAGTTTTTTTTTTTAAGTTGTGCATTTGTAGCATTAGTGCTGTAGTAAACTTTTTTTTAAGTTCTTAAAACGCCTGTTCCTGTACTTTTGTTTATTTAAACTTTTTGTTTTTTTTAGTAACTTTTAAGAGTAGTGTCGTAGTTTTAGAGTAATCTTTAATAAACTTTTAATAGAAGTTAGCAAATTCTAAGAAAAACTACACGTTTTTTACTGTCTTAAGAGGTAGCTACTTTTGTATAGTCTAGATCTTTTTCAAGTCTATAAACATACTTTCTCTTAAAATAATAAATCTTAGATAGCTAGTTTTTGTAACGTAGAATTTACACTTTTTTAAGTAAAATAGTAGCTAGTACTGCTTTATCTTTTGTAGCACTTTTTTAACATGTTTCTAATATTTCGCAAGCGTTTTTTTAGAGTATATCAATACGTTGTCTAAGTACGCTGTAACGAAAATATCTAAGTATTTGTATAGTACTTTGTTAATTAAGGCTTAAAACGTAGCTAGAGCATTAGTTAATTTAAACAGCTTAACCTAGTACTTATAGAGTCTATATCGAGTTTTGAAAGCTATTAACTATTCGTGCTCTTTTGCAATTTTAATGCGATAGTATCTGTCTCGTACGTTAAGTTTTGTAATTTATTTTACTTTTTAAAGTTAATCTATAAGCTTTTAAATAAGTAGTAGTAAGTATTTGTTTTTTTGTGTAACGTTGTTAAGCTGTCGATAGTCTACGCACAGTTTTAATTCTTCGTTTTTCTTTAGTACAAACAATATTAGCGAAGCTATTAAACTTTCGCTTAGTTATATGTATTCTCGCTAGATATTTCTTTAATTTCTTCTGCTAGTTGCGAGTTAGAGAATACATTAGTTTTAGTCGTAGTTTTGTTTTTTTTTTAAGTATAATTTTGTAATTCTATTTTTAGTAGTCTACTAAGTCGTGCTTTTTGTTTTTTTCAAAGAAGCTTTTAAACTCTGTTTAGTATTTAGTAGAAAAGTTTTTAAACTTTTTGTTCTATTTTTTAAAAAAGTTGAACTGTAGTTTGTTTACTTTTAAAAGCGCAACTTGTTGTATTTATATAACGCCTCTTTGCTAAGAGTTTTTTTTACAAATTCTTGCGATCTTGTAAAGTGCAATTACACTAATTCTTTTGTTCTTAAGTAAGTTTTAAATTGTTGATTTGTTTTATTGTACTACAGCGACTTTCTTTCTAAGTCTTTAGCTACGTATTGTTTTATTTTTTTAATTAATATTAAAGTTGTGTTTTTGTAGCTAGTCGTACCTAATATACATGTTAAAACTTTTAAAGTTTATAATATTAATACACTGTTAGTGCTTAATGCTCGGCACTTTTAACTTAACTTTTTAAGTTTCTAAGTTAATTAAACTGTTTCTATATTTTAGTAGTTGTCCGTTAGCTAACACTATTTGTATTAGTTAATTCTTAACTTAGTAAAGTATCTTGTTTTTTTTTACTTATTTTAAAAAGACTAATGTTTAAGCAGCTTTGCTATTAAGTAGTGCAGTTAGCTCTTAGCTTGCAACTTTTGCTTTTACTTTTATGTAATTTTGTTTTAGTTGCGTTTTTTATACGTTTTGTACAGTTGTGCTAAAAGCACTTATACTATTCTAACTATAGGTTTAGTAGCTCGCTAGTTTTTTGCTAAAAAAGCTTTTGAGGCTTGTTTTTTTAGAATATTCTATTGCTCGTAGTAGTTGCATTTATTAGCGAAGCATTTCTATAGCTTTAAAAACTTGTTGTAGTTTTAGTTTTTAAAATTTTATTTCGTTGCTTTTTTTTATAGCTTGTAAATAGTGCACTTTGTAGTGCAGAAAAGCTAACGTGCTTTTCTACACGTGTCGTAATTCTCTATGCATAATTCGTTGTTGTATTTTAGATAGTTTCTGTTTTTTAGACTTATAAGCTACTATTTTGTAATATGCTTGCAAAACTAGTGTGTTTAACATTTTTTGTTATAATACTACGCTTATTTGCAGCTGCTGCTGTAGTTTTTAAACTAATTGTTGTAGTTATGTACGTAACATTTTGTTACTGTACATTCGCTGTCTTTAAGTAAAACGTGTAATAGTAATTTTAGCTATTGCTAAGCGAGAATTTTATTGTCTGCGTAGTATACACAGTTCTTTTTGTTGCACTAATGCTAAAGTAGGTTTTTGTAATTATTTTAATTAGCAAACTGTATTTTTTTTTCTGTTAGTTCTTGTTGTGCTATTGCTACTTTTGCAACTTTCTATTTTTGTGCTCTTTTAATTTAAAGCGTGCAAAACTTGTTCTTGCAATACTAAGCAATGTAAGTTTTTTAGCTGCACATCTAGCATTCGTAGTTCTATAGCTGTTCGTTAATTTCCTAGACTTGTAAAGTTAATAGTTCTTTGTTGTTTTTATTTGTTAGCTTTGTAAAGTTTTTAAAACTTTCTACTTAGATCTAATTGTCTATTAATTCTTTGAGTTTTTTTAGGTATAGTGTAGCTACTCGCTGTAGTTAAACTATAGCAATAGTAGCTACTTGTGCGCTTACTACTTTCTTTTGTGTTTTTAAGCAGTTTCTGCAAAAAGTTTTACTTTGCTGCATTAAAAGCATGCTTTGTTGTTATAACGTTTCTAGCGTTTTTTTTTAGACAATTTATTTTAGAAAAGTTGCTTTGTTGAGGTAGCGTTTTTTTTAGTAAACAGCTTTTGCGGTAGCTTGTTGTTCTAGATTTTTCTAACGCTATTGATATCTATTAAGTTATAGTAATAGGTTTTTTTAATTATAGCTACTAGGCGTATGTATAGTTTAATAGTAAACTTGCGTTTCTACTATTACTGCTATAGTTAGTTGTTAATTTGTACTATAGTTTTAATTAACTCTTTAAGCTCTTTAGGTTTTTTGTCTTAACTAATTTTATTTTTTACATGTTTTTTTAACTTTGCGTAGTAAAACTCGCATAAGCTGCGTTTTTCTACGTTGTTTACTTTAGCTTAAATTTTTTTAAACTTAATTGTGTATTTACTTGCTAATTTTTTTTGTTGTAGTAGTTTAAGTTTGTTTATTGCTTGCTGTGTTTTATCTACTTTCTAGTAGATTGTATAAAGCTTTTTTTTAAACAGTTTTCAACTTTTAAAGAAACATCGCGTGTTTTGCTTTATTTTTTTTTTGCTATTGCACTTAACATAGTTGTTCGCGTGTAGCTAAAACTATTCTACTACGTTGTCTTTTATATGCATTTTAGCTACGAAGATCTTGTTTTATTCTGTTAAAAAGCTTGTTGCATAATAACAGCAGTAGAAGTTGATATTTGTAAAAAATAATTGTAACGCTTTTTTTTCTCTACTATATTTCTCTAGAGACAGTGCCTTCGCAGTACTACTAGTTTCTTAACTTTTCAAAATTGCAACTGTTTTTAACAGTTTGCTAATCTGCTTAGTTAGTGCTTTAATTTAGCTAGCTTGCTTTGCTAATACTGCTTTGGCAGTGCGTTGTAGCGCTTCTGCGCTGCTACTACTCGAACTTGCTAAAGTTGTTATATTGTTTTAGTTCTAAACCTAAAGTAGTTAAAGTGTTATTAGAAGTATTCTCTTATCGAAGGTAATCGCGATTGGACTCGAAGATTTCGCCTAAGAAATTGTTCTGTGTTTGAAAAGCTTAATAATGTTATTAGGGGTTTCTCTTACCGAAGGTAACCTCGATCGGACTCGGAGATTCCGCCTAAGGGATTGTTCTGTGTTCGAAGGGCTTGATAACAACAAAAAGAACAATCTCAATTTTATCCTGGATAGAATAACAAAGTAACAATCTATTGCCTATAGATCTAATCTATGTATGAGATGTACTTAAAAGAGTTAACTACAAAGAATCTAAACTGTAAAAGAGATCCTGCTAATCTATATAGTTCTATGATTCTTTGCTAAAAGCGTCCTGCTCTGCCTGCTACGTCTCGCTACGCTGTAGCGTCCGTAGCGCCCGTAGCAACCGCTGCTTAGTGTGCTACGTGCCAAGATCCCGTATTGCTTCGTAGCGCACGTAGCGCATTACGTGACCTTTGCTGACCTAATCCTGCCTTGCGCGTCGCTGTACTTCCGTCTTGCAAACTTGCAAGCTCTAACAACCTTTCTGCGTCGTTGCTTAGTCTACGATACCTAGTATTGTCTTTGTTTGTAACATTATTTCTCTCTTTAAGGATATCGTTTCGATAGCTGTCTTGCTGTGCTGTGCCGGTTCTTTCCGCGCCTTGCATTAGAGGTGCTCTTTCGTATAAGAGTAGGTTAACCTCGATCCCTGTCGTGTCGTAACTTCCTCTTGTATTCTTTTAAGTCCCGAAGTCTAACTATGCCTAAAGTCTTTGTATTTTCTTCTGCAAAGTTGACTGTTTGTAAGCACGCTCGCTTTTTGCGTATCCGTGCGATAGATTACTCTGTAGCGAAGCCCTGCCGTCGCTGCTTGTTAAAGAGTCTGAAGTGTCTTCTTTCGCCTGAAGGAACTTGTTTAGACTGTATTGCTTCTAGCTCGGTGTGCAGTCTCTTTCTTTCTGAGGAAGAGTTTGCTGCTGTTGCTAAAAAACAGCGTTCTCTGCGTTAAGAGCTTCGTGCTGCTAAGCTTCAAGAGATAGAGGTGCGCAATCGTTTGAGCGCTGCTCGTCAACGCGTGCTTTAGCTCCAAATTCAAATAGATGCTGCTGTGGGTGAAGAGAAGGAGTTGTTTGCTCGTAAGCTAGCGACAATTGAAGAGATAGAACGTCTTGAGAGAGCGCAGTCGGGCGCTTTCTTCGATCCCAAGAGTACGGCTTCCACCGATAGTCCTGTACCGCTGCTATTCGAAACGCCTTCGGCTAACCTAGGCTGGTTACAGACTAACTCTTCTCTGCTCGCTTTTTTTTCTTTTGACTTTTCTGCTTTTTTAGAAAACTCGGATTCTCTGCTTCTAGATTTTGTTAGTAATATGTCCGCACTAATCTCTTGCAGTTCGTAAGATTCCGTATCGGTTCCTATGTGTTCTAGCTCTCTGGCTATTCTTGCTATTTAACCAAGTATTTCTACTAACGTCTGAACTTCTGTAGGTCTTTGATTTCCTCGACTTCGTACTTTTCGTCTTCGAGCTTAATATTGGTTGCTACTTCGGCGTTTGGTGGTGCTGGTTTAAGGAGTAATTTGTGAAAAACTAGATGTATGCGCATGCTTGCGGGTAGCTGTAGTTTGAATAATACAAGTCCCTTAACCTCTAGGATTTTGAATAGTTTTATTTGGAGGTTGTCTAACTTGTTGCATGGTTGTTTAGTTTTTAGGTTTTTTCGTAAGAGGAAAACTCTATTCCCCTCTTTAAAAGTTGGTCCTTTAAGCTTTTTCTTATTTGCTAACTTAGCTGTCGTAAGGTTTCTTTGAGCGATTCGTTGGCTCAATTCGTCGTGTAATTTTTGCATTCTAGAAGCCTTGTCGTTTGCTGCCAGCGAGATGCTTTCAATATCCTTTAGATTCTAATAAGCTACTAGCTTATATCTGTAGTTTGCGTAGTATAGTAAGTGTTCTATTGTCGTAGACCTCGTGCTGTTGTATGCTAATTGTGCTGTTAGCAGAAGTTCAACCTAGTTGTTTTACAGCTTGTTAGTGTACATTCGTAGGTACTGTTCTAGTGTTTAGTTCGTTCGTTCTGTCTGGCCGTTTGTTTGCGGGTAAAAGCTAGTCGACAGCTTCTTCGCAACCTCTAACTAGGCTAAAAACGTATTCTAAAACTTTAATGTAAACAGCTTGTCTTTGTTTGTAATAAACTGTTCTAGCAATTTGTAATTAGCAACGAGCGTCTTCGTAACCTCGTAAGCTATTTCTTCTGCCGTAATTAACTCTTCTGTTGGTACAAAATGTAATTCTTTAGTTAATCGATTTACGATTACCAATATCGAATCGCATAGCCGTGCTAATTCGGGTTTTAACGATTTCGAAAGCTTTACTATAAAGTCTATTGTAACGCTAATCTATAGGCGTGCGAGTAGTTCTAGCGGTTAGAGTAATCCATAAAGCTTATGTCTCTTAGGCTTGTTCTTTGAACAATCCAAACAGTTGCCTACTGCTTTCTGAACTGTGTTTTGTACATAGGGTATTGAGTATTTGTTCGAAATTCGTTGAACTATTTTATCAATCCTTAGGTGTTTATATGCTCGTGAAGCATGTAATTTCTAGATAAGCTGTATAGCTTAAGTGTCGTTTGTAACTATCTATCTTTGCTAGTTGTCTTTGCTTTATTCTTAGTGCATTCTTTCTTTGATGCTTGTAACTCTAGCTATCTTAGCTAATTATAGTTAGTTGTATTTAAGGGTTTCGTCTAAGTTCCGTCGTAATACTAGGTCGTGCGTAACCGGTTTGTTAGTCTCTATTAGATCTAATCTTCGACTAAGCGCGTTCGCGGCTCTATTGTTAGTTCCTTTGCGATAGTAAATTTTGATGTCGTAATCTGCTATGAATTCAGCCTATCTAACTTGTTGTCTATTCAATTTCTTAGTTGTAGTAAAGCTAGTAAGGTTCTAGTAATTCGAGTACACTTGTACTTAGTGTTTTGCTTCTTTTAGCTGCGCTTTCTATTGTTCAAAAGCGTTTATTATTGCTAATAGCTTCTTGTCGTGAACGTCGTAGTTGAGTTCTGCTCCTAAGAACTTTCTAGAATAGTAAAGCACTAGTTTCTATTTCCTGTCGTCGCATTGCTGTAAGAGTATTGCTTCTAATGCGTAGTCCAAGGCATTGGTTTCTACTTAAGTTTCTCTTTCTAGGTTGTGCATCTGTAGCATTAGTGCTGTAGTAAACTTCTTTTTAAGTTCTTAAAACGCCTGTTCCTGTGCTTTTGTCTATTTAAACTTTTTATTTTTCTTAGTAACTTCTAAGAGTAGTGTCGTAGTTTTGAAGTAATTCTTAATAAACTTTCGATAGAAGTTGGCAAATTCTAAAAAGAACTGCACGTTTCTTACTGTTTTAGGAGTTAGCTATTCTTGTACAGTCTAAATCTTTTTCGAGTCTATAAACACACTTTCTTTTGAGATAATAAATCCTAGATAGCTAGTTTCTGTAACGTGAAATTTACACTTTTTTAAGTAAAGTAGTAGCTAGTACTGCTTTATTTTCTTTAGCACTTTTTTAACATGTTCTTGATGTTCCTCGAACGTTTCTTTAGAGTATATCAATACGTCGTTCAAGTACGCTGTAACAAAGATGTCTAAGTATTCGTGTAGTGCTTTGTTAATTAGAGCCTAAAACGTAGCCGAGGCATTAGTTAATCTAAACGGCATGACTTAGTACTTATAGAGTTTATATCTAGTTTTGAAAGCTGTTATCTATTCGTGCTCTTTTGCAATTTTGATGCGATAGTATCCGTCTCGTACGTTAAGTTTTGTAATTTATTTTACTTTTTAAAGTCAATCTATAAGCTTCTAAATAAGCGGTAGTAAGTATCTGTTTTTTCGTGTAACGTTGTTAAGATGTTGAAAATCTACGCACAGTTTCAATTCCTTGTTTTTCTTAAGTACGAACAATATTGGCGAAGCTATTAAGCTTTCGCTTAGTCGTATGTATCCTCGCTGGATATTCCTTTAAATGTATTTTTTTAATTTCTTCTGCTAGTCGTAAGTTAGGGGATACATTAGTCTTAGTCGCAGTTTTGTTCTTTCCTTAAGGATAATCTCGTGATTCTATTCTTAGTAGTCTGCTAAGTTGTGCTTTTCGTTTTTTTCAAAGAAACTTCTAAACTCCGCTTGGTATTTCGTAGAGAGGTTTTTAAACTCTTTTTTCTGTTTCTTAAAGAGGTTGGATCGTAGTCTGCTCGCTTTTAGCAGCGCAACTCGTCGTATCCATATAACGCCTATCTGCTAAGAGTCTTTACTACAGATTCTCGCGATCTTGTAGTGTAAAATTAGACTAATTCTCTCGATCCTAGGTAAGCTTTGAATTGTCGATTCGTTTTGTTGTACTACAGTAACTTTCTTTTTAAGCCTTCGGCTGCGTATTGTTTTGTTTTCTTAATTAATGTCGAGGTTGTGTTTTTGTAGCCAGTCGTACCTAATATACATGTTAGAACTTTTAAGGTTTATAATATTAATACACTGTTGGTGCTTAATGCTCGCAACTTTTATCTCAACTTTCTAAGTTTCTAAGTTGATTAAACTGTTTTTATATTCTAGTAGTTGTCCGTCAGCTAACACTGTTTGTATTAGTCAATTCTTAACTTAGTAAAGTATTTTGTTTTTTTCTACTTATTCTAGGGAGACTAATGTTTAGGCAGCTTTGCTATCAAGTAGTGCAGTAAGCTCTTGGCCTGCGACTTTCGTTTTTACTTTTATGTAGTTCTGTTCTAGTTGCGTTTTTTGTACGCTTTGTACGGTCGTGCTAGAAGCACTTATACTATTCTAACCGTAGGTCTAGTAGCCCGCTAGTTTTTTGCCAAGAAAGCCTTTAAGACTTGTTTTTCTAGAATGTTCTATTGCTCGTAGTATTCGCATTAGTCAATGAAATACTCCTATAGCTGTAGGTGTTTGCTGTAGTTTCAATTTTCAAAATTCCATCTAGTTGCGTATCTTTATAGCTAATAGATTGCGCATTTTTAGGTGCAAAAAGGCTAGCGTGCTGCTTAGCACGTTTCGTAGTCTTCTATGCATAATTTGTTGTTGCATTTTAAGTAGTCTTTGTTCTCTAGACCTATAGGCTACTATTCTGTAATATGCTTGCTAGACTAGTGTGTTTGACACTTTTTGTTGTAACACTATGCCTATGCGCGGCTGCTGCTGTGGTTTTTAAACTAATTGTCGTAGTTATGCACGTGACATTTTGTTACTGTACATTCGCTGTCTTCGAGCAAAACGTGTAATAGTAATTCTAGCTGTTGTTGCGCAAGGATTTTATTGTCTGCGTAGTATACACAGTTCTTTTCGTTGCACTAGTGCTAAAGTAGGTTTCCGTAATTGTTCTAATTAGCGAACTTTATTTTCTTTTCCGTTGGTTTTTGTTGTGCTCTTGCTGCTTTTGCAGCTTTCTATTTCTGTAGTCCTTCGATTTGTAGTTTCTTGAACTGTTGGTTGTAGTACTAGGCAATGTAAGTAGTCCTACCGCATATCTAGCACTCGTAGTTCTAAAGTTAATCTGTAATCTCTTTTGCTTGTAGATAAGCAGGTTCTGTTTCCTAGTCTAACAGTTCCTTTGCTATCGAGTTTTTAACCTTAACCTACTCGCTGTTTGGTTCTTCGTAGATTCTTAGATATAGTGTAGCTACTCGTTGTAGTTAGACTATAGCAATAGTAGCAGCTTGCGCGCCTGCTACTTTCTGTAGTGTTTCTAAGTAGTTTCTGCAAAAGTATTTGTTTTTACTGCATTAAAGACATACTTTACTATCGTAACGTTTCTAGCGTTTTTCTTTTAACAGCTCGTTTTTAGAGTCTTGTTTTGTCGAGGTAGTGTTCTTTTTGTTGAACTGCTTTTGTAGTAGTTTGTCGTTCTAAATTCGTTCAATGCTGTCGATATCTATTAGGTTGTAGTAATAAGTTTTCTTAATCGTTGCTACTAGGCGTATGTATAGTTTGACAGTAGACTTGCGTTCTTACTATTGTTGCTATAGTTAGTTGTTAATTTGTACTGTAGTTTCAATCAACTCGTTGAGTTCCTTTAGTTTTTTATTTTGACTAATTTTATCTTTTACGTGTTTTTTTAACTCTGCGTAGTAGAACTCGCATAAGCTGCGTTCTCCTACGTTATTTACCTTAGCCTAAATTCTTTTAAATTTGATTGTGTACTCGCTAGCTGAGCCTTTCTGCTTAAGTAGTTTAAGTTGATTTATTGCTTGCTGTGTTTCGTTTACTTTGCCGTAGATCGTATGCAGTTTCTGTTTAAATAATTTTTAGTTCTTAAAGATGCGCTTTGTGTTTTGCTTTATTTTCTTTACGTTTTCTGCGTGCGTAACGTAATCTTTAGCGTATAGCTAAAACTATTCTGCTGCGTTGTCCTTTAGGTGCATTCTAGCTGCTAGAATCTTGTTTTAATCTGTGTAAAAGCTGTTGCTATAATAACAGCAGTAAAGGTCTACGTTAGTAAAAAAGAGTTTCAAGTTTTTTTTTTTTCTGCTATATTTCTCTAGAGAGAGTGCTTTTGCTAACTCTTTTTTCGTTCTACTTTAGAGCTCCGTAACTGCTGCTAACAGCTTTTAAATCTGTTCTGCTTGCTGCTGTATCTAATTAGCTTGCTCTGCTATTACAGTCGCTAGATTCGTTGTAGGTGCAGCAACGCTGCTGCTTGTTGTGCGTAAGCTCGTAAGTGTTACCATGTTGTCTTAGTTTTGAACCTAGAGTAGTTAACGTGTTATTAAGAGTTTCTCTTACTAAAGGTAACCTCGATTAGACTCGGAGATTCTGCCTAAGGAATTGTTCTGTGTTCGAAAAGCTTGATAACAACAAAAGAAACAATCTCAATTTTATTCTAGATAGAATAACAAAGTAACAATCTGTTGCCTATAGATCTAATCTATGTATGAAATGTACTTAGAAGAGTTAACTACAAAGAATTCAAACTGTAAAGGAGATTCTGCTAATCTATATAGTTCTATGATTCTTCGCTAAAAGCGTCCTGCTTTGCCTGCTACGTCTCGCTACGCCGTAGCGTCCGTAGCGCCCGTAGCAACCGCTGCTTAGTGTGCTACGTGCCAAGATTCTGTATTGCTTTGTAGCGCACGTAGCGCATTACGTAACCTTTGCTAACCTAATTCTACCCTGCGCGTTGCTGTACTTTCGTCTTGCAAACCTGCAAGCCCTAACAACTCTTCTGCGTTGTTGCTTAGTCTACGATACCTAGTATCGTCTCTGTTTGTAACAAATAACAACAAAAAAAAACAATCTTAATTCTATTTTAGATAGAATAACAAAGTAACAATCTATTGCCTATAGATCTAATCTATGTATAAAATGTACTTAAAAGAGTTAACTACAAAGAATCTAAACTACTAAAGAAATTCTGCTAATTTATATAGTTCTCTGCTTTTTTGCTAAAAGCGTTTTGATTTGTAATTTCTCTTAGAGCGAAAATCAAGGCTGCTTCGTTAATCTCGCTAGATTCTAAGATTATTTTCTAATTTCTATTCTTAGCGAGATCGCGGTTACGTAACTGCTAACTTAATTTTGCTTCGCGCATCGTTGTACGCTTGTTCTGCACACTAGCAAGCTCTAACAACTTTTCTACGTCGTTGCTTAGTTTACGATACCTAGTATTGCTTCTATTTGTAATACTTTTCTTGCGATCTAAATTTAAGTGTATTGCTTAGAGTTTTTGACTACTACGGCGTTTCTAGTGCAAAGAGTAGTAGTAAAGTACGTAGCCGTACTTTAAAACAATTAAAAACTACTTGCGCGTTAATTGAAACTAGTTTTAAAACTTTAAATGCTTTTTTGCAGTTCTTTGTTGTAAACACTTTAAAAAACGCGTTTCTAAAGGCTAGCAGAAAGCTTTTCTTATTAATATAGAAAACGCGCTAGCGCGCTAAGTCTTAAACGCGTTAAAAGTACTTTTAGCTTTAGAAGCAAAAAGCAAACTACATCTAGCAGCTATAGAATATAAAATAAATAAGCTAGCATGCAAAGCGTAAGAATCTTGTTTTTAAAGCAATAGTTTTTAAAATTCTAAAATTAGTAACGTATTCTACTATTACCTCGGCTAACTTATTACTTCGGCTAAAAAAGCTTAGCAGCACCAACTTACGTTACGCCTTTTAAATTTTATTGCTATTAAATAAAAAACCTACGTACGTTGTGCTTGCATCTAATTTAGAATATATTTTTGTATTTTTTTTGCACGTTTGCGCGTTTTGTCTAGTTCTGCTACAGTTTCTACAGCGCTATAGAGCTAGTTAAGCTAGTTCTTAATTACTACTACTACAAGCTTTCTTAGATTGCTAAGGCGCTGCAGCAGTTCTATACTCTATAGTACTACCTTGCTAGATTTGCTTGCGCTTACGCGATTTTCGCTTTGTAAGCTTTGCTAATTGCTTTTTAAGCTCTCTATTGCGAGCAGCAAGAAAAGCGTTTTGGTGCAGCATAAGTTTACTACCTTTTATAAGCTGCAAGAAGCTAGCCTAAGCTATAACAAGTAATTAAAGAAAGAAATTGCGTACTAGCTTTAACTAAGATTTAAACTCGTGCGTATTGCTTAGAGTCTTTGACTACTACAGCGTCTTTAGGTATAAAAGTGCTAGTAGAGTACGCAGCTGCACTTTAAAGCAATTCAACACTACTTGCGCGTTAATAGAAACTATTTCTAACGATTTAAAAGCCTTGCGGCAGTTTTTCTTTGTAAATACGTTAAAAAACGCGTTCTTAAAGGCAAAAAAAAAGCTTTTTTTGTTAATATAAAAGACGCGTTGGCGTGGTAAGTCTCTAACGCGCTAAGAGTACTTGCGCTTTAGCAGCAAAAAGCAAACTACATTAAGTAGCTAAAAAATGTGCAACAAGTAAGAAAGCATGCAAAATGTTAAAATCTTGTGTTTAAAATAGTAGTTTTTAAAATTCTAGTTAAAGTAGCTTTTATAGCTGTTTAGAATAAGTAGCTAGTATACTTCTACCTAGCGCGTTTTTGTATGCGCGTTAAAGTGCTTTAACTACTCTAAACCTAAAGCGTTGTTTGTTTAGCTGTTTTTTAATACTAAAAGCTTTTAATTGCGCGGTATTAAAGCTTTTTTGTACTACGCTAAAATGTAACCACGTTTTTTGTAGATAATAAAAAGCGAGATCGTATACTTAGCAGCGCAAATGCTTTGAATTTTTGTAACCTACTTGCAGTTGCCTAGCTAAACTAGCTTAAAACAAGCGCGTTTTTTTGCGCTTGTAACAACTTTTATAGAGCTAATTACGCTTATTTAGAAGCTAGTTTTGTTTAGAGTGGTAAATAGGTATAGGTTGAGTTAAAGTTGAGTTAGCTTACGTAAGACCCTAGTGCTAACCCAACCTATACCCACGCTAAAACGTTTTAGCGTAGATATAGGTTGAGTTAGCACAGACCTCTACAATTCTATATTTTAATATATTTTCTTTTTATAATTATAACAGCAAGTTATAACAGGTTTATTAACCTAAAGGTAGTACCTATAACCTAACTTTAACCTACGCTTTGATTACTCTAACTCAACTTTAACTCTAGGTCTATGCGACTCTAACTTAATCTATACCCAACGATAGGTACTCTCTACCTATTCGCTAGCGTAGTTTTGTTAAAGTTGTGCACATCGTTGTTGTAAACGCTGTACTTAGCTTTGGTTTTCTTTACTAACTTGAACTACGCGCTAATTATCTCTAGATTCTTCTAGAGTATTCTCTACCTATTCTCTGCTCAATTAAAAGCTATTTTGAGCTTATTTAAGCGCGTTACAAAGCGCTTAGCCTAGCGTTTGCTAACTAGCTCGCTACTACGCATACCTAGTACTTTATTAGCTGTATTTGTTACCTCGCACAGCTAAAGCGCGAATTCTTGCGAATTAAAATTAAGTATGTATTAGACAATTGTTTGCTTTTTAGTAGTAGTAAGTTTATGTTAAGCGTAGCGAGTTTCAAAGCAATGCGTAATTTTGTAGTATTAACAAGTTAAAGTTGTAAAAAGTACGTTAAACGCTTAAGCAGCGCGCTAGAAGCTTTAAGATTAGTATATATTGTAAGTAAAAAAAGCAAAGTAAATTCTACTTTTGCTATTAAACAATTGCGCGTTTTGTTGTTGAACTATGTTACGTTAATAAGAGAGTAAGTAGTTTTAGCGAAAACTAATCTACTTAGTAAGTTAACATGCTTAGTAGTAGAATACGTTAGTGTATTTAATTAAATACTTACTATAAAAAGCTGTAACTACGTAGCTTTACTATAGATTTAAAATACTTAGCAGTTCTATTAAACTAAGTTGTAAAAGTAGTTCTACTAATAACTACAATCTATTCTAATTATAAATAGTGTAAATCTTTTGTGTTAAAAATCTTTTGAATTACAACTTTATATGTAAACAAAGTTGCAAAAAGCTTTGTACTTCTATCTTTTAGCTTTAGCGCTTTTTTAAAAAAAAAACTATAATAGCTTTGTTTAATTAGAAGATAATATATAAAGCTTTAATAAGTAATTTCTACGTGTTTCTGCAGATTGCTAGAAACTATAACTTAGCTTAGTTTCTTTAAAATTCTTAAGATTTGTACTACGTTATATAGATTAAAAGTATAGCTCTCTAAATACTTAATACTTTTTTTAACTTTCGCTGTAATAGGCTGAAAGCTCTATAGATTGCCTTAGTCGTAGGACTTTAGTAGCTATTAACGCTGTACGTAACAGCTCCAACGATACCTAAAAAAGCTTCGCTAGTTTCTAGTTAACGAAAGCTCTGCGGTATTAAGTTTTTACATAGCCTTTAAGAGCGCTCCGCAGGTGCTCTAAAAGCTAACTAACTATAAAGTATATAGAGCTCTTTTGTCCGCGCTGTAGATAGACTCTATCGAATTTATTACGTTCTTTATCTAGAACCTGCTTTCCTAGGCGATTCTCTTTTATTTGAATTTAATCAATTTCTACGCAGTAAAGGTTGTGAGATCTTTAAAGAGTACGACACTTTTAGAAGTTAAAAGCAACCTCTAAAAAACTCTAAGACGCAGCGAAAAAAGTTTTTAAAACTAAATCGCTACAATAGACGGCACCTAGAATGAGTATATCTAAATGCTAGTTGTAAAAGCTCGCAGGCTAGAAAGCGAAAGCTAAAGCAGCAAAGCAATTAAAAAAGCTCTACAAAAGCTAATAAACAACGACGAACTTAATGTAGAAACTTAAGAGATTTGTTTTAATACAGCAGAAGCTACATATATGAAAATATTCGTTACAGAACTCGTAATAGAACTACTTAAAAGAGTAACAAACAATTAGCTACTAGCAGCGAAGCTAGTTCTCGCAGGACTTTTGAATTCTAAGTAGCTAGTTAATAACGAAAGTGCAAAAGCTCAGGCACTTATTAAAACACTGCAAAATTAAGTTCAAATTCTTTAAAAAAAAAAGAGAGCTACGCTAGCAACACCGCTAACTTTTTTTAGTATTCTAAAAGCTTCTACGCTAATTACAAAGCGCAACAAAATGCCTAATCTAGCCTAGTTCAACAGAACAAGGTTAGACTACAGACAGTTTAAAGTCTAAGTAAAAAACAAAATGCTTAATAACGAGAATTTAATTAAGAACTTATGCGGCTACATCTACAACTGCCTAACAAAGCAAGTAGCTACTACTAAACTCGCCTAGTATTAGAAATACTGTAACAGAATAGCAAAGAAGTTCTAAAAGTACTTTAACGGGCACTACTAAAACTACATGCGAGCGCAGAAAGCGCTCAACCAACTCTTCGCTCTTAAGCAGAAAAAAATGTTTTTTTAAAAGTACAATAAAGAATTCATGCGCCTTGCGTACAACGCAAAAATAACAAACAACGTAGCTACATTAAAGAACTAGTACAAAGCAAGGCTTCGCGCTAATTTACAAAATAAAATAGTTAGCGTTATTGTTTTTCTAGCATAGCGACTTTAAGACCTAATAGAACAGGTTACTTAGATTAAGAAAAACCTAAACTGCGCAAAAGCAAACAACTAGTAGCAAATAGTACTAAATTAATTGATAAGCGACACGAAGGCTATAGACTAAAAGCTAGCAACTAAAGTTGCTACCTAGGCAGTCCGCGCGGCTACTAACAATAAGAAAAAAAAGCGAGCCAAATAAGCAAACAACGCAAAAATAACGAAACAACAAGAGAATTACTTTTGCTTTTAATGTAGTTTAGCAACTTACATGTTTAATAAATGTAAGCTCGCAGCTCTAAAAAAGCTCGCTACAACTCGAAAAGCAATTTTTAAACTAGTTAAGACAACAGCAAAGGTTAAAGAAGTTTTTAAGTCTAAAAACTTAAAAAACTAGACACTCTTAACCAAAAGCGCGGTTAAGAGTAGTAAAAAAAGGACACAGTTTTTTTATTAGATAAGTTTTTAAAGTTTTGCTAGCGCTAGCTAGACAAGAAACCACTTACAGTACATGCAATTATTAATCAATCTATTTTTGCTTTAGCAATGCTCGACTTTAGGTGCACTACTTATAGTCTTGTTAGCAAAAAGTTTTGTAAAAAAAACTGTTTTCTGCGTATTTTGATAAAAGAAAAGCTTGTAGTAGGCATTAGCAAACAAGTCGTTAAAGTTACAAAAGCTGCTTAGTTTACAATAAACCTAAACGAGCACGAACAAACAGTTTAAGCGTACGTTATAACTAAGAATAACTAATACGATATTATTCTAAAGCGCTTATGAATAAACGGAAGCTAGGTAACGCTAGCTTTAGCGAAAAAATTGATTTTCATCTATTTAACTAGAACACGCGTGCGGAGCTAGAAAAGAAAAAAGCCTAAACAGAAGCTCTAGCAGGTGTTCGCAGCTGCGTTTGAAATAATAATGCAGCAGTTTAAAAAGAAAAACTCTAGCGTTAAGATCTTCGCCGCGTTTATAGCGGACATTTAGAAAGCTTTTTAAACTAAGGTAGTAGTCGACCTACGCTTAACGCTGCTTAACTAAATAAAAAATTAGTATACAGCGTTTATGTAGTTTGAGGCTAACAAATTATTTCCTTACCGAAGCCTAATAGACCACGGCATTAAACTAATTAGAAAGAACGAGAAAAAAGCAAAGGTCTTATAGGAACTTTTGTATAACATGTTTAAAAACAAACTATTAGTCTTGCGAAAGCAGCTTACCGCGCATTTAAATTGCAGGTTTATTAGAGTAAGTTGCTTTTAGGCCGAAGCGCTAGTGTTGTTTGCAAAGAAATCTAGTAGAAAGCTACGCTTTTGCGTAGACTATTAAGCGCTCAACGCTATTACGAAAAAGAACTAATACTCGCTGCCTTTAATTCACGAGACTCTAAATTAAATTAGCTAGGCTAAATAGTTTACTAAGCTAGACGTTATCTAGGCCTTTTACAAAGTCCAAATTGCTAAAAGAAACGAGTAGAAAACGGCTTTCCGTACAAGATTTAAATTGTACAAATAGATAGTTTGCCTATTTAGCTTTGCTAACGCTTTAAGTACGTTTTAGCAGTTTATTAACTATACTTTGCGTAATTACATTAACGTTAACGCTTTTGCATACTTAGATAATGTACTTATCTACTTTAGAAGTTCTTAAAAAGACTACTAGCAACGTGTTAAAGAGGTTGTTAACAAGTTAAAAAAAGCGAGGTTACAACTCGATATTAAGAAATGCAAGTTTAAAGTAACTAAAACTAAATACTTTAGTTTTATTATTAAAGTAGGCAAAGGAATTAGCATGGATCTAGAAAAAGTCTGCGCAATTTTTAAATAAAAAGCCTTAGCTTTAGTTAAAAAAGTGCAGAGCTTTGTTAGTTTTGCAAACTTTTACTAGCAGTTTATTTGCGCCTTTTCTGCAATTGTTTCTTTACTAACAAAGTTAATAGGAAAAAGCGTTGAATTTCGTTAGAAGCTTAAACAACAAAAAGCGTTTGACACGCTTAAATAAAAGAGGATCGCCTAGGAAAGCAGGTTCTAGATAAAGAATGTAATGAATTCGATAGAGTCTATCTACAGCGCGAACAAAAGAGCTCTATATACTTTATAGTTAGTTAGCTTTCGAAGCACCTGCGAAGCGCTTTTGAAAGCTATGTAGAAACCTAATACCGCAAGGCCTTTGTTAACTAGAAACTAGCGAGGCTCTTTTAGGTATCGTCGAAGCTGTTACGTACAGCGTCAATAGCTACTAAAGTTCTACGACCAAGGCAATTCATAGGGCTTTTAGCTTATTACATTAAAAAAGAGTTTATATCTAGACCGTTATTGGCCTATTTTGACCTCGATTTGAAAACTGCTATTGAAGCGGACGCTTTAGGAATAGCTACTAAAAAAGCGCTTTTTTAAAAAGCAAAAGACAACTTGTAGCGAGCAGTAGCTTACTACTTTGCCAAAATGTTACTTGCAAAGTCTAACTACACTATTTACAACAAGAAATTATTAGCAGTAATTAAATGCATTACTAAATAAAAAGCGAAGCTTAAAGCAGTGCTAAAAATTACAGTTTACACTAATTACAAAAACTTTCTATACTTTACTACAGCAAGGTTACTAACAAAGCAACATGTCTGCTAGGCAAACATTTTTTTTAAATACAACTTAAAGTTTGTGTACTATCTTAGAGCAGCTAATAAAAAAGCAAACGCTTTTTTACAAAAAAAGCAGAATCTTTTTTAAAACTAAAACGATGTTCGGCTGAAAAGCTGTAAATTTTAACTTTTCAAACTAACTAGTGTGTTAAACGAGAATAACATTACAAAAAAAACTCTAGGCGTAATCTGCGCGTTTCTGCTCTATAGCACTCTAATACTAACGCTAAATATACTCGCTAGTAAGCTTGATGCTTTCTACAAAGCAAATGTAGCAGAAGTTTTAAAGCAAAATGTTTTTTTTTAGATTAAAAGTGCAAGCTTTAAAGAGCAGAATGCTGCGAGTTTTAAACAAAATGCTGCTAAACAAAAAAAAAATGCTAGCACAAAAGACAATTCTAAGGATAATGCAAAAAAGCTGTTTTTAGATAAACTTTAAAATAAAAAAGTCTAAAAAGACAATTTGTACTAGGAAGCTTTAGAAGCCGTAAAAAAAAGCTAAACTAAAGAAAGTACTCGTAGAAAGTTTCTTTTAGGCCTTTAATTAAAAGCGTCTTTAGCGAATTGCGCTGTTAAAAACAACGCGCTTTTTTATTAAAAAAAGAAATAAGTGCTAAAAACGTATCAACTACGCACTAGATTAATTTTTAAAGCTTACGACCCGCCTATCGCAAGGCACTTTAGCAAAAAGAACACTTACAATATTCTCAAAAGAGATTTCTTCTAGCTAGAAATAAGCTTAGACATTTGATAGTACATTGCCAACTGCGATGCATGTAAACGAGCGAAACTATAGCAGAAAATAAAAAGCAGTTTTCTTCGCTCGCTTCTTGTTCTAAACAGAATTTAAAAAGAACTTTTTATAAACTTTATTACTAACCTGCTGAAAAGCGAAAGGTGCACGAATCTACTAGTTATTACAAACCAATTGAGCAAGAATATAATCTTAATCTCTATAGCGAAAATTAACGCAGCAACTGTAGCAAAAGTATTTATTAAGAGAGTAGTAGCCTATTACTAGCTTCTTAACGCTATTGTTTCTAACTAAAGAGCACAATTTGTAAGTAAATTCTAGAAAACGCTTTGCAAAAAGCTTAAGATTGTAAAGCAGCTATCTACAGCTTTCTACCTAAAAACTAACAAAGCTACAGAAAAAGCAAATTCAACAATTAAAACTGTCTTAAGGCCGTTTGTGAATTAGGACTAGAAGAACTAGGCGCAGCTATGCTCTATTGTACAAATCGCAATTCAAAAGCAAAAAGCAGTGTTAACAAAAGTAAGCTCTTTCTTTCTCTAGCATAGTTACGAGATGGACTTAATCTAGCTCTAAGCAAAAAAGAAAGCGGATACGCTTTACTAGGCAACTTTGAACTCTTAGCAAAGCGCAGCAGAAATAGCTAAAAAAATAAAGAAAGTTATTAACTTTGCGCAAGCTGCTATGGCGGAGGCCTAACAAAAGCAAGAAAAACAAGCAAATTAACATAAAAAAAAAGCGCCGCTGCTCTAAGTAAGAGATAAAGTGTAGTTGCAATATAAAAAACACATCTCTAATAGGCGCCCAAGCAAGAAACTAGACTAAAAAAATAGCAAATATACAGTTTTACAAGTTAAGTCTTTAGGCAACGTAGTTTTAAACACACTTTCTAAAATAAATCTAACATTTTTAATAAATAAGCTTAGACTTGCAGCAGATAATTCTTTAGAAAGCTAGACAGTGTTTGATTGGCGCCCAAGAAGCGTTACCGTAGAAAGCGAGCAAAAATAGCTAGTCAAGCGCATTACGAGCGAGCGCTGAAAAAAAGTTAGAAAAAGCCAAAAGCTAGAATATTAGGTTAAATAGACTAGCTATAACTAGCCTACATGAAAACTAGCGCTAAAACTCGAAAACACAAAAGCTTTATCTACTTGGCAAGAATTTTCGGCGGCCTACTAGAACGCCGATGGAAAATTGCCAAAAAACTTTCAAAACAGCACGCCTTTAAAAAGGACGCTAGGACGCTAACAAAGTAAGTAAATTGCTACAAATTAAAAAAAGAGCTTATGTAATAAGCTGAAAGCTCTATAAATTGCCTTGGTCGTAGGACTTTAGTAGCTATTAACGCTGTACGTAACAGCTTCGACGATACCTAAAAAAGCCTCGCTAGTTTCTAGTTAACAAAGGCCTTGCGGTATTAGGTTTTTACATAGCTTTCGAAAGCGCTTCGTAGGTGCTCTAGAAGCTAACTAACTATAAAGTATATAGAGCTTTCTTGTCCGCGCTGTAGATAGACTCTATCGAATTTATTACATTTTTTATCTAGAACCTGCTTTCCTAGGCGATCTTCTTTCATTCGCGCGCAACATTTTTATAAGAAAAAAAAGAATTCTATAAATAAAAGTTCTATAACGTACCTCACGGGTAGTCGAGCTACACGAGTTCGCGGAACACTTTTGCCAAGCAAATTATCTAATATTATAACCTTAATACCTTTTTTAATAGTAGGCCTATTAGAATAATTTATACACTGTTTTAAAGCTCTAAGCTAGAACTTTAAAATCTACTAAAAATTACCTAAATAGGCTAAGTACTACTAGAGTTTTTAAAGTTTAAAGATAAAGAGCTCGCTTAAGCTCTATACCTAGTATCTAGTAGAATTCTACTATAATAAACTTTTATATTCTAAAATATTCTTATTTATACTATATATTAAAGTACTAGAAAGTTTTATAGCGTGTAGCCTAAGATTAAAGCTACTAGATAGGTTAGAAAGTAGTTTACTTTCTTTATACTAGCTAAGTATAAATATCTATATATAACTATTAAAACCTAATGTAAAACTACTTAATAATTTAGTACTTAGTATAATTATACTATATAAGCTTTAAAAAAGTAGTATTATTTAGAGTTATAATAGTACTAATACTCTATACTTAGTAGGTTTTATATATAAACTCTAATTCTATCTAATAGCTTTGATTCTAAGCTATATACTATATAACTTTCTAGAACTCTAACTTACAGTATAAATAAGAATATTTTAGAATATAAAAGTTTATTATAGTAGAATTCTACTAGATACTAGGTATATAGCTTAAGCGAGCTCTTTATCTTTAAACTTTAAAAACTCTAGTAGTACTTAGCCTATTTAGGTAATTTTTAGTAGATTTTAAAGTCCTAGCTTAGAGCTTTGAAACAGTGTATAAATTATTCCAATAGGCCTACTATTAAGAAAAGTATTAAGGTTATAATATTAGATAATTTGCTTGGCAAAAGTGTTTCGCGAACTCGTGTAGCCCGACTACTCGTAAGGTACGTTAGAAGTTCTAGTAGAAAATTATATTTACTACTTTACTCTAAATTAGCAAACAATTGTATGCAGCTAAAGAAATGCTTTATTTATAAAAGAAAAAGCTACTAGTTTACTAATTACCTGCGTAATAAGCTTATTTATACTACCTAGTAGTATATTACTGTAAAGGTTAAGTGAACTTAGAAAATTTATTTATTAAGCTTAGGTTAGTTCTTGAAGAATAAGTAAGTTTAATAGACTAAAGAAATTGTATAGCGTTTAATACTAAGGCAGTAGCAAGCTTCGTTTTGCAAAGAGTTTCAAAGTTAAAGTAAAAGTCAACTTAGTAGATTAAGAAATTGAAAATAGTAAACTATAAGAGTTTATTATTTTAACTATATACTAAGCTTGTTCTAAAGATTCTAAAAGTGCTAGACGTTCTAAAGTTTTATAAGTGTTTAAAATTCTTTAAAACTCGTAAACTATTACGTTATCTGCTAAAACATAGTCTTCGAGTTTTTAGTACTTAGTAAGCTTGTGTTTTTGTAAAAGAATTGCCAAAGTAAGTAGGCTTTAATGTAGAAAGTAATAAATTAATGTAGTTTTTCTATAAAATAAAAAAGCTTTTTATACTCTTTGCGCTATGCTAGAATCTATTAAAGTTTAGTTAAAAGTTAGCGAAGCAATTTCGTACGAAATTGCTCTAACTAAAGCTTAGCAGCTAAGGCATTCTATTAGGCATTCGCTTATTATAGTTTTTTAATAAACTAACGTAGCTTTGCTTAGTAGAATCTAGATTGTAATAGTTACTTTCTATAAAAACTAGTTCTAAAGTACTTTTTTACGCAAAACTATTAACTCCTATATCTAGAAAATTAAAGAAAAGAAAGAAAAGAAAAAGAAAAAGAAAAAGAAAAAGAAAAAGAAAAAGAACTACGCATAGAATAAAAATAATATAAAGTTTATTTATAACCTAGATCTAGAAGAGAATAACTAAGTAGTAAGCTATTTTACTTCTACTGCATATTTTTACTATATAATAAGTAAAAATATTTATAAAAAAACAAACCTAGAAGAGTATATAAAGTAGTTTATTTTTGAAAACTACTACTGCATAATATACTAAAGCAAATTTTAAAATATAAAAGTAGCTAAAGTTTCTACTATTAGTAAAGCTTAACTAAAAGCGTACTTGCAAAAGAATCTTTGTATAGTTATTAATTAGATACCTAGTAAAATAAGTATTAGCTTTAGTAGCTAGAACTTAAAGGAATTACTAGATACTATACAAATCTAAAACCTAATTAGAACTACTACCTACTATATTCTAGATATGCTAACTTTTTTTTTCTTTTCTAAATAACGCTAACAAGCCTAGTGCATACTTTAATAGTATTCTAAATTTTATTATACGTAAGAATAAAATAATAGTATCTATTATACGCAAATAGAACTACATATTTTTTATTATTAGTAAAAATAAAGTAACTTTATTCTTTATAAAAACTAAACTCTACTATTTTTACTACTAATTTAAACACTTTTGCACAAAGAAACTCTATAGAATGCTAGTAAACGCTAGCTATAAAGTAAACGCTTTTATACTTAATAAAATCTAGAAGTTATACTACTACTACTAATTATACAATCTAGCTCTGCGCTAATTCAAGTTTACTATTAAAAATAAAACTTATTTTAACTATAAAATTGTAATTAACGTTGTATAAATTAGAAAACAAAATGCTCTACATATTATAGATACTAATACTTTCTTTTAGGTAGTAATCTTTTTAAAATTAATATTTATATAGTTTACTTAGAAAGCTTTTTGTACGTGCTAGATTAATATCTAGTAAAAGCTTTTAAACTATATTATATATATAACTCTAGAACTAATTTTACTTTAAAAAAGTTTAGAAACTATATAAATTGTTTAGAAGTAACTTATAGGCAAATACCTATAGAGGTATATTAAGTAGTTAGCAAAGTTAAACGCGCATACCTACTACTCTACTACGTATTTAATATTCTTTAAACTAAACTAGAGAATTATATAGAGAATAAAGATATTCTCTAAATAGTAGTTAAAGCTTTTAATAATACTGCTAGTTTAAATAGCTTTGTACTTACTTTCCTTATATTTAAAGTATATTTTAAGATTAATATTAACTTTTTTTCTTTACTTAACTTAATTGCACGCGCTAACGCTGTGCGCAAAGCAATAAAAATACTCTAAGTAAAAAGAAATAAAGCTAATATTAACTATGTACTTAATACTTAAAATAGACTAGCTATATATAATATCTTTTCTTTTTCTTTTAGCTTAGAAGTTATAGTTTAGAAAGAAAAAAGAAGCTAGACTAGCCTATACGCTATAAAGAGAATTAAAAACTATAATATAATTCTAGATATAGAGAATAGCTTTATTAAATTTTATAATATATACGTAAAGCTCTACTTTTATAAAAAAAAAAATTCTTAACTTTAAACTTTAGAACTTAATAAACTAGCTCTTGTATAAAGAAACTTACTAGAGAAAAAAAAAAGTGCCTACAGAAAAACGCTATACATAAACCTTTTCTCTAGATTTCTAAAGTAAAAAATAAAAAAATAAAATACTTAAAGAAAAATACCGCGCTTGAATCTTTTAATTATTTTTTTAAATAAAGTATTCTTCTCTACGCACAGAGATAATTAAAATAAATAAAAAAGTACTTATTACTACACAATAATAGAAAAAGTAAATAACAGCATTTATACCTAAAAGAAAGTAGATAACTTAAAGCTATTCTTAAAGCTGTACGTAGAAAGTGTAATTACTATACCTAAAAAACTTTTTAAAGAATTAAACTATACAGAAATAGATACTTTAATTATAAATAGTATTTTTAAGATTATACTCTTTAACCTAGAGAAGCACTAGAGCTAGATTTTTAGTTTCTACTTTGTATAAAAGGTTAAAGAAAAGATAACTTAACTATATAAAAAATTCTGCTTTATTCTAGCTAAGTATTTAGATAAGAAAAAGAATTTTTTTTTTACTTAGTTACTTATAATCTAGAGAATAAGCTAACGCTTTATACTAGTTATAAAAGCAAGCTTAAAAGCTACGTATAGTATATACTTTAAGCTAAAAAATATTACCTAGGTATATATTTAGTTTGCTAATAAGCTAATTTATACGCTCTACGCTAAACTACTAGAAAAAAAACGTAATAGCTTTTTTCTAGGCATAATTTTCTAGGTTGTACAACCTCTATATAGTGCAGCAAAATTAGAATTATACTAGTTTAAAATGTACTATTAATACTATATAAAAGAACTCTAAATAAAAGTTTTTTTTATATAATCTATGCTTACTTATTATATATAAAAGAGAATACTTATTCAAAATTACTAGCTTTTAAATAGATAATACTTTTAGTATTGTTACTATAGATTTTGCGTAAAGAGAAAAGAAAAAACCTTTTAAAGCAGAACTCTACGCAAAGGCTAAGTTAATTCTAACTAAAGAAAAACCTTTAAAGTTTAATAAAAAAAAATTTAACTTACGTATAACGTAGTTATGCTTACTTAAAAAAAGTAAGTAAAAAGCCTTTGCATAATTAACCTAAAGAGCTATAACTAATACTTTTTAGAAATATATAGATTAGCGCGCTAGAAAAGCGTATATTACTTTAGTTTATTAACTAGAAGCTGTATTTAATCTCTCTATAGCTGCCTAAACTATAGAACTTTTGTATAAAAATATTAAAACGCTTAACGTACGCATTTAATAGTAGATTAACAATAGTAAAAGAGGTTTTACTTTTATGCTAATTAATCTTAACTACGTAAAGCTCTTTATGTTTATAAATAAATTATTTGCAAATAATAAAACATTAGCTTTTAGATTAGCTTTTTTATTATACTTAGAAATAAACGCTATACAAGTAATACTAAAGACTTCTATTTAACAACGCAATTGCGCTTAGTATAACTCTTAAACAGATTATACGCATACTTAAACTACTTTTAATTCTAGTAATAATATATATAGATTTTAAAAAATAATTATAATTACCTTGTACGCTTTAGAACTATTAATAAAAAACGCTTTATAATTAATATTATATCTTTCTAAAAGTTATATAAGCAAAGAGAGATTTCTAAAATTAAATAGATTAATAGCAAAAATAACTCTGCTAACGCCTGTACAAAGAGAGCACTAAATTAAGCGCTAGAAATATTAGTTTTTACTAATACTCTAATAATTACTATAGAAGTTTTAGTTAACTATTTAAAGCTTGTATAGAGTTTTACTATATAGCCTAGTCTCTACGTAAAATATTTCTTTCTAGTTTCTTTAATTATTTACGCTATTTTACTTATTATTTTTATTAGCGCATATTTAACTATTACAGAGATTTAATATAACGCATTTATTTTATTCTAAAATATATATAGAGTTATTACATTTTATTACTACGCGCAGTTTATAAATTAAATATCTATTAGCTAAATCTATTTTCTTTTAAAAAGAAATTACAACTATGTATATAAAAAGCAACTAGGCCTTTAGAGTATTTCTAAATACTTTAACTTTTGCACTTTTTCTCTTTAGACATAGTAGAAGTAATACTAGTTGTGTAAATACTATATATAGTTTAAGTAAATACTATGCGTAAACTCTAAGTTTATAATATAACGTATTCTACTACTAAGCAAGTTAACCTACTAAGTAGATTAGTTTCTACTAAAACTACTTACTTTTTTATTAACGTAACATAGTTTAACAACAAAACGCGCAATTATCTAATAGCAAAAGTAGAATTTAGCTTGCTTTTTCTGCTTACAATATACGCTAATTTCGAAGCTTCTAGCGCGCTGCTTAGGCGTTCAACGTACTTTTTACAACTTTAACTTGCTAATTCTACAAAATTCTATTTTAACTTAAAACGCTAGCAAACTCTTATAAGCTTACAGCAGCTAAAGAGCAAATAGTTATCTAATATATACTTAACTTTGATTCGCAAGAATTCGCGCTTTAGCTATGCGAAGTAGTAGATATAGCTAATAAAGTACTAGGTGTGCGTAGTAGTAAGCTAGTTAGCAAACACTAAGCTAAGCGCTTTGTAACGCGTTTATCTAAGCTTAAAATAGCTTTTAATTGAGCTAAAAATAGGCAAAGAATACTGCAAAAAGATTCTAAAGTAATTAGCGCGTAGTTTAAGCTAGTAGAGAAAACAATAGCTAAGTATAGCGTACACCTAAACAACGTGTACAACTTTAATAAAATTAGCTTCTAAATAAGTGTTATTAAGTTTATAAAAGTTGTTACAAGCTTTTAAAAACGTACTTAATCTAATTTTATTTAGCTAGGCAATTGAAAGTAGATAATAGTTATCTAGAGCATCTGCGCTGCTAGGTACGCAATTTCGCTTTTTATTATCTACAAAAAACGCGTTTACATCTTAGCGTAGTACGAAAAAGCAAATATACTACGCAATTAAAAGCTCTTAGTTTCTAAAAATAGCTAAACTAACAACGCGCTTAGTTTAGAGTAGTTAAAGCACTTTAACGCGCATACAAAAACGCGCTAAGTAGAAGTATACTAGCTGCTTATTTTAGACAGCTATAAAAGCTACTTTAACTAAAATTTTAAAAACTACTACTTTAAAAATAAAATTTTAACTTTTTGCATGCTACTTTACTTATTGCACATTTTCTAGCTGCTTAACGTAGTTTGCTTTTTGCTAATAAAGCGCAAGTACTTTCAACGCGTTAGAAACTTAGCACGCCAACGCGTTTTTTATATTAACAAAAAAAGCTTTCTTTTTGCTTTTAAGAACGCGTTTTTTAACGTGTTTACAAAAGCTAACTGCTAAAAAGCTTTTAAAGCGTTAAAAATAGTTTCTATTAACGCGTAGGTAGTGTTAGATTGCTTTAAAGTACAACTACGTACTCTACTAGCACTTCTACTACAAAAAACGCTTTAGCAGTTAAAAACTCTAAGCAATACTTATAAGTTTAAATTTTAGTTAAAGCTTGTACGCGATTTTTTTACTTACTTGCTTGTTACTACGCAAGCTAGCTTCTTTTAGCTTATAAAAAGTAGTAAACTAATGCTACACTAAAACGCTTTTTAAGCTGCTTAGATCTATAAGCTTAAAAAGCAATTAGTAGAAATAACTAAGCAAAAATCGCGTAAGCGCAAGTAGATATAGCAAGGTAGCACTATAGAGTATAAAACTATAGCAGCGCAAGTAGCCGCAGAAACTTCTATAGCTACTAGATAGTCTAAGAAAGCTCGTAGTAGTAGTAATTAAAAAACAGCTTAACTAGCTCTACGGCGCTGTAAAAACTGCAGCGAAACAAAGCAAAATGCGCAAACATGCAAAAAAAATACAAAGACATTTTTTATATTAGATGCGAGCACGACGTATGCAAGCTTTTTGTTTAATAGCAATTAAAATAAAAATGCGTAGCATAAGTTAGTGCTGCTAAGCATTTTTAATCTACTTAGTAAGTTAACTCGCTTGGTAGTAGAATACGTTACTTATTAAATAAAAATAAACTATTAGTGCTACTATATACGTGCAAGTAGCGCAAAGCTAAAACCTAGCTATAGCTACAAATAAGTATAGCTTAAAAGTAAACTTTATAATAAAGTAAGCTTACAAGCTACTATTGCATATTAATATTTATGTAAATAATAATATTAATATTTATAAAGAGTATTATAGTAATACGCGCTTTTTATTTTTTTAAAATTATCAGCGTACGCTTATAAACTTATAAAAGAAAAAGAAAAAAAAATTATATTTATAGTAATCGCAAGTATAAACTAATAGTTACTAAGCTAGCTAGTAAAAAGTTGCATAATATAGTTATTCTACGCATTAGTACAAACTATAAAAGTAAAAGTAGTAGTAAGCGTATTACTAAAAGCTAGCTAATTTCTAAGCTAAAAAGCTATACTAAGAAGTTCTATACTAAGTTAGTATTATATCAAAGTAAATAGGTAAGAAAAAAAAAAGAAAAACACTTAGAAAATTTACAATTAGAACAGGCGATAGTGTTAAAAAAAAGTTAGATAAAAAAGATAAAAAGAGAAAAATACGCGCAAAAAGCAGCTCTATATACCTACTATAAGTAGAGAATAAATTACTACTCTTACTACTTTTACGTACTTATACTATACTTTTAGTAAACTATAACTTTAAACTTTATAACAACTTACTTAATATAAACGCGCAAAGTTTTAGAACGCGCTTAACTTTATACTATACACAACTATACTATTATAGTAAATCTAAAGCTACTAATTAAGCACTAATATTTTAATATTTATACTACTAACTAGCAGAGCTTCTAGAGTGCTTATTCTTAAGAGTAGTAGCTTACTAAAGCACTTTAGCTTTAGCTGTACAAAGTAATATCTTGTTAGTTTATATTTTTAGATATAAAGTTTTTAGCTAACGTGAAGTACTACTAAGTAGCCTATACTATTAAGCAGCTCAAAATTGCTTAGCACAACCAACTTATCTTAAAAACTATTAAATTAATTGCTATTAAACAAGAACCTTGCGTACGTCGTACTACTTTTAGATTTAAAAGCTTTTTTTGTATTTTTTTAGCAAGTTTGAGCATTGTGCTTTGTATTACTTAGTTTTTACAGCGCCGTAGAGCTAGTTGTGCTTCTTTTTAACTTTTTTTACTACGCGCTTTTTTTAATAGCTAAAGCGCTATAAACGCTTTAGTAGCTACTTGCGCTAATTCGTTACTATACTCTATTGTGCTACCTATTTAAATCTGCTTTCGTTTGCGCAATTTTCCGCTTAGTTATTTTTGCTAATTAATTTTTAAGCTCTTTAATATAACGTACTTTACGAGTTCGTGCATTACACGAGTTCGTGCATTACTTTTGCCAAGCTTCTACCAAAACTACTCTATTCTAGCGCAAAACAGCTTACTTTGGCTTTGTGTAGAGTAATATAATACGAGATATTATTTAAAATTTACTTTTACTACTTGCTTATACGTACGCGCGTTGTGCTTAGCCTAATAACACTGTTTACACTATTTTTAAGATAGTTCACCTACTTTAGCGCGCACTTGCGTTTTTAGCTTTTTTTTATTACTACGCGCTCTAAACTTCTTTAGAGCAGTTAGACGAGCTCTATTCTCAACTATCAAAGTTTTTTTTGCTTAAACTTGCTTTCTTTTATGCGATTTACGTCGCGTAGCAGCTTTATTTGCTATTTTTAGTTTAGCTATCTTTTATTGCGCTAACACTAGCTTTTGCGCGATAATAGCTGCTTTTTTTAAAACTTTTTTAAAGGCTTTTACTATAGACGTTGGTAAGCTATTTATATACTTTTAAATTCTTGCTTTTACAAGCGTCAATTGCAACTCTAGTTTAAAAGTATTGCTTAGAGTTTGCAACTGCTAAGGCTCGTTGTTAATAGGCAGTAGTAGTAATAGAGTACGTAGCCAAACGTTAAAAGCTGTTATAACTCGTTCTAAGTTAAATGAAACTAATCTAGCGCTTTAAAACTTTTTTTGGTATTACTAAAAGTAATTGCTGCATTATAGGCGCGTATAAAGCATAGTAAAAACTTAAGTTTTGTAATGTAAGTAATTTAGTTGCGCATAAAATCTTTAGCTTAGCGCTCGTACGCTTTTTTTAAAGAAGCAAAACAACTTATATTAAAAAACTATAAAAAGTGCGATAAGTGCAGAAGCATGTAAATAGTAATAATCTTGTTCTTTTTGTAGTATTGCTAGAATGCGATCGAGTTATAGCTTTTATAGCTATTAATTGCAAGTAGTTAGTAGCTGCTAACTACTCTTTTCTTTGTATACTTATTAAAGTGCTTTAACTATTGCAGCCTAAGCTTATTTGTTGTCTAGCTTTTCTTAGAAACTGCAATAACCTAGTTTTAAAGCAGATTCTTCTCTTTGTACTAGGCAAAAAGGTAATAGTAGCTTTTAAAAATAATAAAAAGTAGAATAGCTTACTTTGTTGCGTTGATGCTTTAGATAACTGTTGTTTACTTTCTATTGTCTTGCTGTATTGCCTTTAGCCGTTCTCGTTTCTCTAAAGCAGTAACAACTGCTTTAGTTAATATCTAGTCTATTATAAAGCTTGTTTTGTTAAAGTTGTACGTATTTACATTCTAGATACTGTACTTAGCTTTTATGTTAGCTACTAGGCGAAACTAGCTTTAAATAACTTTAAAATTTTTGCAAAGCGCTTTTTTGTAATTGTACTTGCAATTAAACTTTATTGTAAACTTAGAGCAGTGCATAACCTACGTACTAAACTAGTTTAAGCTAACTTAGCCTAGATTGCGCTTTGCGCGTAAGGAATTAGCTATATTAGCTACAGCTGCGAGCTTAAAAAGAAATCCGCGCAATATAAGCTTAAGTATATACTTAACAACTACTTTCTCTTTAGTCTTTGTTAGATTCTTTAATTTAAGCTAGTAATTTGCTTGTGAAGTTTGTCTTGCGCGTTAGTAGCTTAGTGTTAATTAATCAACGTTGTAGATAGCTGCAGCGCGTTGCTAAAAAAGTATCGCGTTTTGTTTAAAAGCCTAAAGAGCAAGCTGTATCTAACGTTCTTTAGAAAGTTCTATCTAGTATTGTTGTTAAAGCATTACGTAGAAAGTAGAGTTTGGTAGAAGCTTAGCAAAAGTAATGCACGAACTCGTGTAATGCACGAACTCGTAAAGTACGTTAGTAGTCTTTAAGCGCGTTTTAATACAGTAGTAATTTAGCTTCTTTTGCAAGCTAAGAAAAGCTACTTTGCGCTAAAGTAAGCGATTTAGTAATAGAATCGCGTACTAGTTTTAATTGTAATTTAAATTTAAGTGTATTGCTTAGAGTTTTTAACTGCTACAGCGTTTTTAGTGCAAAAAGTAGTAGCAAAGTACGCAGCTGTACTTTAAAACAATTATAAACTACTTGCGAGTTACTAGAAACTAGCTCTAAAACTTTAAAAGCTTTTTTGTAGTTTTTTGTTGTAAACACTTTAAAAAACGCGTTTTTAAAAGCTAGCAAAAAGCTTTCTTTGTTAATATAAAAAACGCGCTAGCGCGCTAAGTTCTAAACGCGTTAAAAGTACTTTAACTTTAGTAGCAAAAAGCAAACTACATCTAGCAGCTAGAGAATATAAAATAAATAAGCTAGTATGCAAAGCGTAAAAATCTTGTTCTTAAAGCAATAGTTTTTAAAATTCTAAAATTAGTAGCTTTTATAGCCGTCTAGAATAAGTAGCTAATACTTTTTTACTTAACGCGCTTTTGTATGCGCGTTAAAATGCTTTAACTACTTAAAACTAAAAGCGTTGTTTGTTTAGCTATTTTTAAAAACTAAAAGCTTTTAATTGCTAAGTATAGAGTTCTTCTTGTACTATGCTAAAATGTAAACGCGCTTTTTGTAAATAATAAAAAGCAAAATTGCGTACTTTGCGGCGCAAATGCTCTAGATAACTATTACTTACTTTTAATTACCTAGCTAAATAAAATTAAGTTGAGTACGTTTTTAAAAGCTTGTAATAACTTTTATAAACTTAATTAAGCTTATTTAAAAGCTAGTTTTGTTAAAGTTGTGTACGTTATTTTTGTAGATGCTGTACTTAGATTTAGTATCTTTAACAAGCTTAAACTACGCGCTAATTACTTTAGAATTTTTTTATTGTATTCTTTGCCTATTCTTAGCTTAGTTAAAAGCTTTTTTAAGCTTATTTAAACGCGTTACAAAGCGCTTAGCTTAATTTTTGCTTATAAGCTTACTATCTTGTACACTTAGTACTTTATTAGCTATATCTACTACTTCGCACAGCTTAGGCGCAAATTCTTGCAAATCGAAGTTAAGAATATATTAAACAATTGTTTGCTCTTTAGTAAGCGTAAGTTTATAGAAATTTAAAGTAGTTTTAAAGCAAAATAGCTGTCTTTAGGCGCGGTAGAAGAAAGTGTAGTATTTAACGTTAAAAGTAATAGTAGCAGCGTAATAGCTTTGGAACTAGTTAGATTAATAAGCCTAAAGAGCAACCTAAAGTTTTCTTTCGTACTTAAGTAATAACGCGTTAAGTAGTTAAAGCATATAGAATAGAGAATAGAAAGTGTAAACTTAGCGAATTTTAAGCTGCTTAGTAGTGTAAGCTGTTTGATAGTACTTTACGTAATACCTAAACTACTATATAAAAAAGTATTCTATTAGTAACTAATTATATAACTAAATATAGCTTTCTAGAACTTATAGCGCATCTATAGTAAAGAGTTTACTATTTTATTACTTTAAGTAGTACTTTTATAATTAGAAACTAGGCTTTGAGCTTATTTTCTAATATCTAAACTAGAAAAAGCTTACTATACAAAGCAGCAACTTTTTAAATCTATATATAAGCAAACTAAGTACAATATTCTAAATGCTAAACCTTTAATACTCTAATTACTAGCTATTTCTTTTAAACTTAATAGCTAATACCTATTGCATAGAAAAACTAGGTATAGTAGAAATAGTTTTTAGATAAAAAAATGTATAGTAAAAGTTTTTTATACGTAAAGTAAACTAACTTTATATAACTTACTAGTAGCTTTATTATAAAATAAAAAGTTACTAATATTTATACCTAGTATAGTTAAAACTCTATATAGTTATAAGTTATATAAGTTTACTTTACGTAACGCTTATACGTAGCTAAAAAGTTTTCTATTCTATTTATACGTAGACAGAAAGTATGCAATACTAAAAATACTATTATATTAACTTTTTTTCTTTGTACGCTGTATATACTATACAAACTTCTACTACTTACTTATAACGTATTAATTCTATTATTAGCTAGCTATAGAGTTTATTTAATATATATAAAGTTATTTTAAATAGCAAAGTTATACTAAAGTATATTTCTACCTATAAATAAGTTGCTAATAGCCTAATAAAACTATTACCTAAGCTAGTATTTAAGCTTTTTAGAAAAGCCTTAGGTTTACTACCTAGACTTAGAACTAAATTCTAAGCTGCGTAGTAAAGCGTATAGTACTCTATAGTAGTTTACTAAATAAATCTAGTTTTTATATTATAATATCTTTGTTTGTTTATTAATCTCTAGCTTTAGTTACATTAGCTTACTAGTTTTTTACCTATTAGTTTTAGTTTCTAGCGCTTATATTTTCTAGTTACTAGTATTTTTTACTTATTAATTTTAGTTTCTAGCGCGTACTTTCTATTAGTTTTAGTTTCTAGCGTATGCTTTTTATTAGTTTTAGCTTTTAGTTTTCTACTATTACCTTTCTAGACTACTAAAGCTATTTATTTTACTTTCTAAATTAGAAAGTACTTTTTTAGCGCAATTTAGTAAGTTATCTAAAAAGCTTCTATATAGCGCTTTTAACATACGTATAGTAAATAGGTACTTCTCTAATTTTTTACTATTAAGTATTTAGTTTACTTTCTACTATTAATTTATAGAATTATTACTTTTTCTAGAAGTTTTTTTTTTATTCTAGAATAAAGCTTAAGTATATTTAGCGTAAAATAGACTATATAAATTAGAAAATAATTAAGTAAAGTATATTTTATATAAGAATCTAAGTAGATATACGCAAGACTATATAACTAGTAAAGTAAATAAAAAGTACTTTAAGTATTCTTATAATTTTTAACTAAATTTTTTTTTTAAATATTTCTAATTTTTTTAAGTTTTTTAAGTTTTCTTACTATATTTCTTTATTATAGAGAAGTATTTAATATACTATAAAATAATATAGTCTAGTTATGTAACTATATTACCTAATACTAGCTTTAGCTATATAGTTTAGCGTTTAGCTTTTCTTAAATACATATTTGTTTTTACTCTTTTTTTTTTTCTTTAAAATAAAAAAGTAGCGCTTATTAGAGTTTGTAGTAGCTAAGAAGTAGCTAATAGTTAAAGAGAATTAAGTAGATGTAGTAGTAAAGACAAGTGTGTAGTAGTAGAAGTAGTTGTAGAATAGTATTGTACTAGAGTAAGTAAAAAGAAAGTAATATATTAGTTAACTAGTTAGAATAGTTGTCTAGAGTTTGAATAGATGCTAGGAAACTACGTTAGTAATTAGTACGCTAGCGAATAAGTAGAGAGTACCTATTGTTGAGTATAAGTTAAGTTAAAGTTGCACAAACCTAAAGTTAAAGTTAAGTTAAAGTAATTAAAGCGTAGGTTAAGATTAGGTTATAGGTACTACCTTTAGGTTAATAAACTTATTATAACTAGCTGTTATAACGTAAAGCACTACTAAGCAGCTTACACTACCGAGCAGCTCAAAACTGCTTAGCATTAAATCTTTACGTTCAAAGCTTAATAACTTTGCTAATAGTAGAGCTATCTAGAATTATTTTTTACTATTTTAAAAACCTAATCTAGCACTTTAAAATGCGCTAAGAACTATAGCTATAGCTTACGTAATACTAATTCTATTAAGCTTTAAACTATAACTACCTCGCTTAAGCTTTATACCTAGTAACGTATTTTACGAGTTCGTGCACTACACAGGTTCGTGCACTACTTTTGCTAAGCTTCTACCAAAACTACTTTATTCTAGCGCAAAACAGCTTACTTTAGCTTTGTATAGAGCAATATAACACGAGATATTATTTAAAGTTTACTTTTACTACTTGCTTACACGTACGCGCGTTATGCTTAGTTTAATTGCACTATTTACACTACTTTTAAGATAGTTTACTTGCTTTAGCGCGCACTTGCGTTTTTAGCTTTTTTTTATTACTACGCGCTCTAAACTCTTTTAGAGCAGTTAGACAAGCTCTATTCTCAACTGTCAAAATTCTTTCTGCTTAAATCTGCTTTCTTTTATGCGATTTACGTTGCGTAGCAGCTTTATTTGCTACTTTTAGCTTAGCTATTTCTCGTTGCGCTAACACTAGCTTGTGCGCGATAATAGCTGCTTTTTTTAAAACTTTTTTAAAGGCTTTTACTATAAACGTTGGTAAGCTATCTATATGCTTCTAAATTCTTGCTTTTACAAGCGTTAATTGCGACTTTAGTTTAAAAGTATTGCTTAGAGTTTGCGACTGCTAAAGCTTGTTGTTAATAAGTAGTAGTAGTAATAGAGTACGCAACTAGACGTTAAAAGCTGTTATAACCTATTCTAGGTTAAATAGAACCAATCTAGCGCTTTAAAACTTTTTTTGAATATTACTTTTAGTAATTGCAGCATTATAGGCGCGTATAAAGCATAGTAGAAACTTAAGTTTTGTAATGTAAGTAATTTAGTTGCGCATAAAATCTTCGGCTTAGCGCTTGTACGCTTTTTTTAAAAGAACAAAACAACTTACATTAAAAAGCTGTAAAAAGTGCGATAAGTGCGAAAGCATACAAATAGTAATAATTTTGTTCTTTTTGCAGTATTGCTAGAATGCAAGCGAGTTATAGCTTTTATAGCTATTAATTGCGAGTAGTTAGTAGCTGCTAACTACTTTCTTTTTTGTATGCTTATTAAAGTGCTTTAATTACTACAAGCTAAGCTTATTTGTTGTCTAGCTCTTTTTAGAAACTGCAATAACCTAGTTTTAAAGCAGATTTTTTTTCTTGTACCAAGCAAAGAAGTAGTAGCAGCTTTTAAAAATAATAAAAAGTAAAATAGCTTACTCTATTGCGTTGATGCTTTGGATAACTATTGTTTACTTTCTATTGCTTTGCTGTATTGCCTTTGGCTTTTCTCGTTTCTCTAAAGCTGTAACAACTGCTTTAGTTAATATCTAGCTTATTATAAAGCCTGTTTTGTCGAAGTTGTACGTGTCTTTATTTTAAATACTGTACTTAGCTTTTATGTTAGCTACTAGGCGAAACTAGCTTTAAATAACTTTAAAATTCTCGCAAAGTGCTTTTTTGTAATTGTACTTGCGATTAAACTTTATTGTAAACTTAAAGCAATGCATAACCTACGTACTAGGCTAGTTTAAGCTAACTTAGCCTAGATTGCGCTTTGCGCGTAAAGAATTAGCTATATTAGCTACAGCTGCAAGCCTAAAGAAAAATTCGCGCAAAATAAAGTTAAGTATATGCTCAACAACTACGCTTTCCTTAGTCTTTGTTAGATTCTTTAATTTCGGCTAGCAATTTGCTTGTAGAGTTTGTTTTGCGCGTTAGTAGCTTAGTGTTGTATAAGTAACTTTGTAGATAGCTGCAGCGCGTTGCAAAAAAAGTGTCGCGTTTTGTTTAAAAGCCTAAAGAGCAGTTTGTATCTAACGCTTATTAGAAAGCTTTATTTAGTGTTGTTGTTAAGGCATTACGTATAGAAGTTGAGTTGGTAGAAGCTTGGCAAAAGTAGTGCACGAACCTGTGTAGTGCACGAACTCGTAAAGTACGTTATATACTACTTAACTGCTATAATAAAGAATAATACTTTCTTATATTATTTTATATAGTTATTTTTAAGTATTTGCAAAACTCTTATAGCGTGTAGCTTAGAATTACAGCTAGTATAAAAGTTAGAAAGCTACTAATATATTTCTACTTTCTAAGTAAAAATATCTATATATAGCTTATATAATTTATTATAAAACTATTAAGTACTCTAATATATAGTTGAATTTAGCTATATTAGGTTCAAAAAGTAGTAAATACTTATTATTATAAATAATATTATTATTCTAAACTACTTAACTTTGTATATAGAATTTAACTCTATATACTAGCTTTAAATCTAGGCTGCACGCTATAAAATCTAAATAAAACTATAGTTTAAAGTCTATAATAGATATTTAAACAGTTTTACTATTTATTGTAGTAGTTTAGTACTAGAAATAGAGGTTAGAAGCTAAGCGAATTTCTTTACATTCAAACTTTAATAACTCTAGCAATACTAGTTCTAGCTAGGTAAATTATAGTAGGTCTGAAAGTGCTAGATTGAGGCTTTAAAATAGTCTAAAAATTATCTAGATAGCTATACTACTAGTAAAGTTATTAAGCTTTGAACGTAAGAATTTAATGCTAAGCAATTTTGAGCTGCTCGGTAGTGTAGGCTGCTTGGTAGTGCTTTACGTTAACTATAAAGAGAAAATATATTAAAATATAAAATTGTAGAAGTTTGTGCTAACTTAACTTATACCTACGCTAAAACGTTTTAGCGTAGGTATAAGTTAAGTTAGCACTAGAGTTTTACGTAAGCTAACTCAACTTTAACTTAACCTATACTTATTTACTACTCTAGTAATTAGTTCTTAGATATGTTCTAGATTTTGCGTAGTTAATTATAAATAGAAAGCTTGAAACTAATATAAGTTAACGTAATCTACTACCAAGCAGCTCAAACTACTAAGCAGCTCAAAACTACTAAGCCTACTACTTTTTTCTTGCACTTACAATGCCTACACTTACAAACGCGTTATTACTTTAACACAAAAAAAAACTCTAGCTAGCTTTTAAAGCTTTAAAAGCTAGTAAGTTTTAAAGCTACTGCGCTGCTGCTGCTGCTTTTAATGTTAAACGCTGCACTTTTTTTTATCGCACCTAAGAACGCGCTTTCTGCGCAAAAGCTCTACCTAACGGCTACAAGCTTACAAGAACTAAAAAGCAAACAATTGTCTAATACATTCTCGACTTTAATTTGCAAGAATTCGCACTTTAGCTGTGTAAAGTAGCAGATATAGCTAGGCTAGCGAATAGGTATAAGTTGAGTTAAAGTTGGGTCAGATCCGCACGGACTAGAAAACGAAAATCAAAATCTTTACCTTTTAATATCTTACCTAATACTATAGATATACTAATGCAAATTTAACACGTGCTGCAGATATATAAACACAATTATATGTAAAATTATTAGAGAATTCTACCTAGTCTAGAGTATATTTCATTTATCTTTTATAGATTTAATAAATAAAAAGCTATATTAAAAAAGCTAGACTAGGTAGAATTCTCTAATAATTTTATATATAATTGTGTTTATATATCTGCAGCACGTGTTAAATTTGCATTAGTATATCTATAGTATTAGGTAAGATATTAAAAAGTAAAGATTTTGATTTTCGTTTTCTAGTCCGTGCGGATCTAACTCAACCTTAACTTAACCTATACCTATTCGCTAGCCTAGATATAGCTAATAAACTACTAAGTGTGCGTAGAGATTAGTTAGTTAGCAAACACTAAGCTAAGCGCTTTATAACGCGTTCAAACGCGCTCAAAATAGCTTTTAATTAAGTAAAAGATAAGCAGAGAATACAATAGAAAAATCCTAAAGTAATTAGCGCGTAGTTTAAGCTTGTTAGAGATACTAAAGCTAAGTACAGCATCTACGATAATAATATACATAAAGTAGTAAATAGGTATAAGTTAAGTTAAAGTTAAGTTAGCTTACGTAAGACTCTAGTGCTAACTCAACTTATACCTACGCTAAAACGTTTTAGCGTAGGTATAGGTTAAGTTAGCACAAACCTCTACAATTTTATATTTTAATATATTTTCTTTTTATAATTATAACAGCTAGTTATAACAAGTTTATTAACCTAAAAGTAGTACCTATAACTTAACTTTAACCTACGCTTTAATTACTTTAACTTAACTTTAACTTTAGGTTTGTGCGACTCTAACCTAACCTATACTTAACGATAAGTACTTTCTACTTATTCGCTAGCGTAAATATACACAACTTTGACAAAACTAGCTTCTAGATAAGTGTTATTAAGTTTATGAAAGTTGTTACAAGCTTTTAAAAACGTACTCAACTTAATCTTATCTAGCTTACGCTAGCGAATGGGTAGGGAGTACCTATCGATGGGTATAGGTTGAGTTATAGGTCGCACAGACCTTGGGTTAAAGTTGAGTTAGAGTTAACCTAGCGTGGGTAGAGGTTAGGTTAGAGTAGTCAAAGCTTTGGGTTGGGAGTTAGGTTAGGGTTACCTAAATAGTTAAGAAACTGTAATAAGTAAATGTAATAAATATACATAGAAAACTTAATATTAATATAGGTTGTAAATATTATGTAAGACCCAACTACAACCCTAAGCTTTGACCACTCTAACCCAACCTCTACCCAAGCTGCTTAGTAACTAGCGCGGGTTAAGGCTAGAGTTGAGTTGAGGTCTAACGTAAGCTAACTCAACTCTAACCCAACCTCTACTCATTTACTAGCCTAATCTAGCTAGGCAATCGAGAGTAGGTAATAGTTATCTAAAGCATCTGCGCCGCAAAGTACGCAATCTCGCTATTTATTATTTACAAAAAGCGCGTTTACATTTTAGCATAGTACAAAAAAAACTTTATACCTAGCAATTAAAAGCTTTTAGTTTTTAAGAACGGCTAGACAAACAACGCTTTTAGTTTTAAATAGTTAAAGCATTTTAACGCGCATACAAAAGCGCGTTAGGTAAAAAAGTATTAGCTACTTATTCTAAACGGCTATAAGAGCTACTAATCTTAGAATTTTAAAAACTATTGCTTTAAAAACAAAATTCTTACGCTTTGCATGCTAGCTTATTTATTTTATATCTTTTAGCTACTAGATGTAGTTTGCTTTTTGCTGCTAAAGTTAAAGTACTCTTAACGCGTTTAGAACTTAGCGCGCTAGCGCGTTTTCTATATTAACAAAAAAAGCTTCTTGCTAGCCTTTAGAAACGCGTTTTTTGAAGTGTTTACAACAAAAAACTGCAAAAAAGCCTTTAAGGTTTTAAAGCTAGTTCTTATTAACGCGCAGGTAGTTCTTAATTGTGTTAAAGTACAACTGCGTACTCTATTACTACCTCTACTACAAGAAATACTATAGCAATTAAAGACACTAAGCAATACGCACAAGTTTAGATCGCAGTTAAAGCTAATACGCAATTTCTTTACTCGATTACCTGTTACAGCTTAAGCTAGCTTTTTTTAGCTTGTAAAAGGTGCTAAAAGTATGCTGCATTAAAACGCGCTTTAAGCAGCCTAGATTGCTAAGCTTAAAAAGCAATTAGCAGTAATAACTAAGAGAAAAACGCGCAAACGCAAGCGGATCTAGCACAGTAGTACTATGGAGTATAGTAAAGCAGCAGGCTAGGTAGCCGCAGAGGCCTCTGTGGCTGCTAGGCGGTCCAAGAAAGCTCGTAGTAGTAGTGATTAAGAAAGAGCTCAACTAGCTCTACGGCGCTGCAGCAACTGTGGTAAAACTAGGCACAACGCGCAAACGTGCTAGAAAGATACAGCAGTATTTTCTAAATCAGATGTAAGCACGACGTACGCTAGCTCCTTATTTAATAGCAATGAAATTGAAGATTCGTAACACGTATTGGTTGTGCCAAGAGATTTTGGGCCGCTCGATGGTTTGGGCTGCTCAGTGGTGGATTACGTTAATCCGTTAATAAAAGTCTCTGTCTAAACACAGAGATCGCTACCTTTTCTTTTCGCCTACTACCGAAACTAGTTATCTTGTAGATGCAACTCTAGTCTAAATGAAATCATGACGGGCGTGAAAGCCTCTACTGATTTACGTCGAACACAAGGCTCACATGGTCATCTCCAGCCGTCACAATCCTGTCCGCAGTTTGCACGAAGCCCATAATACCACCTCCTTCACCACCACCACGATGACCTTTCCACTCGCCTACTAGACCCTTCGCTGCTGCTGCTGTCCCGCCCCGTGCATCCCAGCGCCGGATTACGCCGTCATAACCCGCTGATGTAAGAAGCCATCCTCCAGCCGCTGTTGAAGTAGATGACTGTGTAGATGAGGTTTTGACGAATTCGACTTTGACAACCGCTTGCGGTGATTCATCGTCTGCATGCGCTTCATCTATTCTCCGGCGAATGGCGAATCGATGTGCGGTGTCGAAGAGCATGATCGAGCCGTCGACATTGCCAGCGGCCATGATCGTCAACGGTGGTGAGGAGAAAGCTATTGTCTCGACATTATCCAGCCCGGCTTGAAGAGCTGCGATAATTTGTCCGCTCTGGCCTGCTGAGCTGGCTGCCCCTTTTGCACCGGCTTGCTTTCCACCGCCAGCCTTGTTGCGCGCGCCGCCTCCACTCGACGATTCCGCTGCGGTCGCGACATTGAGTCTGGGTAGGCCGATGACCCGAATATGACCCTCTGGACCCCCCACCGCTACGAATGTACCGCTCGGAGCAATTGCGACGCTGTACAGGCCTCCTGCGACGCGAAAACGCTCATCCTGACCAGAAAGACCAATAACTGTCTGCGCATCCGAACTTGCTGTCAGACCTTGAGCTGCTGCATTTCCGAAAACATCCCATACGTAAAGCGAACTGTCTTCTGAGACGGTGGCTAACAGATTCCCGTCAGGAGCCCAAGATCCAGAAGTACAAGTCTCGGTATGCAAATAGTAAGCCTGCAGCATCTGCAACTCATTGTCTTTGTCGGTGCTTAACTGGTAGACCCAGACCGAGCCGTCATTTGCACCAAAGGCGACCACATTTGGATGCTCGGGCGAGGGGCAAGGTGCGATCCAGTTGATTTCCTGCACCTCTTGGGCCTCCGCGAGGAATTTCCACCGGTTGCCTTCGGGGACACCCTGCCAGACTCTAAGTTTTCCATCCAAGCCCGCTGTAGCCAGAAATTGGCCCTTGGGCTCGGAGAACGTGATCGCATTAATGGAGTCGTTGTGGCCTTCCAACTTGAACAGACTTTTCAAACCCTCCCTCTCCTGGGGTTGATCAGAACCGTCTCCGTTCGCCTTCGGGGCGGGTTGGGCGGACACATCGAACACATAGCCAACTTCGTCACCGCCCCCGGTAGCTACAATGTGCGAGTGCACGGGATGCTTCGCTATGCAAAAGACACTGTCTGTGTGGGCGTCGAAGTGTGCGGATGAGTCATTCTGTAGCTGAATTTCCATTTGAGTGTCCTCGGCAGCGCCTTCTTCATCGTCATCGTCAGAATCCATAGGGTGATCCCCGACGTCTTCAATAACTTGACCAGCCTCTCCGGCATACAGCACCGCCTCGTCTTCTTCGCTCATGTCTTCGTCTTGTTCCTCCTCATGGTGGGGTTGAGCGGGGATTTGCGCTGGCATCGTGTTCACGCTATCCTTGATAGCAGATTTTGGGGGTTCCTGGGTATGCCAGATTCGAATGAATGGGCAGTTCCTTTCGCCTGGGGACGGGTTTATAAGGCCAGGACGCAGTGGTGCTTAGAAATGTTGTGTTTCTACCCAGAGCTTTTTATTTCGGATCCACATCGGTAATAGACCCGCAGAAACGCCGACGTCATATCTATCGATAAGCAAGCACGTGATCGGCAACCAAGGTTCATGTTCATGTACACCAAGTCTACGACTATGCGGTGCTCTATCACGTATTCTACAGGTTGCACGGGCGCATTAGAGCTCTTTACAATCTACTGCCATCCTTCCTCCTCTTTTCCTTCTCCTTGTCTCTAAGAAACCGTCTCAAGATCTTCCCTGACGGACTTTTCGGAATCTGATCAATAAACTCAACGCCACCTGTAATCCACTTGTACTTCGCTTTGTGCTTTTCAACGTGCTGCTGTATCTGGCGGGCGACCACCCGCTCATTGTCCTCGATACCAACAGACGGTGACTTGACGACAAAAGCTTTTGGCACTTCGCCGGATCTTTCGTCAGGTACCTGAATCACTGCGCAGTCATTCACTGCCGGATGAGTGAGAAGATGGGCTTCTAACTCTGCCGGGGCGACTTGATGACCCTGAGCGTGAGTTAGCGCAAGCTTCAACCTTATCCTATCTTCATCTCTTGATTTAGTAGCTCACCTTCACTTTAATCAGTTCTTTGATTCTGTCGGTAATGAACAAATGTTCGTTTCCAGACGGCGCTTTCCTAAAGACCGCCTCGTCGCCCGTTCTTATCCATCCGTCCTGGAAGGTCTCCTTATTCGCCTTATCATTCTTAAGATAGCCCAGAACAACAGCCGGAGATTTGACAAGTAGTTCGCCGGGCTGATCATAACCTGTAACCTCCTCTCCCTCGGGGGTGACGATCTTGCATTCAACACTCGGCAGCAAAGAACCAGATGAACCAAACCAGATATCGGCCGGGCTGGTTGAGGACACCACTGTAGATGTTTCGGTGAGACCTTGACAGCGTTAGCTTGCAATGGTAGTGCATGGTACACAGTCGTATTTACCATAGCCCTGTCTGACAGCCCATGTAGGGAAGAGTCTTTGAAGATCTTCTGCTGTTTCTTTGCCTAGCGGAGCAGCCCCAGTGAAAACAGACCATACGCTACTGAGATCATACTTGGCAAGGGTTTCCTTGTTCTTTGTCATCAAGATGATGATGGGCGGGACCTGTGCCATTGTCAACATTTAGCTATTGATGGAAGGTTTGGACATTTACCAAGAGGAGCGCATTAATTTTGTATGTCTGGATAGCTTGTAACAACGAAGTGAACTCAAACTTAGGCAGTACTACTACGCCGTCGCCGCGATACACGCTACCGTGGCATATAACAACGAGTCCATAGATATGGGACATTGGAAGTAGCCCGAGAACCTTCTCTGTGTAATCGGACTGGTTCGCGAATCCGCGCTTAAGATCTCTGGAGGGCTTGTCGTAGCTGGCGATTTGTACTAATACTGAGTTAGCCTACTCCTTCCATCGTTGGGAGTTGGTGACCTACGTGTGTTCGCGATGACGTTTCTGTGCGAGATCATGACGCCTTTCTGCATGGTAAATCAGCAGTTGTCCTAGCAGAGTGGGTGACAGTCTCACCGGCAGGCCCGATGTACCGCTGGAGTAGCACAGGAACGCAGTTCTCTTTGCACCATGTCCGGACTCCCAGTTGAGCGGGTCAAGACGGGCCAGCGCTGAACCTTGGTGGATGAAATCATCAACCGACTTCATGCCGGTCGGAGTGCGCTTGCCACCGCACAGCACTTGGGGCACGTCCAAGATGTAGATGCGATTGTCTGGTATCCCGCATTTGTGCGCAGCCTCTTTCGCCGTCGCCAGCAGCGGGAGGCAGGTGAAGAGGGCTTTGGCGTCCGAGTTCTTCAGTTGGTATTCGAGCTCAGCGGCGCTGTAGGCCGCGTTGGCAGGCGACTGGACGCCGCCCAAGCGGTGCGTTGCCCATGCTAGGGTCAGTGTGTCGATCTGTCAAACATCAGCGTCGTTGCCGTACGTCAAGCCATGGCCCTACTGACCGTGTTGACGGCGAAGACGGCAATGACTTTGTCCCACTCGGAGCCCGCATTCGGCTGCCACCCAAGCTCCCCCGCGAGGCCTCGTGCGAGGTAGTCGACGCGCTCCTTGACCTCCAAGCTCGAGTAAGTCTTGCCCGTCAGGCCGCACGTAAAAGGGTGGTGGGAGTAGCCGAGGGGGTGCCGTCCGTAGCGCTCGTCGAGGATGAAGTCGCCGATGGAGATGGAGTCGGGCGGGTCGAAGGGGAGTGCTGGGACCCATGCGGGAGGGTGGAAGGGCATGGCGCAAGCACCAGGGCAGTTGGCCGGTCGAGGTGACGTTTGGCTCCGCTTTTGAGCCCCACACGAGGGCCGGCGACAACAGTTCGCCTGAAACGAGCCGTAACGAACTGCGATGCACCGCGATGGACTGCAATAATGTGCTGCTGCTCTATGTCTCTACGTGACGGCGGCTTGTGCCCCTATGTATGTAGAAAAAGAGTCTTGGGATGAGTTCCCCGAGGTCTCCCTGCGGCCTACATGGGGCTCCTGTCAGTCAGCCAGTAGCCAGCCAGCCAGCCAGCCCCCGCGAGCCAGCCCACCCGCCAGCCAGCTTCCCCGTCGTCTCCGTGCGGAGCAGAAGCAAAAGCGAGGCTGCTGCCTAAGCAAAAGCTGGGGTACACACGGCCGTTCTCGGCGCGGTCCCGAGGTCCCCGAGGTCCTGAGGTCCTGCCCCACGCGGTTAGCGAGCTTGGGCTTTTCTTGGCGCGCAGCGACGGCTTTCATTCTCATCACTTCAGCATTTGGCGCAGTCCCCGTTTGTTGCCCGTTCTTCACCGCCGCCCCGCGCCCTGCGCCCTGCGGTTCACCGTGCACGGGAAGCGTTTGTCGCAAGCTAAACAATGCCATTGATGACTTCATCCAGCGCGTTGGCGTATGACTGGAGACTTGATGCTCCGAAGCCGCCAAAGAGAAACGGTCCAAAGTCCAGGACGCCCCTGAGTCCTCGCGGGCTGCGCGAGAACCTTCACCCCGGACGCAGCGGACCATAAGGAAATACGTTCGTCAATCGCTCCCGTTGATTCCCGGAGGTGTAAAAGATATTACCCCTAGGCTTAACCGGCGGAAGACTTTGCCTTTAGCTTTGGGGCGCAAAGCCAGGAGCAAGCAAGTCCAAGAACCATCGGTGGAAGACAGCAATCAATCACATGAGAAGGCTGAACAAGTGGAATCTATTTACGAGGCGAACACCCCTGTATCACATTTGCCTGTCGATCCGTCGACTTCTGATCTCATCTCAAAGTCTGCTCCAGGTTCCCTCGAAGACCATGTCCTCGAGCCCTGTGTCGCACAGGACATTACAGAGACGGAAGCACTCGACGAGACTAGTTATGGTATCAACATGGTGCCGCGGTCATTCCTCCAGTGTGCTACAGAATCTCCCAAAGGACCTGCTGCTCCACAACATGAAGAAGATCTCTCGGCTGTTTCTTTGCACTCACTTGGGCAAGTCCAAACTTCAGTAACCTTCAACGAACTTTCTTGTCCGCTTCTGGATTGTCGATCAGCTCCGCGGTTTCCTCCTTTTCCACCGTGGCAAACTCAAATTCTGAGTACCTTTAAAGAACGGACTGGTTCGCTTGTACAGAACCAATCGCCACTGCACGGAGTCGCACTTCCATTATTCAAATTCGATGAACCCATGCCATCGGCAGGAGAAATGGTACCACCATCAAGTACCATATCTGCAAAAGTCACCGATCCTGTATTACAAAAGCCCCAGGCAGATAGTGATGCACGCACTCCCAAACAAGATCCGGTATGCCGGCCACATCCAGTATCCCAGCCAAAAGTGTGAGCAGAGTACCGTCAGGAGCTATGCGAGACTCTGCACTACTTCCGTTCTTACCAAGGTGGATGTTACAGTACAGGCGGGTATGCGCGAGGTTTCATGTTTGACAAAGGCGCACATGATCGCGATTATATCGATTCAACCGTTGTCATTGCACGCGCTAGTGGTGGCATGGTTAGAGATAAGACCACAGGAGAGATGAGGATGGGAGGTGACCAGAAGGAACATCACACGGTGAGTAGTTTTCGCAACTCGATGATGTATTTCAATCCGGTTGTCATCATCGCTGGTGATCAGAATCCCCGAATGCCTAGCAAAGTACCCCACGCATACTGCGTACTCGATTATTTCAAGGGTACGCATATATGGTCAGAGAAGAGCGGTGGATATATCATGCACCGATGCCGATTCGAGAAGTTCAACGCTACGAAACCTTCTTGGTGGCAAGCGCAAGGAACGGAAGACAGTGTTACCCTTGGAGCTCTTGCGAAACCATTCAAGCAGTCTTGCAAGCATTGCGGTACTGTCTCAGAGCAGGTATACTTGCAAGGTTGGATGTGCCTTCAACCGGCCTGTGAATCCTTTTGGAAGCTTCCACCTTTGAGCTCGGACGCAGAGGGGCTAGAACCGGATAAGAAATCTCTTGAGTACGACCCGCGTTTTCTTAAGCAGAAGACCCGCTGGCCCATCGACGATAGTATTTACCCCTTAACATCGGACAGCGCCTCACTCTCGAATCAGTCCGTGCTAGGTGAAGATTGCTCACTGGCATACTGGAGGGGAATTATGTGTCCGTACTGTGGGCGTTGCAACTCCCGGCTTCACTGGACCGCTTGGAAATGCGAGAACAAGGGCTGTTCGTTTTTCAAGAAAGTGCCGCATGCAATCATTCCCCCCACATCGTTGCGAGACCCATACTTCCCGCTGTCGACCCAGTACACTCTATCTAAGGATACCCATCTCCTATATGTAGGCCTTCACGTCTCGTTTGCGCACAACTACCGTATCAACAAGTACACTATCCCGGGGATTGACGGTTTTGTTGTTCATATGATTGCCAACCAGACCGTTATTGAAGAGCCAGGTGGCGCAGACGACATGTTTGTAGCACTACAAGAAACGGACATCGGTTTGCGCCGAAGGGCTCTCAAGAGTGGTGTGCTGAAAGGCGACAATTATACACGACACTTCCTCGTCAACTACGGCATGCCTTATAAATTCATAGCAGCAACAGACTCTGTCTCCTTCGAAGGGGCCGTACGCCCAGTAACAGATACAAGAAGCCGGCTCAATTGGCCTGCGAAGTACATCCTCGCCCAGCACCAAGGCAAACCCGTTCGGGAGATTGAAGCAGACTGGAAAGCCAAGGAGTTCAATGAAGTCCTAGCGTTGGGCTACTTCGAAGACCAAAAGATCAGCTACCACGACGACGGCGAATCGGGCCTCGGGTCCACCATCGCCACGCTCTCGCTCGGCGCCCCAGGAACCATGCGCCTACGCATGAAGGCGCGCCACCACAGCGGCATTTCCAGCAAAGGCCTCTACAACGACAATCCGCCAATGCCCGGCTGCGACAAATACGACGCCCGTCTGGCCATTCAGGGCGATCTCCGCGAATTCAAACAGTGACACTGTCATGCAGCATACCAGGCTCACCTGAAGGAAGTGGCCAAAGACCTGGGATTTACGGCGGCGCGAAACGCTCCAGATGCTATCTCCATGATGCTCGGTCATGGCGACGTGGTCATCATGCACGGCGCCGCCATCCAGAAGTACTACGAGCATGCCGTCGAGCACGAGGGCAAGTTGCGGTTCGCGCTGACGTGTCGGTACATCGACCCGGACTCGCTGCCAGACAAAGACAAGCCGACATATAAGGTGAGACCGAACTCGGGGAATTACGATGGTGCGGCCGTGGGGCGTGGTTGAGAAACGTGGAGGTGCGATAGGAGATTGGGGACGGGGGAACGATGGACCGAGAGATGACGAGGGTCATGGGGATATGTGGACCTGATCTTCAAGAACAAGGACGGGTTTGCGTCGACATAGGCGGCGGTAACTCGTGCTGGCGTTGCCGAGTCTTGGACTTTTTGATATATTCCTTGCGAGGACTGACTTTTATTCCGGCTGGGGACCGGCAACGGGCATTTTCCGGCGATAGAAGCACGCACACATGTGTATGATATTACTTACTACCTATCACAAGCCGGGCCTGCTGAAGCGCGGTTGAAACCCTGTGAATGGGAACCGCGGTTCTTGGTTTGGCACCAGTACTTGTAGAAACTCAATGACATGTAAACTTTGATCTTTGACCTATCTCATATATATTATGTAACTAACCACACAGGGCCGATCGACTTTACCACTTTACAACTGCTCCTTCCTCACTTCACTTCCTCACACCCTCAACACCACCACCGTCATCCTCCAAAAACGCCGCCAGGAACGCAGCAACCTCGCCCGGCCTCTCCACCATAGGCAGATGCCCCGCGCCCTCTACAACCTCCAACTGTGATCCCTCGCCCAACCCCTCCGCCATGCGCGCCATCGTCTCCGGTAACACGCCGTCCCCCTTGCCGACCAAAAACGCGCCTTTGCCGCCATACGCCTTCATCAGCGACCGGAAGTCGTACTCGTACAGTGCGTTGACGCCGTGCTTGAAGCCCAGCAGCGAGTTCGTGCGAACCAGACTCTTCACGTGGTCGATCTTGCGGGCCAACACGGCGTCGTCGTAGCTCTGTTTGACGAACCAGCGGCGGACGGTGAGTTCGGCGAGCTGCTCGCCTACGACGTGTTCGCTTGAATGCGCTGACGACGGCGACGAGGAGGAAGCGGCTTCTTGCTCGGCGATGGCGATGCGCTCGCCCCAGGCCTTGGGGTTGCCGGGCGGGGCGAGCGCGTTCGTGTCGCAGGCCACGAAGGCGGTGATGCGGTGCGGATACATGAGCGCGGCGTTCAGGGCCGTGGCGCCGCCGAGGGAGACGCCGGCTATGGCTGCGGTGTTCAGGCGCAGCGTGTCGAGCAGGGCGATGACGTCGGTGGTGAGGGTGTTCATTGTGATGGGCGAGGCGGAGGACGCGGGGAGCGAGGAGCGGCCGCGGGCGTTGTAGCGCAGGATGCGGTATTTCGCGTTGGTTTTGGCGTAGAACTCGGTAACGAAGTCGTCCCAGATGGTGTAGTCGACGAGAATCGAGTTGATGAGGACGAGGACGGGCGCGGAGGGGTGGGGGTTGCCCTCGAGACGGTAGGGTAGAGTGACGCCGTCAGGGGTTGTGATGAAGCTCTCGACAGCGAGCCGTCCTGTAGGCGCATAGGAGGCAGGGAAGGTCTTGGTCAGGCCGTCGTTGCTTTGAGCTGGTACCGTCTGGGGGTCATCTAAGGAGAGTAGATCGCGTGGCGCGGCTCCGAATGTGTAGTACAAACTATACAGTCTCCTCCTCTTTCCACCTTCTTTGACGACCTCGTTGTAGATCCGATCGTTCCACTCTGTGCTCGTAGCCGCGACGAATTCCTTGCCACCCAGCCCGTTCTCCGGCGCATACTCGTGCAGGGCCAGAAACTCCTTTTGCTTCCCATCATTGAGATCAATGTACGATGTGACGAAGCGGCGTGTTCTCCGCCAACCAGGCACTTTCCTCAACAGCGCGACATGCTCCTCGTCGTACCATCGCCTCAGTTCCTCCTCCTTGTCGTCTCCGTCCCTCAGGGTGAAGAACACAGCTATCATAACATTGCCCTCGCCCTCGTGCTCCACCTGCTCGAGCTCCTTGTAATCGTCGTCCTTCCACTCGCGCACGAAATCGTAGAAGCGACGATCGACGTGGATCTGCTTCATCGTGTCTCGCTCGCGCTGGCTCTGCACGGGGTCCTTGCGTAGGCGCGTGTACACGTCCTGTGTGAGGAAGTCCATATCCGTCATGTCGTAGACGGCCATCCATTCGGGCTGTTCTTGTGTACCGCCATGTGCGTCTTTCGGGAGGTCGGTCGCGCGGTAGCGGAAGCCGTTTGTGCAGAAGGGAAGGCGCAGACGGCCGGGGCCGTGTTCGTTGTTGTACCTGAGACATCTGATAAGAGGGGGTTTCTGCTGGAGGAGCAGGCGCCGAGGTAGGGAGAGGGTTGGTTACCAGTCGTGGAACTGAGCCGCTGGGAGCGTGTCCTTGGGCTGCATGGTGACATACAGGATGCCGGGCGTGGGAGTTGGGGGCGCCATGGTGAAGAACGGGGAAAGCGACGTTTGCCGTGTAGCAAGACAAAGTACTCGGAGAAGGCCATGATAACGGAAGCATAAACCTGGTCCACTACCTCCGTGACGGTGGAGGACCGACCTCGGGCGCTTCCCCGCTGCCATCTGCCGGGTGGCACCAAGGCTAGCCGCAGTGCCGCTCAATGCCCCTCCATCATCCCGACCTCGGAACCCACGCGGAACTCGATTTCCGCAACAAGCCCTTTGGCTATGTGCCTTGAGGGCTCTCTATACGTGACGAGATACGGCATTTACTCAAGCGATCCGCGGAGACGATGCACACGCTCAATCGTACCAAACAGCATTCATACTAAACCCCTTCTCGCCGACTTCCAACCTTGCAACCCTCGCCAAGAACTCCTTATGCCACCTATAAATCTCGACGCCGCCCTTCTCATCGTCCGTCAGCGCCAGCCACTCGTCCGTCCACGGGCACGGCGCCACGGCATTCGAGTGGCCGCCCGACGTCGGCGTCGGATTGAGGCAGATCTGGCGCTCAATGGCGCCGCAGTCGCTGATCTTGAAGGCGGCCATGTAGCCGGTGAGCGAGGGCGAGTTGGCGCGTGAGGTGGCGAAGAGGTACTGTGAGGACTGGGTGAGGAAGACGACGTCGGAGCGGTATAGATGCGGGTTGGGAATGTCTGGCATCGGGCGGGGCTGTCAGCGGGTTGAGATCGAGAGTGTAAGCGCAATGTGTCGGTGCGAATCGAATACTTCACTCACCCGGCGGAATCAGCGGAAACGCCCTGTGCGTATACACAGGCAGGTGCGTCTTCGGATCAATCACGTACTCGCAAACGCGGTTCCCGGCCTCCATGAGCGCATACAGATACTTGCCACTGGGATGCATCTCCACCCACCTGGGATGATCCTTCTCACCCTCCGCCTCGGTGTACCCGACCGTCTCCACCCTGCCCTTGTCGTCGACTTTCTTGTGACACCATATGCGGTTCGCCCACATATCCGCCGAGTAGAGGTACGTCTCGTTGGGGTCGAAGACCATGCCGTGGATGGCAGACTTGGGGTCGTAGTCGTAGTTCTGGATGTTCTCTTTTATAGCGCCGTTGGCGTGTACGCTGAAGATGTTGCCGTGGCCGGCGTAGTCGTAGAAGGGGTTGCAGTAGACGGCGTAGGGAGGTTTGCGCGCGGGGAGGAGGAAGATGGCGCGGGTCTTGGTCGAGGCTTCGCTAGCTTTTGCTGTTAGGACGTCAGTCAACCCGTCTGTCTTCATGTTTACTGCGGTCGCATACGATGCCCCCCTATAGGCCAACTTCCAGTATGCACAATCTCGCTTGGACTCTTTACTTCATGACTGGACCACTTCTTCATCGAGGCACCGTAGATGTTCTTCTTCGTGTGCTGTCCCGCCCCCTATTAGCCGTTGCTTGCACTCTCAGTCCAGAAGAGTCCACGTACGTCCAAAGCCATCCAGCTGATCGGCTCGTCGTCTGGAATCTCCGTCTTCTTGACCAATGCCAACGTCAACTTCTCATCGTCGAAGGCCACGGTGATGATGACACCCGGCGGCGTCCAGGTGCCTATCATGAGATGATGGACGCCCATTGCGCTTCAACCGGCCTCTCGATTCCCGGGAAGACCGAGTTCCAAAAGGCAATGGCGAGGAAGACGGGATAACTGAAGGCGCCCCAAGCCCAACACTGCACTGACTGACTGTATCGGCCATGACGGTTAGTGACGCGCCCATGGCCCCATGCATGCTCGCCGGCACCGCTCCGAGCCCCGCCCTTGTGTGTCGTGTGGGCCAGCCTGCACCTGCCGCGGCTAAGACGGTATCCGGCGATGCCGTGCACGCCCATTGGCCAGCCTTGCCAGCTCGCTGCGGGGCGCCGGCACTGCAGCACCACCACCACCCCGTGTTGACGCCAGACGCAAGAGCCGAGCGTCGATGCCGCAACACTGGGGCGAGCTATCTTTTGCACGCCCTGTCGCCGGCCGTGGCCCTGCATCACTGCATCACTGCATCACTGCATCGACTGATGTTTGCTCGGGTCGCTGCGACGGATCGTGTGGCAGGCCCGTCTGTCGTATATAAGGAGTCTGGCGGACCCCAGATGGGAGCCCCATATACCACTGTACATCGTTTTTCTCGTATACTTCACCGGACCGTCTCTTGACTTTTGTCTCCGCCGAATCCCCCCTCTCAAGTAGACGTCGTAGATAATCAGCATGACTTCCAACACACAAACTGCGCCCACGGTGCAAGATGGCTCCGCCCCGCACCGCTTCGACCCTGATTTCACCAATGCGGTTATCAATGCCATGGGCCCAAAGACGGACCCTCGTCTGCGAGTCGTCATGAGCTCGCTGATCCGCCATCTGCACGACTTCACGCGGGAGGTCGAGCTCACCGTCGACGAGTGGATGGCAGGCGTCAAGTTCGTCAACTTGGTCGGCCAAACTTCCACAGCTACGCGCAATGAGGCGCACCGAATGTCTGATGTGTTGGGCCTGGAATCGTAAGTCATCTCTGTTTGATCCAGTTTACAGTGGGAGAACATTGCTAAGCGTGCAAATAGATTAGTCGACGAGATTGCACACAAGCACGTCAACGAATCCGGCGAAGAACCCACATCGTCCTCGATCCTTGGTCCCTTCTGGTCGCCCCACGCGCCCTTTCGTGAGAATGGGGGCTCCATCATCATAGACTCCAACCCGGAGGGCCAGCCTACCCTGATGCACGGAGTCATTACCGATCTCGATACGAAGAAACCGATTCCAGGTGCAGTGATTGACATCTGGCAGGCGAGCGCAAACGGAAAGTACGATTTCCAGGACCCGGAGAACCAGACGCCGAACAATCTGCGCGGCAAGTTCAGGTGCAACGACAAGGGCGAGTATTGGTACTATTGCTATAAGCCGACAGCCTACTCTCTGCCCACTGATGGTGAGTTGCATCTTGAGCGAGTGTCTGGCGCAGTGGACACTGACAACATCAATAGGAGCCGCAGGCGCACTTTTTACAGCGCTCGACCGCCACCCTATGCGCCCAGCTCACATCCATCTCATGATTACCGCCGAAGGCTACAAGCCTGTAACCACGCAGCTGTACCCACGTGACGACCCCTATGTGACCAACGATACTGTTTTCGCGGTCAAGGACGACCTCCTGATCGACTTCATGCCTCGGCAGGGCGACGACAAGGCGAAGTTGGACTTGGAGTATAATGTGCGGCTGGCGCCGAGGGAAGGGAAAACTGCGCCCTTGGATGGTGTTGCGCGGTTGTAAAGCGCCGGGATTGATCAGAGAAAGAACCGTCGGGTAAACGAGGTGAATGATAAGGAGCAGAGGCTTTTGCATTTAGCGATGTGAGGTTGACCCATTTGGGCGTACCTGTAGGTATCTGTTGCTCTTCGATCTGTCCAATGAAGAGTTGGCTTGCATCTTTAAGCCGTGTGCGAGACGATGTCTCTAAACTTCTGGACTCTTGCAAATGCAGTCGATATCGCTGAGACTTGACAAGTGCCGTGGCCCGTGCCGTGGCAAGTGCCGACGCATGGTTAGCACATATATGGGCCCACTCACCAGAATGACTGAATGCAATGCTTGTTCGCTGCTTCCCAAGACTTCGGAGCGCCCACAGTCCTCTTCCACTCTTCCTCCGAGACTTCAGCACCACGGCAGCCCTCGCCATGCGGGTGCTCTATGCCCCCACAGAAGCGCCCAGCGAAGCCGTCAAGCCCGTCTACGAGCGCATCGCAGCGCGCCGGGCTCCGCGTCCACTCATCCCGCTCGACCTGGCGCTGCTCCACAACGCGGACGTGGCCGACGGCTGGAACTCGTTCATCGGCGCGATACGCACCAAGACGACGCTCGACGAGGGCATCAAGGAGCTGGCCATCTCGCGCGTCGCCGTGCTGAACAAGGCGGTGCACGAATGGAACTCGCACGCGCCGCTCGCGCTGAAGGGCGGCGTCTCGAAAGAAGGGCTTGAGACAGCCTTCTCTGCGCCGGCATCCAGGGGGAGAACAGGAGAGGGGGGAAATGGAGGCTTGTCGAAGGAGCAGTGGGCGGTGCTGGCGTATACCGACCAGATGACAATCGGGGTCGAGGTGGATGAGGCAGCGACGGACGCGTTGAAGGGCTTCCTGAACCATCAGCAGGTGGTGGAGCTGACGGCCACGGTTGCCGCGTACAACTGCGTCAGCCGGTTCCTCGTGGCCCTCGACGTGGGCGAAAACAACGGCGGCGCCATGCACAAGGTCGGCGACATGTAACTCGATCAATTGATGGTGTTGATGCGTGCGTAGCAATTCTTCAGCCGGCGCAAAGCGAGCCGCGGCTCGTTCTCGTTGCTCACACTGCAGCGGTCCACGCACCCCACTGCACTGCACCCTTCGCTGTTTTCCTCCACACTCCCACTTAGCAGATCACAATGGCTTCGCTGCCCCCAAGAATCCTCTCTCGCAGCGTCCGTCAGCTCGGCCGCCACCAGCCACGGCCCGTCGTCGTCCACGCACGCCGCCACGCATCGACCAAACACCCGAGAGACTTCGCCCCGCCTACGCAGGCAGACCTCGACGAACTACGAGAGCGCGTGCAGGAATTCACAAGTATGTGCTGGACATAACCCCCAGCTCCTTCAATGCGGCTCGTTACCCCTGTTGGCGCCGAATCTGTTCCTTGCGAAGCATAGAACACCGCTGACGAGGGCCTACAGGACGAGAGATCCCCGAAGACCTGGCCCGGAAAACAGACCGCGACAATGCATTCCCAAACGACATGTGGCCGAAGTTGGGCGAAGCTGGCTTCCTGGGCATCACGGCAGACGAAGAGTTCGGCGGACTGGCCATGGGCTACCAAGCCCACTGCGTCGTCATGGAGGAGATAAGTCGGGCGTCTGGCAGCATCGGCCTCTCCTACGCCGCGCACTCACAGCTCTGCGTCAACCAGCTCATGCTGAACGGCTCGCCCGAGCAAAAAGCGAAATACCTTCCCGGTCTCATAAGTGGTGAAGCCATTGGCGGGCTGGCTATGAGCGAGCACTCAGCCGGCAGCGACGTTGTCAGCATGAAGATGACCGCCAAAGAGGCAGACGGCGGCTATTTACTCAACGGAACAAAGATGTGGATAACAAATGTACGTCTCCAATTGCTATGCTCTATTCACTCTCATCTGGACGTGCAAACTGACACACCCTCAGGGTCCCGACGCCCACACCATTATCGTCTATGCGAAAACAACGCCCACTGCCGCCTCCAAAGGCATAACCGCCTTCATCGTGCCCACCACCTCCCCCGGCTTCTCCGTCCTGAAGAAGCTCGACAAACTCGGCATGCGCGGCTCCAACACAGGCGAGCTCGTCTTCGAGAACGTATTCGTGCCGTCCGAAAACGTCATCGGCCAGCTCGACCGCGGCGTGCGCGTCCTCATGGAGGGCCTTGACCTCGAGCGCCTCGTCCTCTCCGCCGGGCCTCTGGGCCTCATGCAATCCGCCCTCGACAACGTTCTTCCCTACACACACCAACGGAAACAGTTCGGGCAGCCGATTGCGCACAATCAACTTGTTCAGGGGAAGCTGGCGGACATGTACACCAAGTACCGCGCCTCGTCTGCATTCACATACTCTGTTGCGCGGGCTGTGGACGAGTTGCATGCGGATCCGCAGATTCGGACGCAGGATTGCGCGGGCGCGATTCTGTATGCGGCCGAGCGGGCGAGCGAGGTGGCGGCGGCCGCGGTGCAGTTGATGGGCGGCATGGGCTACATGAACGAGGTTCCCGTGGGCAGGATACTGCGAGATGCAAAGCTGTATGAGATAGGGGCGGGAACGAGTGAGGTAAGGAGGATGGTTATTGGACGGGCGTTTAACAAGGAGTTTGGGGAGAGATGATAGCGAAATGTGGGAACTACTGGCTGTTGGATTTGACGACAACACGGCACCCGTTCAGTGTTACCGTTCACCATTACCGTTCACCCCGCGTCTCTAGCGCCCGCACTTCAAGCTTCGACGACCTTGTCCGACATGCCCGACAAGCAAACCTTGGGAAGTGCTTGCATCAGCTAGATAACAGATACGTTGGCTAGGCCAATCACAGAAGACATACATATGTTTTCGTGCGTGTTCCCTCAGAACAGCTGTCGCTAGACACTACACAGCCGGACTTTGTCGACTTGCAAGGCTACCTAGGTACGTATGTCTACACAATATCGGCCTTCCGCTCGAAGTTACACTCCGCTCCGCCTGTTCCCGCGTGATTTGGATGCGGGAAAGCGCCGGCACATGGCTGTCCTCTGTTGTTGGCATGGTGGGGAACGCATCTACCACCCATGTGTTGGCGTTATAACGGCTTTGACGATGGCAACGCAGTGCGGACTTTCTGACCAGGACGAGCTGAGGCGAATGGAGAGAGATGTATGGCGGGCGCGTGGAAACGTCTAGGAAAAAAGTAGTAGAATGCACGAAGACGGAATGGTTTCGCCGTCCTGCATCGCACCGCCTGGATGGCACAGCGCGGGCGCAGGTGGGCACAGCTTTGCATTCCTGGCCTCCTGGGAGAAGCGTTCCTTTCGCGTCGAAAGACGGGTCAAGGCATCTACGGTAACATCTTTAGTTGTTCTTTTCTATCACTCATTTTTCTTGCCGAACCATCTCTTGATTGTACGATATATTCGTTGCGTGGTGGAGCAGCGGGCTTGACCATCTACGGTGGTATCTACCCGACTCAGTCGCTCTTTGGTTCACGAGCTCGTTATCACGCCGAAAGCAACACATGTCGCGATGAAGCTCTTCGGCCTAGGGCGAGCGCTCGCGGCGCTCAGCTTCTTCACTCCGCATATCGTTCTTCCAGCTTCAGCGCTCGAGCTAGATCCGACGAATCCAGGTACCTACTCACCTACTTCCTAGCTCCTCGCCCACAACTCCAAGCCTTACAAACCCGCTGACTCCTCTATAGAGAATGTACGCGATGTCGCGAAGAAAGTCGCCGACGACCTTGTCGCCATGTACGCACACGTCAACTTCGACGGAAAGGGCGGGAACAAAGTTCTATCGGGTATTCCGGGACTTCTCACGTACGAGCCGTATTACTGGTGGGAGGCGGGCGCTATGTTTGGCCAGTTGGTTGAGTATTGGTATTATACGAATGACAGCTCGTACAATGATCTTGTGAAGGAGGGCATGCTGCATCAGATTGGAGAGCAGAAGAATCTGGTACGTTGAGCAAGTCGTGTGTTAGCATCGAGGTATCAAGAGGATGTCAGGACAGAGAAAGACGCAGTGCCCTTGAACTTGCCCAATGAGTCTTACTCCTTTGATAAGACACTGACCAGATCACAGATGCCTCGCAACCAGTCCAAGGACGAGGGCAACGACGACCAAATCTTCTGGGCTTTCACCATGATGTCCGCCGCCGAACTCAACTTTCCCAACCCGCCCGCCAGCGAACCCGGCTGGCTGGCCCTCGCCCAAGGCGTTTTCAACCAGCTGCACAGCCGCTGGGACACGGAGAAGTGTGGTGGCGGCCTGCGCTGGCAGATCTACTACTATAATCCTGGCTGGGACTACAAGAACACAGCGTCGAATGGCGGCTACTTTCACCTCGGGGCGCGCCTGGCCGTGTACACGAAAAACGATACGTATGCCAAAGAGGCGGAGAAGGCGTACGATTGGATGGACCAGGGGCCGCTGCTGAACGAGAAGGGCGAGGTATTTGATGGGAGCGACGTGCTGAAGGGGTGTACGGATGCGGATCAGACGGCGTGGACGTACAATTATGGCATCATGATTGCGGGGACGGCTTATGTGAGTTATCCCTTGCTCGTTTGCTTGTCTTCTGTCTGTTGTGTACATAGCATGGTCATATCATTACTTGCTAACCACCCCTTTTCTCGATTCCAGATGTACAACTACACCAACGGGGATGCCAAATGGGGCGACCGCCTGCAAAAGTTCCTCAACCAAACCGACCGCTTCTTCCCCAAACAGAACAGTAAGACCCTCCACTCTTCTTTCCTTCATACTTCTACCTCTAACAATTCACACATATACTAACCCCCTCCCCCATAGACTCCACCATGACCGAAGTCTGCGAAGCCCACGCCCTCTGCGACGTCGACCAAGTCTCCTTCAAAGCCTACCTCTCACGCTGGCTCGCCCTAACCACCCAACTCGCGCCCTTCACACGCGCGCAGATCCTCCCCCTCCTCGCCCACAGCGGCGTCGCCGCAGCGCAAACCTGCGTCGGCGAGACGCAGTCGACAGGGCCCTCGGCGCGCCCCACGCGCAACCTGTGCGGCAACCGCTGGTACGAGCAGGGCTACGACGGCCGCGGCGGCGTCGGCCAGCAGATGAGCGCGCTGAGTATCATTGGCGCGAATCTCATACAGGAGGTCAAGGGGCCGGCGACGGAGGGGGGAGGTGGGACGAGTGCGGGGAATCCGGGGCTCGGCGGCGATGATGCGGAACCGCCGATCTATGATTATGATCAGATTACGGCGGCGGACAGGGCGGGCGCGAGTATTTTGACGATGTTGGTGGTTGGGGCTACGTTGGGGGGTGGATGGTGGTTGGTGAACTGAGCGGGGAGATTTCGTTTTTATTAGCGCATAGGGTCTGCTGGCGTTCTGGGGCGTGCGGGGAGTTAGGGGAGTTATATGGTGGGATAGGATTTTGAATTTGGAAGAGTATGAAATATGGCTTGGGGGTTATTTGGACCTGGGAAACGCTTTTGTAGGATAGTGGTTGGTTGCTACAGCGAACTCTGATGGGCTTGGAGATCTCGGTATGGCACAGAAAGATTAGTATACTTTTATACACTAGTGTTTCCATCACGCTAAAGAAGAATTGACTCGGTAGATTTGATATTTCAATGCGGGGACCGAGTATTCTACACAACGTATAAAAACGTACCGGATGACATAGATACAGTTCATGAACGTGACTCACTAGAACATACTCCCTCGAACTCCCCCTTTGCTGCCCCATCTACATTCTAAACACGCCCCACTTGCTCTCATCCTCTCTCCCCGTATTCCTTCCCCCACAAGCCATCTGCAGCCCCAGCCCCAAGACCTGCCTGGTATGCTCAGGAGGGATGATACCGTCATCCCACAGACGAGCCGAACCGAACGTCGCCTCGCTCTCGCGCTCGATCCGTGCTTTGAGGTCCGGATCGACCTGCTTTCCGACTGCTTCCATGACCGAGGATAATTGCTCGGCGCCCATGACGCTGGTGCGCGCGTTCGGCCAGGTGAAGAGGAGACGGGGAGAGTAGGCGCGGCCACTGTTGAGGAGTCAGCATGTCAAAACGGAGACCAATGAGAAGGGAAAGCGTGGAGAAAACAACAGGCCATAATAGCGGGCGCGAAGGGGGAGGGGGGCCATAACTCACCACATACCGTAGTTTCCAGCCCCAGCACTCGAACCCACGACAATGGTGAACTTAGGTACCTCGACACAACTAACGGCCGTAACCAGCTTCGCTCCATTCTTCGCAATACCTCCTTTCTCCGCATCAGCACCAACCATAAACCCACTGATATTCTGCAGGAAGATCAAGGGGATATGTCTCTTGCCACACAGTTGAACGAAATGCGCTCCCTTCAACGAACTCTCGCTAAATAGGATCCCGTTATTCGCAACTATACCGACAGGATGGCCGTAAATTTTGGCGAAACCTGTTACCAGCGTGGCGCCGTAGCCGGGTTTGAATTCTGCGAAGGAGGAGCCGTCGACGATGCGGGCGATGATCTCGTGGATGGGGATCTGCCGTCGAAGATTTGTTCCCACAATTCCAGACAGTTCTTTGGAGTCATAAAGGGGCTCGTCGTAAGACGGCTTGTCTTGCTTCGAAGCAAATGTTTGGTTCCTGTGCCAGTTCAGGTTACCCACGCTGCGCCTCGCAAGAACGAGTGCATGTGCATCATCTACTACGAGGTAGTCGGTAACACCGGAGATCTCGGAATGCAGTTTCCCGCCCCCGAGATCCTCGGCAGATACTACTTCGCCAGTGGCTGCTTTAACAAGCGGGGGTCCTGCGAGGAAAATGTGGCCCTGGCCCTCCACAATGATGCTCTCGTCGCTCATAGACGGCACATAGGCGCCACCCGCCGTGCATGGCCCCATTACCACACTAATCTGCGGAATACCCATCCCTGACATCCTCGCCTGGTTGTAGAAGATGCGGCCGAAGTGGTTGACGTCGGGGAACACATCGGCTTGGTGAGGCAGATTCGCACCTCCAGAGTCTACCAAGTAGATGCAGGGAAGTCGGTTTTCGAGCGCAACGGTCTGAGCGCGAAGGTGCTTCTTTACAGTTATAGGATAGTATGTTCCCCCCTTGACAGTCGAGTCATTGGCAACAATCACACATTGAACTCCATTCACCGTTCCAACTCCTGTTACAATTCCGCCAGCAGGGACATCTTCTCCTTGGTATACGTCGTACCCAGCTAGCTGTGAGAATTCGAGAAAGGGCGTTCCGGGATCAATGAGCGCCGTTATCCGATCTCTGACCAACATTTTGCCTCTCTGTAGATGCTTGTCGCGCGCCTTTTGTGATCCACCCAACGCGATCTTGGTATGCAAGTTTGTCAAGCGCTCCATCGCTTCGTCCATCTGTTGCTTGTTCTCCTTGAAATCCGACGAGCTAGTATCTACGGCGGTCTGTATGACTGAAATAGCTTCGGCATGGTGAGAGTATGTAAACGTTGCGATACTGCGCGAGTTGTGACTAGGGATGGCGCATCGTGGAGAGGTTCGTATTGTGGTAGTTGCTAGCTGTGGAGGAGACAAACGAGTTGCTAGGGAAGGTCTGATCGAACGTCTAAGGAGGGCCAAAGCCTCGCGAGAAGGAGCTCTTGGGGCCATTGGTGTATTCTCCCTTAACCCAGGCCACTCTTTATACTGTCTCAGAGACGGCTTTGTAGTCTCGACTCCAATGCGCCAAAGTACTCAAATCCCACTGTTGATTCGAGGACTGTCCGTGTCCAAAAATGCGCAAATGTGAATAATTGTACAATGCGGAGGGGTTAAGGGCGTTCGAGGCGATGGTGTGTGAGCCGTGCATGTCTTGTGTAGTTGTTGTTGTACTCTGGATAACGCCTCAGAGCCGCAGGTAACCGTCCCGCGGTTCAATAGTGGGGAAGTGCGCTATCCGCATCGGGTAGGTAGCCTATTCTGGGGTCCGCGTGCAAATCTGGGTATAGCAATTATCTATTACTAAAGTCGAATCTAATAACGTAGATTCCTAGCGAGTTGCTTACCTAAGCAAGTTGCTTACTTGCGCCAAGCTTTCTTTCTACTACCTACTTTTTTCTTTCTACTACTTTCTTTCTAGCACCTAGTACAAGTCGAGATAACGTACTTTATAAGTTCGCCGGACATATAGGTTCGCCGAACACTTGTTTTTACTAAAGAAAATCAATAATCTAAGGCTTAATAACTCTAGATCTACTTAATAGAATTTTCTAAAAATTTAATATGTTATTTCTGTATACATTAACTTTTTAATTCTAATATTACTAAGCTCTACCTAGTTTAATTCTAGAGATACAAAAAATACGCTAAAATAATTTCTATAATTTAGGCTTTCTTTAATAGCTTTTTAAATACTAAGGCTAGAGCTTAGTAACTTTAGAATTTTAAAGTTTATATAGATGCAGCTTAGAAGTGAAATTTTTAGAGAATTCTATAAAGTAGATCTAGAGTTATTAAGCCTTAGATTATTGATTTTCTTTAGTAAAAACAAGTATTCGGCGAACTTATAAAGTACGTTAATGTAGTTAATTTAGTTGCGCATTAGATTCTTAGCTTAGCAGCTGTACGCTTTTTTCAAAAGCGCAAAACAGCTAACATTAAAAAGCTGCAGAAAGTGCAACAAGTAAAAAAACATGCAAAAAGTAATAATGCTGTTATTCTTGTAGTACTGCTAAAAAGCAAGCGAGTTATAGCTTTTATAGCTGTTAATAAAAAGTAAACGTACTATTTTAACAGTACGTTTCTTTGTATAGGCGTTAAAGTGCTTTAACTACTTTAAACCTAGCTCGTTGTTTGTCTAGCTGTTCTTAGAAACTGCAATAACCTAGTTGCAAAGTAAGCTATTTTTCTTGTACTAAGCAAAAAAGTAGTTTTTGCTCTAAAAAATAATAAAGAGTAGAATAGCTTACTTTATTGTGTTAACGCTTTGTACTACTGTTGTCTACTTTTTGTTACTTTGCTATACTATTTTTAGCTGTTCTTAACGCTCTAAGCTAGTAATTACTGTACCTATTAAAATCTAGCCTATTATAAAGCTTATTTTATTAAAGTTGTAAGTATTCTTGTTTACTACGTTGTACTTAGCTTTTATATTTGCTACTAGCCTAAACTAGTTAGCTACAAGCTTAGAATTCTTATAGAAAGCTCTTTTATAGTTGTACTTTTAATTAAACTTAATTTAAAGCTTAGAGTAACGCTTAACGAACAACGTAACCTAGTTTTTTTTAACTAGTAGCTAGCTTCGCGCTGCGAGTAGTAGGTTAGCTTTATTCTTTAACTTAGCAAGCTTAAGTAGAAAGCTTCGCGCGTTAAAGTTAATAGCATACTTCTTAATTACTGTGTTCTTTGTTAAACGAAGCTTTATTAAGTTAAGTATACAATTGCGTTGTAAAAGTTTTTTAACAAGCTAATTGCTTAGTGTTTTTTAAAAAACGTTGTAGATTAATGCAGCGCGTTGCTAAAAAAGTGTTGCATTGCGTTAAATAGCCTAAATCGCAAGCTATATTTAGCTTTCGTTTGAAGCGCGTAGCGCGTTGTGTAGTTAAGCTATTGCGTAGTAAAAAAAAAAAAAGCAGGTATTAGTAAAGAGCTTAGCGCAAGTAAGCAACTCGCTTAAGTAAGCAACTTGCTAAAAATCTACATTATCAAATAGTAAAGCATAGAGTAGAGTTGTTTTTCTAGGTGCAAGCTGCTTTACTATACTTGTGCGCACTATACTTAAAGTTAGCTTATGCTTTAAAAACAACATGCTTACTACTACAAACATAAGTTTATTGCAATAGCTACAATAGCTATTATTGCGAGATTTTTTGCTAGAGTAATTGAAATAAGGCTTTTGTATAGCTTGTATTATTTATATTTAAATAAAACGTTGATAGCGCAGCTGCAGCTGTTTACTTTAGGTAAAGTAGCTAATGCAGCTTTAAGTAATGCTACGCAAGCTACACTACTACTTGTACATTTCTAACGCTTATTCTTAGATAAAAATGCTTGTAAAACTTTGCGCTTGCCTGTTTAGAACGTTTGTAAAGCTTTTTTAGTATTTTAAGCTTTAATCTTGCGTGCGCGCTTAGCTGCTTTCTTAGCTTTTTTTTTTTTTAACTACTTTAGCTGCTTTTTGCGCTACGCGTTTTTTCTTAGCTTTAGTTTTACAAAGAAGTTTAGCTAAAGCTTAAAGCTTTTTTAGTTAGCTCGCGCAAGCTTCTACATATGCTTATTTTTTTTTTAATTTTCTTTTAAGCACGTGCTTTACAGACTTTGCTAAGTAACTACTACTTAGTTCTACTATAATACTTTTTGCGCTGCTGCAAATCTAAAAGTTTGCTATGCTTTTTGTGCTTTTTTTTAGCTAATAAAGCTTTTTTTAAACTACTATTTTTGTAGTTAAAAAGCTTGTTTTAAACCTAAAAGTAGTAAACTGTAAAGCTAAGCTTCTTTAACTTCTTTGCGCTTTTATCTTTTACTACAAACTATACGAAGCAATAGGCTAGCGAATAGGTATAGGTTGAGTTAAAGTTGAGTCAGATCCGCACGGACTAGAAAACGAAAATCAAAATCTTTACTTTTTAATATCTTACCTAATACTATAGATATACTAATGCAAATTTAACACGTGCTGCAGATATATAAACACAATTATATATAAAATTATTAGAGAATTCTACCTAGTCTAGCTTTTTTAATATAGCTTTTTATTTATTAAATCTATAAAAGATAAATGAAATATACTCTAGACTAGGTAAAATTCTCTAATAATTTTACATATAATTGTGTTTATATATCTGCAGCACGTGTTAAATTTGCATTAGTATATCTATAGTATTAGGTAAGATATTAAAAAGTAAAGATTTTGATTTTCGTTTTCTAGTCCGTGCGGATCTAACTCAACCTTAACTCAACCTATACCTATTCGCTAGCCTACGAAGCAATTTAGGTTACGCTAATTAGCATTTCTAAAGGCAAATACTTTACTTCTATTTATTTTATTTTTATTTGAAGCTTTTTAAGTAAAGCGTTTAAGTATAACGTTTAGATTTATAAGCTAAATACTAGTAGCTTTAAAAAACTTAAAAGTAGTTTTTTTTTAAACAAAGCTTGCTACGATCTCTAGAACAACAAAAAGAAATTTTCTTTTTTAATTAGAACTAGCTTATAGCTGCGCTAGAAATAAAACGATAGCTTTTTACTATAAAAGTTAAATAGAAGCTTAAATATAACAACGTTAAAAAGTTAAAGCGTGTAAGTTAAGTAAAAAAAAAGTATAGCTAAAAGTATTCAATTGCGTTTACAATAGTTAATAAACTCTATTGTTAAGTAGCTTTTATAGCTGTTAACGATAAGTAATTAGTAAGCTCGTTAAGCTTGCTTTTTTGTATAGCAATTTAACAACCTACTTAAGCTATGCTAATCTAACGTTGTTGTTGCTCTAACTAGAAAAAGTTAAAGTAACAAAACCGTTGTGTTTTCTAGCTGTAATATTAGCTACCTATGTTAATTGTAGTGTTTTTAATGCGCTTTTATAAATAAAGCTAAGCAGCAACAACGTTTTATTTACGCAAACTACTACTATAAAGGTTATCTACTTACGTAAGCTATTCTAGCAAGCTACTTTTACTTTCTTTTTCTTTTATAAACGTTAGAAAAACACTTGTTTTAAGCAGCTAATTATACTAATTATAAACTTTTATTTATTAATATTGTACGTTTGTGTTATTAGAAGTGTTTTTTTACCGAAGGTAATTACGATTGAACTCGAAGATTTCGCCTAAGAAATTGTTCTATGTTCAAAAAGCTTAATAACAACAAAAAAACAATCTTAATTTTATTTTGAATAGAATAACAAAGTAACAATCTGTTGCTTATAGATCTAATCTATGTATAAAATGTACTTAAAAAAGTTAACTACAAAGAATTTAAATTGTAAAAAAAATTCTACTAATCTATATAGTTCTATAATTCTTTGCTAAAAGCATTTTACTTAGTTTGCTTAGTGTACTTAGTTGCTAAGCGCTTTAAGCTAGCTAAGCGCTTGCTACTTAGTATACTTAGTTCGCTAAAGTTCTAATCGCACTAATTACTATTACGTAATTGCTAACTTAATTCTGCTTTGCGCATTGCTGTACTTTTGTTTTGCAAACTTGCAAGCTCTAACAACTTTTCTACGTCGTTGCTTAGTCTACAATACCTAGTATTATCTTTGTTTATAACATTATTTCTTTCTTTAAGAATATTGTTTTGATAGCTGTTTTACTATGCTGTGCTAGTTTTTTTTGTGCTTTGCATCAAAAGTACTATTTCGTATAAAAGTAAGTTAACTTTAATTTTCGTTATGTTGTAGCTTTTTTTTGTATTTCTTTGAGTTTTTAAGTTTAACTATGCCTAAGTTTTCGCTTTCTGTAGATTCGTGCTCTAAGTTAACTTGCTATTGTTACAATTAAGTTGCTTGTATTTGTAAAACTAGTTTAAAAATGCTTGCTTCTTGCGGCCGTTGTTCTAAAAAGAATCTAAAGTGCCTAGTTAATTTCTTGTTAAATAAGTATGCTAAATGCTTTTAGTCTAGCGCGCCTTGCAGTTTTGCTCTAACAAAAAAAAAGTAAGCAGCTTTTTAACAAAAGCGTTGCAACTTGCAACATTAGCTTTTGCTAGCTAAGTAATAAGTGCTATTTGCACGAATCTAAGCTGCTTAGCTAGTGTTCGTAGCAAAGTTTCGTGCTGCTACTTTTTAAGTAGAGCTTTCTATTGCTAAAATAAAAAAAGATTAGCGTTTTGCTAATAAGTAGGTTGCTATTAAAAAGCTAGAAAAACTAAAAGCTGCGTAGTTTAGCGCTGCTGTTAATTCTAAAAGTACAACTTCTACTAATAGTTCTGTACTACTGCTACTTAAAACGCTTTCAACTAATCTAAGCTAGTTACAAACTAACTCTTCTTTACTTGTTTTTTTTTCTTTTAATCTTTTTGCTTTTTTAAAGAACTTGAATTTCTTGCTTCTAGATTTTGCTAGTAATACTTTCGTACTAGTTCCTTGCAGTTCGTAAAATTCTGTATTAGTTTCTATGTATTCTAGCTTTCTAGCTATTTTTGCTATTTAACTATGTATTTCTACTAACGTTTAAACTTCTATAGGTCTTTAACTTCTTCAACTTCGTACTTTTCGTTTTTAAGTTTGATATTAGTTGCTACTTTAGCGTTTAGTAGTGCTAGTTTAAGAAGTAATTTGTAAAAAACTAAATGTATGCGCATGCTTGTAAGTAGCTGTAGTTTAAATAATACAAGTTTTTTAACTTTTAGAATTTTAAATAGTTTTATTTAGAAGTTGTTTAATTTGTTGCATAGCTGTTTAGTTTTTAGATTTTTTCGTAAGAGAAAAACTTTATTCTTTTCTTTAAAAGTTAGTTTCTTAAGCTTTTTTTTATTTGCTAACTTAGCTATTGTAAAGTTCCTTTAAGCAATTCGTTAGCTTAATTTGTTGTGTAATTCTTGCATTTTAAAAGCTTTATTATTCGCTGCTAGCGAAATGCTTTTAAAGTTTCTTAGATTTTAATAAGCTACTAGTTTATATTTATAATTTGCGTAGTATAGCAAGTGTTTTATTGTTGTAGATTTTATGCTATTGTAGGCTAATTGTGCTGTTAGTAGAAGTTTAACCTAGTTGTTTTATAGCTTGTTAGCGTACATTTGTAAATACTATTCTAGTGTTTAGTTTGTTTGTTCTATCTAGTTGTCTATTTGCGAGTAAAAGCTAGTTAATAGCTTTTTTGCAACTTCTAACTAGGCTAAGAACGTATTTCAAAACTTTAATGTAAACAGCTTGTTTCTATTAGTAATAAACTATTTTAGCAATTTGTAGTTAGCAACAAGTGTTTTTGTAACTTCGTAAACTATTTCTTTTACTATAATTAACTTTTCTGTTGGTACAAAATGTAATTCTTTAGTTAATTAATCTACGATTACTAAGATCGAGTTGCATAGCTGTGCTAATTTGAGTTTTAACAATTTTAAAAGCTTTACTATAAAGTTTATTGTAACGCTAATTTATAAGCGTACGAGTAGTTTTAGTAGTTAAAGTAATTTGTAAAGCTTGTGTCTTTTGAGTTTGTTTTTTAAATAATTTAAATAGTTGCTTATTACTTTCTAAACTGTGTTTTGTACGTAGAGTATTAAGTATTCGTTTAAGATTTGTTAAACTATTTTGTTAATTCTTAAGTGTTTGTATGCTTGTAAAGCATGTAATTTCTAGATAAGCTATATAGCTTAGTTGTTGTTTGTAACTATTTATCTTTGCTAGTCGTTCTTGCTTTATTTTTAGTGCATTCTTTTTTTAATACTTGTAACTATAGCTATTTTAGCTAATTATAGTTAGTTGTATTTAAGAGTTTTATTTAAGTTCCGTTGTAATACTAAGTTGTGCGTAACTAGTTTGTTAGTTTTTATAAAATTTAATTTTTAACTAAGCGCGTTCGCGGCTCTATTGTTAGTTTTCTTGCAATAGTAAATCTCAATGTTGTAATCTGCTATAAATTCAGCCTATTTAACTTATTGTTAATTTAATTTCTTAGTTGTAGTAAAGCTAGTAAAGTTTTAGTAGTTTAAGTACACTTGTACTTAGTGCTGTGCTTCTTTTAGCTATGCTTTCTATTGTTTAAAAGCGTTTATTATTGCTAATAGCTTCTTGTTGTAAACGTTGTAGTTGAGTTTTACTTTCAAGAACTTTCTAGAATAGTAGAACACTAGTTTCTATTTCTTGTCGTTGCATTGTTGTAATAGTATCGCTCTTAACGCGTAGTCTAAAGCATTAGTTTTTACTTAAGTTTTTTTTTTAAGTCGTGCATTTGTAGCATTAGTGTTGTAATAAACTTTTTTCTAAGTTTCTAAAACGCTTTTTCTTATATTTTTATTTATTTAAACTTTTTGTTTTTTTTAGTAACTTTTAAGAGCAGTGTTATAGTTTTAGAGTAATTTTTAATAAACTTTTAATAAAAGTTAGCAAATTTTAAAAAAAACTACACGTTTTTTACTATTTTAAGAGTTAGCTATTTTTGTATAGTTTAAATCTTCTTTAAGTCTATAAACACACTTTTTTTTAAAATAATAAATCTAAGATAGCTAGTTTTTGTAACGTGAAATTTACACTTTTTTGAGTAAAGTAGTAGCTAGTACTGCTTTATTTTCTGTAGCACTTTTTTAACATGCTTTTAATGTTCTTTAAGCGTTTTTTTAAAGTATATTAATACGTTGTTTAAGTACGCTATAACAAAAATGTCTAAGTATTTGTATAGTACTTTGTTAATTAGAGCTTAAAACGTAGCTAGAGCATTAGTTAGTTTAAATAGCATAACCTAGTACTTATAAAAGCTATTAACTATTCGTGCTTTTTTGCAATTTTAATGCGATAATATTCGTTTCGTACGTTAAGTTTTGTAATTTATTTTACTTTTTAAAGTTGATTTATAAGCTTTTAAATAAGCGGTAGTAAGTATTTGTTTTTTTAAGTAACGTTGTTAAGCTGTTAGTAGTCTACGCATAGTTTTAATTTTTTGTTTTTCTTTAGTACAAACAATATTAGCAATGCTATTAAGCTTTCGCTTAGTTGTATATATTCTCGCTAGATATTTCTTTAAATGTATTTTTTTAATTTCTTTTGCTAGTTGTAAGTTAGAGAATATATTAGTTTTAATTACAGTTTTGTTCTTTTTTTAAAAATAATTTTGTAATTTTACTTTTAGTAGTTTGCTAGGTCGTGCTTTTTGTTTTTTTTAAAAAAGCTTTTAAACTTCTTTTAGTATTTAGTAAAAAAGTTTTTAAACTTTTTTTTTTGTTTTTTAGAAAAGTTAAATTGTAGTTTGTTTGCTATTAAAGGCGCAACTCGTTGTATCTATATAACGCTTATTTGCTAAAAGTTTTTTTTACAAATTCTTGCAATTTTGTAAAGTAAAATTAAACTAATTTTTTTATTTTTAAGTAAGCTTTAAATTGTTAAACTATTTTGTAGTACTATAGCAACTTTCTTTTTAAGCCTTTAGCTACGTATTGTTTTGTTTTTTTAATTAATATTAAAGTTGTGTTGTTGTAGCTAGTTGTACTTAATATACATGTTAAAACTTTTAAAGTTTATAATATTAATACACTATTAGTGTCTAATACTCGCAACTTTTAACTTAACTTTCTAAGTTTTTAAGTTAATTAAACTGTTTTTATATTTTAGTAGTTGTCTATTAGCTAACACTATTTGTATTAGTTAATTTTTAACTTAGTAAAGTATTCTGTTTTTTTTTACTTATTTTAAAAAAACTAATGTTTAAGCAGCTTTACTATTAAGTAGTGCAGTAAGCTTTTAGCTTGCAACTTTTGCTTTTACTTTTATGTAATTTTGTTTTAGTTGTGTTTTTTATACGCTTTGTATAGTTGTGCTAAAAGTATTTATACTATTTTAACTATAAGTTTAGTAGCTTGCTAGTTTTTTACTAAAAAAGTTTTTAAAGCTTGTTTTTTAAAAATGTTTTATTGCTTGTAGTATTTGCACTTGTTAGCAAAGCATTTTTAAAGCTTTAAAAACTTGTCGTAGTTTTAATTTTTAAAATTTTATTTTGTTGCATTTTTTTATAGCTTATAGATAGTGCATTTTGTAGTGCAAAAAAACTAACGTGCTGCTTAGCACGTGTTGTAGTTTTTTGCGCATAATTTGTTATTGCATTTTAAATAGTTTTTGTTTTTTAGACTTATAAGCTACTATTTTGTAATATGCTTGCATAACTAGTATATTTAACATTTTTTATTATAATACTACGCTTATTTGCAGCAGCTGCTATAGTTTTTAAACTAGTTGTTGTAATTATGTACATAACATTTTGTTACTATACATTTACTATTTTTAAGCAAAATATGTAATAGTAATTTTAGCTATTGCTAAGTAAGAATTTTATTGTTTGCGTAGTGTACATAGTTTTTTTTGTTGCACTAGTACTATAGTAAGTTTTTGTAATTATCTTAATTAGCAAATTGTATTTTTTTTTATTAGCTTTTGTTGTGCTATTGCTGCGTTTGCAACTTTTTATTTTTGTATTTTTTTAACTTAAAGCGTATAAAATTTATTTTTGCAATACTAAACAATGTAAGTTTTTTAGCTGCACATTTAGTATTTATAGTTTTATAGCTGTCTATTAATTTTCTAAACTTGTAAAGTTAATAGTTTTTTGTTGTTTTTATTTGTTAGCTTTGTAACGTTTTTAAGACTTTCTATTTAGATTTAATTGTTTTTTAATTTTTTAGTGTTTTTTAAGTATAGTGTAGCTACTTGCTATAGTTAAACTATAGCAATAGTAGTAACTTGCGCGCTTGCTACTTTTTATAGTGTTTCTAAGTAGTTTTTGCAAAAGTATTTGTTTTTGCTGTATTAAAAACATACTTTGTTGTTGTAACGCTTTTAGCGTTCTTTTTTAGACAACTTGTTTTTAGAGTTTTGCTTTGTTAAAGTAGCGTTTTTTTTGTTAAACTACTTTTGTAGTAGTTTATTGTTTTAAACTCGTTTAATACTATCAATGTCTATTAAATTATAGTAATAGGTTTTTTTAATCGTAGCTACTAAACGTATGTATAGTTTGATAGTAAACTTGCGTTTCTACTATTATTACTATAGCTAGTTGTTAATTTGTACTACAGTTTTAATTAACTTTTTAAGTTTTTTTAGTTTTGCGTAGTAAAACTTGCATAAGCTTTGTTCTCTTACGTTATCTACTTTAGCTCAAATTTTTTTAAACTTAATTGTATATTTACTTGCAAACTTTTTTTGTTGTAGTAGTTTAAGTTTGTTTATTGCTTATTATGTTTCGTTTACTTCTTTGTAAATTGTATAAAGCTTTTTTTTAAACAATTTTTAGTTTTTAAAAATGCGTTGCGTGTCTAGCTTTATTTTTTACTTGCTATTGCTCTTAACATAGTCGTTTGCGTGTAGCTAAAACTATTTTGCTACGTTGTTTTTTATGTGCATTCTAGCTACAAAAATTTTGTTTTGCTTTGTAAAAAAGCTTGTTGCATAGTAACAGCAGTAAAAGTTAATATTCGTAAAAAATAATTGTAATGTTTTTTTTTTTTGCTATATTTCTTTAGAAACGGTGCTTTTGCAGCACTACTAGTTTTTTAACTTTTTAAAATTGCAACTATTTTTAGTAGTTTGCTAATTTGCTTGCTTATTTGTTTTATTTAGTTAGCTTGCTTTGCTAGTACTATTGCTGCAGTGCGTGCTAGTGCTTTAGCGCTGCTACTACTTAAGCTTGCTAAAGTTGTTATATTGTTTTAGTTTTAAACTTAAAGTAGTTAAAGTATTATCAAAAGTGTTTTTTTACTAAAGGTAATTACGATTGGACTTAGAAATTCTGCTTAAGAAATTGTTCTATATTCGAAAAGCTTAATAACAACAAAAAAACAATTTTAGTTTTATTTTAAATAGAATAACAAAGTAACAATTTGTTGCTTATAAATTTAATCTATGTATAAAATGTACTTAGAAAAGTTAACTACAAAGAATCTAAATTGTAAAAGAAATTTTGCTAATTTATATAGTTTTATAATTCTTTGCTAAAAGCGTTCTACTTAGTTTGCTTAGTGTACTTAGTTGCTAAGCGCTTTAGGCTAGCTAAGCGCTCGCTACTTAGTGTACTTAGTCCGCTAAAGTTCTAATAGCACTAATTACTATTACGTAATTGCTAACTTAATTCTGCTTTGCGCATTGCTATACTTTTGTTTTGCAAACTTGCAAGCTCTAACAACTTTTCTACGTTGTTGCTTAGTTTACGATACCTAGTATCGTTTTTATTTGTAACAGTTTGCTTAGGCTAAACGTTGTACTTTTTTAGTTTTTTATGCAAAAAGTTAAAGTATAGCTTGTACTTATTCTTTAAGTTAGCTGCGTAGCAGTTAAAGTTCATAGCAACTATTTATTTTAAAATAAAATCGCTTTAGTTTCGGTAAAAGAAGCCCGTAACCTAGCTGTTAAAAACAAGTAATTTAGTTATTTTAAACTCAAAATTTTGCACTATATTTTTTGTAGAAAGTAGCTTTTGCTTTGTTAAGTTTACAATATATCGCACAAGCTTTAACTTTTGTTGTAAGCTAAATTTCTAGTGCAACGCGTTTTTAGCGTTTTAAAAAGCTATTACGATTTTTTTACTTTCGCTTTAGCGTTAAGCAGTTAACGCTATATTAATTAGCAACTTGTTAGAAAGTATATTTTGCATCTAGTTTGCGCAAGTTTAAATTTTCAATTGCTTTGTTAATTAAATCTATAGTAGTTAAGTAGTTGCGTATTAAAAAAAGTAAGTTGAAACGCAAGTTTGTTGTTGTAAAGTACAAGCTAACTTTGAGCACAGTGCGCATAGGCATAGTATAAAAAAAGTTATCTTGTATAATATTTCTAAAGAATTTGCTACAACTACTAATGTATTTTATTATTAAGCTAGTTATATTATTAAGCTAGTTAAAAATGCTTAGCAGCACTAACTTACGTTACACTTTTTTTATTTTATTGCTATTAAATAAAAAACTTACGTACGTCGTGCTTAGGCTAGTAAATAAATAGAAGTTAAGTTAGAGTTAAGTTAGCTTACGTTAAACTTTAACTTAACTTTAGCTTTAACTTGCGCTAGTTACTAAGTAGCTTAAGTTAAAGTTAAGTTAAAGTAGTTAAAGCTTAGAGTTGTAGTTAAGTTTTACATAATATTTACAACTTATATTAATATTAAGTTTTCTATGTATATTTATTACATTTATTTATTATAGTTTTTTAACTATTTAGGTAACTCTAACTTAATTTCTAACTTAAAGTTTTAACTACTCTAACTTAACTTCTACCTACGCTAGGTTAACTCTAACTTAATTTTAACTTAAAGTTTGTGCAACTTATAACCTAACTTATACCTATTAATAAGTACTTTCTACTTATTCGCTAGCGTAGTCGTGCTTACATTAAATCTAGAAAATATTTTTGTATTTTTCTTGTACGTACGCGCGTTATGCTTAGTTTTGCCGTAGTTTCTACAGCGCTATACAGCTAGTTAAGCTAGTTTTTAACTACTACTACTACTACTACTACTACTACAAGCTTTTTTTAATTACTAAAGCTTTGCAAACGCTTTAGTAGCTACTTAGGCTACTACTTTACTATACTCTATTGTACTACTATGCTAGATATACTTGCGTTTGCGCGTTTTTCTTTTAGTTATTACTACTAATTGCTTTTTAAGCTTTTTATTGCGAGTAGCAAGAAGCGCGTTTTAGTACAGCATGTTACAAATAGAAACGATACTAGGTATCGTAGACTAAGCAACGACGTAGAAAAGTTGTTAGAGCTTGCTAGTACGCAAAACGAAAGTATAGCAACGCGCAAAGCAAAGTTAAGTAATTAAGAATTACGTAACGTGCTTAGCATGCTTAGTAGTTTTAGCACTAAGCAAACTAAGCAAAAGTTGCTTAGTAGAATCGGCGCGCTTAGTACTAAGCATACTAAGCAAACTAAGTAGAACGCTTTTAGCAAAGAATTATAGAACTATATAGATTAGCAAAATTTCTTTTACAATTTAGATTCTTTGTAGTTAACTCTTTTAAGTACATTTTATACATAGATTAGATCTATAGGCAACAAATTGTTACTTTGTTATTTTATTTAAAATAAAAATAAAATTGTTTTTTTTGTTGTTATCTAGCTTTTTGAACATAGAACAATTTCTTAAGCAAAATTTTTAAGTCTAATCGTAATTACTTTTAGTAAAAAAACACTTTTAATAACACTTTAACTACTTTAGGTTTAAAACTAAAACAATATAACAACTTTAGCAAGCTTAAGTAGTAGTAGCGCCAAAGCACTAGCACGCACCGCAGCAATAGTACTAGCAAAGCAAGCTAACTAAATAAAACAAATAAGCAAGCAAATTAGCGAACTGTTAAAAATAGTAGTAATTTTAAAGAGTTAAAGAACTAGTAGTGCTGCAAAAGCACTATTCTTAAAAAAGTATAGCAAAAAAAAAAAAACATTACAATTATTTTTTACAAATATTAACCTTTACTACTGTTACTATGCAACAAGTTTTTTTACAAAATAAAATAAAATCTTTGTAGCTAAAATGCACATAAAAGATAACGCAGCAGAATAGTTTTAGCTACACGCAAACAATTATGTTAAAAGCAATAGCAAGTAAAAAATAAAGCTAGACACGCAACGCATTTTTAAAAACTAAAAATTGTTTAAAAAAAAGCTTTATACGATTTATAAAAAAGTAAACAAAACATAATAAGCTATAAACAAACTTAAACTACTACAACAAAAAAAATCTGCAAAAAAGTATACAATTAAGTCTAAAAAAATTTAAGCTAAAGTAAACAACGTAAAAAAACAAAGCTTATGCAAGTTTTACTACGCAAAACTAAAAAAACATGTAAAAAATAAAATTAGTTAAGACAAGAAACTTAAGAAACTTAAAAAGTTAATTAAAACTATAGTACAAATTAACAACTAACTATAGCAACAATAGTAAAAACGCAAGTTTACTATTAAACTATACATACGCCTAGTAGCTACGATTAAAAAAACTTATTACTATAATTTAATAAACATTGATAGCGTTGAACGAGTTTAAAACAATAAACCTCTACAAAAGTAGTTTAACAAAAGAAACGCTACCTTAGCAAAACAAAACTTTAAAAACAAACTATTAAAAAAAAACGCTAGAAACGTTACAACAATAAAGTATGTTTTTAATGCAGCAAAAACAAATACTTTTGCAAAAACTACTTAGAAATACTATAGAAAGTAGCAAGCGCGCAAGTTGCTACTATTGCTATAGTTTAACTATAGCAAGTAGCTACACTATACCCAAAAAACACTAAAAAATTAAAAAATAATTAAATTTAAATAGAAAGTCTTAAAAACGTTACAAAGCTAATAAATAAAAACAACAAAAAACTATTAACTTTATAAGTCTAGAAAATTAATAGATAGCTATAAAACTACAAATACTAAATGTGTAGCTAAAAAACTTACATTGTTTAGTATTGCAAAAATAGATTTTATACGCTTTAAGTTAAAAAAATACAAAAATAAAAAGTTGCAAACGCAGCAATAGCACAACAAAAGCTAATAAAAAAAAATACAATTCGCTAATTAAAATAATTACAAAAACCTACTATAGTACTAGTGCAACAAAAAGAACTATGTATACTACGCAAACAATAGAATTCTTACTTAGCAACAGCTAAAATTACTATTACACGTTTTGCTTAAAAATAGCGAATATATAGTAACAAAATGTTATGTACATAACTATAACAACTAGTTTAAAAACTACAGCAGCTGCTGCAAATAAGCGTAGTATTATAATAAAAAATATTAAATACACTAGTTATACAAGCATATTACAGAATAGTAGCTTATAAGTCTAAAAAACAAAAACTATTTAAAATGCAACAACGAATTATGCGCAAAAAACTACAACACGTGTTAAGCAGCACGTTAGTTTTTTTGCACTACAAAATGTACTATTTATAAGCTGTAAAAAAATGCAACAAAATAAAATTTTAAAAATTAAAACTACGACAAGTTTTTAAAGCTTTAAAAATGCTTTGCTAACAAGTGCAAATACTACAAGCAATAAAATATTTTTAAAAAACAAACTTTAAAAACTTTTTTAGCAAAAAACTAGCAACTTACTAAACTTATAGTTAAAATAGTATAAGTGCTTTTAGCACAACTATACAAAGCGTATAAAAAACGCAACTAAAACAAAATTACATAAAAGTAAAAGCAAAAGTTGCAAGCTAAAAGCTTACTGCACTACTTAATAGTAAAGCTGCTTAAACATTAGTTTTTTTAGAATAAGTAAAAAAAAACAAAATATTTTACTAAGTTAAAAGTTAACTAATACAAATAGTGTTAGCTAACAAACAACTACTAGAATATAAAAACAGTTTAATTAACTTAAAAACTTAAAAAGTTAAGTTAAAAGTTGCAAGTATTAGACACTAACAGTGTATTAATATTATAAACTTTAAAAGTTTTAACATGTATATTAAGTACAACTAGCTACAACAACACAACTTTAATATTAATTAAAAAAACAAAACAATACGTAGTTAAAAGTTTAAAAAAAAGTTGCTGTAGCACTATAAAATAGTTCAACAATTTAAAGCTTACTTAAAAATAAAAGAATTAGTTTAATTTTACTTTATAAAATCGCGAGAATTTGTAAAAAAACTTTTAGTAAATAAAAGTTATATAGATACAACAAGTTGCGCTTTTAAAAATAAGCAAACCGCAATTTAACTTTTTAAAAAAACAAAAAAAAAAGTTTAAAAACTTTTTTACTAAATACTAAACAGAGTTTAAAAGCTTTTTTTAAAAAAACGAAAAGCACAACTTAGCAAACTACTAAAAATAAAATTACAAGATTATTCTTAAAAAAAGAACAAAACTGCGACTAAGACTAATGTATTCTCTAACTTACAATTAGCAAAAGAAATTAAAAAAGTACATTTAAAAAAATGTTTAACAAGAATATATACAACTAAGCGAAAGCTTAATAGCTTTGCTAATATTGTTTGTACTAAAAAAAAACAAAAAATTGAGACTATGCGTAGACTATCAACAGCTCAACAATGTTACACAAAAAAACTAATACTTACTACTACTTATTTAAAAGCTTATAGATTAACTTTAAAAAGTAAAATAAATTATAAAACTTAACGTACAAAACGAATACTATCGCATTAAAATTGCAAAAAAGCACGAATAGTTAACAGCTTTTAAAACTCGATATAAACTTTATAAGTACTAAGTTATGCTATTTAAACTAACTAATGCTTTAGCTACGTTTTAAGCTTTAATTAACAAAGTACTATACAAATACTTAGACATTTTTGTTACAGCGTACTTAGACAACGTATTAATATACTCTAAAAAACGCTCGAAGAACATTAAAAGCATGTTAAAAAAGTGCTACAAAAGATAAAGTAGTACTAGCTATTATTTTACTTAAAAAAATGTAAATTCCACGTTACAAAAACTAGCTATTTTGAGTTTATTATTTTAAAAGAAAGTGTGTTTATAAACTCAAAGAAGATTTAGACTATACAAAAATAGCTAACTCTTAAAATAGTAAAAAACGTGTAGTTTTTTTTAAGATTTGCTAATTTTTATTAAAAGTTTATTAAAAATTACTCTAAAACTACGACACTGCTTTTAGAAGTTACTAAAAAAAACAAAAAGTTTAAATAAACAAAAACACAAGAATAGGCGTTTTAAGAACTTAAAAAGAAGTTTACTACAGCACTAATGCTACAAATGCACGACCTAAAAAAAAAAACTTAAGTAAAAACTAATGCCTTAGACTATGCATTAAGAGCAATACTTTTGCAGCAATGCGACAATAGAAAATAAAAACTTGTATTTTACTATTCTAGAAAGTTCTTAAGAGCAGAACTTAACTACAACGTTTACAACAATAAGCTATTAGCAATAATAAACGCTTTCAAACAATAAAAAGCATAGCTAAAAAAAGCAAAGCATTAAGTACAAGTGTACTTAGATTACTAAAACTTTACTAGCTTTACTACAACTAAAAAATTAAATAAACAACAAGTTAGATAGGCTGAATTCATAGCAGATTACGACATTAAGATTTACTATCGCAAAGAAACTAACAATAGAGCCGCAAACGCGCTTAGTTGAAAATTAGATTTTATAAAAACTAACAAACTAGTTACGCATAACCTAGTATTACAATAAAACTTAAACAAAACTTTTAAATACAATTAACTACGATTAGCTAAGATAGCTAAAATTACAAGCATTAAAAAAAGAATGCACTAAGAATAGAGCAAAAACGACTAGCAAAGATAGATAGTTACAAACAACACTTAAGCTATATTGCTTATTTAGAAATTACATGCTTTACAAGCATATAAACATTTAGAGATTAACAAAATAGTTTAACAAATTTTAAACGAGTACTTAATACTCTATGTACAAAACATAGTTTAGAAAGTAGTAAGCAACTATTTAGATTGTTTTAAAAACAAACTTAAAAAATACAAGCTCTACGAACTACTTTAACTGCTAGAACTACTCGCACGCTTATAGATTAGCGTTACAATAGACTTTATAGTAAAGCTTTTAAAATTGTTAAAACCTAAATTAGTACAGCTATGCAACTCGATCTTAGTAATCGTAGATTAATTAACTAAAAAATTACATTTTGTACTAATAGAAAAGTTAATTATAGTAGAAGAAATAGCTTACGAGGTTATAAAAGCACTCGTTGCTAATTACAAATTGCTAAAACAGTTTATTACTAATAGAAACAAACTGTTTATATTAAAGTTTTAGAGTACGTTTTAAGCCTAGTTAGAAGTTGCAAAAAAGCTATTAACAAGCTTTTACTCGCAGACAAATAGCTAGACAAAACAAACAAACTAAACGCTAGAATAGTATCTACGAATGTACACTAACAAGCTGCAAAACAACTAGATTAAACTTTTACTAACAGCACAATTAGCTTACAACAGCACAAAGTTTACAACAATAAAACACTCGCTATACTACGCAAATTATAGATATAAGCTAGTAGCTTATTAAAATCTAAAGAATATTAAAAGCGTTTCGCTAGCAGCAAACAACAAAGCTTTTAAAATGCAAAAATTACACAACAAATTAAGCTAACGAAATGCTTAAAGAAACTTTACAACAGCTAAGTTAGCAAACAAGAAAAAACTTAAGAAACCAACTTTTAAAAAGAGAAATAAAGTTTTTCTCTTACAAAAAAATCTAAAAACTAAACAGCTATGCAACAAGCTAGACAACTTTCAAATAAAACTATTTAAAATTTTAAAAGTTAAAGAACTTGTATTGTTTAAACTATAGCTACTTGCAAGCATGCGCATACACCTAGTTTTTTACAAATTACTTTTTAAACTAGCACTACCAAACGCCGAAGTAGCAACTAATATCAAGCTCGAAAACAAAGAGTACGAAGTTGAGAAAATTAAAGACCTACAAAAGTTCAGACGTTAGTAGAAGTACTTAGTTAAATAGCAAGAATAGCTAAAAAGCTAGAATACATAGAAACTAATACAAAATTTTACGAACTGCAAGAAATTAGTGCAAGCATATTACTAGCAAAATTTAGAAGCAAAGAATCTAAGTTCTCTAAAAAAGCAAAAAAAAAAAAAAAAAAAAAAGCAAGTAGAGAAGAGTTAGTTTGTAACTAGCCTAAGTTAGTTGAAAGCAAGTTAAGTAGCAGTAGTATAGAACTATCGATAGAAGCTATACTTTTAGAACTAAAAAGCACGCTTAACTATACGCTTTCAAGACTTTTTATCTTTTCAATCAAAGCAAGCTTTTGAGCAAACAACTTTTTCTTTTTATTAGTAGCAGCATTAAGTTGATTTTAGAGATTAAGCTTGCAACACTCTACAGCGCGAAGCTTTTAACGCAAAACCTACTATTTTTTAGCAACAGCAGCAAACTTTTTTTTAGATAAGAAAAAAAAATACTTAGAACCTAACGATATACAGTTAACACAAGTTTCTTTAGGTAAAAGAAAATTGCCAAAGATAGCTAGTTCTAATGTAGAATATAATAAATTCGATAAAGTTTATCTACAGCGAAAGCAAAGCAACTCTATATACTTTTCGCTAGGCGGCTATTAGTACTCTACTAAAAGCTATTAGTGCTCTACTAGAAGCCTAAAGCGTTTGTAGCCGTAGGCAATATATCGTTAATATACCAAGCCAACGAGCCTACGAAGCTTACTCGAAGAAGTGCGAAGTCTACTCAAGCGCTATATATTAGCGTTGAGATCTACTAAAGTTCTACGATCGAAGCAATTTATAGAGCTTTTAGCCTATTACATTAGACAAGAAAAAACACTTTAGACTTTTTAACAAACAGCGACGGCACGGCTTTGCAACAAAGTAGTTTATTGTACGAAAACAAGCAAAACGATTGTAATAGCAACTAGTTGATTTTGCAACTTTAAGCATAGTTAGACTTAGAAACTTAAAAGAATACAAAAGAAAGCTACGACACGATAGAAATCAAGATTAACTTACTTTTATACGAAACGGTACTTTTAATGCAAAACACAAAACAAACTAGCACAGTATAGTAGAACAGCTATCAAAACGATATTCTTAAAAAAAAAAAAAATGTTATAAACAAAGACAATACTAGGTATTGTAAACTAAGCAACGACGCAAGAAAGTTGTTAAAACTTGCTAGTGCGCAAAACGAAAGTACAGCAACGCGCAAAGCAAAGTTAAGTAATTAAGAATTACGTAACGTGCTTAGCATGCTTAGTAGTTTTAGCACTAAGCAAACTAAGTAGAAGTTGCTTAGTAAAATTAGCGCGCTTAGTACTAAGCACACTAAGTAGACTAAGTAGAACGCTTTTAGCAAAGAATTATAGAACTATATAAATTAGCAGAATTTCTTTTATAGTTTAGATCTTTTGTAGTTAACTTTTCTAAGTACATTTTATACATAGATTAGATCTATAGGCAACAAATTGTTACTTTGTTATTTTATTTAAAATAGAATTAAAATTGTTTTTTTTGTTGTTATCTAGCTCTCTAAACATAGAACAATTTCTTAGGCGAAATTTTCGAGTTCAATCGTAATTACCTTCGGTAAAAGAACACTTTTAATAACATAGCATTAGCTAACTACTTTTTATAAGCTAAAAAAAGCTAGCTTGCGTAGTAATAAGCAATTAAGTAAAAAAATTGCGTACAAGCTTTAACTAAAATTTAAACTCGTAAGTATTGCTTAGAGTTTTTAACTGCTACGGCGTTTCTAGAAAAAAAAGTGCTAGTAAAGTACGTAGCTATACTTTAAAGCAATTTAATACTACTTACGCGTTAATAGAAACTAGCTCTAATGCTTTAAAAGTTTTGTAGCAGTTTGCTTTTGTAAACACGTCAAAAACGCGTTTTTAAAAGCTAAAAAAAAGCTTTTTCTATTAATATAGAAAACGCGTTAGCGTGCTAAGTTTCTACTACGTTAAAAGTACTTGCGCTTTAGTAGTAAAACGCAAACTACGTTAAGTAGCTAAAGAATGTGCAATAAGTAAAGTAGCATACAAAAAGTTAGAATTTTATTTTCAAAGTAGTAGTTTTTAAAATTCTAGTTAAAGTAGCTTTTATAACGTATTCTACTATCGACTTAGTTAACTTATTAACCTAGTTAGTTTCTCTTAGCACTACTAACTATTTATTTAACGCAGTGTATTTTAACAACACAACGCAATAGCAACTAATAAAAAAAGTAGAATTAAGCTTGCTTTTATTGCCTATTGAACTAGCTAGTTTAAAAGCTTTTAACGCGCTGCTAACGCTTTTAACGTACTATCGTCAACGCTTACTAATTGTTACAACGAAATTAGCTTTATGCTAGATTTACGCAACGCTTGCTACAAGCTTACTTCAACTAAAAAGCAAACAATTATCTAATATATTCTCGACTTTAATTCGCAAGAATTTGCTTTTCAGCTATCTAAAGTAGAAAATATAGAAAATAAACTAGTAACTACGCAAAGTAAAAAGCTAGTAGGTAAAAACTAGACTAAGAAACTTGTAACGCAATTAAGCAAGCTTAAAATAGCTTTCAATCGAGTTAAGAATAAGCAAAGAATACAACAGAAAGATTCTAAAGTAATTAGCGCGTAGTTTAAGCTTATTAGAGATACCAAAGCTAAGTACAGCATCTACAATAATAATATACACAACTTTAACAAAACTAGCTTTTAAATAAGTGTTATTAAGCTTATAAAAGTTGTTACAAGCTTTTAAAAACGTACTTAACCTAATTTTATTCAGCTAGGCAATCGAAAGTAGATAATAGTTATTCAAAGCATTTGCGCTGCAAAGTACGCGATTCTGCTATTTATTATCTACAAAGAGCGCGTTTACATTTTAGCATAGTACAAAAAAAACTTTATACTTAGCAATTAAAAGCTTTTAGTTTCTAAAAATAGCTAGACAAACAACGCTTTTAGTTTCTAAAAACAGCTAGACAAACAACGCTTTTAGTTTTAAATAGTTAAAGCATTTTAACGCGCATACAAAAGCGCGTTAGGTAAGAGAGTATTAGCTACTTATTCTAGATAGCTATAAGAGCTACTAATCTTAGAATTTTAAAAACTATTGCTTTAAAAACAAGATTTTTACGCTTTGCATGCTAGCTTATTTATTTTATATTCTCTAGCTGCTAGATGTAGTTTGCTTTTCGCTGCTAAAGTTAAAGTACTCTTAACGCGTTTAGAACTTAGCGCGCTAGCGCGTTTTCTATATCAACAAAAAAAGCTTTCTACTAGCCTTTAGAAACGCGTTTTTTAAAGTGTTTACAACAAAGAACTGCAAGAAAGCTTTTAAGGTTTTAAAACTAGTTTCTATTAACGCGTAGGTAGTTCTTAATTGTCTTAAAGTATAGCTGCGTACTTTATTACTACTTCTACTATAGAAAATACTATAGCAATTAAAGATACTAAGCAATACGCACGAGTTTAAATCGCAGTTAAAGCTAGTACGCAATTTCTTTACTCAATTACTTGTTACAGCTTAAGCTAGCTTTTTTTAGCTTGTAAAAAGTACTAAAAGTATGCTGCATTAGAACGCGCTTTAAGCAGCCTAGATTGCTAAGCTTAAAAAGCAATTAGCAGTAATAAATAAAAGAAAAACGCGCAAATGCAAGCGAATCTAGCACGGTAGTACTATAGAGTATAGTAAAGCAGCAGGCTAAGTAGTTGCAAAAGCTTCTATAGCTACTAAGCAGTTCAAAAAAGCTCGTAGTAGTAGTAATTAAGAAAGAGCTTAACTAGCTTTACGGCGCTGTAGCAACTGTAGTAAAACTAAGCACAACGCGCAAACGTGCTAGAAAAATACAGCAGTATTTTCTAAATTAGATATAAGCACAACGTACGCTAGCTTCTTGTTTAATAGCAATAAAATTAAAAATTTGTAATACGTATTAGTTGTGCCAAGAGATTTTAAGCTGCTTAGTAGTTTAAGCTGCTTAGTAGTAGATTACGTTAGTATAAATAAAAATATTTTAGAATATAAAAGTTTACTATAGTAGAATTCTACTAGATACTAGGTATATAAAAGAAAATCGCCTAGGAAAGCAAGTTCTAGATAAAGAATGTAATAAATTCAATAGAGTCTATCTACAGCGCGGACAAAAGAGCTCTATATACTTTATAGTTAGTTAGCTTCCGAAGCACCTACGAAGCGCTTTTGAAAGCTATGTAAAAACTCAATACCGCAGAGCTTTCGTTAACTAGAAACTAGCGAAGCTTTTTTAGGTATCGTCGAAGCTGTTACGTACAGCGTTAATAGCTACTAAAGTCTTACGACCAAGGCAATTTATAGAGCTTTCAGCTTATTACATAAGCTTCTTTTTTAATTTGTAGCAATTTACTTACTTCGTTAGCGTTCTAGCGTCCTTTCTAAAGGCGTGCTGTTTTGAAAGTCTTTTGGCAATTTTCCATCGGCGTTCTAGTAAGCTGCCGAAAATTCTTGCTAGGTAGATAAAACTTTTGTGTTTTTAAGTTTTAGCGCTAGTTCTTATGTAAGCTAGTTATAGCTAGTCTATTTAACCTAATATTCTAGCTTTTAGCTTTTTTTAACTTTCTTTCAGCGCTCGCTCGTAATGCGCTTGACTAGCTATTTTTGCTCGCTTTCTACGGTAACGCTTTCTAGGCGCTAATTAGACACTGTCTAGCTTTCTAAAGAATTGTCTGCTGCGAGTCTAAGCTTATCTATTAGAAATGTTAAATTTATTTTAAAAAGTGTGTTTAAAACTACGTTGCCTAAAGACTTAACTTGTAAAACTGTATATTTGCTATTTTTTTAGTTTAGTTTCTTGCTTAGGCGCTTATTAGAGATGTGTTTTTTGTATTGCAACTACACTTTATCTTTTACTTAGAGCAGCGGCGCTTTTTTTCTATGTTGATTTGCTTGTTTTTTCTGCTTTTATTGAGCCTCCGCTATAGCAGCTTGCGCGAAGTTGATAACTTTTTTTATTTTTTTAGCTATTTCCGCTGCGCTTTGCTAAGGGTCTAAAGTTGCTTGGTAAAGCGTATTCGCTTTCTTTTCTGCTTAAAGCTAAATTAGGTCCATCTCGTAACTATGCTAGAAAAAGAAAAAGCTTACTTTTGTCAACACTGCTTTTTGCTTTTAGATTGCGATTTGTACAATAGAGCATAGCTGCGCTTAGTTTTTTTAGTTTTAATTTACAAACAGCCTTAAGATAGTTTTAATTATTAAATTTGCTTTTTCTGTAGCTTCGTTGGTTTTTAGGTAAAAAGCTATAGATAGCTGCCTTACGATTCTAAGCTCTTTGCAAAGCGTTTTCTAAAATTTACTTACAAATTGTGCTTTTTAGTTGAAAACAATAGCGTTAGAGAGCTAGTAGTAGGCTACTACTCTCTCGATAAATACCTTTGCTACAGTTGCTGCGTTAATTTTCGCTATAGAGATTAAGATTATATCTTTGCTTAATTAGTTTGTAATAACTAGTAGATTCGTGCACTTTTTGCTTTTCAGCAAGTTAGTAATAAAGTCTATAAAGAGTTCTTTCTAGATTCTGTCCAGAACAAGAAGCAAGCAAAGAAAACTACTTTTTATTTTCTACTATAGTTTCGCTCGTTTACATGCATCGCAGTTAGCAATGTACTATCAAATGTCTAAGCTTATTTCTAGCTAAAAGAAATCTCTTTTGAGAATATTGTAAGTGTTCTTTTTGCTAAGGTGCCTTGCGATAGGCAGGTCGTAAGCTTTAAAAATTAATCTAGTGCGCAGTTGATACGTTTTTAGTACTTATTTTTTTTTTTAATAAAAAAGCGCGTCGTTTTTAACAGCGCAATCTGCTAAAGACGCTTTTAATTAAAAGCCTAAAAAAAACTTCCTACGGGTACTTTCTTTAGTTTAGCTTTTTTTTACGGCTTTTAAGGCTTTCTAGTACAAATCGTTTTTTTAAACTCTTCTATTTTAAAGTTTATCTAAAGATAGCTTTTTTGCATTATTTTTAGAATTGTCTTTTGTGCTAGCATTTTTTTCTTGTTTAGCAGCATTTTGTTTAAAACTTGCAGCATTCTGCTTTTTAGAGCCTGCACTTTTAATTTAAAAAAAAACATTTTGCTTTAAAGCTTTTGCTACATTTGTTTTGTAAAAGGCATCGAGCTTACTAGCGAGTACATTTAGCGTTGGTATTAAAGTGCTATAGAGCGGGAACGCGCGAATTACGCCTAAAGTTTCTTTTGTAATGTCATTCTCGTTTAACACACTAGTTAGTTTAAAAAGTTAGAATTTACAGCTTTTTAGCTAAACATTGTTTTAGTTTTAAAAGAGATTCTGCTTCTTTTGTAAAAAAGCGTTTGCTTTTTTATTAGCTGCTCTAAGGCAGTACACAAACTTTAAGTTGTGTTTAAAAAAAATATTCGCCTAGCGAACATGTTGCTCTATTAGTAACCTCGCTGTAGTAAAGTACAAAAAGTTTTTGTAATTAGTGTAAACTGTAATTTTTAGCACTGCTTTAAGCTTTGCTTTTTATTTAGTAATGTATTTAATTACTGCTAATAATTTTTTGTTGTAAATAGTGTAGTTAGACTTTGCAAGTAACATTTTAGCAAAGTAGTAAGCTACTGCTTACTACAAGTTGTTCTTTGCTTTTTAAAAAAGCGCTTTTTTAGTAGCTATTCTCAAAGCGTCCGCTTTAATAGCAGTCTCTAAATTGAGGTTAAAATAGGCTAATAACAGCTTAGATATAAACTCTTTTTTAAGCGTGTCAAACGCTTTTTGTTGTTTAAGCTCTTAACAGAATTTAACGCTTTTTTCTATTAACTCTGTTAGTAAAAAGACAATTGCAAAAAAAGCGCAAATAAACTGCTAGTAAAAGTTTGCAAAACTAACGAAGCTTTGCACTTTTTTAACTAAAGCTAAAGCCTTTTATTTGAAAATCGCGCAGACTTTTTTTAGATCTATGCTAATTCCTTTGCTTACCTTGATAATAAAACTAAAGTATTTAGTTTTAGTTACTTTAAACTTGCATTTCTTAATATCGAGTTGTAACTTCGCTTTTTTTAACTTGTTAACAACTTTTTTAACACGTTGCTAGTAGTTTTTTTAAAAACTTTTAAAGTAGATAAGTACATTATCTAAGTATGCAAAAGCGTTAACGTTAATGTAATTACGCAAGGTGTAGTTAATAAACTGCTAAAACGTACTTAAAGCGTTAGCAAAGCTAAATAGGCAAACTATCTATTCGTACAATCTAAATCTTGTACGAAAAGCCGTTTTCTACTTGTTTTTTTTAGCAATTTGGACTTTGTGAAAGGCCTAGATGACGTCTAGCTTAGTAAACTATTTAGCTTAGCTAATCTAATTTAGAGTCTCGTAAATCAAAGGCAGCGAGTATTGGTTTTTTTTCGTAATAGCGTTGAGCGCCTAATAGTCTACGCAAAAGCGTAGCTCTCTACTAAGTTTCTTTGCAAACAACACTAGCGCTTCGGCCTAGAAGCAACTTACTTTAATAAACTCGCGATTTAAATGCGCAGTAAGCTGCTTTTGTAAAACTAACAGTTTGTTTTTAAACATGTTATACAAAGGTTCTTATAGAACTTCTACTTTTTTTTTGTTCTTTTTAATTAGTTTAATGCCGTAGTCTATTAGGCTCTAGTAAGAAAATAATTTGTTAGCTTTAGACTGCATAAACGCTGTATACTAATCTTTTATCTAGTTAAGCAGCGTTAAGCGTAGGTTAACTACTACTTTAGTTTAAAAAGCTTTCTAAATGTCCGCTATAAACGCGGCGAAGATTTTAACGCTAGAGTTTTTTTTCTTAAACTGCTGCATTATTATTCTAAACGCAGCTGCGAACACTTGCTAAGGCTTTTGTTTAGGCTTTCTTCTTTTCTAGCTTCGCACGCGTGTTTTGGTTGAATAGATAAAAATCGATTTCTTTGCCGAAGCTAGCGTTACCTAGCTTTCGTCTATTTATAGGCGCTCTAGAATAATATTGTATTAGTTATTCTTAGTTATAACGTACGCTTAAACTGTTTGTTCGTGCTCGTTTAGGTTCATTGTAAACTAAGCAGCTTTTGTAATTTTAACGACTTGTTCGCTAATGCCTACTACAAGCTTTTCTTTTATTAAAATACGCAAAAAATAGTTCTTTTTACAAAACTTTTTGCTAACAAAACTATAAGTAGTGCACCTAGAGTCGAGCATTGCTAAAGCAAAAATAGATTAATTAATAATTGCATGTACTGTAAGTAGTTTCCCGTTTAGCTAGCGCTAGCAAAACTTTAGAAACTTATTTAATAAAGAAACCGTGTTTTTTTTCTACTACTCTTAACTGCGCTTTTGGTTAGAAGTGTTTAGTTTTCTAAGTCCTTAGACTTAAAGACTTTTTTAACTTTTGCTATTGTCTTAACTAGTTTAAAAGTTGCTTTTTAAGTTGTAGCGAGCTTTTTTAAAGCTACAAGCTTACATTTATTAAACATGTAAGTTGCTAAACTACATTAGAAGCAAAAGTAATTCTTTTGTTATTTCGTTATTTCTGCGTTGTTTGCTTATTTAGCCTGCTTTTTTTTCTTATTGTTAGTAGCCGCGCGAACTGCCTAGGTAGCGGTTTTAGTTGCTAGCTTTTAGTTCATAGCCTCTGTGTTGCTTATCGATTAATTTGGTACTATCTACTACTAGTTGTTTGCTTTCGCGCGGTTTAGGTTTTTTTCAATTTAAGTAACCTGTTTTATTAGGTCTTAGAGTTGCTATGCTAAGAAAACAATAACGCTAACTATTTTATTTTGTAGATTAGCGCGAAGCCTTGCTTTGTACTAGTTCTTTAATGTAGCTACGTTGCCTATTATTTTTGCGTCGTACGCAAAGCGCATAAATTCTTTATTGTACTCTTAAAAAAACATTTTTTTCTGCTTAAGAGCAAAAAGTTGGTTGAGCGCTTTCTGCGCTCGCATGTAGTTCTAGTAGTACTCGTTAAAGTACTTTTAAAACTTTTTTGCCGTTTCGTTACAGTGTTTCTAATACTAGGCGAGTCTAGTAGTAGCTGCTTGCCTTGTTAAGCAGTTGTAAATGTAGCCGCATAAGTTCTTAATTAGATTCTCGTTATTAAGCATTTTATTTTTTACTTAGACTTTAAACTGTTTGTAGTCTAACTTTGTTTCGTTGAACTAGGCTAGGTTAGGCATTTTGTTGCGCTTTGTAATTAGCGTAAAAGCTTTTAAAATACTAAAAGAAGTTAGCGATGTTGCTAGCGTAGCTCTCTTTTCTTTCTAAAGAATCTAAACTTAATTTTGCAGTATTTCAATAAGTGCCTAAGCTCTTGCACTTTCGTTATTAACTAGCTGCTTAGAATTCGAAAGTCCTGCGAGAACTAGCTTTGCTACTAGTAGCTAATCGTTTGTTACTTTTTTAAGTAGTTCTATTACGGGTTTTGTAACGAATATTTTCATATATGTAGCTTTCGCCGCATTGAAACGAATCTCTTAAGTTTCTACATTAAGTTTGTCGTTGTTTATTAGCTTTTGTAGAGCTTCTTTAATTGCTTTGCTACTTTGGCTTTCGCTTTTTAGCTTGCAAGCTTTTACAACTAGCATCTAGATATACTTATTCTAAGTACTGTCTATCGTAGCAATTTAGTTTTAAAAACTTTTTTTGCTGCGTTTTGGAGTTTTTTAGAAGTTGCTTTTAACTTCTAAAAGTGTTGTACTTCTTAAAGATCTCACGACTTTTACTGCGTAGAAATTAATTAAATTCAAATAAAAGAAAATCGCCTAGAAAGGCAGGTTCTAGATAAAGAATGTAATAAATTTAATAGAGTCTATCTACAGCGCGAACAAAAAAGCTTTATATACTTTATAGTTAGTTAGCTTTCGAAGCACCTGCGAAGCGCTTTTGAAAGCTATGTAAAAACTCAATACCGCAGAGCCTTCGTTAACTAGAAACTAGCGAGGCTTTTTTAGGTATCGTCGAAGCTGTTACGTACAGCGTTAATAGCTACTAAAGTTCTACGACTAAGGCAATTTATAGAGCTTTCAGCCTATTACAGTATAGAGCTTAAGCGAGCTTTTTATCTTTAAACTTTAAAAACTCTAGTAGTACTTAGCTTATTTAGGTAATTTTTAGTAGATTTTAAAGTTCTAGCTTAAAGCTTTAAAATAGTGTATAAATTATTCTAATAGGCTTACTATTAAAAAAGGTACTAAGGTTATAATATTAGATAATTTGCTTGGTAAAAGTATTTCGCGAACTCGTGTAACTCAACTACCTGTAAAGTACGTTACAAAAAGTTATCAAAACTACTAAAGTACTTTAGCAAGTACTAGCTACTATTTCGAAATAAGTAAGCGAAGTGCTACTGTAGATTTCTACTTAACTTTAGTACTAAGTAAAGCCTACTATTAATTTCTATAGCTAAATTTGCAGCGAAGTTAGCTAAGCTTACTACTAGCTAACTACGTATAAAGTAACTTCTCGAAGCAAAAGCTTTTATTGTTATATCAAGAAAAGTTTCGTGTTAGCTAAAAGTTACTTTTGAAATGTAGTGCTATTAGTAGACTTTTACGTTAAAAACTAAGTAAATACGTATAAAACTAAAATAAGCTAAGCTTATAGCAAAGTGCCTAACTTAGTTGCTAAAGTTCTAAAGTTTTAGCTGCTTTTTTAGCGAAATACACTTTTTACTTTACAATTACTAAATAAGCAACTTAAGCTATTAAAAGCTAATAACTACGGTAGTACTTGTTTAGGTACGTTTACTAAAACGTATAAGTTACTTTGCAAATACTATCTTTACTATATTATTTACTTTAGCAATAGTAAAGTTCTAGTAAACGAGATTTACAATTACTAGCAATTATACTCTTTACAAAGTAGCTACCTAAAGCTTTACTTTGCCTAGAAAATTTCGCTTAGATTAGAAGCAAAAAGCGCTCTAAAGAAACTACTGCGCGAATAATTTCTACTAGTTTAGTTACCTAGAAAGCTCGTAACTCTTTACTATTTAAAATAGTTTAAGCTACTTAAGTGCTATTTGCAAGTGCTAAGTTATTTTAGCTAAGTGCTAGCTTAGCAGCTAATACCTAGCGTACTACTTTTTAGTTTAAAGTAGTTAAGCAAGCTGCCTAGCAGTTACTTAAACAATAATAACTACTTTTTCTTCGCTAACTTCGCTAGTAACGCGTTTTAAGTTAAATAGCTTTAAGTATAAAGTAGTACTAGCGCTAGGCTACGAAGTAAATAAGCTAATAAACGTTAACTAGTTTAAGCAAGCGAACGAGTAGGTTGTAGCGCAAAATAAAGCGCTTAGAAAAGCAAATAGTACCTAGCAGAATCAATTTCGCTCTAAAAAACAAAAAAAACTTTTAGAAGCAAAGAATAAGTAGCTGTAGCAATAAAAGCAAAGTAGTAAGTCTAGCAAGCGTAGGCGTAGCAATAAAATATAACTTTTAACTTAATATTTATGCGTAGCGTAGGCTTGCTCTAGCATTACCTACATAAAAGCGCTAAATTGCTAAACTATTAGTATACAAATAGCTAACTACTTTGCTATTAAAAAAGTTTTAAATTTAAACTATTAACTTACTAAAACTGTACTTACTTAAGTTTTTAACTACGCGCTTCTACGTAGCGTTGTTGTTAAGTAGTATTAGTTTAAAAGTGCTAAAAGTTCGCTGCAAACATGTTGCTCGCAGCTGCTAAATGCGCTAGTTAAAGCAATAATTTCTAGATACAAAGCTTTAGTTTGCAATGCCTAGCGTTTAACGCAGCTAAAGCAAAATTAAACAATTAATTTTTGTACAACGTTAGCAATTAGCGCTTTACAGCTCTACTAGCGTTTTATTGTTTTAGTTACTACAATTACGTAACTACGTTTTTTAACTTTTTAAGCGTATTTTTGAGAATAATACTAGGTAGTATTTGAATAGCTAAAGTAGTATTCAATTAGAAGCTGCTTATTTAGAAGCTACTTTTGTTAAAGTTGTATACGTTGTTGTTATAAACGCTGTACTTAGCTTTAGTATTTTTTACTAGCTTAAACTACGCGCTTGTAAAAGTTTGCGCAAAAATACTATGCTAAGTAACAGAATTGTAATTAATAAAAAGCTAGTAAGCTTTCGAGCAAAAGTTTATTTACAAGCTAAATCGAATTATTTTATGTTTAATTAGTTTCGACGATTTCTAGAACTTCTAAGCTTTAACTAAAGTTGCTACTAAAAACTTTTTAAGCCTAGCCTATTACATTACTTTTTTTTTTTAAGTTTTAAAAAGTTGCTAACGTACTTTACGAGCTCGCTAGATACACGAGTTCGCCGAACACTTTTGCTAAGCTTCTACTAACTCTACCTATGTACACAATGCTTCTACAACAATACTAAATAAAGCTTTCTAATAAACGTTAGATACAAACTGCTCTTTAAGCTTTTAAACAAAACGCGATACTTTTTTTGCAACGCGCTGCAGCTATTTATAACGTCTTTTAAGCAACACTAAGCAATCAACGCGCTAAACAGCTTTTACAAGCAGATTACAAGCTTAAATTAATAAATCTAACAAAAACTAAGAAAAGCGTAGTAGTTGAGTATATACTTAAGCTTATTACGCGCGAATTTCTCTTTAGGCTCGCAGCTGTAGCTAATATAGCCAATTCCTTGCGCGCAAAGCGCAATCTAAGCTAAGTTAGCTTAAACTAGCCTAGTACGTAGGTTAAGCACTGCTCTAAGTTTACAATAAAGTTTAATTGCAAGTACAATTATAAAAAAGCGCTTTGCGAGAACCTAAAGGTTATCTAAAGCTAGTTTAGCTTAGTAGCTAACATTAAAGCTAAGTACAGCATCTAGAATAAAAACACGTACAACTTTAACAAAACAGGCTTTATAATAGGCTAGATAACAACTAAAGCAGTTGTTATAGCTTTAAAGAAACGAGAACGGCTAAAGGCAATACAGCAAAGCAATAGAAAATAAACAACAGTTATCTAAAGCATTAACGCAACAAAGTAAGCTATTCTACTTTTTATTATTTTTAAAAGCTGCTATTACTTCTTTGCTTAGTACAAAGAAAAGAATCTGCTTTAAAACTAGGTTATTGCAGTTTCTAAAAACAGCTAAACAACAAATAAACTTAGCTTGCAGTAGTTAAAGCACTTTAATAAGTATACAAAAAAAAGAGTAGTTAGTGCCTACTAACTACTCGCAATTAACAGCTATAAAAGCTATAACTCGCTCGCATTCTAGCAATACTGCAAGGAAAACAAGATTATTACTATTTGTATACTTTCGCACTTATCGCACTTTCTACAGCTTTTTAATATAAGTTGTTTTGCTTTTCTAAAAAAAGCGTACGAGCGCTAAGCTAAAAATCTTATACACAACTAAATTACTTACATTACAAAACTTAAGTTTCTACTATGCTTTATACGCGCCTATAATGCAGCAATTACTTTTAGTAATATCTAAAAAGAGTTTTGAAGCGCTAGATTAGTTTTATTTAACCTAGAACAGGTTATAACAGCTTTTAACGTTTAGTTGCGTACTTTATTATTACTACTGTTTATTAACAACAAGCTCTAGCAGTTGCAAACTCTAAGCAATACTTTTAAACTAGAGTCGCAATTAACGCTTGTAAAAGCAAGAATTTAAAAGCATATAGATAGCTTACCAACGTCTATAGTAAAAGCCTTTAAAAAAGTTTTAAAAAAAGCAGCTATTATTGCGCACAAGCTAGTGTTAGCGCAAAAGAAAATCGCAAAGCTTTAAGTAGCAAATAAAGCTGCTACGCAACGTAGATTGCATAAAAGAAAGCAGGTTTAAGCAGAAAAAATTTTGATAGTTAAAAATAAAGCTTGTTTAACTGCTCTAAAAGAGTTTAAAGCGCGTAGTAATAAAAAAAAGCTAAAAACGCAAGTGCGCGCTAAAGCAGGTGAACTATTTTAAAAGTAGTGTAAATAGTGTAGTTAAACTAGGCATAACGCACGTACGTGTAAGCAAGTAGCAAAAGTAAACTTTAAATAAAATCTTAAGTTAGATTGCTTTATATAAAGCTAAAGTAAGCTATTTTGCGCTAAAATAAAGTGGTTTTGGTAGAAGCTTGGCAAAAGTGTTCGGCGAACTCGTGTATCTAGCGAGCTCGTAAAGTACGTTACTTGTTTTTTTTTTTTTTACTAGTGCTTAATTTCTCGTTAGAAATTACGCAGCAAACTATTTTGCTATTCTAATAAAAACTTGTATAGTTTATTTATTAGTCTAGCGCTTTTATATTAGCAAGCGCTGCTTTACGTTTTTAAGTAGTAGTAAAGTAATCTTGCTATTTAACTTTAACTTATTTCTGCTACTTTTGTTTTTTTTGCTTTACTTTTTTAGCAACAATTTTTTTTACAAAGTATTTATTTTAACTTTTTACTTAAAAAGAGAGTAGTTGCTTGTTATTCTAAAACTAACTTAAAAGTAGATTAGAGCTAGCTAGTTGAAGTTTATTAACGTAGAACACGCTTAGTAGCTTTAAAAGCGTATCTAGTTTTACTACGTAACTACTAATTGTTTTTAGCATAGTTTATTTTGCATGCTTCTAATTTAGCTTCTTTAACTACTATTTAGTAAATAGCTGCTTGTTAAAGCGAAGCTATACTTTGTTTTTAACTTAAAGCTCTATTAGCTCGCGCTAGTATTAGTTAGCCTAGCGTTTTTGCTTTTGCTAAGCATTTGCTATTAATGCCTAAGCAAGCTTATATACATTTTAGAGCTTGCTAACAATTAACTTAGCTTTTTGTTAATTTGTTTGTTTTTTCGCTGTATGCTTGCAGCGATTAGGTTTAGCAAAAACTTTTATCTATAGTAAGTCTACGTTGTACTTGTGCTACAAAAAGAAAAAAAAACTTTTGTTAACGTTGCGTTTTTCTTTTGAATAGCTATCTAAGCTATTAAGCAAAGCAGTGCTTAATTATTTTGCGCTTAGTTTACAAAAAACCTAATATAGCTTTTTTAAACACTATTTATACGCTTTGTTAACTTATTAGTTTAAAAGTAAAAAGCTGTTAATAGCTTTTAATTAATTTTTAGAATTTTACAAAGCTAGAACTACATTGTGCTAACAAATTGTTTTTTTTAGTTAAAAATAATTGCGTTAGAAAGCTAATAGTATGCTACGATGTACTTAATAAATGCTTAAGTTACTATCTTTATATTAAAGCTAGTAAAAAGTATAAATACTACGTTTTTGCTTAGCTAATTAGTAACAACTATTAACGTATTAAATTACTAAGCTAGCTAGATTACCAAGCTAGCTACTTTTTCTTAGCACTACTAACTCTATTATCGGCCTACGATGCTTTAACTAAGCAACGCAATACTTACTAAACAAGAAAGCAAAATTAATATCGCAATCTAAGCTTATAAAGCTAGCTAATTTTAAAGTCTACAACGCGCTACTACATTGTTCAACGTTAGTTACTAAAAACTTTCTAATTAGCTAAACGAAATTGTATTTTAACTTTAAACACAACTTAATTGCTAAAAGCTTACTACAACTAAAGAGCAAACAATTGTCTAATATATTCTCAACTTTAATTCGCAAGAATTTGCTTTCTAGCTGTCTAAGGTAAAAGATATAAAAAATAAACTAATAGCTACGCAAAGTAAAAAGCTAGTAGGCAAAAAATAAGCTACAAAATTTGTATCGCGTTTAGGCGAGCTTAAAATAGCTTTTAATCAAGCAAAAAACTAGCAGAGAATACAACAAAAAGATTTTAAAGTAATTAGCGCGTAGTTTAAGCTTGTTAGAGATACTAAAGCTAAGTACAGCATTTAGAAAAATAACGTGTACAACTTCAATAAAACTAGCTTCTAAATAAGCGTAATTAAGTTTATAAAAGTTGTTATAGGCTTTTAAAAACGTACTTAACTTAATCTAATCTAGCTAGGTAATTAGAAGTAAGTAATAGTTATCTAGAGCATTTGCGCTGCAAGGTACGCAATCTCGCTGTTTATTATCTACAAAAAACGCGTTTACATTTTAGCATAGTACAAAGAGAATTTTATACTTAGCAATTAAAAGCTTTTAGTTTTTAAAAACGGCTAGACAAACAACGCTTTTAGTTTTAAATAGTTAAAGCATTTTAACGCGCATACAAAAGCGCGTTAAGTAAAAAAGTATTAGCTACTTATTTTAAACAGCTATAAAAGCTACTAATTTTAGAATTTCAAAAACTATTGCTTTAAAAACAAAATTCTTACGCTTTGCATACTAGCTTATCTATTTTATATTCTTTAGCTGCTAGATGTAGTTTGCTTTTCGCTGCTAAAGCTAAAGTACTTTTAACGCGTTTGAAACTTAGCGCGCTAGCGCGTTTTTTATATTAATAAAAAAAGCTTTTTGCTAGCTTTTAAAAACGCGTTTTTTAAAGTATTTACAACAAAGAACTATAAAAAAGCTTTTAAAGCTTTAAAGCTAGTTTCTATTAATGCGTAAGTAGTACTTAATCGCTTTAAAGTACAGCTACGTACTTTGCTACTACTTTTCGCACTAGAAACGCCGTAGTAGTTAAAAACTCTAAGCAATACGCTTAAATTTGAATTGCAATCAAAGCTTATTACTACTAAACTTAGTTTCTTTCTATTATTTCTAAAGAATAGAGTTAACTAGCTTGTTAAAAAGTCTTACTAGATAGCTTATTAAGTTAAGCTAATGCGCAATCAAATTTCTAGCTTTAAAAAACTATTAAAGAAGCAACAAAAAGAAAATTACAAAAACAAAAGTAGATTTAAACAAGTAGCACAATAGAGTATAGTAATAGATTAGCGCAAGTAGCTACTAAAGCGTTTACAGCACTTTAGCTATTAAAAAAAGCGCGTAGTAAAAAAAGTTAAAAAAGAGCACAACTAGCTCTACGGCGCTGTAAAAACTATAGTAATACAAAGCACAATACTTAAACTTACTAAAAGAATACTAAAAAAGCTTTTAAATCTAAAGCTAGCACAACGTACGCAGGTTCCTTGTTTAATAGCAATTAATTTAATATTCTTTGAAATAAGTTAGTTGTGCTAAGGAAAAGTAGCTAGCTTAGTAATTTAATACGTTAGCTTTATTTTGCTTTTGCTTTTGAGTAGTTTTTTAATAAAATCTATTAACACTTCTGTTTATATTTAATTAAGTATTAGCAATAGTTTTAGTAAGTTTTGCAAGCTATTACGCTAAAGCTTCGTTTAACTATATACTTTGCAATTTTTAACAAACCTACAAATGTAGTCTAACATTTTAAACTAGAAAAAGTTTTAACTAAGCATTTTGTATTTACTTGCGCTTTAAGTGCTTTATAGCTCTTAACGTGTAAATTAGCTTTACGAAGCTCGTTTAAAAAAGTTTACTTTCTAGAACCTAAACTTTGTTCTAGTAGCAAAGTTAGTTTTTGTCGTTAACTATGCACTCTAAAACTAAACACTTTAGTTGCAACTTAACTAAAAATTAGCGCTTTTTGTTAGTTACAGCTTTTTTAGCTTGTATGTAGCTTTAGTTCTTAGTAGCAGCACGTACCTACTACTATTTAATTGCGTATATAAAGTGCTTTCTATGGAGTAATAATACTATGCTACGAGTTATTATTTTAGTTTAAAACTTTTGTAAGTTCTTAAGCAACTTCTACTACTTTTAAAGTTTTTGCTTAGTTCTAACGTTGCTTTTGCAAACGTTTTTCAACTTTTATAGCTAAATTAAAAGTTAGTACTTTTTCTTTTCTAGTTTCTGTATAAACAACTAGTAGTTACTTAGTTTTTTAAAAAGCAACTAGTAACTACTCTAACACTATGTCGAGAATCTCTAAAAAGAAAAAAAACTACGTGTTTTCGTAGCCGTTTTTATTGCTTACTTTAGCAAGTTTTTTAGCGAGTTTTTAAAACTATTTTAAAAAGTTTGCTAAAGCAACTTAAAGTTTTATTCTTTAAGCGAATATTACTATAACGTTAAGCTTTCTAAGTAACTTTTTTGTTATTAAAAGTGCTTTTTTACTAAAGGTAATTGTAATTGAACTTAGAAATTACTTTTAAGAAATTGTTCTATGTTCGAAAAGCTTAATAACAACAAAAAAAAACAATTTTAATTCTATTTTAAATAGAATAACAAAGTAACAATTTGTTGCTTATAAATTTAATCTATGTATAAAATGTACTTAGAAAAGTTAACTACAAAGAATTAAAATTGTAAAAGAAATTCTGCTAATTTATATAGTTCTATAATTCTTTGCTAAAAGCGTTTTGCTTTGCTTGCTACGTTTTGCTACGTCGTAGCACTCGTAGCGCTCGTAGCAACTTCTACTTAGTATACTACGTGCTAAGACTTTGTATTACTCGTAGCGCATTACGTAATCTTGCTAATCTAATTCTACTTTACGCGTTGTTGTACTTTTATCTTGCGTACTAGTAAGTTCTAACAACTTTTCTACGTCGTTGCTTAGTTTACAATACTTAGTATTGTTTTTATTTATAACATTTTTGTAGTACTTAGTTATTAGCTTAAGCACTTATGCAAAGCGCTTTTTTAGCTAACTACTTTTTACTTCTACGAGTAGGTTTTGCTTGCGCTTTAATAGCGCGTTAGCTTGTACGTTTTGCTTGCTAAGTTAGTATATAATCTCTATGTTATATTAACTAAGCGTAGCGAACTATTTTACTTGCTTTTCGTTTAGCATTTAAAGTTTTATAAAGTATTTTAAGTTCTTGCAATCTATTATTACTCTAAAAATTTTAACTAATTGCAATTTAGTACTTTATTTTTCTAGCTTTTGCATAATCGCAAGCAGTTCTTTGTTGTAAATTTCGTAATTACACTTTTACAAAGTATTTTTCTTCGAAAAGTACGCACAAGATTTTAATACTCTATTAGTACTATACTAGAATAGTACTTCGACTATTACGTAGCTAAAAAAGTTGCATTTTATTACTATATTTTTATTAGAATAGAACTAAGCTAGCATAGGCTTAGTAATAAAAACTTTTTTTAATTGCTTAAAAAAATTCTATTTTTGCGAGTTTATTGCTAGAAAACGTTGCTTATTAGTTTCGTTAACAAAGCAGCAATTGCTGCAAAGTTTTTAATAAACTTTTAATAAAAGTTAGCAAATCTAAAGAAGCTTCAAATACTTTTTACAATTTTAAGTGCTTTTTAGGCTTTAATAGCCGCAATTTTTTTAGAATGTATACTAATTTCCTTTCTAGCTTCTATAATAAAACTAAGGTATTTAGTAAACTTTACTTTAAATTTGCACTTTTTAATGTCTACGTGCAAGCTAGCGTTTTTAAAACGCTTTAATACTTTATTAACGTGCTTTTTATATTGCTTAAAGAATTTGTTTGTATAAATAAGCACGTTATCTAGGTATACCGTACAAAAGTTATTAAAAAACTCTTAAAAAGTCTAGTTAATGTACTTTTAAAAAGTACTTAGCGAGTTTGCTATGCTAAAAAGAGTAACGAGCTACTCGTATAGCTTGAATTTTGTTTAAAAAGCTATTATCTATTTGTTTTTTTTCTAGATTTAGATTTTATAAAAAGCAGCAATTACGTTGAGCTTAGTAAACTACCTAGCTTTTGCTACGTTTCAAAAAGTTTCTTGAATTAATAGTAAAGAATATTAATTTTTTTTAGTTAGAGCATTAAGTGCTTGGTAGTTAATGCACAATTAGAGTTCGCTCTCTAGCTTTTTAGCAAACAAAATAGGTAAAGTAGGTAGCAAATTGCTTACTCGAATAAACTTCTTGTTAAAAAGCAACTTTAGCTTTTTTTTTAGAATAAATAGCTTGCTATAGAATATATTGTACAAGAGTTTCTATAGCGCATTAAGCTTTTTGCTATTTTTCTTTTGCAACTTAACTACGTAGTTGATTTTTTCTTAATGTAGTAGTAACTTGTTTGCTTTTTTAAAGTTAAATACTACTAGGTACTTTTTCTAAATCTCTAGCACTAATAAAAGCATATTAATTTTTAGCTTTAGTGCTAAGGCCTTGTTGATATCCGCTATTAAAGTAGAAAAAACCTAAATAGTTTTCTTACTCGTATAGGACTTTTTTTTTTGCGCTACGTTTATTATTTTTTTAAACGTTGTTGCAGTAACTTCTTAAACTTTTATTAACTAAAAATTACTTTCTTAGCTTTAGATTTGTAACTCTATTGAGTGTATGTACACTAATTTTTTTTAAGCGCTACAATAACGTTGTTCTAGTTTATCTAAAGTTGTTTTAGAATAATATTTTTTTGTAATTGTTTTTTACTACGTAAGCTTATGTTGTATTAGCAATGCTATAAAAGTTTAATAAAATCTTAGCTACTTTTTTAACGCTAGATACTTAATTATTTACTTTTACAATTGTTCGCTAGAGAATTAATACGCGCTTAAGCCTAGCACGCTTTACAAAAAACTATGTTATTAAACTATAACAAAAGCAACTTAAATTAATTAACGCTAATGTAAAGATTTAGTTATTAACAAAAGCGTATACAGTAATAAGCAAAAAGTTTATATACGTTTTTTAAATCGCTTTTTATTTCTCTTTTAGCGCTAAAGCTACTAAAAGCTTCTAATTGCAATTTCAACTAGAAACTACTCTTTTTCTAATTCGCTATTAGAATTAACACTTAATGTGCTTTTATTAGTTAACTTATTAACTAGCGCTTTCGCTAACTTTTTTTTAGTTAATAGCTTAGCTTTTAAAGCTTTAGTTTGTTTTAGAAACTTTTTTTAGTAAAGGCAGTTAGCAACTCTATGCTTTTTGCTACTACATTTAAAACACTTGCCGTTGCTACGGTAGTAGTTTTTACGATTTTTTACTTAATTACGCTTTGAGTTGTAGTTTTTATCGCACTTAGCACTACTACGCAACGGCTTCTAATCTATCGCGTTAGAGTTTTCTAATTTTCTATTAATTTTCGTTAAAGTTTTACTTAAGCTGCTTTTTTTGTAGTAGCTACTATTTAGTTTAGTTAACTTTGCTTAGTACAAATTGTTAAAGATTAACGTTGCTTTGCTAATAAACGTTTTAAATAGTAAGTTGTTGTTAACTATAGCTATATTCTTCTAAAGCTTCTGCTCTAGACTTTTTACAAAAAAGCTTTTTTTAACTAAGTTTGCATATTCTACGCTAGTCTAGTATAGCAACTTGCTAAATTCTAAATAGTAGTTGCGTACTAAGCGTTTGTTTTGCTTTAAGCTTTAAAGCTAATCTAAAGCTTTAAACTTTAAGTGTAAGTTGTTAAACTACGTGTTAAAAAACTTTTACATTTTTATAACTAAAGCTTTATTAGCTTTCTATTTGCACTAGAGTAATATAATAATAGTAGCGTTATTTTTTATTTTGCTTATTACGTATTTAATCTAGTTTTAGTACAGCTCTAAAGCGAAATTTTGCTTTAGCTTTGCTTTTATCTAAAAGCAAAACGCAGCGTACTTGCTACGCTAGCTTTTAAACTACTTAGAGTTAAAGTACTTTTTTTTCTTTTTATAAGAAAATGCTAAAAGCTAGAAACTTTTTTATTAACAAAGCTTTTTTACTAGCAATACACTTTGTGTGTTTATTAGCGTTAGTACTAGATAGTAAACGTATTTAGTTTTACAAAAAACAATTTTTTAGATAAACAATTAAGCTGTAACGTTAGCTTTGCGATTTTTTTTTTATTACTCGCTTGCAAGCAGCTTACTACAACTCTATATTAAAAGCTTAACTTTTTAAAAAAAAAGCTTCTTGAACTGTTAGTATTAAAACTAAACTATTGTTAGTTACTTTAACTTTCTATTAACGAGATAAACGTAGCTTAACGTTTTTAACTATTAACTAGATAACTTTGTCTACTTAGTTCTAGTTAACAAGAAGCTGCTAGAAATTCGCTTTAACAATTTCTAAATTTGTTTTGCTAATTATCTTTCTATTAGCTTAGTTTGTAAAGTTCTTAACTAATAGTATTGTAAGTAGTAAAACTATTCTTAGATAAGTTTTAGAGTAAAGCTAGAGTACTATTTCTAAGCTTACATAGTAGTAACTATTACTACGCTTTTGCAACAAACGCGTAAGTTGTAGCTAATAACTTATCGTAGCTATCGAATTTGTTAGTATGTAGTTGCAAAATAGCGAGTAAATACTCTTTTAATTCTAAGTGCTTAATTAGTTGTTAAATTAGCGCGTTTTTGTTACTCTTAGATATAGTATTTGCAAAAAGCTTCTTTAGTAAATTAATTACTTTTTAAACACAGCGTTGTTTAAAACACTAGAAACTACGTTTAGTAGCTTAGTTTCTTTTGCTACGTCTAGCGGTACTTTAAGTTTTTCTAGCCTAAAGCTTATTAAAAACCTAGAGCTTTTTTAAGTTAAAAATTATCGTTTACAATAGCTAACCTGCTAAGGCTAAGCTTTATATTTTTACTTAAGTTAAGTAACTTTTGTTTAATATTCTATTAAAGCGTATTACTTAGATAGTAGAAAGTGCGTTGATAGTCTAATAAATGCTGCTTACAATAAAGAAATACAATTTAATAACAAAAAAAATTAATTACAAAATGTAAAAGTTTGCGCAAAGATACTATGCTAGGTAACAGAATTGTAATTAATAGAGAGCTAGTAAGCTCTCGAGCAAAAGTTTATTTACAGGCTAGATCGAATTATCTTAAGTCCAATTGGTTCCAATGATCTTCGGAACTTCTAAGCCTCAACCGAGGTTGCTACCAAGAACCTCTTGGGCCTAGCCTATTACAGCGCTAATTATCTCTAGATCCTCCTAGAGTATTCTTTGGCAATTCTTTAGTCAATTGAAAGCTATTTTGAGCTTAGCTGAACGCGTTACAAAGCGCTTAGCCTAGCACTTGCCAACAGGCTCTTCTCTACGCACAGCTAGCAATTTATCAGCTATATCTGCTACCTCGCACAGCCGAAGCGCAAATTCTCGCGAATCAAGGTCGAGGATATATCGGACGATCGTTTGCTTTTTGGTTGCAGTAAACTTATAGCGACCGTTGCGTGCAGCAGGCCTGTAGCTGATTCCGTTGTGTTGACTAGTTAACGTAGAGCGTAGTGTATTGAACGCCTCAGCAGCGCGTTAGAAGCTTTGAAATTAGCAGTTATAATAGGCAGAGAGGGCAAGCTAGTTTTAGCTTTCTTTATTAGTTAATAGCGCGTTCTGTTGTTGAGGCATGTCGCGTTGATGAGGGAGTGTGTAGTCTTGGCAGAAACTGACCAGCTCGATGATGTGACCACCTCGATGATGGAATACGTTACACTATAAAAAATACAATGCTCGTACACGGTTATATGAAGAATACTAAGTATCAAATCACTCCTTTAGACTCATAGAAGTAAAATCACCCAATTACTTCACAACGGTACGAAGGATTATATTTCTGTCCTCTAGGGTATGTCTGGGCAACAAGAGAATGAGCTAACAATCAACAAATACTACACAGGCCGGCAATAGAAGAGAAGAAGGAAGAATGCCCGAGCCCCTAACCAAATGAATCCCATAGCAAATAAATCAACGCTGCCAGCCCTTCGTGAGTTTTCACAAAATATGCTACTCCCGCTCTGACAGTCGAAAGCTACATGTAGCAGTTTCAATGCTTTTCACAGCCAATCCTGCCCAGCAACTCCTTCCGATCACCGTGACCTGGGATGCTAATTCCGCTAGCGCGCGTAGAGCTACGGCGATTCTGCTTCTTGTACGGCTTAACGCCGCCGTTAAGAGTGTTCTTGCGCGTGAAGTTGATATCATCCGCACCGACTTCTTCCTCGAGCGGTATCCGATCCGTCCCCATGTTCATGGCATTGAGTATGGTTGCGGTATCTTCCTGCTCTTCGACATCGTCGGCCTCACCCTCGTCATCCGATCGCATATCGTCGGCGCTTTGCCCTCTAATCACTTTCCACACAATGCGAATGATTGTCGCAAACCACATTATCATAATCACCTGCAAGGCGAGCAGAAGCGCGAGGAAGCCCAATCGCATGGTTGCGCTCCAGCAAACCGGGCCATACTGATCTGTGAAACTTGAAACAAGGTTGCCCCAGATCTTATTCCCACCGAACGCGTTGTACTCGGCTGTGGCGTTGAGCGGAATGAATGTTTTATCGTTGAGGTGACAACCATCCGGTATGGCTGTAGGTAAGTGAGCGTATACAGACCAACACACCATCGGGTAGAAGACGTGCCGCGTTACGAACCAGATCAAAACGAAGAGACCGAAGGCGTAGTCGCAGATGGTGTTATATCCCGTGTACTTGAGTAGTTTGGCAGTCTATGCATAAAGTTAGTTCTCCTATTCATTGTGTCCACAGCCACGGTTGAACTCACCGGAAGAACGATATCCACTATGTCCATAGTACAGAGTATCACAGTTCCAACAGGCATTTGATAGGAGCCGTATGATAAGAAGATGAGCGCGACAGTAAAAATGTGATGAGTGAACATCTGGGCATAGTCCTTTCGCTTCTCTTCAATGTTGACGACAACAATCTGCTGGATCCAGAACCCCCACTGCACGAGGTAGTAAAATTTGTGAATACCGGTAACTTGACGAAAGGGCCAGTCTTTCCACATGTTCTCGAGGTTGAACCAGAGACCCGAGGTGTATAGGATGTACTGCGCATTGTTAGCTAGCTGCTAATCTAGCCACCTGATACAGGTAGAAGAGTATGTACTCACCACACCAAGCGGCCAAGATGCTGTGCAGTACACAACCAGCCATGCTTGTTCTTTGAATCTGGCCAAGCCCTTCGCTGTCCTGATACCCCCTCGTCGTGCCAGCGGATCCAGAATATACTCCATAACTGCGACTCTAGCTCCAGTGAATGCCACGACCACAAAGGCCACATAGTAGAGGTCGTCGATGCTGCAGCCGTATAGGCCAGACTCTTCGTGGTAGTATGAGAGCTGGAAAAATTTGGAGGTACGCCGCCGAGCGCGCGGGAAGAAGATGTGCGTGAGAATCAGGAGGAGAAGGAGGTTTACGGAAATGCCTGTCGCAGTCAAGTCAGTAAATGGCCTCTAGCAACGTCGAACAGTACGGTTGAAGTGAAAGAGAGCCATACCTAGCTGGTTGTTGGAAACCAGTGTACAGAGCGAGCCTAGCAAGCTCTCGTCCTCGGGTTTCTTCTTCTTTTTCTTCTCCGCAATTGAAGACCTGCAAGTCCCAGCCAACAGTTCTCGGTCCTCTGTCCTCAATTCCCGATCGTCAAGCCGCGAAGCTTCGTTCATTGCCATGGTGTCCTGGGTGTCGACAAGCGCGGATTCGCAGTCTATCTAAAGAAACGATGGCTTCGCCGGGCGAACCGCAAGTGTACGCCTGTCTGTGACTGTGCTTCCAGATGCGTTCCACGAAAGCTGAATGCAGCTCTTCTCCCAGTGCTGTCGTAAGCGCTTGTCGCACGCTCGAGTAGCCTCTCCGTGTCGGTGCTAGCGAGTGTATGGGGTCGGGTCTCGATTGTTTAGTAACGAGCGGTCATGGCGTGTCCGTGGTCGTTGTCATGGGGAAGAAGTAATGTAAGATGGCGATGTAGTTGAGCGACAGCGGTTTGGGCGGTGCCTTGAGTTGGCGCGGATATGCTTCCCCACGGGAGCGGTGAGTTCGGGCAGGCAAGTGCGAACAAGGCCGCTGGTCGGTGGTGCGATGGGGCTTGGGTGTCTCAACAGAACAACTGTTCGCTCAGGTCGTGCGATCGGTGCCACTTGCAGCAGACGAAGGATTCGAGAGGCGAGGAGGGCAGCAGTCCCGGTGCGGCAGGTAGCTGATGGGTTGTGCTCGTGGCGGGATTGTTGTCTGGGCCCGGCGACGCTACTATAGTATGGTAGACTCAGGCGCGGCTGTGAGTGTGGGGAGCAACAACACCACGACGTGAGGACAGGAGGTCTCAATTTCTTTGCTCTTGATCGGCCCAGCCCGCGCCTCTCTCAATCTGGGCAATTGGTCTGAGCGAGCGGCTGCCAGCGCCGCCGCCGGAAAGGCGAGTCCCGAGGTCTCTTGCACCCTTTTTCGTTGCCAAGGCCTGGACCCTTGGAAACTCAGGGGAGCCAGTGGGAACGCTGGAAGTGTGTTCCCCACGCTGCCCCATCGCCGCCAATCAAAACGCACATGTGTCAAACACCATGACCATCCCCGCGCTGGTTCACCTCCATTGCGAGCGATGCCCCGCAGCCGTGTGGAGGGGCGTGTATTGCACAGTGAGTGGCAACCCTGGTATAGTTCATTGCCGATTTAGAGTTTAGAGCAACGGATCATGCCAGGCAAGTGGTGGTGGAGATTGCCTTGATTGATGAGCATATCGGACTAAAGTTGAAACTACGAAACCGATCCTGTAGCCGACAAGTAGAGAGACACATTACTACCCAAAGACTACTGGTCTGTCCAGGATCGCTTCCTCAATCTGAGCGTACGAGTGTGGACGGATATAACGATAACCAAAACTGACCCGAACGCCATCCCGTGCATTCCATGCATTTGCCAACCTTGAATATCACACCTGCTACAGCCCCATGCGACCGGACCGCGCTAGTTGTTGTTCTGAGAGTTGAGAATCCTCAGGATAGCCAGGAACAGGTTGATAATGTCCAGGTAAAGCGATATCGCAGCCGCGATTTCCTCCTCGACGTGATAATGGCGCATGATAAGTTGTGTGTCGACAAGGATGTAGGCACTAAATATCAACGCCGTGACAATGCCATATCCCAGTTCGACTTTGCTGTTGTACGGGAAGAACACGCTCATGAAACCGAACAAGATGACGACCCATAGGGCTCCAAAGAGGTATGGCATCCAGCTTGTGAAGTCGTATTTGGACTGGCAAGCGAACAAGCTCAAGGCCACGAAGATGCCGAATGTGAAGATGACTGCCTCTAACACAATCTTGGAGTCGGTAAATGATACAATCACGGAGATGGAGTAGGCTTCGAGTGCAGTGAACCCGGCGAGGAAGAGTAGGTTCGTGGGGTATGACTTGCGCTTCCAGAACGTGAGGCCGAGGAAGGCCATAGCTCCGAAGAGAGACACCCACATCATCCACTGGTTGGTTTGGATCCAGTGCTTGTAAGATTCCGAGGCCATGGAGATGCCGCTGAGGGCTGCGGTAGCGAGCAGTTGAACGGTTCTATGCAATAATCAGTTAGTGCTTGCGTCAGCTTGTGCGACAAGACAATACTCACAAGATAGCGTAGACCTTTCTCACAAACGCCATCCGAATATCCAACGTTGCCTCGCTAACGACGCCCCCAAACTTGAAATCGTCGGGCAGGTTGTCATCCTCGCCCCGCGGCACGCCTCCAAGGAGTGCCGATTGTGTGTGGTCTTCGGCAGCTTGATAGCTCGGTGGCGCTTGCGAGTATGATGGCTCATCGAGCGAGTCCCGCTGCGGAACGTTCTGGTATTTGGGACCACCCATCTCGTTGCGTGCTGCTGTTGCGCAGGGTATTTGATGTATCGGGTCGAGTGAGTTGCCGGTGGCGGAGTGATTGCAGGAGGTTAAGAGGGTGAGGTATGAAGGAACGCAGGCGGGCTGTGCTTGTCTGATGACGAAAGGCCAAGACTAGATGACATAATCCTGGATCACGTAACGCCGAAGCACTGGAGCTTTCACAGGTCCTGGGGCGGCTTTCAATTCCCGGTATGACATAGGGCCACATGTGAGTCTTTGTACGCACTCTGCCAAGATGTTATCTAGCGTACGAGATGCTACGGGTCTTCCAATAGGTAGTGATCCTCCTGATTTCCACCACAGTATATATGAATTGGGGAAATCAACCGCAAGTCATGAATGTTGAGAGTTCTAAGATGAAACTTTTAAAGGACAGAGCTAGTCAGTAGAGCACTCGCAGGAGTTGAATACATAGTAACATGAGCATGTTTATGTAGACTGCGTCTATGTCACTGCCTATGCATGGTGTTCTGCTTGAAAGATTCCGCACAAACCAAGAGCTATAAAGAGACTGAACAACGGATAGACCAAGGTAGTTGGGATTATCTCACGACGACAGTAGTGATTGGATGATGTTCATTACTCTTTCACTCTGTTCCAGAATTCCCCCTCTTACATTTTTGACAAATCACCAGTGCAGATAGCCACCGTACCCAGACCTACACGCCGCGCCTGCCTCCAACTGTCTTTTGTTGCTCACGTTGGCCACCGCGCCGAATACTAGGAAACACGAGTCCGTGCAGGACCATAATAGTCATCGTTGTCCATGTATGACATTCGACAGACTAGAGCTGGGAAACCCACAAGTCGAATCCGTACAACGCCGAACGTTAGCAAAAGCACATACCACCCAGCACCTTAACACCTTCAAATACAATACAGTCAAAGACAAACTATAAGTTACTCAGGACAAAGAAGGGCGATATGTCGGATGTAAAGGTCCAAAAGGGGCCAGGGGTCGATTGAGAGGGGGAAAATGTCGGTAGTAGACATTGTTCGAATTATGTATGACAGACCAAAGTCCGGGTATCGTGTGGGACAACCTGATCGCTGGTAAGACGAAGATGGAGTTCGAAATGGACATCCAGTAGGTGACCAATCCAACTCCCGCGAACGGAGCAAGTGGGAACCCTAAGTAAAACAGCAGACCAATCCTCAACGAGGGGAGATCCAGGTCGAAGGTAATAACGTCAAGGAAACTCGTTATAGTACGGTCATGAAACGCAGAAGATCCAGTCTCCTACAGCAAGATGAGGTAGTTGCTAGGCGCAATACCCGTCTCGCCGTTGGGTTTCTTTGCCTGCCACCATCGGCCGCTAACATCGGACACTTCAAGGATGTCGTGCTTCTGGAAGCTGATCTCATTCGCGTCGTCGGGGTTTGCCTCGTAGCTGTAGATAGCCTTGGCGCGATACGGGTACTCTAGCGATTGCTCCTGCTGTGGCTCATCATTTGTTGGTGTCTGCGCGTTCATGCCTCCAAAGCGAGGTTGTGACGAGCTTCTCGCGTCCACGCCAACAGGACCTCCTGGATATCCAGAAACGGGTGAAGATGTCTCGAATCCATTCAATTGCGCGGACGTGTACATTTGAGGTGCTTGGTTGGCGGCGACTGACGTCTCCGGGCGAGTGCCATAGTTGTTGGACATCTGGCGTGAAGAGCGCGAGCCGGGGTTCTCCTTGTGCAGAGCGTACGAGTCAACAAAAGCACGGTGGCTTGCTTGTGGCTCGGAGCCATAGTAAAAGATCCAGACGATCTGTGATAAGACATTAGACAAGTTCATTTCGTGAAAGCACGGTAGCCAAAGGCTCCTTCCATCGCGTTGAGACGAGATGGAAAGAGGGCCCCAGCATCAAGTTGAGTGGATGTGAGCGCTTACCGCAATCATAGACAGCAGGATGTAGCCAGCGGCAGCGGCCTCGAACGCAGCGATAGCCGAATATACGAGTGAATTGACTGATGCAGTGGTGCAGACTAGACCGGCCGAAAGGAAGCCAACAATCTACTCCGTTAGCACGCACACTTCTCTGGCTTAAAGAAACAGCTTACGGCTACGTGATAGGTGCGCTCAGAGTCAGAGGCCACGGCCACGGTGACGCCAACGATGCACCAGAACATCAGCACGAGAGTCCACCATGCGAAGTTGGGGAATCCGCCGCGGACGGCAGCTAATATTGAGCTGACGAAAACGATGATCCAGGCGAGCTGTCATCAGACGTTAGCCTCAGCCCCAACCGGCGATTTGCGGATACTGACAATGCTGATGGAGATGGTCGCCAGCGCAAACGGGTCGCCGATAATGCGCCCGAGAGAAAATGACGACCGACCGCCGCCGCTATATCCATTTCCGTTCTCCATTTTGCGAATAGACGGCGAACCCAGGGAGCCGTAGGAGGGCATAGGGTTAGGCGGACGAGTGCGCGTGGTATTAGGGGCTTCGGGGTGGAAGCAAAAGAGCGTGAGGCCGGTTTAAGGACCGCTCGAGACTGGCGAGCGATACTTGTCGCGACGGTTGTGAGTGCGCAAGAAGTGTCGAGCGTCTAGCCGGAGACGAGGTCGTGTTCAGCAGAGCGAGACGGCGCTGGCGAACGGGGGGTTATGTGTCGCGGCGGGTGCGGGGACGGGCGGTGCAGCAGGGCAGCCAGGAGCCAAAGGCGGGTTTGCAGCTCGAGGGTGCTGGGACGGCTGGCGGCTGGCGGCTGCAGAGTTGGCGAGGGGCAGAGAGCGTGATGGACGGGGTGCAGAGTGCTGTGGTTTTGGGAGGAGAGCGGACGAGATGGGCCAGGCACACGGGCACCCAAGCGTTTCACCTAGCGTCCGGCGACGAGAACGATTGGCTGGCGGCGGGCTCAGACCGGGGGGGACTCAGATGGCAGCACGTCAGCCGTGGCGTGCAAGGTGCGCGACAACTCGTTGACTCGGAGCGACAGTCGACGGGCAGTCCTTTGCGGACGAGGCGCGGGCTCTGGGCAGACGAGGCTAACAAAGCGGATACAGCATGTACAGCGCGAACGAGAGGGCAGCACGTCCTTCTTTACTTGTACAATGGCCAATCCACGAGCGCGCACACCGAGCAGCATGAGCAGCAGGGACGACGACAAGCCCGGCTAAAACAATGTGTCGTCGCGGGCATCAGACAGCTGCCCAGCAATATCCAAGCCAGTGTGCTCCACGTCCTGGGACGGCGCTGGCATGGAGGCAGGGTGCTATTTCATTTGGCTAATCTACCCTCCCCCCAAAGAAGAGACGAATCAATTTTGTATTGCGTGAGCAGATCAACCAGAGCGGGCGAGCATTATGGCTGTGCTACACTGGGAATTCCCCCCTGCGTTGGTGTTGTTGGTTCGGCTTGTCACTCGCTTTCCAAGGTTGCGTGTTGTGACGGCACCGCAGCCGCACGTGTTGTGCCCACCTTTATGGCCATCAGCCCTGTTTCTGCAGACTGTGGGAACCCTTCGGGCGGCGTAAAGCTGTCTGAGACAGGCCTGAAACGGCTCTTCGTCACGGCCATGCGGCACCCGAGACTCCGAATAGCAGCATAAATAACATCACATCACAAACTCCATCACAGTTCATCACAGCAGGCCGAGCCGCGAGCTGCGAATTGCGAGGCGCGCTAATCACAACCTTAAATGTTCCATAGGTTTGACGAACACACTTGGATCAGAGTTTATCTATTCTTGGCGCTTGCTGAAGCAGTGTCCTCGCCAACGACGCTGACATACCAGTGACTATGAGCATTTCCTGAATTCCATTTCGAAGTTGCTTCTGCGTGCGCGTGACACTATTCGGACTTCCATAGGGGGCCTCGCTCTCCGCCTTATGGCCTTATAAGGTGAATTGCTAATACTGGTGGATGACAGTACTGGATCGAGCATTAGTGCTGGAATTCATGGAAACGGCTCCCATGTCTTCGTCCACCACAAATCATTGGTTGTAGGAGTCGGTATAACTGGGTTCTGCACCGAACATGTGAAAGTTAGATACTTTCCCGGGAGGATGAGAGTAAGTTGTTATTATATTCACGATCGTGGTGCTAGACGCTGGGCAGTTGCGGAGGAGCTGAATACTCTGTTAGCTATCAAAAATAGACTTTCACACTGGTACGCCATTACATCTAAGCAGTTCATCACAACCGAGGGCCTTCCCTTTGAAACATACCTTTGCTTCAAGCTTCTCAAATACTGTAGCCGAATTCAAACCAAGGACATCGGACACTAGCCTCGCAAAGTCAACGAACCACGGCCTGGTACACTGTCGTGAGGTGTCTAGGTGAGCAGCTAAAACGCGTGCTCGACCCTACGACTCTATGACTCCTTGCTCTTCGTTTTGCTTTTGCTTGAACTCGCCACGCAATATCGTTCGCTCTGAATCGCGTATCCGCTGGTAGTATTCCACGAAGCACCGATCTGGGCCTAGATGATGGATGTTCTTCGTCCTCTGCACCATCAACCCGTTCTTTCTCCTCACTAATGAGATCTGGAGAGCTAACTGCAGCTGACGATTCTCGAGTTCTGCCATGCGCGGTCGGAGTTTGGCGAGCTTGGTGAAGCCATCGGTTGATGGAATTTGCTGGTCGTTCAGTGCTCTGAGCTGTGATGCTATTGCTGCAAAGCCAGGTGCGCGTTCGACTACCAGTGCAGCTTTCTCGGCCATCTCGAGGCCAGCGTCCTCTTTCTCATCATCCTCCACCGGCTTAAGAAGATCCGAGTGTTTCTTCACTGCTGATTGTTAGATCTATGGGATTGAGGAAGCTCTTGAGACCATACAGAGCTCTTGCACATCATTCAGAAGTTCGGATTTTGCGGAGAGCTCCTGCAGCGACCTCTCGATCTTGTGCATGCGTTCGGGAACCGTCCTCGGCTTGTCCTCGGTCTTCTTCTTTCGTCCGCCCAGGACATACTCAATGCGGTCCAGCCTCGACTCCAGCAGAGTAAGCGTGAGAAGTGCTGCTTCCTCGTACGCGTCCATGGTCGACGGTCAGTTGATGCGATTGTGGGATCTCGGGACTGCGAAAGTAGTCAACAGACGCGAGCGCGTGCCTGCGTTGCGCGCCTAAGTGGATCTTGGCGTTCTCGGCAACGTCCGTTGTGACTTGTCAGCTTCTCTCCTTCCATCGCACCTTGTCCACCGCTTCCCTGACGACTCGAACACACGCCCTTCTACGCGCGCAACGCTCTGCGCCCTATTCACCAACATCGACGAGCATACGAATTTCCCGACGCATGATTGCGCAGTGTTCACGGCGGCTTAGTTTGACTATTGGAGAATATGGCTAGCTATTCCGCCATCGGGCATGAGGCAGACGATACGGATCCCATGTCCTCCAGCACCGGTTCATTGCCAGGCAGACGGTACTACAATCTCTATGGCAAGAGGCGCACAGGATACTGACGCTTGTAGGCGCGGACGGGGAAAGAAAGACATCGGATATGCAGGCCAGGCAACATGGAGCAGCAGCGTTATCAACTTGGTCAATACCAGTATGGTCCCCCAGTGAGAGAGCGGTGTTCGGCTTTACTAAGTGGATGCAGTCCTCGGTGCCGGACTCCTCGCTATGCCTTCGGCACTCTCTAAAATGGGCATCTTTCTAGGCATCTTTGTCATCGCATGGGCCGGACTGACTGCCGGCTTCGGTCTCTACCTCCAAACTCGATGCGCAAAGTACGTGGACCGCGGCCACGTATCGTTTGCTGCACTGTCGCAGCTCACCTACCCGAACCTCTCGATCATATTCGATGCTGCGATCGCGATCAAGTGCTTTGGAGTGGCAGTGAGCTATCTAATCATCATCGGTGATCTGATGCCTGGCGTAGTTGAGGCCTTCAGTCCGGGCGCAACTGAGGTGGCCTTTCTGGTTGACCGACAATTCTGGATCACAGCGTTCATGTATGGTCAAGAACACCCTACACGGGCTAGGAAGCTAACATGGTTAGGCTTATCGTCATTCCCCTATCCTTCCTGCGGCGCCTGGATTCTTTGAAGTACACCAGCGTCATTGCTTTGTGTTCTATTGCATACCTTGTAGTCTTAATCGTAGCCCACTACATTAGGGGTGACACCCTAGAAGACCGTGGAGAGGTTAGAGTCTTCGAATGGGCCGGACCGATCTCAGTCCTTGCTGCTTTCCCAGTTATTGTGTTCGCCTATACGTGTCATCAGAATGTAAGTCATCTACTTGTACTAGCTATATCTATTGGACTGTGTTTATGCATGTTTCGTTGGGGTCTGCCTCAAGAAATCGTTCTTCCAAACATACTTGTCTCTTCGTAATGGTTCTAACATTTCCAGATGTTTTCTATCCTTAACGAAATCTCGGACAACTCGCACTTCCTCACTACCTCGGTAATATTCGCCTCCATTGGTGGTGCTTGCGTGCTATATATCCTTACCGGTATAACTGGCTACCTCTCCTACGGCGACAACATCAAGGGGAACATCGTGTCTATGTATCCCACATCTGCTGCCTCCACAATCGGCCGTCTTGCAATCGTTATTCTGGTTATGTTTTCTTATCCCCTACAGATTCACCCATGCAGAGCGAGCATCGATGCTTGCATGAAATGGCGACCAAGACGCAGAAACCAGAACGAGTCGAGCCCCAGCAGGAACTCACTTATCAACTCTCCGAAGCAGGCTGGGAAGCCAAACAATGAAATGAGCGATATACGGTTTGCCGTCATCACAACTGTATTGATCGTTCTCTCCTTTATAACCGCCATGACGGTATCCTCGCTAGAGAAAGTCTTAGCATATGTTGGCTCGACGGGCTCTACCACCATCTCGTTCATCTTACCTGGGCTTTTCTACTACAAGATCTCGGACCCTGATTCACCACATCACCAGCGTCTGATCAAGGATGAAGACGACGAAGACGAGGGAGGCGGTGAGGGTTACGTTATGAGTGATGCTCTCAAGAGTCGGGATTGGCGGAGGGGTTTGCTACGGAACGGCAGTTTGGCGCTTGCCATCTATGGCGTGTGTGTTATGATAACGTGTCTGATTACTAATACTTTCCTGGTAGCGGCGGCTCACTAAATGGCGAGGTGCCGGTTATCTTGTCTTTTGAGATGTTCTTTTGCTATAGATTCAGCGGACTCGCATCACTGCATTTCTGGCGTTCGGTGGGAAACGCGGGCTGATTTGGGATTAGATGCAAATTTATTGAATTACATCTGACGCGCGGTGCTGTAAATGGTATCATGCGATAGTCGACAGTTTCTCCAACACACTTTGATATATATATATATATTGCAAAATCTACATGCTCTGCACAGAATCCACAGTGTTATACAGCGATTCTATACTGTAGTGTCTTCATCCCTCCAACGCCGTATGATGCAAAACTGCTTGGTCTCTTCCCTCCCAATCTTTCCCGTGGCTACGCTTCCATAGTTCAGCTCGCTTCCGGTGCCGGTGTCGGCGCACTGGTAGTGGGTGGTATCAATGATTTAGCGGCTGAATCGGCTCTAATGGATTTGCCCTGAACTTGGGATATCCGGAATTGTGGCTCGAGGATGCCCACCTGGAAACTGTGTTAGCCAGAAGGTACTTTGAACTTTCCATTCTCCCAAGGAACCGTCGCCTGACTGCCCAAGCTGAAGCCCCCCAATGCCACCCCTCGTCCATTGCCTCAATACCCAATTCACTCTGTCAATTATGTCCGTCCTTGACCTTTCGATGTAGTATGGTTCAACGTACCATGCTCAATAACCTCCACGCAGTATCGCTCGGTTGTGCGCCGACACCAACCCAATACCTCGCCCGACTTATATCCAACTTGATGTCTTTCCAGGGTCGACCGTGGGTGTCTCCCGGTCGCGGGGGTTTAGGGATCGGGTCATAGGTCCCGAGGACTTCTAGGGGTCGCGAGTTGCGCGCTGTTCTGTATGGTGGTCATGTTAGCGACCTGTTAAGCCACTGAGTCGTGGAGCACGGTGGGTGGAAGGGCGGAAGCGGTGGGGAGCCATTCGTGGTCTGTCTGGCTTGAAAGTCGGGGAGCGTACCGCGCATGCGCAACTACAATGTTGTAGAATGGCGAGTGTTTCTTGCCGAAGCGGGCGAGTCGGATTTTGAGCACCATTGTGTTGTTCGCTGTCTGTCTCAGTTTCAATGCGTCGCGACGACTTGCGAGATCTTTTGAGCCGAGATTCTGCCGATACGGTACCGGCTACCACGTGATGGTTAGGTTAGTCAGCAGAGTCGTTATATAGGGTAACGGTTTGAATAGAGCCACTATATACTCGGAATGGCTAGAGCTGTAAATCGCGCGCAGCCTGCACATTACCTATGAAATACTACATCTTTAGCCATCGTTCCTTCTATGTAGGCTGAATGATGTAATCGTGCAGCCAAACTCCATCTGCATCTCCGTCCGCGACATCCGATCATCTCCACTTCCTCTCCAACACTCACAATGGCGCTCAGAGTAGGTGTAGCGGCAGTATTCTTACCAGTCTTCTACTGATGAGGTCAGACACTTTCTGCGAAGAATGCTGCAGCTCTTGATGAGGAACTTATGTCTGCGGGCGCCTTCTCCATTGACCAGTTGATGGAATTGGCTGGCTTGTCCGTCTCACAAGCAGGTAAGTCACTCTACATTTTTTTTACTTTCTATGACACTACGTGTAAGCTATCACTTATTGCCTTCCCCTGTTTTGCTCAACTCTCGCTACTAGTTCCTCCTTGGCTCAGGGTCGAATATTGATTCTGACGTCCAAACTAGTATTTAAATTACAGCCCATTAGCAAAGGCAACCGCATTCTTGTAGCTTGTGGGCCGGGTAACAATGGCGGCGATGGCCTGGTAGCCGCGCGTCATCTCTTCCACTACGGATATCTACCTACCGTCTATTATCCGAAGCAGAGCAAGAATGACCTATATCAGGTAATGTCCTCAATTAAACTTACAGCTTGAACCACAGTTCTGCCATTTAAACGCAAAACACAAAGCTAATCATCTGCAGCGTCTGAAGAAGCAATTAGAAGATCTCAAAGTACCCTTCACAGACGACTTTCACTGCGCATTGAAGCAATCGGATCACATTGTAGACGCTATATTTGGGTTCTCCTTTTCTGGCGAGGTCCGTGAACCCTTCTCCAAAGTCATCGAAGCACTCCGCGACGCGCAGGTTCCCGTACTTGCTGTCGACGCGCCTTCTTCCTGGAACATTGAGGACGGACCACCGGACTCTGGACCGGGGAAAGGATTTATGCCCGGAGCTCTTATTTCTTTGACTGCGCCAAAGCCACTTGTCAAATGGTTTAAGGGTAGACATTTTCTTGGTGGCAGATTTCTCGGTCCTGAACTTGCGATGAAATATGAGCTCGACGTCCCGGAATACCAAGGTCTCGATCAGATTGTCGAGGTCCCGGTGGAAGATAGCAAACTATAACATGGAGGATAGAGTTCATATCAAGTTCATCAACGACTATTGAGAAGATTCTCCGTCCAGTGTCTTTTTCATTGAAATATTTGGAACATATGTGGGCTTCTTCTGAATTCTGCACTGCACTAACCATTGCACATTTTCGACCTAGCCCTGCCATTTCTTAAACAAATGTCTAAAGTATAGACAAGAGTGCAAAATCAGGTATGGGCCCCATTTGTAGAAGTCTCCAAAAGCTCAGTTCTGGATCAGGTCCCACCCTTGCCTTCCACATATATTGGGAGCTCATGCCATACCCTTCTCCAGGTTGAACATTTTACGGATTGATTCTACCGGACTCCACCTAATCAGACATCATAGGGCGATCGAATACCACCAGAGTCTCCCTCGGACTCTAGATTCAGCTGAGTCCAGGCTACGTAGTACTCCTTGAACTCCTCCTCCGAACCGCTGGTCAAGAATTCTTCTTTTGCTGCAGTTGTTAACTGCTCATGGTTGGTGCAGACGGTCATCGAACAATGGCCTATCGCAGCGAAGTAGTCGGCTATTGCAGCTAAATGGCTGGGATATAGGGGTTTGCCGTCCTTGCGAACCACGATAACGCTTCCAATATCTGTTATCTCGGTATGATACTCATACACAAACATCCACGCATCGGCCTGGTCTTGCGATGGTGCATCCGGAATCGTTACAGCATAATCTTTTGAGTCCGGATTTAGATGACCGATCTTGTGATTGTGGCTGGTGGAATGTTGAAGACGTCTGTCACGCCAAACCAACGCTGGCGGAAGCTTTTTTATGACGAGCGGGATGTCTATATTCTCCGTAAGGCTCGACTTGACCTCCGTGGGCCATGTACACGCGGCTGCGGAGACATCGAGACCCTCGAATTGCGGTCGCTGACAGATATCCGTGTCGCCCAGGCAATTCAACCTCACTCCTTTCACCTTGTCGCCTTCGATATGTTCAATGCGACGAGACTGGCCCTTGTAATATAAGGCCCGAAAATGGTCCACTGCGTGACGGAAATCCATTGGACCAAGATCGCAGCCACGACGCTTCTGTCCATCCTCATCCTTGAAACCAAACACGAGTGCTGGGCCTCCCCAGAAGCGAAGAAACTCCTCGTCGACTGTCGTCAGACTCCTATTCGGCTCGGGAGATGCCGTCGCCGATTTGGGGCGAAGTTGTATCATCTTTGCGACAAAAGCGAGGGTAGTGTCTAAGACGCGGTGTAGGACTCGATTGTTCGTAACGGCGAAGGCCAGTGTCATGTCTGTGGTATCTTCAGGCACGGTCGATAGATCCACAACTGCGTCGTCCGAAATACGAAGCCAGATAAAATGGGGCTTAGGACCGGCCACCGGAAAGTATATCGCACGCTTGAAGTTGGGCCCTGGGCGCTTCTCGTGACCGAAGTCCTTGAGCGCCTTGCAAAGTAGCTCGTGAACCGGCCAATCGCTCTTTTGGCAAGCTTGGGAGCAGTACCGAATCTCGCGGCAGTCGGTACAGCTTTGGGTTCCTAGGTTCTTACACATCGCGCACAGCGAGCCCGCCTCGGTGGCAGCCATCTCGATCAAGATTAGTGCTGGTGGATCTGTGGTGGATCTAAGAATATGATGTTTGGTAAGGACCTGATGATTTGTGTTGTAGGGCAGCAAGACGTTGGCGAAGTGTTCAGCGAGAAAGTAAGCGGCACCTTCCCCACTAGAAATTAAGGGACAAAAGTGAAAGACGTTCCTGCTGATAACTACTTGAGATATGGCGTGTACCTCTAACTGATCCTGACCGGGAAACAGTGTTTCCACTCCTCTGTCACCTTAATACCACCAGGCCAGGTACGAATCCCAGCTCCATGCACAACGCAACTCACGCTCTTCGCTTTGCCACTCTACACCTTCAGACCTTCGGTTCATCCTTACCGTGTAACCTTCTTGCCATAGTCGTGGAACCCTAACAGAAAAACGTCTTGAGGAGCTTTTGTGTTCCCTCCCTTTTGCTCTATCATGCCAATCAAATAACTAATATCAGAACCTTAGCATCACGACGTGAATTAAAATACTGATTACTCGTCTAAAGAAGTAGATACAAAGCTACCTAAGTAGAGTTCCACGCAAATTGAGTGCTACAGAAGCAGACATAAATATTGAAGGAACCCCCGAGGGCAAAGTCCCAACCCAATACCGTAGACCCTTCGTAATAATACCTAGTGCTCCAACAACTACAACCTTCTCGACCTCCGCCTTCACCTCAAGCTTTCTTCATCAAATGGCACTCGACCGCCCCCGCCACCATCCCCCAGAACGACTTGACCCCTCCTTGAACCGTCGTTCCGTTGAAAGGCGCATGCCCCATGAGCGTCCGGTACGCCAGGCAATTTGCAATCCTATGACATATAAGTATACAGCGATAGCTGCGAGGGAACCGATTACAACGTACGGGTATACCTCACAGTAGACGCCCGGAGGTGAGGACACGCTGGGTGGTATGGGTTTCATGGATTTAGCATCAGGCCTGAACGTGTTGTGTTAGTTGAAAGCTTATTTTTACCATGTGTGTTGTGAGCGACGTACATGATACCGGCAAGAGGACGGCATTCGCCATCCGTCAAAGTCAAGGACCATACCTTTCCGCTGTAGCTGGTTTCGTTGTAGATGTTGACCCCTGTCTTGATGTTTTGCCGTCGTTAATCGCAATTGCGCCGATGGATGGTAATGCGCGTACCATGTTGGCTGGAATCTCGTTTCTAGGAATGATGAGATTAGGTTGAGGGTTGAGGGGACTCGAGAATGCCGTGGAGAGGAGGGCGCAGACGAGGATTGGGACGATGAGTGAACGTATGGTGATGGTGATAGCTGGCTTCTCACTGGCTCCGCAATGTCTCAAAGGTGTAGTCAAGAGTTGGGGAGTTATGACTGCTGGGACTATAAGACCGTCGGTGATGCAGAGTGTTGAGGGGTCCGGTAGGGTCAAGAGGTAGATATATGTTGTGTGACTCCCACGCAGCACGGGCGCATTCGACCGTGAGTGCAGACCACCAAGTACCCCCTCCGCACTGCTGCAATTTGCTTTGTGTAACATGGTGTAGCAGATGTTCGATCAAACCTGGGGAAGATGACTCTTACGCTGCACGACCGCCTGCTTGCTCCTTCTAACACGTAAGCGTGTAGACACCAATACCATCCTGCGCACCGCTAATGGGAAAGGAGGGTCGTGCAGCATAGAGAAGCATAGTCGTGCAGTGGTCCTAGGCCGCCCAAGGCTTAGTCGCATGATCGTTAGAGTGAGTCTAGATACCCACCGTCGTCCTCAGCCAAGTCGCCATGCTATCCCACCACCTTCTTCACTCCATCATATAGGACCCCGACTCCTCATGCCAGCACCAAATTCCTCCTCAACGCCTCCAACTCTTCGTCCCCCAACCCACACACCCCTCTAAAATACCCCTCGGCGCCCCCATACTCCCTCTCTACCATCTCCAAACTGCCCAGTAGATTCTCCCTCCGCGCACCCGCCATCCTGAGCGCAGCCCGGCGTGCCAACACCAATGCCTCATCATCCACCTTCTTCGCCCCATCCCCGCCTCCGTCCGCAAGCTCAGCAGCACTCGCCGCCTCCTTCCCCTGCATCTGGAGCGCAACGTACTGCCTCACAGCCTGCGACTGCACCAACCTACCCACCACCTCGTCCCGCACATGCGCGAGCCCCAGCTCCGTCAACGCGTACTCGTCGGCAGCCGTCTCCCTGTCGACGCCCAGAAACGTGAACAGCAGCCCGAAAAAGATGCCCGTGCGGTCTTTGCCTGCGGTGCAGTGGACCAGCGCACCGAGTTCCGCTTCACTCTCGCCCGTATGCTCGCCGGGGCTCGAACTACCAGGCGGTGGCAAACCCGCCAGATACAGCAGTATCGTGCGGAAACTCGGCCCCGCATGCATCAGTATATCCGCGTACGCGCGCACAAAGCCCTCGGCCGTCTCGCCCATATACATCGCATACCTCTGCGCCAGCCGCTCGGGACTGTAGTCGCGGTCCGCGAACACGGGGACCCAGTGCCTGTTTAATCCTTCTTTTTCTAGCTTTCCAATCCATGCCGGTTGCGCGTTCATACTCTCATCTACACCCGCGGCATTTCCATTTCCATTTCCAACTGTTGCAATCCACCCCCTGTTGACTTCCGGCTTGCTCCGCAGATCGAAAACGTGGCCGATGCCGAGTGCTCTGATCTGGCGCCAGCCTTCCTGGTCGAGTTTCGAAGGCTCGGCGCTGCGGAAGAGGATGCCCAGGCGGAGTTTTGCGCCGCTGGAGGTGGTGAGGTTGGGGTGAAGGCTGGGGTCGCGGAGGTTGGCGATGTGGGGGATAGTGTAGAAAGGGGGGCAGGGAAGAGAGTGCGTTGTCATGACTAAAGAGAGAGCAAGAGTGTGATATGTTTCTTAAAGACTGGGATAGCGAAGGAAGGGGTTTTGGTGGAGACGGTGCAAATGTCTTTGGTAGTACAACCTGCGTAGTTGGCTCGTGTATAGTAGCAAGAAAGTAGTAGCGTAGCTCGCAGCAGTATGAAGACTGAAATAAATAAAGCTTATACAATAGTAGTGCACCGTACATCGTGATAGATAATGATTGACTTGACCAGTCCCCACCCGAGGTTGGGCTAGTACTGCCCCGCTATCACACGTCGTGAGCCGAGGCTGCTGCTCTAGGAAGCAAAGATGTGTTTGCTCATGAACTACCCATCGACTACAAAAATTAAGATTTAGTGAATCCTCGCGGCATGCTCGGCAAGCTGCACTCTAAACGCCTATATTCTCGCATATAACCGTAACCCGACCAGAAACCATTCGCAATCCCAAAGCTTTTTCTTGTACTGAGATATTAATAGAGAGGAGAGAAATAATGATACTACGACAATACGGTAATAACCCAATACAGATATTCCGCGCCATTTATGCTTTTGACAAGAAGTTTTCCGGAAAGCCTGACGCCAGTACTAATTGAGATTGTCGATGACTCCAGCCGTTGTCGTACACGCGTGGAAAGCGGAAGTGTCGCTATAGGAGTAATAACGCCGCCATGCTGATGTGAAGAGCAAAGCTTTCCAGGATAACAACAGCGATTTGGTCCCGACCAGAGCTGTTATGTGAGGGAGACAGAAGCTTTGCATACTTAGCTAACTTGGTCGAGCGAGTGGACCATTTTGAAGAGGAAGAGCCAGCATCTAAGGAGAGTTTTGTTGATCCATGTTCATGTAGATCGTGGTGATGTCGGATTTCGAATCTCAAATTTCTCAAGATTCATAGTTGGATCTGACAAACGTCTTCCAGAGGGAATGGGCTCCGCCATAATCGGGTCCAGGGATTTCTCAGAAGGATGCGTTCTGCATTTCTCCAACGGCGTGATCGTCTCCTCGAATTTAATGCGACCCGCTTCGAGATCAGTGACACTATAGGTTGATTCGGAGTGCCCTAGTTTAGTTTTTGCAACATATTCGTCGTAAGACAGTCCGGCTTGTTTAGCAATAAGGCGCACATGGCGTGCTCGCCATACCCAGACACCTTGTGAGATGAAGATGCCAATTTCGAGCGTCATACTACGGGAGTTAGCAACGTGTGCGATAGAAGTAGCGGATACGTTTGGGATGAGAAATTGCCTACTTACCAAACGATGTACAACGAACCGCCGAGCCAATCGAACGTATGCTGCGCAACTTTGATGTGTTAGTCATGAACGGCCAGTGAGAGCAGTATAGTAAGGAGGATTACCTAGCGCCATTAATGAAAAGAAAGCGCCAGCAAAATCGACGGTCAAGAATGTGAAGTCTAGTATATGTCAGTCTGATATGATTATTGCAGGGCATGGTACACGAACCGATCCCAATGACCCGTCCGCTTCGTTTAGCTAACTCGAAGTACGGTGCAATGAGCCCAAGCGCTTGAATAACAGACGCACTGACTGCCATCATTATCATTGGCCATTCGACGCCCCGCTTGTACGGTCCCTACACAACTTGTAAGCGGATGATCCAAAGTTCGGTCCACAGCATGGTCCTCGTACTCTAAGGGTAAGGATGAGGATGGCTTCCGAAACCGCGAACGAAGCAGCGACCAGGAGGGTAGTCAGAGCAGCTGACCATGCTTTGTAGTGACTGGTTCCGATTAGGGATCATTTAGAGATTACTCGATAAGCACATCATACTTATGGTAGTACAGAGTTTGACCCCAAGCGATTAGTGTAAGACCTCCAAAGCATTGTGGCTGTAATTGCAGGCTGATGTTGAAATTCTGCACGGGAATCAGTTTTGTTTAACTGCGTGGTTATGGAGGACACACCTGCACAATTGCATAAACTCCAAAAGGTACGGCGCCTTCGTTTCTTAGCGTTTGACGACAAAATGGTTGGCGGGAGTCATACAAACAGCCCATAACATCAGCATTGTGCCAGGGAGGCCATCTGTATTCTTTTGACGCCAGTTGCGCCATATCCGTCGCAATGTGAGCTGGGGTACGTATCTAGGGATGAGGTGGCCTACTGTGGAATGATCTGAAGCGTTGTTAGTGAGAAGCTGTACTTGCTGGGAGTTCTAGAGCTTACTTGAATGCACCAACAACTAAGCAGAGCACTATTAGTCACTAGTCCATAAGCTTAGGACAATGTTGACGTACACTAATACAAGGTAAGTAATGTGGGTGCTGAATAAGAACGGAGATCTCACCAGTCCCGATCGTCTGTTATTACGGAGAAACATGTTAGATAGTCAACACGGTGCTGATTTCAGTAGTAGACTCACTCCAAGTATATTAGCCGCCTGTTGTAGACATGTCAGTTTTCTGTAGCTCAAAGATTCACTGAAATTTACCGGTGGTATGGATGTCTGGGGTTCCATAGTCTAACCGAGAATATGTAGACGGAGGGTGTGGGATGACGGAAGTAGTGGTAAAGCTAAAGCAAAAAACAAAACAAAAGCAAATGGGATGAATGAAAGAAGAGGCGCCGTGGGAGTTTTGGCTTTAAGATGTGTTAGTACCTGCGCTCCGCTATGGCCATGGCATCGATGGGACACGGCATGGCCCACCGTTACAGAGCAGAAAGAAAGCCGGGAAGTCCAAACGTCTGCGGCGGCAGACACGGATGCTCTGAGTTCTAACCGATGCTTCCTTGGCCTCGGCCATGTCCCGTCCATAAGACGTGACTATTGTCTGATGACGAACTGGTCAAGCAGACATGATGCTAGCTCAAGCGCCGCACACGCGTGCGAAAGTCAAAGGCAGTGCCTGAGCGCACAGTAGAGCGCCCCACCTAGCGTCGGGGAAGGTCTACCCTGCATCCGTGACTTGAGGTGAACTCAATGAAAGCGTCGTCAAAGCTGCAAGTAGTGGGTGGCTGAGATAGCGAACAAGGGGGGCATTCACTATCAGCCGATTCTGCACTCCGATTGGCGAGGGTGGGGTATCTGTGCACAGGTCCTAATTCGGCCGACGAAGTCTCTGCCCTCCAACTCGATGTGCATTATTTCCTGGTTGGCAGGATTCGGGCCACGCGCGGCAGGCCTGACACGGGATTTTCTTTGCCACGAAAGCGAATAGGGTGTGCCGGCTGGCTGTTTGACGCTGTACTGTTCACGAGTTGCTCTTGCGTGGGCCTCAGTCCCTGGCCTTGAGTAATGCCGGCGCCCTCGGAAGAGGAAAGGATGATTGGCACTCAATGAAAACCCTTGCAAAGCGTGCTTCCAACTCGGTCTCGCTCTTGCGCCGCAAGCGGTGCTCAGCGACGAAGTTTGAGGTGGCGTCAGTAATCGCCCCTCAACCAGCTCAACGGTACTTCAACAGTCAGCTCGCTGCGTAAACGACGACGCAGCTGATGTGTTGCAAGAGCTGGCCATCTGAAAACTCTTCACTTTGTCAATGCTCTCTGGCGTATCGTGGCGTGTAGAGTAGTAGGCTGCGTAAGACAAGTCGCATCACCTGGCATCCCAGAGCCATGCTGATGGGAGCGACTGACCATGGGATCGACGCGTAGTATCGGGACTGCGGTTCGGCCTCTGGTGTGTAGGGTGCCCGCCCAGGCGACTGATGAGTGCTCCGTAGGAGGCTCTGTGGTTCCCCATCCGAGCGCCTAGCCCCTGGCGACCCGCATCTGATGGTCTGATGGCAGTTGACAGTTGATTGAGCATGGCTTCGCCCGGCAGTGACTACTGGTCCGCGGGGGACGGTTGTTGCGCGCTGGCGATCTGTACGACCGCTGTAGGCTTTTCGTGCAGAGTGGAGATGGCGCCGGAGCAGCAAGATCTAGAGCGTCTGAAGCGGCGCAGAGTTGTCGTGATGGAGACTAGAGGTCCACTCTTCTGCACCCCATGTGATAGGCAGAGGTACCTAGACTGGTAGCTGGCGTGGCTCTAGGACGGGTCCCATTGTTAGAGTGGGCCAGGGCGACCTTAGTCAACTCGCACCATGTCTCCACCCCAGGTCAACCGCGCAAACCGCGACATGCATCACACAGCGTTGTTGAACGTCGGAGAAAAGAGGTCGGCGGGTCGAGGTGGTTGGAGTGTGGGGTCGAGCAGGGCGCCAACCATGCTGCACCTGGCCGCCCACTCCACAATCCAACCAACGAACTTGCGTTCGCCCATGCTTCCACCACTGATATCGAGCTGGATGGCTCTCGGCATCGGTGCACTTGTCGTGGCTCATCTTCAACAACCTGACAGACGGATTCTAGCGCCTCACATTCCTTCCCGCTGCATCAGCCCGCCGCCTTTGCCGACGCATTCGCCATATGCGAGAGCGTCCTGCGTCACACATTGGGAGCAGGATTCATGTGGCGTTTGCAAGCAATCGAGCTAAGATGCTTCCAACTCCGCTGTTTTTTGGAGTGTACCTTGTTTGTGGCATATCTCTCCGCCTGCATCAGAGGAGGGCAGCTTTAGGAAGTGTCAGTGTCTTCGTACATGTCCTCTACGCATGTGTGCTCCACAGTCCGGGCTGGAACAAAGTGACCGTTTACTCATGAAATGCATGGCGTGATGCGCGAACACGCTTCATCACTGCCTTCGCCAATCGGGGAATTGTTCTCGGCCCTAGGTTTTGTGGTGGCTCTCTTTTCGGAAGGGGTGCGTCAACCTACAGCCCCCCCGGCTCGCAATGCAAACACATCGCATCCTTCACTTGCGATGGGATATGTTTTGTGCGAAGCATATCTCGCTATCTGCGGCTACCTCGCAAAGGATCCCAACCGTCAGCAACTCGGTTCCGTCGGTACAGGATTTCCGGAAGGCGTCGGCAAGCCGAGAGTGCATGTTGTCCCTGGATGAGCAAGCCAAGATGGACGTACGCACGCGTATGATTCGTGACAGAATCAATCAGCCTGTGGGTGCTCACCGATCCGGAAACTCGAGAGACGCCGGATCCTGCTCTGCATGGAGGGTTTTTCCGGCATGGAGCCGCCATCCCATCTGCAATAGTTCAACAATCAAACTGCTGCAGCGGACTGGCGCCGTATATGGTTGATGAACGTTGTTCGTCAGGATCCGCAAACACAAGTCTCCGAAGACGTGCCCGATTATTCGACCCTCTTGAAAAGTAGCAAGTGTGGTGCATTCGTTTTCAGATAGTGACCCATCGATCTACTGGGTGGTTACTGGGCACCTCTCCCGTCTCCATGACGGTTGGGAAGCTCGATGATTTTTCTTCGAGGGTGGGCGATTCAAAAACTGGCCAGAGAGGCCTCGATGCCCGGTCCACTCTTATCTCACGGAGTAAGTTAGGTCGCCTTGAGCTTCATTGGACTCCACCCATAGTGTGCGTTCAGAGGTAGACTACACCGGAACTGACTGAATTTGTCGCCGCTCTTTCCACCAGGCATCTGGAATCACCTCGCCCGTTCGTCACCCAAGAATATCATGAACGTCGTGAATCAGGCGGGTATCACATATTGTTGTCGAACTTGAGCATCTTGCGGCGTGGCCAGCATGTTTGAGGTGCTGGGATTCAGGTATCATGAACTTCTACGACACTGCGGCGTCACTCCTTCGAGGCCGAATGAAGGCCACGCACAGGGAGTCTTCACTCGACTCCACAACACTACGGACGTATCGCGTACCCGGACGACTTCCCGCATCGGTGAGGGCTTGCAGTCGCTGCATCGCGATGATCCTGTTGCCGTCATCATCGGTGAGGAGTTCCGTCCCTACTACCTGACGACGTGCATGAGAGAAAAACATATCCGACACAGCCCCGCCAGTCATTATGAGCACGGCTTGTAGAGGCCGGGAGTTTTCCCTTGCTGCTGACCGCATGGAGTGTCAGGCGCTACCTAGGTACCCTTGATCTAGTTTGCACCGTGCGGAGGGACGAGTTCAGGGTCAGTAGTCGTTCCGAAGACGCGTGTGGTGCGCTGATAGAGGCCGACTTTACGTAGCTCGCGGTAGAGGAAGGAGCCGCCATACGTGGTAACGTGGTACGGAGACTCCCGACGCGGGCACACGCTTGGTTCTGTCCTAGACCTCGGGAGTGAGGATGCAATCATTGCGCTACTGTAACAGTGTTTCGGTTAATGAGTTGGAGTGGTGTGGTGACGGGTAGCTTAGGTAGGATAGAGTGAGGGCGGTTGGGCTCCGGCGGATGGTCCCGAATACCTCATATCCGCCAGAGCATAATTGTGGCAACCTGTAAAAGCGCCTTCGACTCAATCCATTCTGCTACCAACGGCGAAGGGCAAAGTGGGATTCATCGGCGACTAGGGTATTATCAGTCGACCAAAGTGCATTACTACTTCCTTAGATGGAATCCACAAAAAGGGGGAATAAGTATCGAAGGCTAAGAAAACATATGAGAAGAGTACCACGTCGAGATGCCCAGACAAACATCAAATGTCTGTAGCACGATACTAACACCACCGACTAAGAAGAAAAGTAGGTGTCCCCGCCCGATCCGCCCCCATGCCCTGTGGTAGTTGTGGCAATTAATCCATTACCAACGCCCTCTGCGATCGGAAGTACTTGTTTCTTGGCTCCAAAGTTTTCATGCAAGCGCGCTACCCGAGAGCACTTTGGCAACATCATCGGCGATTGCGAGGTCCAAGACCGCCGTCCTGATGACAGGGGCACGTTTAAGCTTCCTCGACATCGTGATCCTGCTGCAATTGACTGCTCTGCTCTCTCTGCATCCGGGCCTCAATCTCTTTGAGCTGGGATTCGCGGGCGAGCAACTCCTGCCGTTTCTCATTGATCTCACGCTGTACCTTGACTTCAATCTCGCGCAATTTCTCCTCCTCACGGCGGAGTTGCTCTTCCTTCAGGCGGACAGATTGGCTGGCGAGATCTTCGGGGTTCATGGACGAGTCCCTGCGCATGGGTCAGTTAGGTTACATGTGGCGATTGCCTAGGAGAAACGTACGGTGCAGCACCGCCTTCGACAGTCTTGCTAAGCTTCTCGGTACGGTAGTTCTCGTATAGGAAATCATGCGTTATCTCCTTCAGGTCGGCAAGATGGCTGTGGAGAAGGGCGCTTCGTACGGCCAAGAAGTCTGAATGGCGGGGGTTGTCCACCTCGACGATACCCCAGGGGTATTGCCGGGCGCGCACCCGTCGGCCGTTGACCTCGACTACTTCCTCAGATCCCACAATGGCGAAAGGCATCAAACCACGGAGCTCGGCATTTTCCTCGACTGTGTCTTCGTCGTCCTCTTCAATGTCGTAGGGAAAATTGTATACGGGGATGCGGTAGTGCTCAATATCCTCCATGACAAGTTTCTTCGACTCGGCCAGCTCCGCAGGGGTGAGCGAGTCAGCCTTGCCAATGACGGGGATAACGTTGACACGTGGTGATAGGCGCTTCATAAGCTCGATATCGAGTTCGCGGAGGCTAGCGGATGTTAGACTGATTCCCTGCGCAACGCGAGTAGGACTGACCCGTGGCCCGTTGGTGTGATGAAGTAGAGGAGGACGTGGATACGATTGTCTCGGAAGCGCGGGTTACGCTTGATACGCGACTCCTCGGCAAGAATATCATCGTACTGCCTCTCCAGGTAACCGACGATCTCTGAGAAACTGCGACGTGGTAAGCCCATGTTGTCCCACGCTCCAATGTGCCTGCCTACCTGGCCTCGTTGTCAATCTGGTCGCCGAACCCGGGCGTGTCAACAATAGTGAGCGAGATACGGGTACCTTCTTCGTCGAGTTCTAATTCTGACACAATTCGAATCAGCAATGCATTCTTCGTTTCTCATTGAGACGGAGCGTGGTGCTGGGGTCCACTTACCAACCGTGATGGGCTGGATCTTCACGGCCTCCTCGACGTGTGCGGTAGTCGGGTCATCAGAGTCCTTGTGCTGGAGAACCTTCTTGCCGCAGAGTGTGTTCACGAACGTGGTTCGGCCTAGTAGAGCGACGGTCAGTTTGAAGCTCGGCGGAGAAGTCGTCGCGGGCACCTACCTGTGCCTGAGGCGCCGCAGACCATCAGGCAAAACTGGATTCCCTTCTTGACATTCTTCTTCCTGCGGGTCTTGAGCATCTGGTAGAATGTTAGCGCGCGCCCAGTGAGCTGTCGCCGGCGTGGCAGACGTGGACAGGCGAGGCGTCGAGTGGTGCTGGTGGAAGGGGAAGGGTGTCGTGGAGAAGCGTACAGAAGACATGGTTGGCTTTGAGCGGATGGATGGGTACGGGCTCGCTGAAGAGGTGGCTGTGGGGGAGGCGGGAGCGGACACGAAGATGAATTGACGCGCTCGTGAGTTGGACAGTTGTGGTTGCGGGTAGTGTTGAGATGTCGTCGATGAAATTTAGGACGTTGGCAACAGCAGCTGCGCGATGCAAAGGGGCTCGCTAACGGCTGCCACCCCGGCCGCTGCTCCCAATCTCGGCCGCGGCCACCTGGCGCGCTTTCGACGCTGCTGTGCGACACCTGGCCGGCACGCTGTACGGAGCACTGTGCAGACAGCCAGCTGGTCGACATTTTCATCAGCGTTATTGATGGCCGAGCAGGCCAATCCGTGTGGTGCCCGTCAGTTTCTGCACCGTGTTTCAATTGGCGGACGCGAACATGGAAACCGCCAAGGCCAGCACTTCCCGAACGGGAGGAGCGATTGGGAGCAGGCGACTACCCGAATCCCTCCAGGCGGCGATATGGGGCCATTGTTGTCGTTGTTTTGTTCAGTTGCTACGCTCGACCCCCTTGCAAGGCGAGCTCGATGCTACGGCTCCGTTCCAGCCACGTCCTCTGCTACTACTCCCGATTTACCAATGCCAAACCAGGATCCAGTATCGCGATGCGGGAAGCTCCCACTCTGCCCCGCTAAACCGACTAGGCCTAAACAAGCTTAGCCCACGGAAGCTTGGGCGCATCATGTCGCTGGCGGGGGCCTGTGGACTCACGCCTCACACGCTTCCATTGCACACTCGAACGCAGCGTCGGCTGTGAATTTATTGCTTTATTGCTACACTGGTACTGAGTGCCGCTCATCGTTGAGCTATGGAGGTAGAATGACGCATCCCTCCGCGACTACGTCCGCGCCTTTCGGCCTGGCCACCGCAAAACACGTCCTCCCCCACTGCACACCCTTGTCCCGCAGTTGACGTCTGCTAACCTCTCAGAACGAACCGCCCCTGCTTGGTGGACCTTTCACGGTTATCCAGCACCCAGACATGAACACGCGGCCGATTCTGGATTCGTCGGCTGGGCCTCATGCCCTGTCTGCCTCTTTCAACGCCGACAGTACGTGCTTCTCGGTAGCAGTCGAATCGGGCTTCCGCGGTAGGCATTGCGATACTAGGTCTTCGAACTACGACTGAACGCTACAGTGTTCGACTCGGTTTCTGGCCACCTCAAGCTTGCGCGAGGTACAGTATCCCTCTCAACTCGCATACCTTGATGTTAACGGAAGGTAGAGGTCGGTGGCGGCATCGGCTACGTAGAATTGCTCGAGACTACCAAGTACATCGCTCTGGTCGGGGGAGGGAAGTCGCCCAAGTTTCCACAAAACAAGGTGTGCCCCAAGGACTCCGACTGGGTAGTCATCCATGCTGAACGATACAAGGTCCAGATATGGAACGACGAGGCCGAGCGTGTCGCTACAAGCATCGAGTTCAAGGCCCCGGTTCAGCGCGTACGCATCTCCACAACACACCTCGTCGTCGCATTACTGAACAGGGTGGGGGTATACAAAATGAGAATGCCACCGGACAAGATCGCCGACTTCGAGACGGTCAAGAACCCGTATGGTCTATGTGCCATGAGCAAAGGTGTCGTAGCATTTCCGGGCAGGACGCTTGGCCAGGTCAAGCTCTTTGATTTTGCGAGCGGCAACGTTAGTATCATACCTGCACACGAAACTCCACTACGAGCCCTGGCCTTGACTGCCAAAGGGGACATGGTCGCCACGGCCAGCGAGCAAGGCACTTTGATCCGTCTGTGGTCGTTCCCAAGCTGCACCAAGCTAGCAGAGTTCCGTCGTGGAGTAGACCCATCCGTCATCTTCTCTTTAGCCTTCTCACCACTCGGGTCAATGGTGGCAGTAACGTCAGACAAGGCAACGTTACACATCTTCAATCTTCCCTCGGGCACCGCAGGCCAGACCCCCGAAGCCGAGGAGAAGACGCACAAATGGGGCCTCTTGTCCAAGCTTCCTCTGCTACCCCGGCACTTCTCTGATACCTACTCGTCCGCGACGACAAAGATCGAACTCGGCGAGGAGCCAGAGGGCCGGGGACCCCACTCCAAGTCTGCCACCTTCAACGCGGGAATCCCAGGAGTACCCGGCGGCAAACCTACACAAGGTCTGATCGGCTGGCTGGACGATGAAACGCTCATTGTCATCAGCGCGGGTCAGGACGCGCCGTGGGAGAAGTTCAAGGTTGCTGTTGACGACACCGGAAAGAGAGTCCTCACAAGGGAGGGATGGAAAAAGTACCTTGAGTCGTGATCTTACTCACCTTTCTTGCTCTATCGCCTCATTTCCACTACGCACGGAGTTTTTGGATACGGGAAGGGACATAGCATGGTTTGGGTTATGGATTGCTTAGGATGCATGCACTTGGAGTTAAAGGTTCGTGCAACAATTGCTCTACTCTGTGACGAATTAACTCCAAAGGTATACCACACCTAGACTCAGATGACGTTTTGTTAAAGAACATAGCTTTGATTCTTGTTTCCTGCGTACATAACCTTAGAGCGTAGTTTCGGGCAGTGTGCCCATTAGTCACGGCTTCAGTTTGAAACCTGCTATCAGGTTGATACACATACATAATGGATTCGCATCTCCGATGAATATCACGTCTCGGACAAGATAAATAGCATTCACAGTAGCCTATACTATGCCGGCAGTGGAGGGTATAAAACCATGCAGATTCGCAAAACGCGCACAAAACACCAACAAAACCCCCACCTAGTCCTTGCGGTACTGTACATTTCAACGGTACTATAGAAAGTATCCCCTGCCGCTCCTTCATTGCGCTGCGTCATCTTTCCTTCTGTAGCTAGTACATGGTAAACGTCAGCACTAACCATTCACCTCGGGCCGTTGCTCGCCGGGTTTCCGGTCTTGGTGATGAGGCCGGAGAAGAACGACATCAGTTTGTCGTTGTCCATCTTGGGGTCTTGGTCGTTTGCCGGGGGGCTCGAGGGGGAGTCGGGTTCGGATGTGCGGTTGGCCTCTCGGTCCTGCGTTGCGTTAGTTATCTCTGTGGAATTTCCACGTAGCATCTAGGTAGCTTACTTGTAGCCTCTTGACCATCTCGTCGGCGTTGACCTGGATACCGCCCATGTTGAACTGCACAGGGCCAATGTGCTCTTCTACAACACCTGAGGCGTCATCTGCCCACGTCCTGTACGCCGGGTCGTCTTTCTTGCGCGCGGCTTTGACTTTGGCCTCGTTGTCGTCTTCGCGCCGGAGGACGTCCAGGAGGCCGAGTTGCTCGGTGAGGAACTTTTGGGCGTCTTTGCTGGACACTTCGATGCCGTTTGTTTGTTTCGAGTTTAGAGTGGTGAGTGGGTAGTCGGTTTCAGGGTTGCGAATTGTTTCTTCGTAGATGGAGGTTGCTGAGCGTGCTTCTTCTGATTCCATTGGCGATTGTTCAGGACCACCGTTCTCTGCAGGAGTTTCGGAAGGCGCCTGTCCGTTGGTGACGGGTTTCATGTGGCTTGGAATGTCAATGTCGACAGCCCAGTTGTTGCTTACGCCCTCGACATCAAAGCCCTCTCTCAATATCCGGATCTTGGCCCAAGAATCCCAGTTTGGCGGTACTAGCACTCGGTCACGATCCGTTACGTTGTGTTTGAGTTGCTTCTGTTTGAGTAACGATTTGATGCCCAGCGTCGAGTGGATCAGAGTCTGGAGGGATCCAGGGGCGGATGGCATAGTGTAGACCAAACTCGCGCCGTGTTTGAGCAATATAGTTCGGAGGTATTGTAGAACAAAATCGAATTCGTCCTCCTTCCAGCCACGTTCTTTTTCTAGAGCTTCGATCTTATCGGCATTCTGGCAGACGACGCAGAGCGGAATGCCCAGCGGTTCGTCCCATTCTCCACGTCCCATGGGTATTTTTACATGGTCAATCCCACTGTTTCCTGAGGCTTCAGAGCCACCGCCACCGCCACCGCCACCCCGGCCTTTGTCCTGCAAAGTGGAGATGTTGTCTTCCAGCACTTCCTTCGATGCGTCGTCCAGCGAGAGGATCAACGACCGCAGAACACGGATCCAGTCACGCAGCTGCCGTATCCAGAGCCACGGATGATTCCAATCAAGGAGGATCACCACTAGCATGTGTGGCAGCGTGCGTGGGTTGAGGTAGGGTTTGATCAAGGGCGTGAAGGACGGCGAGGGATGTGCGAGTAGGTAGAGGGAGAGGCGGGCGAGTGTGTCTAGTCTGGTTATCTCTACTGTTGCTGTTACAGAGGACTGGAGGCGACGCTACCCTCGTGATCGGTGTCGAGCACGTCCTGGTACGTGTACCCGAGCGCAAACTGGTTCGCGACTGGCGGCTTCCTTCCGCGGTCTGGCGGTCTCCGGTTGCTTGCCGGATCGGTCGAGACCGACTCCAGAAACTCTCTCTGTGACTCCGGCGTGCCTCCTAAGTCGCCCGTTAGTGCTCAACTCGGCGTTCACTTTGACCGCATATGCGCACCTAGTATGAGTAGACTCTTCTCCGGCAGCCTTTTCCCGCTCGAGAAGTTGTCCAGCATAGGCTTCCATATTTCCTCTTTTTCCTTGTCCCTACTACCGGGCCTGTCCCCAGCCGTTCGCCCAGGGAAGTTGGAGGTTCGACGTGCGCTCGTCATTTGCGGAGGAGCGTCGGGGGGTTGCACGCGTTTGCGGAGAGTGGCAATGGGCGTTGCGGCGGGAGGGCGACTGTTGCAGGAAATGCCAGACACTAGACAGGAGACGCCATACAGGAGCGCGCAGCGGGGTGTTGTCGGGTGTGGAGGTGGATCAGTTTCACGGGGAGCTTTGGCTGCAGGGATCCATGCCAAGACCTCTGTAACTAACTTTTTGGCGATTTCCAAACCGCCAGCGCCTGTGCGCCCGAGGCCTGTACCTCTGCACAGTTGTTTCTACTAGCAGGGGCCAGTGAATGAGCGACTGGAAGCTTGCTTGCTCGAGGGCAGACTCAAACAAACAATAGCAACAGCTTGATTGGAGCTCAGGACGACCCCTCCTTGCCACCTTTCGCACAAGTTCACGCGATATATAAGCCCTACCTCCCACGCCCCACGACACTCACTACACATCACCGCACCACAAACTTTTCCACCATCCGACATACAGCCATACGACCATACCAAATACCACCAAACCACTTACCGTTACACCTCCGTCGTCCGCAGTTTCTTGAGTCCTGACTTACTTTCTGCTGCTGCACTACACCGCCGTCATGAACGTGATACGCTCGATCCAGAGGCTCAACAAACGAGAGCTGGAAGAAGGCATATCCACCGAAGCATCATGGCATACCGACTACCGCGATACAGCCTTCATCTACATTGGCGGACTACCCTTCGAACTGTCTGAAGGCGACATTATCACCATGTTCTCCCAGTACGGAGAGCCTGTGTGGGTAAAACTGGCGCGAGACAAAGATACCGGCAAGTCACGTGGGTTCGCTTGGCTCAAATATGAGGATCAGAGGAGCTGTGACTTGGCCGTGGACAATCTCGGCGGAGCTACTGTCATGGATCGCATGTTGAGAGTGGATCACACGCGCTACCAAGCGCGGGACGACGAGGACATGCGCGACAACACCATGGGAGATGTCGACGAAGAGGCGCCAGAGAAGCGTCGGGCAGAGAGTGAGAGTGATTCTGATGAGGATAGACCGATGCTGCGGCAAGAGGTGGAGTTAGAGAAGCTGCTTCACGAGCTTGATGATGATGACCCAATGAAGGATGCAATGGTGAAGAAGAAGCAGGAGGAAGTCGATGTTGCCGTGGAGAAGCTGAAGAAGAGCAAGAGGAAGGAGAAGGAGACGGCGAAGAGACGTGCTGGGCGCCACCGGAGGTAAATCCTTCTGACAGTACACTGCTATCTGATAGTACATCAAAAGTTCTCCTACAACCTCACGAAGTCCCAACATATCCAACGTACTAGATGGGACGATACGCAACCCAGAACTAGTTTACTCTGCAACCTCGTTACTCTTATCGATCCTCCTTCCTATATAGCAGCGCATACTCTGGACCCTGTCGTTCCACCCTTTCCGAGTGTATCCTATATTGACAAGACTCGACGGAACGTACATGACTTCACCGCGGCAATAAGTGTTCCTTTTCACCGTTAGCCTCTGTCCTTAACTATACAGATTAGAAGAGCAGAATGGGAAGGCTTACTTGAAGAGGTAACAGTAGAACGAAAAGTCTGGTTGGATGTTGAATAGAATGGACGAGATACCCTCACTACGCAAGCGCTGTCAGTCAAGACGAAGAGAAGGGGTAGTAAACGATGGGGTCATGTCGGTGACCGTGCGAGTTGAAAGGAGTGGTCACATACGCGACTTTGCCCACGCATAGACCCATGGCGTTACGGGGCGCGTAGCTGTGGCGATCACCGTTGAACCAGGTGTGGTCGTAGACGTGAACCTAGACAGTACACGTCAACATAGTGCTAGGTGGTAGTGAAAGGGGGTCGGGCAGCTTGCCAGGAAAGCCCCTGGATCGACAGCCGAATTAGTGGGCAGTTGGCTGGGATCTGGCTCCGGGAAGACGACGTCTGTGAGGTCGACCTCCATGGGGCGGTCACCGAGCTCGATGGTTGTACCGTTTGCCCGGTGGAGGGTGAGGCTTGTGGCGAGGCCGGAGAGCGCAAGAAGCGTTGAGAGTAGAGTGGGGAGACGCATAGCTGTAGACTGAAGGTGTGTTTTGGAAGAGCTGTGTGGCAGAAGAATGAAGGAAGAAAGCGGACAGGCAGGAACTGCGGAGACTTTATCATTGCGTGGGCTGGAGTGGAGTTAGGGGACAATAACGATGTCCCGGTACGCTAGACTGAGCATGCATGACAGAAGATAGCGCAAGTACAGATATCTCGTCAATTTTCACCGAAATAATCCATTGGTATTCTTGATTCGCGATTGTTGTTTGATAGTGCACGTAACAGGATGCTTTATCCAGATTTCTGGGACACATTATCGAGTTTGTGGAACTGCGCATAACACAAGACGATGCTTGTAGATTAGCATGGTTGCATGCTGAAACTCTGCAGAATAACTTTTGCTGTTCAAATACCGTCTTGCTGTCCACACTAGTTAAGAAGCTAGTCTGTGGCCTGGGTATATACGTATCATCCGCGGATAAAGCAAACACTCCCGTGAACTCATATAACGGCTGCACCCCATTGCTATATTCCACCATCATCCATTCACTTGTAAGACTCCAGCTGTTCCTCAGTCCATTCCCACAACCGCTCAGCCAGCTCCTCATCACTCGAAAACTTCGTGTCCCGCGTACGAATCCCCACCGGCTGGAACATACCCCCCGCAACCCTCTGGTCCTTCCCAATCCGCGCCGTAGCCGCCCAGCACGCATTGTAAACGCCCTCCTGCACCGGGATATTTTGCCCAAAAGTCGCCGTTTTCAACCAAAGCCTGTCGCCAAACAGCTGATCCTCGACCAGCCCCGTTAAGGCTATACCCGGATGTATCGCGATGCTCGCGAAGTTTGGATACCGCTTCGCGAGCAGCTTTGCGTACAGCATCATTGCCAGTTTGCTCTGCGCGTAGCGGAGCCACTTCGATCCCAAGTCGAGGTTCTCCTGTGGCGTTTTGAGGTCGCTGAACACGATGCCGTCGTTTGGGAGGAATTGCTATGCATTGGAGGACAGGAGAACGATGCGGGCATCTGCTTCCGTCGCAAACGTCTCCTCTAAAGCGGGAAGTAATATCCTGATGAGCAACGCGTGTGCGAGGAAATTGATCGCAAACTGGATCTCGTAGCCGTCTTTGGAGAGGCCGGTGGTCCGCCCATGGTGCCTGCGTTGCAGATTAGGACGTCGATGCGCTCGGTTTTGGAGAGTATCTCTTTCGCAGCGGCTTGAGTTGATATGAGGGAAGACTGGCCAGTGGTCACAGGGGATGAAGGAGAATATAGTGGATGGACTGAGTGCTTGGGCCTCGTCGATGACTTCGTTTGCGGCTTTCGTGTTTCTACCTGTGAAAAGGAGGTGGGACGGAGCATGCTTTGAGAGTGTCAAAATGGTCTGTTTGCCCGATCCTGCAGTTCCTGTTATAACGTTAACCATTGTATCAGCCGCAATGTGCAGCAGACTCACCGCCTGTGATGACAATCACCTTACTCGCTAGGTCAGGAATATCTTTAGCAGGGTCATAGTCAGTTTTAAGTACCATTGTGCTAGTTGTGATCGATGAACAATATTAATCAGTTCTACAGAGGTTAAAACTTATACGTTAGTGGTCTTCCATCGTGACCAGCTGGCACGGCTTTATACGGCAGACACCGCTCGACCGCGCGTCTCGCTCGTATTTTGGATGCAGCTGAATACCAGTGGACGCGCTTCCTTCGAAAGGCGCATGAACGGATACGGACGCTATCTTTATAGCGTCCGACTGTATCTGCCTGCTGCTTGATTGAATGGAAAATCACCATGTCAGTTAAACAGCGTTCAGCGAGATCGCCCACTCACTATGGGACCGCAAGATGAAGGTATCCGACGGATTAAGCTGTACCATCGGTCTGCCATTGTCCTAATCGGAACATGGTTTCAGAGTGTTGTTCGACTACCTACCTACTAAACGCTCTCGTGAATCTGTGATGGTGATATAAATTTGGAGGGCTTCTGACTGAACCGATCATCTGTCCAAGAGATGATGATTGCACGTAGCCATCTACCACCCCGCCGGCACTCGGCCTTGCAACTCCAGACTCGCCTCGATTCTCCGGGCCAACTTCATCTGTATCAGCCATGATAAGCCGGCTTAGAGTGGAACCAATCGATGATATGTCGGAGGTCGGAAGTGTTGAGATCTCTGCTAGGCACCCCAGGTGCGTAGTCGAACTCTTCGAGCGCAGTCGCGAGCACCGGCTCCCTCCATTCCTGGACCTTGTCCCTTAGCCCACTCGTGATAACCTTTCTGACTGCTTCATTTCGCTGCGATCCGTCGTTGTAGAAGCTGTCTCGGTACCGCATCAGGATGACATGAAGGAACTCTCGCTGCAGTCTCATATTTTGTTGGATGTATTTCAGACCGGACTTTTTGGTCTCAATATCGAATGGCTCCAAGACAGGCAGTTCATAAAGCTCACCACTGACATCCTGCTTCTTGAACTCGACCCAGACGAAGCGGGGGGCTTCCTCATCCGGGGCAAATAGTATTGATCGTCGAAACATGGAATTGGAACCATTGGGTGGTGGGCGGTGCTCATCGGAGAAGTTCTGGACATCTTTGCAAAGTATTTTGTGCTCTTTCCAGCTTTGCTTCTGGCATGTGGTGGAGCAGTAGTGCACCTGTTTGCATCCACCGCATCGTTGTGTCCCAGGCTGCTCACACATCTCACAGAGGTTCGTACTTGTCGCCATAGCTGATAGTGATTGAGATTGTTGATACTTGAAGTATGTTGACCGGTTTCGAGGTGGGGTTGATGGTTGTTAGCTGAGCGGTACAAGTGGGGAAGAGCTCAAACGGCGACGGCGTTCCCATGAATAAGTGAGCTGAGCTGTGTGCGACTAGTATCTATGCACAGACCATTGTGACTATGACGTATGTTATATTGTCCGAAGACAGGTACACATATACTACTCATGAATACAATTATCGATGCCGTGTCACAGCACCGACCAACATTGCTTTAGTCGGCATCCACATCCGTGGTCATGTTCTTGTCAGCTCTGTTCTTTCACTTCTTCTTTCCTCTCCGACTCAAAGCCTCACTATCTTTATCACCCCTGGTTCCCTCTTTCCTTTCCAACCCGTCTACGATACCACTTACAGACTTCCTAGTTCCAAGAATGATAACTCCTGATCACTGAGTACGCTTAGCTTTCCGCTTCTTCCACTTCTTTGAGAATCGAGGCTTGGCTGTCGTCTGAGTTCTTTTCAGTATAGATAGAATCTGACGATTCGGTGTGGCCAGTACCTGCGACTTCATCTGAGGACCACCAGCCTTCAGGCCTACTAGTAGATGTCTGTGCTGTCGTATGTGATGCATCCACAGAGCCTGTTGGAGAGTCTGCCATTGTGCGAACCGGAACCTTCGCCGCGGGGGGAGGGAATTTGGTCGTAGGTTGAGTAGGGGAGGCCTGTCGCTCAACAGCGGCAGCATAGCTCGACGTAGGATATGGTAATCTGCTCAGTTGTGCAGACATAGACTGCGGATTCGGTACATCCCCGGGATTTTCGGTGAACGACATTCTCCTCGTATTTTGGCTGAACTTCTTTGCCTTGAACAGCGTTGGGCTAGAAGAACTCTCATCTTCTGCGTCGTCGCCCTCGGGGCCGGGAAGGGCGCTGGACTCGAGAAGGAGACCTCTGGAGCGACCTGGCAAACGGAGCTGCCTCTCTTTTTGAGGCTCCACAACGCCGTTTAAGGTGCTTGTATATTCATCTAGTGCTTCGAAAACATGTGGAAAGACTAGCTGATCGACAGACTGCGCCCATAGGAAGTCAAGATGCTCATAGTGCGGAATCTCCTTTGCGACGGTATGTCTTGGCAATTCTTTCAACATGACATTGATGTCAACCAGACTATCGGAGCCCCCATAGACGAGAACAATGGGTGTCTTGATATTCCGGGTCGGGAACTTGGCAACCTTGTAGTACTTGCTTCTGTTGGAAACGATCGGATTTGGTGCCTCATCGTCGTACATTTGGAACACACCATTGCGAATAATCTGAAACCAATGGACCACACTCTTGGTGGAGGTGTAAGAGTACAGGTGTGGATACGAAGCAAGTTTTTGATGCGGAGTAATGTTGCTTGCAGTCCACCCGAAGAGGAATTTGAGAGCAGCGTCAATCAGGCGAATGAATATGGGAGGGTATAGTATTGACTGCCACATCGTTGCTGACCCCAGAATAGCGCGGCGACCAAAGGCCAAGAAAAGGACATTTGGTGAAGCTTTCACGAATGAATCGACAATTCCAGACGTGAGTCCTTTCGGAGACATAGCTGGAGCCAGTGCGATGAACACATCAATCTTGTCGTTCAATGTCGGATGGATAGAGAGAGCGGCGAAGGCTTGCGCAGTACCCTGAGAAAAGCCTATATAGGATAACGACGGCTGGTACGTTGTGCTCAAGATATAGGCGATCGAATCCGGAATGTCATGGAACGCGAACTGGTCCATGCTAAAGTTCCAAAATTCAGGAGACGTCGGGGCAGTATGTATACACTTCTTCGAGTACTTGTTGCCGCGATTGTTACCAAGCTACCATTTGTTAGCCTAAGTAACGGCCGACAGGTCCATCAAGAAAGGCGAGTAACTCACCCACACATCATAACCCCGGTCCACCAACTCGAATGGGAGACATCTCTCCTTTTCCGTAAGACACACCCAGACTTCGCTGTTCATGAGCAGTCCGTGATGTAAATACACAACCTTCTTCTTGATACCGCCCTTGCCAGGCCCAGCATTGACTCGCACATGCTCTTCGCCTCTCCTCCAGCCAAGTCTGTGTAGGCCAAGCAAATAGCCGTCGCCCGTTTGTACAATGTGCTCCTCGGCGTAGTAGCCTTGGATCTCGCAGAGCTCGGTGAAATCAGAGGCGTTGGCAATCGACGACCATTCCCGCTTGGTCTTCTGCCGCGAGCGGCGCGAGGATGGGGACGAAAGGTTCTCGAACAGGCGTCGTGTGATGCGGTAGCAAAAGTGTATTATGGGCGTCGGAAGCGCAAGCGTAATGACGGCGATGGTTGACTCGAGGACAATGAGGCCGACGGAGAGGAGCAGCGCGAAGTACTCTCGCAGGTGGAGGCGTGACAGAAAGGGGATATGGAGCGCCATTCTAGACAATGGACTGGCGCAGGAAAGGCTCAAGGAGGCCGTCGAGGATGCAGACAGGAGCAGTCAGCATGGAGCGGCGGCGGAGGCATGGTCGGGATGGGTTGACGTTATGGCGCATCCATCTAGTTCCCCCAGTGCGCATGTGATCACCGGTGGACATAGCTCGCCGGAGTATCCTCGGCCTTGGCATCGGTCCGCCGAGGGGAAGGGCAGGTTTGACAGTGACAGCTTCGGCGCCAGGACGCCCACCACGCCGGCTCCCCATGCATCGGTGACCAGACGCTTTGTGCATTCTCCACGCACTGGAAGTCGGCCTATATTACGTCGTCTTCGAGAAGGTGGTCACCATGCCACAGTCGTGCAAGGACATACGTAGGTTCTTTCCCAGGACAGAATGCCGTCTCATCTTGCGCAATCTGTGGCTGTCATCGCCGGTAGCACTGACATTGACACTATCTAGGTGCCGCACTGGCCTTCTGTCTGCAGAACTCTGACTGCATTATGGTACGATGGCGCCTCGGCTATCCCATGACTTCCGCGGTCTCCTCTCACACGCCTCCAGGTCGACCGCAACTCTCCGGGAGACTGTCTACGACCGCCGTTGAAATACTCGTTACCGACCCAATGTCAAAAACTGCAGAAAGGGTACGCTGAGTGCAAGAAAGGCCAGATAGATATGCGAAAACGGTTCCGCGGCAATCGTCCGATTGCTGTTGCTGGACAACTTGAAACGGGCGCGTTCGGCAAGGGACGGGCGATGGAAGATGAGAAACTGGGTACGATAGAAGAGAAGGGTTACATGCTTTACGCGGGGCGGTCGAGTACTGGTAGCAACGCTACAAAGGAAGAGGATGACCCGGAAGCTGGAAATGGCAACAAATAGGCGCAGACATCAACGATTCCAAGCAGAATTGGGCGCACAAGGAGGATAGCATATGCCGCCGGCACACACCGGAAACCGCTTGAGAAACAGCAGTTGAACTACAAAAGCGGAATCCGCATGCCCAAAGCAGCGGAGTCGGTATGCGCCAAAGCAGCGGAACCGCGCGTCGTCCCAACCTGGGGAAGAGACTCTGAATGGCAACCCCTCTCGGATTTGTACGCTCGCTGTACACTACGACAGTCAGACGACATGTATTATACCAATGCCAGAACTTTTAAGAAGACCGTTACTATGCTGCTATGATACTTGTGACAGAAGCTATGGGCCGGGGACAACACTCCGACCCATCTCTCGCACCATAGCATCGTCTAGAGCGTCCTCTTCATGTTCCATGATAATCCACCGAAGCACCATACATATGGCATAAGAGTAATACTAGCCACAGGACTACTAACATGCCCGAATCACTCTCACCGGTTCCGGTCTCGACCTCCAATTTTCCTTCGAGTCACAATCGCTATTGGACTTCCCTAACAAAATAAGCACCAGTCGCACTGGTGAACTTCATCGGAGTCATACACAAGGACTGATATCACACGACCCTAACGGCCATATGCAGGATAAATTCCACGTTACATCCCCACAGGCCTCAATAGAATGCACAGTTACTTATTACTCATTCGAGCGGCGATTATCACAAGATCCTTTCTGCAGACTACTCATTTGCCCTTCGCAACCCCGGCATATGCGGCGGTCCCGAGCCACCGTCACGGTTGCCTACAACACACCCTATCTATAGCCCCTGTTCCTCTACCCTCCGTCGGCGACCCCCGAGAACCCGGACATGAGTTCACCCCTGCTTGTAGCACACGCATTGCATTACAACGGGCGCGCCGATATCTACCTACTACGCACCCCATGCTATCGTCTATGCTTCACCAGAAAAAGTAATTTGTTGGGGCGCCAAGCATGAGGACTCGTTGTAGCGAGAACATGATGGTGTGCGCAAGGCACACTCTGTAATCAAACTAGGCGTGAAATCTACCCTGAGGATTACGCATTATTGCCATATGGAGGTCTGAGGCTGTCCCAGAGTTGCTCAAACGTCTGTACCGTGCCTGAATGACATTTGCCCTCCTAGTACCAACCCGATACGCCAGGCACACATGTAGCTTCCTGAATCTCGAGTCTCTTAGGCCGATTTCCAGCTAGGAGAAAGGCCTGATGGACAGGACTGCCTATGTAGTCTGAATATAGGCAGGCAAGCTGCTATATGCCTGACGAGGCGACCAGGAGGCAGCCGTATCTCGCGATCCTTACCCTCTTCTGGCTTGTAAGATTAGAAGACGTTTGTGGTACGCGAGTAGTTCCAAAGGACGCTACCAGGGCGAGTCTCTAGCGAGGGGCACCGTAATCATACAGTGAAGCTGGCAGCAGGGCGAGTCAAAGGGCGTCAGCTAACGATGAGCCCCACCAACACTGCCTCTGCATCTCTTGTGGCCGGCCGTCAAAGAGTTCAAAACTCATAGCTGACTATCGATAGCAGTTAGGCGGCACACCACCAGAGTTTCGCTTACGGGAGAAAGGCCGTTGGAATTTGCGGCTGGGTTACCGCTGTCAGGCCAGGCTGTCAGGGCGGATATCAGGGCGGGGACGCGGGACCCAGCGCAGACAGACGCGGTGAAAATCATCCGCGTGGGAGATCGATGGGTTTCGTACCTGCCTGATTTGGGGGTTGATAGCGATTAGATAAGATATATCCGAAACATCACCGGACGGCACCGCGAGCTTTAGCAGCTCTGTTGCTTCGTTGCACCGCCCACGCATTTCAGGCCGCGGTGAGGTTCCATGAGTGTAAATTTAACGAACTGAGCAGCTCACCACATCGTCGGTGGCGATTGCGATCGTGGCTGTTCCAGTAAATCCGCAGTCGAGCGAACTGACAAGGCAATCTGTTCGTCCGCCTTCACCAGGTACGCGGTGCAAACGGAAGACCCAACGGAACACGCACACCTCGTGGGCACTGCAAGGGCGATGCATGCATAAGGCCCAGTTCACCGCAAGGCAGGCGGAGCCTAACTCGACGAGGGCGGCGTCACGCATCGCTGGATTCCGAATCCCCAAGTCCCGTTTTTGGACTTCGGAGATTTGGCGGGGCGCGGTAGCGGGAGGCAAAACCACCGATGCAGATAGATGTGGGGGAGTTCTAATTTGGAAATTCGTGGCTTTGAGCTGTTGTGTCTTGTCTTTTCTTGTCTTGTCTTGTGTTTGTCTTGTGTTTGTCTTGGATGGGGTGGGATGGAAAGGAAAGGACATGAGACGGGCAGTTGGCTAAAGCAGGCAACAGCAGCGCCGGTGAAGCTGCACGCTGATGAGCATGAATGCAACATCACGCACCACGCATCAGGCACAGTGCGCGTCCCTTGGTCCTCCTCTCCCCTTATCCCCGCGCAGCGCAGCGCACTTTCCTTTCCCCTCATCTCACGGTCCGGCGCAAAAGCGTAGACGGCCGCCCGCGCGTGCGTGCGCACAGAAGTGCAAGTCCAGGCGCATTTCCATCGCCCGGCTGCACACGAGACGGCGCCATGACGCCACAAGCGATACGATACGATCCCGCCGACCGCCCAGTGGCGCGCTGACCGAGGGGGGAGAAGGCGGGAGACTAGGTGAGACAGGGCGGCCGGGTGAGCTTACTACATGCTGCTTTGCAAGGCGAGCGGCCGGCCGCGTGGTGAGCTTTGCGCCTTGCCATGTGCAGAATAAGAACTCCACGGTAGGCGCAGTAAGCGGGTGCAAGAGTGGTGTGGAGTGGGGGAGTCTTGTTGGGAACATGTCGCGCGCACTAGGATGTGAGGCTTGAGTTGGGCGTGCATCGAGGTTCGACAAGAGGGCGCGCAGTGCATGTAAGCTTAAGTTTTACCTCGACTGTAGGGCGGGCGGGCGGTGCACTGATCGCGAGGTGGAGGCACAGTAGGATTCAGCATGACAGGCGAAAGCTTGAACTCCACAGATATATTGTATATTGATGAGAAAAGAAAGAGGTGCAACTAAGGGTAAGGGATGGGTGCGCGATCACCGTGGGGTCCGGAGATGCGCTGGGTTATCTACATGCAGTGACACTTGAACGCTCGAGATGCGACGCTATGCTTGACAAGAGACTCCCCTGGCGTGCCGACCGCCAATATAAGTGTTGGACGAAGAAGAGAAAAGAACGTCGAGTGAGAGAATGCAGTATGAAAGACAGGAAGCCAGCTCCCCTAAAGCACAACTCAAAGATAACTGATAAAGGAAATGCGCACCATAGTCTGATATACGAACTCGATCCAACACCAGGCCTAGAGCGGTCAGCAAAGCTATCATGAGTTTAGCATCGAAGAAGTGACGAACCTTCGCTGCCCACATCGTCGGGCTTCCTTGCATCTTCACTGCGCTGTGCTACTTCCGTATGATCTCCTCTACAACACAGCCCGAGCAAATGGGGTGTTGGCAGTTCGTGTTCGTGCAAGCCGAGTTGTATGTATAGCTATTGTACGAATAACCGCAGTAGCAGCAGTACCAGCGGAACTCCCTCTCGCCTTGTGTAGTAGGATGCGTGTGATAGCCATCGTGATGGTCAGAGAAGGCGGCAAGGTTGGCGCGAGTGAGGGGGATCGAGGAGGTAGGAGTGTCGGCCGGAAGCGAGGTGAGCGACTTCACACCCTCTGCAGTGAGTGCAGTGAAGGGCGTGCTGTGCGAGGAAGTGCAGCCAAGGTTGGGAATCTGGCGTGCTTCTTCGCTGCAGTCGCTGTGGGCGTCGATGTCTGAGCCAGTGTCGGTGTGGTCTGTTTGCACAGTGCAGCACGAGCAGCGCATATGCCCGCAATGGCATTGCACCATGAGGGTTGTGCTGTGAGGGCCGTCTCCACAGCCACAACAGTACCAGCGCGCAGACATGTTCTGGTAGTGTGTTGAGGAGTGAAGTAGAATGAGATAGTTGATCTTTGTAGCTGAGAGCGGTAAGAGAGTTGAGAGTGCTGGTTTGTATAGTACAACAAGCAAAGGGAGCGCACCTGCTTCTTATAAATGCCAAAAGAGAGGGACGTGGAGGACGCGCACAAGCCAATGCAAATTGAAGAGTATGCTGAAGCGGCATACCGCACCGCCGGGCACGCCCCGTCTGAGGCCGCACACTGAAGGGCAAGCTGCCGATTTGTTCCAGGGCGGGAAGCCGTTGAAAGGGGCGTTGACCAGGATATGCGCCATAACCACGCCCATCCCGCGCCTTCATCACCGCGTGATGAATTGTAGGTGGGAATGAAGCATTACTGGTAGGGCGGGTACTTGTAATTTGGTGAAGTGCGTAGAGAAGGAGGCCCGTCGGGTCTCGCAGCCAGCGCAGAGTGGAGCGGAGGGACCGCGCTGTTGTTGTAAATGTGGCCATGCCGGTGCAAACTAGTAATAGCGTGACGTGCTAGTACGGTGAAATGCCGTCTCGTGGTCGTGCGTAACCTACGCCTAAGGCTAGCCTGATGCCTGTCAGCCTTGCTCGTGTCCTCCAGGCACCCAGGCATCAAATGCGGGCCAATGACGCCACAGATTTCATGGAAGGCATTGAAGGACCTTTGATTCGTGCTAGATCAGAGTACTCCATAGCGAATCGACGTCCGAACCGGCCACATCAGACCGGCGTAAAGCGTTCCCAGGAGTTGTACCTGCCGCTTTTTGGACTGGCTGCATTTATGTTCATAGGCCGTTTATGCTCCGAACGCGCATGTACCTGCGCCCGCCGTGTAATTAACGGACGGGGTTTATGAAAGTGAGGGTGTGATCGATATGTACCCCAGAATTGGTCCTATCTGGCGGAATACACTTGTGTAACCTATGCCTCATGGATTTTTAAGAGCCGGTCTGGTGCTGGCCGTTCGAATGAAATCGCACAAAATGAATCGAAGTCAAAACGGACTCTTGAACAGGGTATCAATTTGAATGGTTAATTGATGTTTGAATGAAAGGCACAGATTTGTCCACGAAGATATACCCCTCCAATAACCCATCATGACAACGGATGTGGCGCTCACCGAAGAGCTGAAACGAAAGATAGTTCTAAAAGACAGATAGTAATACAAGCGTAGGAAGAGTAAAGGTACGAAAACAACTCTAGAAAGCAGAAGATAACTCAACGACCAAGACTCAGAGCCCATAGGAGATGGAAGTATATAAGAGTAACCTGCCGACGGTAATGATTCGAAATTTTTGGCTGTAACATGGCGGAAAGGGTTCAGAGATGTTTGAGTGGACTAGACGTAGGTACGACGCCTCAAAACTGAAGCGTTAGAGTATGATCAAACTGTGAAGGGTGAAGCTTACCTGTTTAACGTTCCTCTGTTCTGCAATCGCTGCACTTTGGGTGTTGGCAACTCTGGCAACTGACTTGCCAGGACCCGTACGGCCCATCACCACAGGCCGAACAGTACCAAAACACCTCCCCATCAACAGGCTCAGGACCATATACGCAGCTTGCCGGGACGTGTCGCCTTTCATTGGAACTATCTTGAATTGCGTTGTGCAAGGTCAAAGCATCCGCAGTAGGCACATGCAAGATGGTTGCCTGGTAGGTGAGAAAGACCTTGGAAGGGGCGAAAGCGGCGGTAGCGAATGCGTAAGGGGTGGGGATTGCTGGGCTCGGGAGGTAGCCCTCAGCGACGAAAGGGCGTAAGGTAGAAAGAACGTGCATGGCTGCGTAGTGAGAGGAATTTGTGGTAGGCGAGATGCTCGTATCTAGTGAAGATGGTCTGCGAGTGGTTCTGAAGAATGAGAAGCAGGTGAGCCGTTACTGAGGTTAACAGTCGGGCGTTGCTAAATGACTTTATAGTAAGACATGCCGGCAGTGCACCCATATCCAACTCAGACACGTTTTGACTCTAGACTTCAGGAAACAAGGCATCGAACCGTAAGCCGCCCATTTGTCTGAGCTGATTGCAAAAGCGCGGGCTGAGGAGGCCGCCATGGAGAGGCTGCAAACCGGACGGTGAAGACGCACGGTCGGCCGAAGACTATGAGATACTACGAGTCGAATAAGAGTGATGCCTCGGCTACATCCGAGATTCCAAGGGACGAAGGGGTAGAGTCCGTGGCGAAGAGGCCATGAACAGTTGCGCATTAGTCAGACAACGATGTCAAGCCGGGGAGGTATTCCGAATTGAGCGATGCTTTCGACGGGCAGCGCCACCTGCGTTGTGATAGAGAAGCGTCGCAAGAGCACGGGCTTGGGTTTTGCTCAGAGGTGCGCAGGGCTGAGTGTGATAGCGCAGGTATGCCTCTCGTTGATTACTTGACGGCGACAGAGATGAGCCGAAACCCTGGAAACTAGGGACGCAAGTGACACCCGGTAACAGCGATGGACGTTGGTTGGGCCGAAGAGAGGATAATGCGGGACCCACTAAAGCTGTTGCCTTCTTTTGCCTTGCCCGCACAAACAGTGGGTATAGCTGACGCTGAGCTGCGAAGGTGTTGCTATCATATTACTGTTTGTTTTTCGTATGAAATGCAGCCAATGAGAGTGACAGCGGACTGAAGGAAGAAAAGTCAAGACGGTTTCGTTACATGCACTGACTGTGGCTGGACCAAAATGCCGGATCTGTCGAACGCCCACAGCCCCGTCACTGGAAGCGTCGCCATGCAGCTACATGCATCTCATGCCTTGAATATTAATCCCCAAGTCGTACAAGCCAGAGGAAGAGCCGGGTAATGACAGAAAAAGAAGGTGACGCCGTGAGTAGACTGGGATACTGTGTGAAATAGGCTGTGAGATTGGAGAAGCAAGGGCAGGCTAGGCATGGCTGCTACGATGAGCCACGGAACAACACAGCCTGTGCTCACCTGAAAGAGAAACATCCCTTGCGAGTAAGGGTTGGGGTGAGGCAGTGATAGTGGAAAAGTACCCAAGCGTGGTATGAGGGGTTGAAAGCCGACCTCAGCCCTCGACCCTGGGGTTTTCCAGATACAAAATGCTCAGCCGATCCCGAATGAAGCTAAGTTCCCGAGGCCGTTTGTATGGCCATGTCCGACGGGTAGTTGTCTCCAAGGTTGTGACCGGTATAGAGCAACGCCTAGTGCATCATCCCACTCCATCCCCAATGCCGTCAGCATTTCGATAAAGTAAATCTACTGTTCTATCTCGCCCGCACACTGCATGGCCACAGTTAGTACACCGTTTATAGTGGATAGTCCGACCGTCAAGCGGACAATGTCGTCAGGAAGGGGCCGAAGCTGCGGTTGGTGGCACTGGAGGCGGTGGCGAACTGCAGCGGCGCAGGCATCTTCGGACGAAGTGGAGGGTTTCATGAGTGTCCTGTATTGTGTTCTGTCGACTACTTAGCATTGTGCTCGACAAACTGTGGGCCAGGTCTTACCTCGAATAGGTATATCCAAAGGCAACGTTTGGTAATGTTTGACTCAGGCAAAACGGCCTTCACAGTGAGTGCCTGGTCTAAGGAGGTCGTCGGGCTAGCTTCAGCCTTACTGTCCGGCGGTGGAGGAGTTGGATAGGGTGCTGTCTGGAAACATCGTTGTGCCAGGGCGCAGCAGCTATATAGCGGGCTTCAGGTAGTGCTTTTAGCATCGCCTTGCAGCTGAAGAGCGCTCGCACGCTTCATTTTGGTTGGTTTAGCGATGACAGCGGGTACCTACCACTTAGACGCCAAGTGTGCCAACAGTCAACTAAACGGGGCCATCTCGATCAGCTGGTCGGAGGTCAATCGGAGGCAGCAACGTCCCAAGAAGCCTGGACCAGGCTGAAATCCGAAATGGCTCTCTTCGCAAGGCTGAGCGATACGGTCAGCCAGCGCATGCTAGTTCTGGGGCGCTTTCCGTGATGCTGGATAACAACGTCGAAGTGGAAGTGGATGAGGGTAGAGAAGAGAACCCGGTATTGCGTGGCGAAGGATGTGCGTCTTGCTAGGCCTCCGAGGTTGGTGACCGTGGGGAAAGGTGGAAGAGCGAAGGGTGAAATGCGGGGTGAGGTCGAAAAGCAATGTGTGCAAAGTAAGCAAGTATGCAGGCTATGACTCGAGTGACAAGTCGCAACTCCCCTGCAAGCAATCTACCACCCCACAAGAAATGCAGGCGTGGAGACGGCACAAAAACTTGGCCTGGGCACATCTCTTCTGGATGAGATGAGAAGATGTCGTGATAGATCTCATGGTGTTGAAGGATAGGAAACGTCGGTTATCGTGCTAGTGCGAAACAAGCGCGGTGCACAGATCACGTGGACGCGCTCGTGCCGGTGACGATGGCTGGGCGCTTGGCTGGGCGGCCGCGCGCGTATCTCAACGTCTCACCAGCTGTCACGACTTCCCTTCCTCACCACACTTCAGAGCACCACAACCGCACTCTGAGGTGCCCCGACGAGAGACGCGAAGCTGCAGCAGCCTCTCCCAGACCAAGCGAAGGCATTGGAGCATCGCACCGCGCCTTCCTGTTTGTTACTCTTCTCCCCGTGCCTTCCCGTCTGCTACTCTGCGCCGGCTCTCCCCCACGCCTTCCCGTGACGTAACTCTGTTTACATCAGCCCCCACCCTCCCCGAAACCCATCCGCAACTACCTTCCACGATGACGGCCACGCAGCACGATGGAAGTCGCGATGCGCAGTTTGCTTGGGTGGGCCGCACCTCGGCTGTCATCATGCCGCTCCTCGAGATCGGCGCCATCGGCTTTGTAACCTATGTTGTCATCTACACCCTGTGCATCCAGTACCTTCTCAATCCCTCCGAGTTGCTCCAGGACTACGCCATCTTCCCAAGAGTACCTACTGCTATCGGCGTACTGGTCGGCTACTTCATCCTTCTCGGCATCCTCCTCGTCACGATTCTCCGCCTCTTCCAAGTCCTCTGGACCAACCCAGGCCTGGTGCCGCTTGGGGACCCCTCGGCCACCAAGGAAACCGCGCCCGGCATCAAAGACTTCAACAAGTACGACGCCTACGTCTGCGATTATCAGGGTTGGCCCATCTGGTGCGACATCTGCCATAACTTCAAGCCCGACAGGGCCCATCACTGCTCGGAGCTCGGACGCTGCGTTCGCCGCATGGACCACTACTGCGCATGGGCTGGCGGCATCGTCTCCGAGACGACTCACAAATTCTTCATCCAATTCATCTTCTACGGCGCTCTGTACACAGCTTACACCCTCGCCGTCATGTCCTACTTCCTGGCCGAGCGCTTATCTCTCATGCAATCCAGACCCGCTACCTGGATCGGCACCGTCGCCCTCTCTGCTGTCTTCTTCCTCTTTACCTTCGGAATGACTTGCAACACTCTGTACCAACTCTCCATCAATCTCACGACAATTGAGTCCCTGAAGACGGACAGCATCTACCATATCGCGCTGCGTGGTCCGACACCCGATAACACTCCTAATATCTCCGAACCCGCCCCGGCCAGACTTACCCGATTCGGCTCTCCGACCGTCCCCAGAGGATACGAAAGGTCGGCTTCACATGCACCATCCACCATTCCACCCTTCTCCAAGGAAGGCATCGTCCTGGAAGTAAACAGAAACGGCAATCACTACATTGTGGTCCGAACCGAGTCGTTCCAGAACCCATGGAAGGCCACAGCTATGGAAAACTTGCGATCGATCCTCGGCGACCGCATCATCGACTGGTTCATCCCGCTGGGGATGAGCCCTTGCACTAGACACGTGGCCAGAGAGGGCCAGTTCGAGTGGGGTCAGGTTGTTCACAACCTGATGTGTCAGTACGAGGCGGGCTCGGGCTCCATTCGGGTGAGGCACCTGGGGGGCAGCAGCCACCAGAACTGGACTTCAGATTTCTGAGTGGTTGCCCCCCAGGTGCCGTGGGTGGAGTTCGGGGGGTGGAGGGTTTGGAGTCTGGGTGGCGACCGACGCTTGGTTTTGCGGAGTTTTGGCGTTTAGGGGCTTTGGGTGGGGGAATTGGATGGAATTTTGTTGTTGTGCTGTTGTCTGTCGTTGTTTTTGAGCGGCATTTTGGTGTTTAGCAGTTTTTGAATTTGGCCGGTCGTTTAGCGGTGCGCAGTTGTTGTACTTGGATGATTGTTTGTTTGTCGCTCGCTGTTGCTGCTTCCATGATACCCCTAGACAGCTATTCTTACCTTTTGTTGATCCTCACACCCGCATAAGGGTTTTTAAACCTTTGTGTCAGAGCATGCTTCTGACCTAATCTGAAATGTGTATTAGTAGGTACAATGTGTCTAGGAAAACTCGATCTAATATCGCGTCCGCGCATGTAGGTATATTACCGGATGTCGTGCTTAGCAATCTACCTCTCAATGTGTACTGTAGCTTATCCCGCACAGGGACGCAACCCTACCCTTCTCAACACCCGCTCTCCAGCTTCCCCCACCCCCTCCGAAGCAACCGCTGCAAGCCGCAAAATCACCGCATACCAAGCGACCTACCAGCCGCCCTAAAGAAACCCAGGCAGGAGTTCCAGACTTCGCGTACCCAATAACAACACGCGCATTGCTAGCTACAACCCACAACCCAAAGCGCGCAGCGCAGAACCCCGCAACACAGCGGTTTGGAAACGGGCGCGCGACTATTGGCGGATATAGCGGATCCATGGGGACTTCTCCATCATATCGGCCCATAGGCATCTAGGCAGATCTCTGCATCTACGGCGAATCCGCGCTCGTGGGATGCCACACATACGGAGTGCAATGACCCCGTGGACAACATGCTTGGTGGTAGATGAGGGACTGAACTTTATTGAAAACTTAACACAGAAGGGCACCGAACCAAACTAAACCAAACGAAACCAGATGCCCCTCGTCCCATCGAACCCATCTCATCTCGTCACACCATCACCAGTCAACGCACCCAGCCAGGCACCCAATTCAAATAATAGCCCCACCCAGCTACCCACTAACCCCAGCTCAGATTGTTTCATACTCCTATCTAGATCCGCGCCCGCTCGATGATCCATGCACACCCCCAACAACAAACCCCATCGACGATCAAACACACCCTATTTATACTCCAGTCCCACGGTCGCGCTCCGGAAACTATCACATTAGCCCTGGAGGTGTGAGGTGTGGTGCGGCACACGCAGGGGCGGGGCCTGAGCCAACGCCCGGGCCGAAACGCTAGAGTACCACAGTTACGCTGAGTTTGTGGAAAGAAAACTTGAATGGATGGATGTGAATCATTGGCAATATTTGTGAGCCAGCGGACACGAAACGCAATTGCTGGGAGAGGTTTCTGGGCTGTGATTTCAGGTTTTTGCTTTCATATGGGTGGGTCTAGTGGCTGGGCGATTAGTGGCGAAATGCTGTGGGAGTGGGCGGGGGGTGAGTTGATCTGATCTGGCCTCAGCGAAGATGTGGTTATTCCCGGTTCATCGTCATCGTCGTGGATAGATCGGTCGATCGATGGCATGGCGGGGGAATGAATGTGTGTGTGATGATGGATAGATGGATGCATGCATGCATGACTGGTAGAAGGTGTTGAATTTGGGTCTAGAATAGGGGTATGGCGGCGTCATGCACTTTCTCAGAATGAGGGAGCAAAGCATCATAGAAGGAAGTGAGCCTGGGTCGATGTAGAGAGCAAAGCATCATAGATGGAAGTGAGTTTGGGTGGATGGAATTGGAAAGGCATCATAGACAGATAGTCGTCAACCCAAGGATACGGACGTCCTGGGCAAAGCATCATAGACAGAAAAATCTAGACCAAGTGCCCCGAAGCCATCCAGACTATACAAACTACAAAGTCACTCCAATTCAGTCAAGTTCGCTTCACTCCGCTTCACGACTAGACCGACGACACCATGCACAATGCACAATGCATGATTGAATGGTAGGTAGGATTTCAGCAGCGGCAAGCTAGTACGCAACCAGCAAGCATGCCTATTAATGTCGATCGACTATAGATACTCTATCACCGCCCCGGAGCGCGGCTACAACAAAAACCGAAAATCTCATCATCGTCATGATGCGTTCATGAAACCGCACCCTTAATCAATACTTTTAACTCGGAACAATTGTACAGCTTTTGGAGCACTTCCCTATTGTGTAGAAGGTACTCCATACATGAATCGTGCAGAGAATGGTTCATCCAGCTAATATGAATGGGGACCCGCGTCGAACGCTTCGCTTTTCTAGCCAAGAAAAGCAGAAGCGGATGGTTGGAAGATGCCTGGATGTGGCGGGTGAGACATAGGAAAAGCGCGCTCAGCTCGTCTGCGAGCAGTTCAGGTTCGCATCGAGCCGAGACTCGGGTGTAATGAACGATACGTGATGGATGGTGGTTGAATAGTATTGTGAAGAAAATGTCATATCGTCCGGCGGCCATGCAAACGTACATCCAAACGTGGCCAGCCCTTTCAAGAATGCTCAGTGAGAAATCCTGGGATGTAGATCGACTGCAGAGCGACTGCAGGGTAACGATGGACGATGAGGGTATCAGGCGGGTAGAACAAGTCGTCGTGGTGACCGCGAGGCGTAGAAAGGTAGTGCTGTGAGTTATGCCACTTCGTTGACTGTGGCAGCGACGGTGACGGTGTCACGGGAGTTGCACCGCTCCTTGTGGGGGCCATCTTTGCTTCGCCGTCGCGCGTTGATGAACCAATTTGAGACCTGTGAGTGTCAGTATGTATTGATCAATGCTTAAATAGTGGAGGCTTCATGTGCACCATCGGGTGGCGGGTTGCACGCATTAGGCAGCCTGCAGGACCACAAAAAAAAACATGTAGGGGTAATTAAAGATGGTCAATGACAACTGAGAGACAGCTGTAGCTGCAACCCACGCTCAAAGCGGGGATGGAAAACTGGGGACTTCACGTACCTGGTTCATATTCAGATGGGTCATGACACACAGTGCATGCTTCTCCTCTTCGGTAGGATAAGGGGATTCCCGGTGGTCACTATACCATTTCTTCAGTTTATTGGTTGAATCCTTTGGAAGATTGCCCCGACGCTTCCTGTTGAAATTATGCGGATCGGCGCCAATCTGTTGGAAGTTGAAATTTTGCATTGACTGTTGCGAGTTTTGCTGATATGCGTATGCACCATCGTAACCGGCAGCAGGGCCTGGCGGGTACGGTGCGGGATAGTACTGAATAGGGGGTGCCTGCATGTTCTGGTAGGAAATATGTTGCGTCTCGTAAGCTCCGGGATGCAGCGGCTGCGACGGATACGCAATTGGTGTCGGAATACTGGGGAGCGCTGGAGGACGATGCTCATGCGAGTGATAGCCGTGGGGTGCTGGCGTGGATTGGTGCCGATGATGCGAAGAGGATGCGACTGCGTCAGACGGCGGCGGGTATGGCGCGCTGGCTCGGTGCTGATAGTTCGGAGCGGCTGAGTAGACTGATTCAGACGGCCGCGGGTAGGGCTCGCTGGTACGGTGCTGATGGCTCGGAGTTGTTGAGTAGGCTGTCTCAAGCGCAGGGTCGATGGCAATAGACTGCCGTCCGGTATCCAGTGCATACTCAGATGCATAAGAAGTGTGGTGGTAGTCTCCAGTGCGTTGGCGCTTTTCTCGAGCCCACTCAACTTCGGCGAAAGGCGTTGAGACTAATGAACTCCCCGGCCGTGCCAACGAGTGCGTGCGTGACGGCGTCGGCGGGGGAGAGGGCTCCACGCTCTTCAGGAGCTGATGGCGGTCAGTGACGCTTGGGGGAATATGGGCATACAAACATACCTCGGAGATGGGGGGCAACTGCTGCGAAGAAGATTGCTCGTTCGGCTGGATTGGCGGCGAGTACCGGAGGTTAAGGCTCTGTTTCCCTTTGTCATTCGTGGTCCTAGGCTCGAGCACACTGTCGAGGCGGCGCTTCTTTGAAGCAGACTCTATGCCGGTAGTGATGGGACTCGTTGTAGAGCCGTAAGGAGCATATGTCGCCGGACGATAGGGGAGAAAATATGGGGCGGGGGAACTGATGCCCCGGGAAGAAGGCAAGTCGGGCACCACTTCTGGCGCGGCGCTTGAAGGGGAACGAGCGGATTCGAGAAGGTTTGAGATTGAGAGACGATTCTGGGCACATACCGCAGGAGAAGGCATTCTGCGAGACTGATTGTAGGGGCGGTGCGGAGTATCGTGCAGTGTAAGATACTCCATGGTGGGGGGGGACTGGGCCTTTATACAGGTCAGCCTACGTCTATCAAATTTTACGTGACAGTGTGTGCGCGGCAGAAACGTGCGGTCCACTGACAAGCAACGTTTTGGAGAGCAGCGGCCCATGGTTGCAAACCCGTCAGGCGTATATGGATGATAGCGATAGCAGCCAGTGACTCCAGTGTTTCTGGTACGGCAGCGCCGCCGATGGAGCTCGAGGAGAATTGGGGCGGTTACTTACGGCAGCCTGGGAGTGGACGTTGGGAGTATGGATAGAGCAATATATGACAGTAAGCAAGGCACAATCGGCCGCGCAGAGAGGGTGGTTGAGGGTGGTTGTGGATGAGATCCGAGTTGCAGCGGGTTTGGGGCAGGCGCGGGGGGTGATATCTGGTCGGCCCAGTATTGCGCGCCGTGGGCGGGAATGGAGTGGCCCACACGTAGCCAAGGCAAGCACGCAGCAGTTCGCAGACGGTCAATGGATGTGTGGTGTGTGTGTGTGTGTGGGCGTGTGCACGGCGACGAGCAGGAAGTGCAGGATATGTAGAGACCCAAGGGCTGCACGAAGCGCAGCGGAGGCGTTTTGATGGCGGACGGCGGACGCAGAGCTGCAGCGGGCCGTCGCTCTACGCATGCAAAGGATTGCACCTCACCCCAGCTAGCATACTACGGACGAGGGCGCCAGCAGCAGCAGCAGCAGGTGTCAGGGCAATGCCAGTCGACGGCCGCAAGTGCCACGCCTGCGCCTCTGACAGCTGGGGGGGAGGGGGGAGCTTAAGGTTTGGCCGGTGGCCTCTGTGACCGCATCTGGCCTGGCTGCGCTGGACATGGATGAGGAGACGATGCTGGGACGGAGAGGAAGCAGAGGAGGGAGCCTGCCACCGTCATTGCGTCTGCGTCTGTGCCGCCGCCGAAGCAGCAGCAGCAGCACTGGGCAGCACTTGAGGCACGAGCAGGCCCGGCTCGCAGGCAGTCGTCTGGGGCCAGCCGCGGCGCTGGGTGGCCGGCGCCGGTCGAGGTGGAGGGGGAGGGTGAGGGTGAGGCTGCGCGCTGTGCATGTTCCCAGGGGGCGCTCGACGGTCCACCTTGCAATTGTCCGATCAGCGGCGGAGGAGGAGGGCGAGAGAGCCAGGCAGCGAGAGCGAGCCAGCGGCGCCATCGGCGAGCCACCACCACGACGGCGCTGCTCTCCAGTCTCCAGGCCAGGCTGCCAGCCTCGACGCCGCACGCCGCCGCGGGTCTGCTCTGCTGCACACGTCTCGATGCAGGAGCGTGCAGGGCCGGCCGTCTGCCCTTCGCCCGTTTCGGCGCCCACCTGTTCACTGGCCGCCGCCCATCCCCAGCTGCTCTGCTGCTGCACCTCATCTGCACGGCCCGGGCGCGCACGCCCACACGACGCTGTAGCTCCCACACGCTCACCGCCGCATCGACCTGTCAAACGTCCCCTCAAGGCCCCGGCCTCTAACCGGCGCGGTGGCGGCCGATAGACGAGCAAGCAGATTAACTCCCCCGCTCTCTGCGCTTCACGAGCCCCCCAAACAGGCAGTCGACCACTCCAGCACGCCCGCCCCGACCGGCACTCTCCCCGCGGCCCTGCCCTGCCTCGTCTGTTTCTGTTTCGGCGTCTGTTTCGAGTCTCTGTTTCGAGGCCGGCCGCCTTACTCGCGTCCTCGCTGGGCCCTCGACGTCTGGTGCTCTCGACCTGCTGGACTCGAGACAAGCCGCCACTACGTGTGCCACACCCGGGGCGCGAGCGCTGGGAACACAGGCACCCCCGCTTACCACGACTTCTACCAGGGACCGGTCGCACGGGACTATGATACTTGCTCTATGGACAGGGAGTGCAGAGCTATTGGAGCAGTGAGCACAGCGCCCGCTGGCCAGAGAGGCTGCCATCTCGGAGCGGCAACGGTTGCGCGAACCACATAGGGTGCATCCAGCTCCATTGCGGGACTCCGGCGGCAATCCGACTCTGGGGGATGCTGTGGCACTGGGCCACGGTGACGGAGCCAGACGTCCAGCAGAGGCACCAATGCCTGGGACGGCTGCCGCAGGCCAAACCGGGCTGACGGCGAGACAAGACGACGCTGCAGACGCTGCGTACAAAGGCTTCCGGTACCCGTCATCGAGTCGTCGCGCGCAGAAGCGGCCTAGGTCGACCGTCGAGCATGGCGGCAAGAGGAGGAGGCGTCGAGCCGGTGGTGCAGACCTGGCGATATCGACAGCCGGCGTGCTCTGCTGCACTTTGATACCGGTGATCGGCAGCGGCATGCGTCCGCGACCACGAGCAGGAAAGAGGAGCAACCAGCGGACCCTGGAAACCCGGTGAGCCTTCGTTTGACTCGTGCAGAAGCTCCCAGACAACGAGCAAAGGCACTGCGAGCATGCAACTCGGGCCGGCCCAAGCTCACAGGCTCCATTGCGACTATCGTTTGAGGAGTCGAGCGGTCGAGTCGTGGCGGCGTGAGGCGCAGGTGGTGGACCAAGGGCCGCGACACGTGCGCCGCGAACAACGGCGGGTGCTGGGCGTGCGGAACACGGCACAGAGGGCCCCGTGAGTGGACGGCGCCCCTTTTGCGGCCGCTGTTGACAGCTCACTGACACCGGCCTGGTGTGCGCGTGGATATGCTGCCGGACACTGGAGGGGGGGAGAGGGGAGGTTGGAACAGACGTGTGATTGGCGCTGGGGTCCGCCGCGCCAGGGCCGCGATCGACGCTCGAAATATCCCCCGTAGCCGGCAGATCAAACCTCACCAGCCCATCCCAGAAGACGCCTGCGCGCCGTCGTCTCGTGCCGCGATGCTTTGTTTTGTCTCGACCCACCCGCGATCACCGCGGTCCGCCAGAGCAGTGCTGGAAACATGCAGCCTAGCCTGCTCCCTGCGCTCGGCACGGGCCTGGTGTCGCGAGGGCGGCCGCACACAGCACGCATCGCTGGCACCTCTGCCCGCGCAAGCACCACGATAGCCATCGTCATCGCCGCGCCTCGCTCCTCGCCTGATCGGATCCGACTCGACCCCAGATCCGCCCAGCGCTCCTGCTCGGCAGGCCTGCCGGCGGCGCAGCCATGGCAGTCTCCGCAATATCAGGGTGGGATGCGTGGCATGCCCGCCAGCCAACCGTGTGCACCGACAGCGATGGCTGTCTTGGCTGCATCTTGACCGCGCGAATAGGCTCCGTACTACTGGTGCTCGCCGCTGTTCCCTGCCGGGATAATGGTCGTCGACCTTGTTCGGCCCTGCGATCGCGAGCCAGATCCCGGTCTCGAGGATGAACCTCTCTCCCGGAACCCGTCGTAGTCGAGCCCCGCCGACAGCCCAGCAAACCTGTCAAAGCCTCGTACAAACTGCGATGCGACTGTGCGGAAGCAATGCGAAGTGCGACAAGGTTGCACAGCAGCGCCGACCGCCTGACAGTCCCGTCACTCTCTCTCGTAGCCAGCCAGCAGTTCGCTGCTGCGTCGGCCAAGATCTTTACCCTTTGCGCCATCAATCTCACAGGGGCTGTCAATCACTGTAGCGTCATATCGTCGGGCGCCTAGTGGGCCATGGCATCACCCGGACCGGTCGCAGCTCAATATAGAGCCGGATGGCAGCGATCGCACCGCCATGCATTGTACCGAAACACCATGTCGCCCATGAACGAAACGGGAGAACACTGCGCCGACGAGCAGTGCTGCATGCTCGACAATCACCAACTTATAGTGGGGACGGCCCTTGCCTCGATAACCGTCTCCTGCTCTGGCGGCTTGATCCCAGTCCCGGGTCCAAAGTCTGTGACTGGTGCTGTCATACCAAGATTAGAGCCATCTAGTGTTCAACGCAACCCTCGAATTGGTTTCATACCCCATCGCTGTACGTCTGTCTTGTGTCCGCTGGCGTCTTCCCACCCGCTTGATATCGGGCCCACCCTGCTCGATCTGACGCTTTTAGCAGCCGTCACCACGCCTAACTACCGTCTCGGCATCCTGACCGGGTTCATAAGTTGCGACAACTGGGGTAATTAACCTACTCGGCAGAATATCGCCATATGGTTTGTCCCAGAGACCGCACAGTCGCGTCGGCGCCAAAAGTCGAGAACCTACGTTGCGCTAGTCGTGGGAGGCGGACACAACACCGTCTTCCGTGAGCTGTATCGTTTCACCGTCACATTACTACTCTTTGCATTGCAAATGTGGCGTCGCGTCAGCCCATCGCCATCACCGAGGTCAAGTTGCAACCACTCATGTTAGAAACAGGTCCATGAAGCGAAGAAACTCGAGAAACATGAGTGGATCACGACGGCTAGACGAGAATTATAGTAACGCGACTCCGGTGACATCTGTGGCACTGGAAGGGCACCATTACAATCGCGATGCCGAGAGAGCGGGTGTGTGAAGCGTTACCCGACAGCTTGTATCACCAGCCAATGCACTCCAGGGTCCTCCTCGAGTCGGTGAGGGGTTTCTTTCCGTCCCTCGAAACCGGTGCACACGGAATGACAGCAGCTTGCAGATTTCCGATCTTTCCCGATTCCCATTTCCAGCACATAGATTATCTACTAATGCAAATAGGCAGAATCATGTTGATGGTTCACGGCAGCCAGATCACCCGGTATCTGGAACGGCCAGATTCTTGACCATGTAGAACCATGCTATCGGCCAACGATTGTAGCATACTGAACGTCTCCGCAAGCTCTGCGCTGCTTTTGTCCCGTAAGGAAGGAAACCACGAGCATACGTACGCGAAAAGAGCAGTATTGAGTCGCCATTAAAAGTGTCAGTTTTGCTCCGACCTTGGCCGGCATCGCTGTACCAAGTGTTTGGCGTCTGGATCTACGCCGGGTCACGAGTCGACCACGTTCTTGTTGCTCACGTTTCGCCCGTCAGGTTTAGAATTCCGACCTAGCTGTAAGAAAGGAACGATTCCGCCTGTTCTATCACACTGGACCACTCCAGCGTCCTTCAATCATTATTCCTCCGTGGATCTAGTATGCTTGATATGAAAAAATATCCCCGACGTCGAGTCTCCGATCCAACTTAACCACTAATCTCGCTCATATCTTCCGACTGATTGCGTCGCGACGTGCTTTGCTGTTAGTGGTGCATATATCCATCGCTACGCTAGTACATGCAGAGGGAACCTTAAATGCCACGAGCGAACATCTCCGAGCGAGATGTGTTTTGATACACTATCGTCGCTGTAGTGACCTTCTGAGCCAGCAAGGATTGGCAATGCCACTTGGCCCCAACGTGGTAGCTCTATGCACCTTCTCGGTAGTCTCCATCCCTCGCAAGTCGAAGTCGTCCAACAACGACAAAGCTGCCGTACAATAGCGTGGGTTGTCCCAGACCGGGAACGAGTGTTCTATGAGCAAACATAACGCAAGTAATCTCATGGCGGACATAACACACATCTGGATCTTAGACCATCAACGTGTAGATCAAATACAAGCGTGACGCAGTGCATCTTGGCAAAGCAGCATCCGACGGCCCTGCCACCAATTGAAGCTTTCCCTTCAGTGTTAGTTCGCCCAAGTCGACTCCGCAAGCCGCTGCTTAGCCCTTGGAAACCATCTCAACCAATCGATCTACTCAAATCAGATCTCGAAGGTTCGTCCGGCGACCTGGAATTTTCTAGTTCGGCTCAAGTTGGTCGACGATTGTCTGCGCCGTTGTGCCCTTGCAGAAGGTGAGAGGATCGCACTGTCTGACGTAATCTCGGTGCCATGTCGGCCACGTCATATCCCTAATGGTGGCTGTGTTCATGCGCTTGGGCATGCCGCCCACCTGATTTATAGCTCCGTTTGGATATCAAGTCGCCGTCCTCTCCTATATCGATCTTCGAGGCCGAAGAGATACTCGTGAGGACCGTGCATTCTGGAGGACCCAACAGGGCCTTACATTCGGCTGATCGCAAGACAGCAGTCCTCCGTTCTATATCCGCTGAGGCCGTTTGTAGGCGACTGCTAAGAAATTCCGGGTGTTGAGGTTAGAATCTAGTACAAATGTCGAGCACGGATACGGGCCGATCGCAATCTCGTGGGGGAGATCTACAGTAGCCGACACTTGCTTGTTCGAGTCTTGCCTCGCTCGCCCAGGTTCCGAACGCGTGAGTGCGGCCCAGACTAGGCTCCCTCCCCCAGATGGCTAGTCCAAACAGATACTAGACTCGACCCAACTCGCACGACGCAGCCTATCCGGTCCTGTTCGTGGGGAGGTAGAGCCGACGCACCACGACGACTGCGCCTCCAATTGGAAAAGGGGGGAACGCCTACAGCGCTGCCTCTGACTTGCGTGTTTATAGGTGCCAGATGTCGAACTAGTGCCTCGCAGGAACTCACAGCCTAGAGGTTCGCTATGGTAACGTTGAGGTGCCATCGTCCCTCTTCTTGAATCACAACTCCGAAACCGCTCTGTCTAGTCTGCTCTAAGTGGTTCGGTCGGCCGAGGCTATGATGTTTCTTTAGGGGCCTAGTGAGAGTTGCTCATGCACATCTCCATCGCGTGTTCCTCCCACGTTCGATGCATTCGTTGACGTCTCTAGCGATCGGCTGTCTACTTCTTTACGTATCCCTGCCCTGTCACGGCGAAAAACAAAACGTTCTCCGCCATTGCGTAGCCACGACTAGTGGACTGCCAAAGCCTGTCTTGGCATGCCTGACAGGCCCGAGGCTGACGAATCTTCCCCTCACGGTTGGTCGGATCTAAACACGTATTTCAAATATCTGCTCTCTCAGACTACTTGCAGACATGTGGCGCACCACTTTCTATTCCCCTAGCCTGTTGAGCCGATCTGGTGTTGGGATTGCCTCGTGGCTACTGACAGCCACATGCAGCTGCCAGGCGCCCTCCGAAAGTCTAATTGCGTTCGTTCTCTTCGTCAGACGGCCAAAGAGATTGCGTTGGTGGCTTTTGCAAGACCTGTTCCTTTAACTGAATAGAGCCTGGCTAACGAAGAACAGGGGGTCTATGCCTCCCTAGGTACGTGTCGACAATCGCTCAGGTAGTTGGTACTCAGATGGAACCGTTTCGTTCAAGAGTATGAACCTAAACACGTGTGAAGATCTACCCCCAGATCTCTACGAGCGCAAAACACATCAGTTTATTCCCAGAAACACCGCGAAATTTTACACCCGCTTATCGATTATACCGCATCAAGCTGTTGTCGAAGCACTTACATCCGTGGGTGTAGTGATTGCGTCGATGGATGCTTCTGTGCATATGCATTGCCTCTGAGTCGCTCACTCAGCGCCCAGTTATGGCGTCTTCGGCATGGTTTCTCTATTCCAACATATGCAGACTAGTTCTGACAACCTTCACTTGTCGATCACTACTACTATATGCTTTTTGCCGGACGGAACCTCCAACAGGCCTATCACGATCTGAAGGCATGAAGAATGATCCATCCGTCTTGAATCGTTCACGCATGAATCATCTACACCGTACCAGGTCCGGAAGTAGTCACTGCCGCATACAGGGTGCATCTTTCCGGGGCTAGGTTTCTGATTGTGGATTCACAGCATGATGTCTTTCGCTGTCCAGTCTGGAGGTCGGTAGTTGTGGGAGATTCCTTGAAGGAGTTCGTAGTCCTGCGCAGATTTCCAGCTGCACGACATTTCTCGAAACACTGTACGGGGATGGTTGTTTTTATAATAACACTACGATCACGCTGCACGAGCCATCGCACTGTCTTGCAAAATATTTGGTCCCGATCACGGAATGTAGATGTCGACTTGCAGAAAATCGACTCATGAACATGGACTCTGGATCCTTTTCGTCTCTGCTGCCATCTTCGGATGACTTCTATAATTTTAGATCCGACTTCGAGGACTTTGCACACAGCCTCGTAGGACCGACACACATTTGAAGTGTGTTGACTTCATTTTAGCCACAAATGGGGTTTCGCACATGCAGGGGTGACTGGTGGTTTGTTTGTACTGCTGAGCTGAGGAAGATTCGCCGCGAGAGGTTCTCCTCCGCATTAACGGCAGTTCTCTAGGCTTTGTTTTAGAGGACGGCAGCTCGGCATCGAAGGGGCTGCTCGGAGTTTCTTTATTCTATGGGTTTGGTTGACCTCCACGAGACGTTCTCCTCCCCATAAGTTGAAACTCTTCCGGTTTTACTTTAGAGTACACCAGCGCGACATAGAATATCGTCTGTGGACGTTGCTTCGTCGCATAGCCAGGCAACTAAACCTCGATTTTCCGTAGTCGAAGCTCTGCGTCCTCGACCAAAGCTGCGCAACGGCATGCGCTGAGCGTCATGTTTTCTTTTGGTCAGACTGTTCTCTCTGCCGTGTAGGGCAAAAGACGGTAGGTAGTAGTATCGGTTCTTGATATCCAGGTCTTTCGCCAGTCACATCAAACCAATTTGAGTAGGATTGGTTCTAGAGGTTCGCGCACTAGACAGACATGGCTTGGTGTTTTCGGTCTTTTTTACCGCTAGAGGAGGACTCGCACCATAACTACAGTGACTTCGAACTTGAGCTGGAAGATTGAGGTTGGAGGCACATTCTGTGGTACAAAGTGTGTTCTTGTTCAGACTGCACACGACATACACCAAAACTCCAAACTTTTGGAGACAGGCAGTCCATGTAGGTCGTATTCTGTGACTTTTAGAGACTGCCTCGATGAAAGAGTGGTGTTGTGTTGTGAGAAGGAGCATCTACCATTCCCAGGTCCTTTATATCGTCTTTGACTCCGACTTTTGGTGCGCGTCCATGTAACGCAACACATCCTTTTTCAAACTCTTTCGCGTTCTGCGGTCTTCTTACTCCATCGCCCGTTTCCATCGCATATTTATTCCCGCTCTTTCTCCCACCATGGGACCCTCATGTAATCGATTCTAAAGTCCCCAGACTCTCAGTGCGCGTCCATGAAAGTGTCCGAGTTGCTTTTTATAACTTTCCGCGTTCCGTGGTCCTGCTTCATAGATGCGTACTGCGTCTGTTTTGTTCGCGCCTCTTTCTCCCACCATGGCATCTTGATGTAATCGTTTTTAAAGTTCTTGAACTTGTATCGATATTCACGTTGGAGTTTTCCAGCAGCGCATAAACGGTGGCTCAGGCGAATTTTAGGTGTTGGAGCCGCCATTAGCTGCATCGGAATGAGTTTCTTTTGGATATGGGGAGAAGGCGAATGTGGGGAGAGGAGAAAGTGGGCGGGTGCTCATGTATTCGGATTTCTACCAGTTTAAAGTCCCATAGGTCAAACAGTTATAGAACACTCCAGTAAGTTCCTTTGAGACAGATCGCTGGTTTTCACCACAGTCAGGTCCAAAAACACATGTTGTTGGAGTTATTCGTTTTTCTTTCCGGCGCAGCGCCATATAGTAGGCGTAATAGTTGTTTGAGTCTCAAGCTTGAAGTCATGAGGGGGACGGTTTACTTTTTGACAACCGCCACGCCGAAACATGGGTATATTCGCCTAATGTTTTGTATAGAAAGGTACCCGAGAACCAACTGTATTCTTTCTCTCATACTCGTGACGATATTCCATCTTTTCATAGTCTGCGTGGAGACATGTTTGGTTGTCTTCCCATATTGTGTGCGTTGCCGGGTCGGGCGAAACATGACTCCAGGCATAGGTCAATTCTTTTGCTGCCGCGACAACATTCGTAGATGCTCTCACGGTTTTATTTACTAGTTCGGGCGTGCGTGAGGAATTTGGTGAAGGTGTAACGGAGGAATCCACCGTGTCTGAATCAACCGTGCCTTTTTAATTGCTTCAGGGGCCTGCTTTGTATGCTGAGCCCTTTTCGTCTGGCGGTAAAATCTTGCAGACGCTCATAAAGAAGTCCTTGGAGCGATTTGTTCGGCTGTCTAGTCGTGCCTTTTCAGACTCTGGCGATGCATGATATACTGGGGTATTGGGTTTATTGCTTCAGTCGCCACATTGATGGGAGGCTTCGACTTTTTAGTCCGCTTTCCAGGCAAGGAACTGGTGTTGTATGTTTGAAGGAGGAACGAGCCGCGCAGGGCTTATATAGACACATATTTGCTTTGGGGTCCGAAAGAATGTGCAGTTATTGTTAGGTCCTGAAATCGTTCTTGGAGACATGACATGCTAGAATTTGTATCTTTCGAGCTGCAATCACTCATATGATTGGAACGTACTGATTTTGTATTGAACTCTGTCGTAGGTAATGATGGTACAGCAAATTGTTTGGGAACAGACGGAGAGTGGCTTTATATACTCTTCGCATGGATTTAGAGAAGATCACGTGAATGAGGTGACACGTACTTCTTTAATGGTAAAAGTGTAGTCTGAGGTTCTGCGACCAAATCTTCTTGGGGGGCCGTTGGAAAGCTCCGATTTTTGGAACCGCGAGCGAAAGAACCGTGGTTCGTTTGGGCAATGACCTCATGAAACAAAGACATAATTTGTCTAGATAAACAAACGGAAATACCGTTTGATCTGGTGTGTAATAGATGTTCCTTACCTCACGAGTATTGCGCTATGACACGCCTGGGGACCGGGTCAGCCTCTACAACAACACAGGGCAAAGTCCAGTCATCTTGCCTACTCAGTCTTATCCAATTTTGGAGAATAAGCGACAGCTACCAGGCCGAATCCTCTCGGCCCCCACAGGGCACGGATGTTTGCGTACGTGCTGAATTCCCGCTGTATTGCCCATAATGAGAATGGCTTCTAATTTTCGCGCATTTGCGATCGTCTTCTGCCCGCTGTTATAATCTTCCAGCGACGCGCGCGCTCCTCATCCCTTTGAAATGTCTTGCCGCGCCTATTGCTTTTATCACCAACGATTCGACAACTTGACATATGCCTTACATCATCGAACCGCCACGGTACAACAGCCAGTGCATCGACTTTTCCGAATGGATTTCCCTTCTGACTTTGTGTCTCGCTCCACTCATCGTCCACCTCCTCGCTGGCCATCCGCCGGTATCCTATCTCGCGCACAATCGGCCACCATGGTACGATCGTCTCTGCCACTACAACCCAACATCCATTATCTGGCGCTACGCTGCAATTACCGATCGTCGCATTCGAGCCATCCGCTGGAGCAAGACCGACTTCGCCGCTACGAATGCTATTTTCTGGACGACCGAAGGCTGGGATGGCGGTGAGCATATGGTGGTGGATGCTTCTCCGCATTGCTTTCGATATCCCGACCATACAAGGACCGGAATATTTACCTTAACGATGTTGCAGACCATCATCACTGTGTTACAAGGTGTTTCAGCTATGTACGCACTCATCGGCTCGTTGGCCGGACTCCCGAATCTCAACTTCAATCTGTTCATGGGCGTCGATCAGGTCTTTTTTCCAATTGCAATACTTGGTCTTCTACGGCTCTTTCCTGCTGTATGGCTTACAGAAGACTTTGTGTACACTATCCAGACCGAGCGACCGGTGCAGCCTCTCACGCAATGTTTCCCAGTCACCGACGGCCGCCAAGGCCAATCCCCAATCACCCCTAAGGACCCTCTTGACGTAGTCAAGACTACTATTCCGGAGCCTGAATCCCACTTCAAATCGACGTCCTACTGGCCGAGTCGGATATTTCGAATCTTCTACCTGTTATTCCTCCTCGGGGTCTGGGGCCTGGCATTAGTGTTTGTCACCTCAATCCGTGACGTACAAGGCTTGATTGTTGCAACCACAACTGTGTATCTTGTCGCGCTCCTTCACCTTATTTTTTTGTCTGTATCAATCGTCCTATATACCTACTACTTCTATCGAGGGTCGACAACAACGACTTTACTGCCCTGTATATCGAGTAATTGGTACAGGCTCTACACTATTTTCATCATGAGCTTCACGGTTGTTCTTATCATCATAGCGAGCGTCGAGACTAACAAGGACCCCGCTGGGCGATATACTAGCGCTGCTCCGGTGGTCGACATGGGATGTCACAGTCGGTTCGGATTAATCGGACTTGATTCGCCATGGTTTGGCCTGGCAAGAAGAATCGAAACCAATCTGACTCTAGAAGTAGAAGGGCTATATCCTTCGAGTTTTCCAGCGGTACGGGACTTTGGAAATGAATCAGCTGGAGCCGAATTCAGGGTGTCCAATTACACTGGGTATTGTGTGGGGCAATTCACATGAATTCGCACTTGTACGGAGAATGGGGGCTAGTTCCGCAAGAGCTATAATGTCTACTTCTTCATCTATGACACAAAATCGATCTGAAGGACCTGTCGGAAACCTTCAAGAGTCCGCGCTACTTATTTCATCATCGAAATTATTACTGGATTCCCACCTCACCGCCCCGCTCACTTGGATCACCACTTATTCAAAGGATTCATTTCTACAGCAAGTCTACATGCGCTGTCTCAGCGAACGATCTATAATTGGGCATAGTAATATCCAGGAAGATGGCCGGACTGTTCTCGAATTTTATTGCAGGTCGTAGGGACAGTAACCCTGTAGTTAGCATTTTCGTTCCAAAAAGCCTAATAGAGGAGGAGTACTAGATTATATACTTCTGCTCAGAGGGGTGGGATTTGATCTCGCGGTATTGTGGAAATCAAATCGGAGAGCAGAGAAACAATGGAGAACTTATGGTAGAGAGTATCATCATTATTACGATCGCCGAATTGATGTCACACCCAGATTGAAGCAAACAGGTTTGAAGCTTCCTATGTTTGCTACACTATCTAGAGTCTACTACGAGCTTTCATTCCTAGTGTATCCTAGCTTTGGCTCACACGTCACATATAAGCTTAAGATTACTAGATTTAGTTTTCCGCTCTGAACTATGAACCTATATAGCCACCTGTTCAGTCCCTATAGAAACATCGTCGTCGGCAACCTACGTTGCTTTAGAGTAGGATAATAGACTACGCACTCTATGTATCTAGAGGAAAATATAGAAACAAAGAGGAACTAAATACTCCATAGAAAGATTGCACAATTAGAACACCATAGCAAAGACTCTGAGATTGGCATTATCAGAACTATTTGGTGATTACCTACACCTTTCTCAATTCATAAGATTGTACTCATACGGTAGATGTTTTCCAATGGGAGTCATTTCCGAAAGTCTTCCTACTTTCCAACCAGCCACCAGACGCCATGAGAATTGGACACAACGAATTTTTAAATACCAAGACGAACTTAGATAGAGAACATGAAAGATGAGGATAAAGCGCAAAGAGAGGTATTTAGTGTTAGAACTTACATCATAAGAAAGTACATCATAAGAAAGTATGTATGTCCAAGGACATGTAAATTAAAAGGTGTTCTTGTCAATTGCGATAAAAAGGTGATGCTCAACACTATTGTTATTTATTCTGGTGATGCCGTGGATCTCTTTCTTACTGAGCTCAGCTCTCTATCGCTACTCATCAAATGCGGAAGAACAACATGGACTAGAAGCAGGTAGTTTTCTATCTTTCTGCCTAAGCATACTAGTTTTGCAGAGAACATTTCAATTTCCATCTTCTGTGCGAGGACAGTTCCTAGGATGTGTAAGATGTATTGCACAAAGGAAAGCTCGTTACTACAAATTTAGCGAAATCCCCAACTAGGGGGCCTCATGTGTTCTCCTTTGCAGGCCGTAGAACGCACCTTGTTCACTCTCTTCGCGTAGAGAAGAGCAGCGTAGAGATAGAGGAACTACCAGAGAGCGGAAAGAAAGATAGCAGGGGACAGAAAGAAACGGGATAAAAAGAACAGGAAGGAAGCGAGGAAAGGAGAGGCAGATTTTACTATTTGGCATGGGAAAAGCAATCCACTGAACCCCTATAAAAATAATCAAGATTGAAGGTAGAGTCCCTGGACAAACCATGTGAGTGTACTCCTGCCAATTCGCAATCAAAGGCCGAAGCGAGGGCAACCCCCCCTCACCCCCAGTCCTTAAGCACACTGTGAAATGAGAACCCTAGAAGCACACCAGTCTCGGCCAGGAGTAAAAGGCAAAACCGCATCCCCACCACCCAAATATCAAAACTTTTGTATACCTCCACCACACCCGATCCGTGTCCTGCACTCATTCCTCATCCGCTTCCTCCCCCTCACTAACTCCAATTAGGCACGCATTAGCACCACCCTCGAAAACCCCAGCAACCAAACCCATCAACATACCTTCTCCTCCAGCACCACGTCCTCGATCACTTGGCGATACCGCAACTTCGTCGCGCGCCGAAACGTCTCACACCCCTGTTCCCACATGAAATCATCGTGCGTCTCTCCGCCGGGTTTCTTCACCGTGGTTTCGTGGTCGCCGTCGCTGATGCCGTTGTTGTCGTCGCCCGGCGCCATCAACTCTAGGATAACCGCGTAGTTCCTGACCGCCTGCTCTAGGCTTGTAGCTTCGTCATGCAACAGCGTAGTAGCATCTAGCCGCACGCCAAGGTCAACGTATTTCCGCGCCTTCTCCGCATCCACAACGACAACACTGCTCATCGAAAAGCCCCGCTTCCTAGTCTTTCTTATAACCTCTCTCAGACCGTGAATCTTCTGCATGCCTCCGTGAATGTTCAGCCCAATATGCTGTAGTGCTTCCAAAGTTCTCTTCCGATAGTAATAGGTGCCTAGAGACTCGCCTTTCACGGCCGGAGCCGCAGTCTGCTGCTGCTGCTCTTGGCGGAGGGCGGCCTTGACCCCAGCGTCAAATGGGAAAACAAAGCACGTGAGGGGTGGGCCTGCCAAGGCCTCGAGGAAATGTGCAACGTAGTCGTTCATGCTGGCGTTGAGCACAGTTGGTGGTTTGGCTAGTGCTTTGGTTTCAGGAGTGAGCTTGAGGTATTTGGGCAGGATCCCTAGGACATTAGTTTGACTGAACAGAGGTGCGAGGAGGTCGCGATCTTACGCAAATATCGCGGGTCTATGGTCTTTCGGGAAGCCATCTTGTTGTTGAGGTGAGTTCAAGTTCAGTGGTAATAATGGGCTAGTTTCCTGGGTAATAAGGTAGGAAGCGGACATAATGGAATCGCTCTAGAATGGTCTGGAGTATCGACAGGCTGTGTGGGGATTCACTTAGTAGTAGTGTTAGTTTGTTTACCTGCAGCTAAACAAAAGCTGAGGTGGCCCGTGCAGCGCTTCCTGAGAGCGTGGGTGGAGGGTAGATGGAGCGTTGAGAAACTCCGTCTAGGAACAGCGTTGCCTAAGACAGTAGCAGCACTAGTGATGAAGTGAGATTTTGCATACCTACACCACTTGCACGCTAGACCACACCTTTCGCCTTTCACCTTGCACATGTCCATATCAACAGACCTCCTAAGTTAGAAAAACATTATCATTTTCTACATCCACTACTCTCACCATCATACATCTTAGGCCATATATGCCACTAAATCCATCGTTCTATATATCCATCCAGGTAGAGGGTATCATAATAATCCATGTAAATGCAGTCTGTCCGTTGACCAAGGACAAACAACCATACGCCCTCGGCACCCTTACGGAACCCCAACCATCTCCAACTGCCCACCCCGCCCCTCCTTGACTTTGATCATCCTACTCCTCAAGACAGGCATGTTCTCCTTCTCATCCACCACTCCACTTGCACCCAACGGCCGCAACTCCAGCATCCCACGCCTCGAAGGCGCACCCGCAGCTGTTGGGGAGTGAGTCATATCCACCAGAGAGTCTGCAATCCCAATACTCCCAACCCCGACTTCGATCTCATCAACGACACTATCTTCTTTCATCCTAAGCGCGCGCTTCCCGTTGATGCGCGCAAAAGCTTTGACTTCTTCCGAAGAGCCAGGGAGGTAGATGCGCTTGGCGCCGAGTGTACGTTTGATGTCTTCGAGCAGAACTTCCATGGGGCAGATGTAGGCGATGTGGTTGCGCTCGCACCAAGCAAGGACGTGGCCGACGACGTGATGGGAACCGTTTTGGATGACCCAAGCGCCAGAGTCACCACCAACTGTTGGGCTAATTAGCAACTGTTGTGAGAAAATAGGGAGAAGGGAACGTACCTCCAAAGCCACCTACGACATGCCAGCTCCTCGAGAACGTCTTGCGTCGGTAGATCCGTACAGAGCTCATGGCGTGGCTTACCATGCCGCCCTGCAGGCCTGTGGTCCTGCCGAAGCAGTGCACACTGAGACCACCCAAGCTGTCGGCTTTAGCGACTCCGTTTGGGTACTCGTCTTCCTCTTGTCGGTAATGACGTCGCGCTACCGGATGCTCTAGTTTTGCCGATATGGCTTGTTGGTCCTGCTCCATGGTACGACCGACGCAAAACCGCCGGCCGCCTTGGACCAAGTTGTACGGCTGTAGACGGTGCTCGTTCAACTTGAGAAGTGCCCAATCAATCTCGTGAACAATACCGTTTTTCTTCAAGCGACGGATACCGGAAGAAGCGTGGACATGCCCTAGTTCGTGTGACGAAAGATGGTCATCGTCGCGATCTTCGTCATTTGGAAAGAAATCCTCATCCACATCGTCAATTGCTGGCTGAGTAACCTTGATTTCCTCGCCATCACCAACCTCGATACCGTCAATATCTCCCGTGGTAGCTCGAGATGTGGTGGAGTCAGCGAGCTCTTCGTCCGTTTCAGACTCCTCATCCGAGTCGAACTCCGAATCAGAAGAGAATTGAAGCGACTCTGGGTCGTCATCATCACTTTTCGTATCTTCATCGTCGGAAATCTCCAGGTCCCACAGTGCTATGGGTGAGGTTGGCGTAAATTGAACACCGGGCTGAGAGCCCATGCCCATGAGCCATGGATTGGAACCGCCATTGGCACTGGAAAGGATTGCATCGTTCGGGCTGGGGCTAACGGCATCATCGTCACCTACATCATCTTCATCCTCGGAAGGAGCATCGAGCAAATGGTGAACGCTCATGCCCAGCGGTTCGTCATCTACAAGAATGACACCACCGTACGAAACTGGAGGAAGATGTTCCCCACGGAAAGCGCCAATGGAAGCACCGCATACTGGTCGTTGCTGATGATACGGATTCATTACGGGCATGTCTCCGTCGTAGCTATTGGTGTTCATCATAGAACGATGCGGCTGTCTCCTCCGGTTCGATCGGTTCATCTTGGATCGTCGAACTGTGCCACGTCGTACTTTTAGGTCGAACACGCTGTCATTGTAGCGGAACTTGCGGCTCAGGATACCCTTGACTTTAGGTATGCTGGAGCAGGTGACGAAGATAGTAGGTCTGGCAGTAGCCTGGGTCTCCCCAATAGCGACAAGGTCTATGCTGATCGTTTCATCCGACTCTTTTAGTGTGTGCTCAATGAGGCGCTCCAAACGGGGCAGCATAGTGTTGTGCCATTCGTCTATGATAGAAGGTGGGAATTTGACAGGGTGCAGGCGCATTTTAGGTTTGCTGGGTTTTGTCTCGGGGAGTGGCGGGATCTGTAGGGTGATGTGATCGTCCATATGCTCTCCCCTGTCTTTAATAACGCGTGCTTCGGGTTCGCGATTGGGTAGTCCGATCGCGGCTTGAGGCCAGTGGTTGATGCCAGAAGCTATCAGAGCTGTGATTGTGTTGCTTCGGGTTTGCTTGCGTTCCCGCCAAGCTTTCTGAATGACTGTTATTTTTTCTTTGTAGTCATGCGATGACGCGGATCTTTGTGGCTGTGGCTTAGTAAACGACTCTTTCCGCGACGCTCGCCAAGCACGTTGAATTGTTGTTGCAGCGTTGCCTACCTTTTCCATGTACAAGGAGGACATATCGCTACCGTCTTGTGAATCGGATTGAGAAGCCACTTGAGTTATAGAGTCCGCAAGAGGGTCCCGCCCCCGCTCTTGTTGCCAGTTGACTGGTGTAGGTGGAAGGGACTCCTTGCTCAGGCTTTTCAAATGTAGACTGTGAGAGATGGATTTTCGGATTGAATGTTGGGATCGTTGGGATCCGGGACGTGATAGTTCAGGTAGTTCGGGTAATACAGTGGGAGAAGGCCTCGACGACTTTGACAGCGATTTGGACCGCGCTATGGCTTGCGAGCCCTTTTCTAGAGCCCAGCGTTTCGCGTTTTGGAATGACGGACTCGAAGGAAGGTCTGCTGCCTGCGGCTGACTAGAGCTCTTCTTGAGTGGCGCTGAGCCGGTGATAGGCGGAGTTCCAGTACTCAGTTCGCCCCAATCCAGCGCTGGATCAACCTCATCGAGCACGCAACACCGCTGCAGCCTAACGAGAATGCGACTATACGTTTGCGAAAAGTTCTGCAGACTATCCACACCCGACGCAATCCGGTCAGCTGCCCAAAAACAGTCGCGTACTACTTGCATGTAGGCAGTTCCGCACTTTGAAGCCAAGCGCCGAATATACACTTCTTCGACGCGCTGCTTGAAGTCGGAAAGATTGTATTTGGGTTTCCAGAGATCTGCAAGAGGTTGCCAAAGGCCGACCTCCAGCAGGATCAAGCCAAGACTGAATAGATCGAACTGAGGCCCGTATTCTCTGCCCTGTTCACCCGTTGACTTGGGATCTTCCGGATGGCGGTAGATATTGAGGGGCTGCATCGTGCTCGCTGGTTCGATGTCGTACTCAGAAAAGAGGTCAAAAGAACAGATGACAGGCGAACGTAGGGCGTATTGGAGAGCTTGGCTGTTCGTTGACTGGCGCTTGGTCTTCCTGAAGACCAATATGTTGCTACTATTGACGTCTTTGTGCACGAACTTGTCTCCATGGATCTTGCTGAAAGTGAGAGCGAGGGTGAACGCGAGCCGAAAGCGATCCTCGAGAGGTGGGGTAGCGCTGTTGGCGCTATGTAGACTCCTGGACCCTGTCTGAAGTACGCTCAAAAGAGTTACGGGGCGTAGCTCGTCCGCTGTCTTGTGTGAGTCAGAGGGACCCGAATAGACGGATGACGGGAGCTCGAAGACTAGCCCAAAGCGGGGCTGCGTCGGATCTTCGAAATACCCCACGCACTTCAGAGTTCCATGGAAGGATTGCTCTATTGAGAGCTTGCCCAGAATAGACAATAGGCTCTCGAGGCGATCAACAGGCGGAGGCACACCAGTGAAGCGGTATGCCGAATCGTACGTCGCGTACTCGACGAGTACGGGGCTCTCGACTGTCTTGCTGCCGTCGGTTTTCCAGGGGTTTGTTGAACTGTGACGGGAGCGTAGGCGTCCAATGACTTTGAGGGACGATTTGCCAACGCTCTCGTATGGTGGTGGTTCCTCTTCGGGCAAGATGAGATCGGAGCGCTCCAGCTTCGGAGGGAGGTTTGAGCTAGGCGGTGTATGCTGCACCGATGGGAAGGCGGGGAACGTGGCAGGGTTTATCAAGGTAACGTCGGAAGCGCTGTATTCTGACGAGAGGAAGACGGAGGTGGAGATGGAAGGTCTCGACGGTTCGGGGACAGCTTTTGAGCGAGGACTCACACCACGCGCGCCGTCGCGGTGAGCTCTTCTTGTTCTCGAGAGGTCGTAGAGGGTATCGATGGAGGTCGTGAGGTCCTTGGCGAGGTCCTCGTACCGTGACCGGTCTGAGGCCGCCCACGAGGGGGCATCAGATGCAGGCGGCCGCACGCCACTCTTCTCTCCTGACAGCGGCTCTGCGCCTGGCGGTGGCGGGTGCATGCGCTCTGCCTCGTCCAAGATGTCTTTTATCGTGCCCATCACGCTCGTCACCGTCTCAGTGAGGCCCGCGCGCTCCACATTCTCGTCGATGTCGCCCTGCTTGCCCTTGGCGTTGTCGGTCCAGTCCAAACCCCACGCTATCAGCCTGTTCTTCTGTATCCGGAACCTGCGGTAGAGCGCATTCACTTCGGGCTGCGTGTCCGGTGTGTCCTGCTCGATGACGGCGTCGCAGGACGTCTTCGTGTCCGAGTAGAGCTGGGTGAGGCGCCGGGGGAGGCTGCCGAAGGTCGACATGTTCAGCGGGTTTCGGCTGGAAGTGCGTAGGATGGATGCGCGACGGCGTCAAGCAGCGGAAGACGACGTCGACATGTGCGGAAGATAGAGAGAGCGACTGCCTGGCCGGCGTCGTCATGGCGGGCTGGCCGTCGATTATAGCAGAGGTGCATTTCGCGTCTGCCTGGAGGCTGTGGCAGGTGCGGTGCGGGAGCGAATCACAGCGCGCCGACGTGAAGCAAGCCCCCCACCGCCGGCTTCTCCGTCGCCGAGGGGGGCTGCCGAGGCTCCCGCACCTCCAGCACCGCACGACTCAGCCCTCACAGCCTGTCGACGTGTGCGCCGTCTGTGGCCATCGCAAGGCAGAGGGGCGCAGCCGACCCAAGGACGACCTCGTTTGCCCGTCTTAGACTTACCACTCTAGACACCATAGATCGAGCTGATGGTCATACACCGACCGCACCCGCTGAGACAGCCTGCGCATGACCGTATGTCGCACCCAGCATTCGTCGCTATATCAAACACTTATACACCTGATGACTTACGACTGCTACCTAACCAGAGACTTGACTCTAGCAAGTACTTTCCAGTCTTGATTTCTCACTCATCGAATGCCTTCCCGCTCCTACCACCCTGTACTTAATACTCCTCTACCTGTGAACGTCTCGCACATCCCGCATGCCCCTTCAGCCCCAGCAAACATCCTTCCAGCTCTTTTTTCCCATCTGACAGCCCAAACACCTATAAAATGGCAGTACAGGCGTCTCTACCGCTTCTCTCCTCTCTCACAGTCCTAACGGTTCCCCACGAGGGATATAGAGGGTCAAGTATGGAAGTGCTTGTGGTAGAGTGGACGAGTCAGGACCAGAAGGTCAGCATATGCGAAAGGAACAAGGCTGCGGTTAGAGACCTGATGACTCGGCTAGATGTCAGTCTTCCGCACGTCCAAGCTAGCCATCACCAATACAGGGTACATTCGCCATAGAAGTAGTCGCTGCACATGCTCCACACGAGAAGACTGCCAACTACAACACCCCTTCTCGACTGCTTCCGTCTCTTATACCCGCAACTACCACCTTCCCACACTTCACATCCCATCCGTAAGCATGGCCTCTACCATCTTCACATGCCTATCCGCATTCGTCTCACTCCACTCCGTCTCATAATTCAAGCCATACGGCCAGAAGTGCCCACCCCCACAGCTAATCTTCGCACTCGCCCCATCAAAACTCCTCAACAGCGGCAACGCCGTCTTCCAATCCCCGGCTTTGCATTTCCTGTCAAACGCCGCCGTCTGCCCGACCCCCAGCGTGTGGCTGATCTCGTGCATGGCCGTGCGCTCTGTCATGTATGCCCTGTTCGACCCGAAGCGTAGGTCGCCGTTGTACGAGGCTTCGGCTGTGGGGACGCCCGGCGCGTAGAAGACCTTTATGACTTTGTTGGCATCTGAAAATTTGCTGTAGCGGGCTACAGCTTTTTTCATGGCGGCGTCAATCTTGGTGTAGGCGTCGTTTTGGTCGGTGGTCGGGGAGGAGGTTCTTTGGAGCGTCCATGTTATGGCGGAGAAGGCGATAGTGGCGTGGAGTGTGGTGAGGAGGATGACTGAGAGTTTCATGGCGGATGTGAAAAGTTGCGGATGAGATGTTGGATCTGTACGAAGGAGATGGTAATGGGCCTCGCGCAGGGCTTGTAGGCTGGGTTGCTTAGTGGGTTCAATGTATTCTCATTACTGTCGGCAGTCGACATCATATATCGGTCGACTTTAACCTGGTGGTTTCCGGCCAACCCATCGTCCAACCCTGTACACGGCCACTTAACCCTCTGGACCAACGCTTTGGGGTCATCAAGACGGAATTTTGATGTCCCATCAATCAACATGCTAGTCTACTCTTTGCTATACCGTGTCCGTGCACCCAATGCACGGATTCAGCCAATGCACGCCGAACACCATAAACGCTCTATTAGAAATAAGGCTGTAGAGCCACCTACAATTAATATTATCACAAGATATTGATACTTGCGATCAACTTGTGCTACCGTGTCCGTGCACCTCGTGCCCGGATTCATCTCATGCCCCGCCGAACGCCAACGCGCGTCTCAACAACATAACTTTGACGCGCGATAATTCCACAACCATGGCCCCTATTGATGAAGCGATTGCAGATTTAAGTGGCCATCGCAGTACTTGATAAACTCCATCGTGAGATAAGATCCATGGCTATCAAGGATGAGCAATTTCTACCTCTCTAATCGCTGCTTTGTACAGCGATCAAACACCTGCTCAAGCCAAGCTAGGCCTACGTCATCGTTTAACCAGCCTAATAGAGATGATAAGATAAAGACCTCATGCTTTTTAGCTTTAATATCGTCTATCCAGTTTGATCGTAGAGCTCTCTTAGCAGCTGCGTAGATAAGGCCTGGCAGCAACGACAATCCATCGGCACAGCAGCAGGCCAAGAGTGTTAGAAACTCACGCGATTCATTCTAGAGAGATGCTCTAACCTTCTTCTTATCCTACATTCTCTTGCTGAAGATTCTCTTGCTTCTACCAATTAAGCTAATAAGGAAGCTCTTCTTATCTATATTGTATATATCTCGAGCCTCGAGCTTGTATTAGGTAATCTTTTGATGTAGTAGCTCGAAGTAGAGCCTGTATTTTGACTCAGAATCTGCTTGGTGGCGCGTACGATCCATGCTAGTAGTTCATTTCGAGATAAGATAGATCTCGTGTCTGTTGATAAAGCGAGTAACCTAGCTCTCGCTAAGCTCCCGTTTGGCAACTAAGAATGAGAAATTCCGAATTATCTCTTTTGTAGAAGGTAAGCCTCTCTTTGTAAGCTGCTCAATATATTGTATAAGCTCTAACTCCTGTTGTAGGCTAAGAGCTTGACGTTTAGAGTTTCCCTCGTCCCTAGACGCTGTCACGCGCCTCCATTGTCGCCCCAGCGTTGAGCGATCAACACTGTATTTTTCAGAGATCTCTTTCAGCGTATATCGTTCTCCTGGTTCTTGCGATTCTAAATCTACAATAGCCTCATCAATTGGTGCCATAGTCGTAGGGTTATTGCGCGCTGAAGCGATAGAGTTAAGACGCGGCTTGGTGTTCGGCGGGGCACGATGTGAATCCAGGCACGATGTGCACGGACACGTTATCTCTATGTACACAAAGTCACACTGTGGGTATATTCTATACTATACTAGTTTAGTACAAAAATCCTCCCTCATCAACACAAAAAAAAAAAATATTAAAATATTAAAGGTACATTACTATAATAAGATAATTTTTCTTAATAGTTTAGTTTTATATAACGTATTAGATCACCGAGCCGGCTACTTTTCCTTGGCACTACCAACTCTATCATCGGCCTACGATGCCTCAACCAAGCAACGCAATACTTACTAAACAAGAAGGCAGAATTGATATCGCAATCTAAGCTTATAAAGCCGGCCAATTCCGAAGTCTACGACGCGCTGCTGCATCGTTCAACGTCAATCACCAGAGACTCTCTGATCGGCTAAACGGAATCGCATTTTGACTTTAAACACGACCTAATTGCTAGAAGCTTACTGCGACTAAAGAGCAGACGATCGTCTAATATATCCTCGACCTTGATTCGCAAGGATTTGCCCCCCGGCTGTCTGAGGTGGGAGATATGAGAGATAAACTGATGGCTGCGCAGAGTGGAGAGCTAGTAGGCAAAAAATGGGCTACAAGATTTGTATCGCGTTCAGGCGAGCTCAAGATAGCCTTCAATTGAGCAAAGGACCGGCAGAGGATACAACAGGAAGATCCTGAGGTGATTGGCGCGTGGTTCAAGCTTGTTGGGGATACTAAAGCCAAGTACGGCATCCACGAGGATGACGTGCACAACTTCAATAAAACTAGCTTCTAAATAGGCGTAATTGGGTCTATGAAAGTCGTTACAAGCTCTCAAAGACGTACTCGACCTAATCTAATCTAGCTAGGCGATCGGGAGTGGGTAACAGTTATCTAGAGCATCTGCGCCGCAGGGTACGCGATCCCGCCGTTTATTATCTACAAAGGGCGCGTTTACATCTCAGCATAGTACGAGGAGAATTTTATACTTAGCAATTAGAAGCTCTTAGTCTCTAAGAACGGCTGGACAAACAACGCTCTTAGTCTTAAGTAGTTAAAGCATTTTGACGCGCATACAAAGGCGCGTTAAGTAGAGGAGTATTAGCTGCTTATTCTAGACAGCCATGAGAGCCACCAATCTCAGGATTTCAAGGACTATTGCCTTGAGAACAAGATCTTTACGCTCTGCATGCTGGCCTATTCATTCTATATTCTCTAGCTGCTAGATGTGGTCTGCTTCTCGCTGCTAAAGCTGAAGTACTTCGAACGCGTTTGAGACTTAGCGCGCCGGCGCGTCTTTTATATTAACAAAGAAAGCTTCTTGCTAGCCTTTAGAGACGCGTTTTTTGAAGTGTTTACAACAAAGAACTGTAAGAAAGCCTTTAAGGCTTTAAGGCTAGTTCCTATCAATGCGCAGGTAGTACTTAATCGCCTTGAAGTACGGCTACGTACCTCGCTACTACCCCTCGCACTAGAGACGCCGTGGCAGTCAAAGACTCCAAGCAATACGCTTGAATTTGGATCGCAATTAAAGTTTATTACTACTAAGCTTAGTTCCTCTCTATTATCTTCAAAGGATAAGGTTAACTAGCTTGTCAAAGGGTCTTACTAGATGGCCCATTAGGTTGAGCTAAATTCTAATGCGCGATCGAATCTCTAGCCTTAAATAAAAAGACTATTGAAGAAGCAACAAGAAGAAAATTACAAAAACGGAAGCAGATTTAGACAGGTGGCACAATAGAGTATAGTAACAGATTAGCGCAGGTAGCTGCTAAAGCGTCTACAGCACTTTAGCTATTAAAGAAAGCGCGTAGTAGAGAGGGTTAAGAAAGAGCACAACTAGCTCTACGGCGCTGTAGAAACGTAGTAATACAGGGCACAATGCTCGAACCTGCCAAAAGGATACAGAAAAAGCTTTTGAATCTGGAGCTAGCACGACGTACGCAGGTTCCTTGTTTGATAGCAATTAATTTAATGTTCTTTGAGATGAGTTGGTTGTGCCAAGGAAAAGTAGCCGGCTCGGTGATCCAATACGTTAGTAGTATACAGAGTATGTTAAATTTGCATTAAGATTAATCTTGTTTTCATAATGTTATCCTATATTTAGAAGTAACTAAACTGTTTTTGAGGTGTATGCGGTTATTCGGACTGCACAATAACTAATAGAGGCCTAGGCGCTAGCTCATTCTCGGTAGCCTGCAACTACTTCTCTTCGGGTACTAGGAATAGTGAATAGTGCTGTTTAGAGTAGATAATTGCATACGTGGTTATTACTCTACTCTAACAACCGCACAATGTCCTCATGTTCTAATTCGCGAGCAAAATTCAAAGCCGTCAACCCCGCCCTGTTCCTGTACTCCTTATCCGCGCCTTTCTCTAAGAGAAATGAGACTGCCTTAGTACGGTGGTCCTTAACAGCACAATGTAGCGCAGAGCCCCAACCTTTGTCCTGTCGGTGCGCAGGAATTGTCTCCAAGTCTCCATACGGGTGTGCATTGACATCAGCGCCGCGATCTAGCAGCTGCTGCATAATGTCAATGTTGCCGTTTCTGGCAGCATTGAGGAGTGCCTTGGGCGCCTTTTCCAGCGATGCGTTATGTGCCAATAATAGCGCTGCCATATGCCTGTCACCATTCATACAGGCCAACTCTAGTGGGTTGTTGCTCGTCTGGGTGCCCTCGTCCACCTCGGCGCCTTTTGATAATAGATGCGCAGCAATTTTTAGGGCAGCTGTATCGCCGTCGGGATATTCTGGGCCTGTCTCCGTCGCACTGACAAGGTGTCTGTTTACCTGTCAGTTATTTCTGCGCGTCAAATGGTCTCGAGAAGGGTAGCGAAAGGCTTACACAAGAGCGCTGCCAATATGGTCAAAGTGCTCGCTGACATCCCAACCGTGCGCTAGCGCCACATCGATGGCTTTTGTATTCCACCCGTTTTCCTCACGTGCCCCTTCTGAGACGTACATGATGGTGCTATCACCCCACCTAGCACTACGCTTGAAAAGCTCCTTGGCTATATCGAACCGGGCCAGCTCCAATGCTGTGCTAAGGGCCTCAGTCAATCCCCGACCCCGGTGCAAAGCATTAGGACCTTCGGCCTCGCGTGTCGACAGCATATTTTGTAGGGTAGCGAGGTCGTTAGACTCGATAGCGGCAAGCATTTGCGTGTTGAAGTTATCGTCGTTGTTATCAGTCATTGCTTGAGTAATGTGGAGAATAAATTTTGAATGTGAATAATTTTCTACGCTGGCGAATGGGTAGGGGGTACCCATCGTTGGGTATAGGTTGGGTTAGAGTCGCACAGACCTAGGGTTAAAGTTGAGTTAGAGTAATCAAAGCGTAGGTTAAAGTTGGGTTATAGGTACTACTTTTAGGTTAATAAACCTGTTATAACTAGCTGTTATAATTATAAAAAAAAAATATATTAAAATATAGAATTATAGAAGTCTGTGCTAACTTAACTTATACCTACGCTAAAACGTTTTAGCGTAGGTATAAGTTAAGTTAGCACTAGAGTCTTACGTAAGCTAACTCAACTTTAACTCAACCTATACTTATTTACTACTCTATAATTTTCGCCTTTGCGATTTGAAAATCGAGTATTGCGAGCTTGGCAGATAGGATTAAGCTAGCAAAATAGTAATAAGTTAGAAATAAAAAGTCGAAGGCGAGAAGTTTTTCTAAAACGTAGTTTCTTTAGTGTAGCGTAGTTAGGTTGTATAAAGCGTACTATAGTTGTAGCCTTAGCTAACTTAATATTCTTGTCTAAATTCTTACGCTAGCGAATAAATAAAAAGTACTTATTAATAGGTATAGGTTGAGTTATAAGTTGCACAGACTTTAAGTTAAAATTAAGTTAAAGTTAACCTAGCGTAGATAGAAGTTAAGTTAGAGTAGTTAAAGCTTTAGGTTAAAAGTTAAGTTAGAGTTACCTAAATAGTTAAAAAACTATAATAAATAAATGTAATAAATATAACGTACTTTATAGGTTCGTTGAACACATAGGTTCGTTGAACACATAGGTTCGCCGAACACATAGGTTCGCCGAACACTTGTTTTTACTAAAGAAAATCAATAATCTAAGGCTTAATAACTCTAGATCTACTTTATAGAATTCTTTAAAAATTTCACTACTAAGCTGCATCTATATAAACTTTAAGATTCTAAAGTTACTAAGCTCTAGCCTTAGTATTTAAAAAGCTATTAAAGAAAGCCTAAATTACAAGAATTATTTTAGCTAGAGTAGTAAATAGGTATAGGTTGAGTTAAAGTTGAGTTAGCTTACGTAAAACTCTAGTGCTAACTTAACTTATACCTACGCTAAAACGTTTTAGCGTAGGTATAAGTTAGGTTAGCACAGACTTCTACAATTTTATATTTTAATATATTTTTTTTTATAATTATAACAGCTAGTTATAACAAGTTTATTAACTTAAAAGTAGTACTTATAACTTAATTTTAACCTACGCTTTAATTACTCTAACTTAACTTTAACTCTAGGTTTGTGCGACTCTAACTTAACTTATACTTAACAATAGGTACTTTCTACCTATTCGCTAGCGTAAATATAAGTAATTTTCTAACTTTTATACTAGATGTAATTCTAGAATGCACGCTATAAAATCTTTACAAATACTTAGTAATAACTATAGAAAAACATTATTAGAAAGTTTTACTATTTATTATAGTAGTTTAGTGCTAGAAGTAGAAATTAGAAGCTAAGCAAGCTTTTTAATACTCAACTCTTAATAACTCTAGCTATACTAGTTCTATTTAGAAAATTTGTAGTAGGTTTGAAAGTACTAGCTTAAAGCTTTAAAACGGTGTAAAAACTATCTTAATAGCTCTACTATTAGTAAAGTTATTAAGCTTTGAACCTAAGAATTTAATGCTAAGAAATTCTAAAGAGTTCGATAATCTAGAGAGTTCTATAATCTATTACGTTATAGATAATTTATAAATAATATAACGTATTAAATTATCGAACTTAATAGATTATCGAACTCGACAAAATTTCTTAGCACAACTAACTTATTTTAAAGAACATAAAATTAATTGCTATTAAATATAAAACTTGCGTACGTTGTGCTAGCTCTAGATTTAAAAGCTTTTTTTGTATTTTTTTAGTAGATTTGAGTATTGTGCTTTGTATTACTATAGTTTTTACAGCGCTATAAAGTTAGTTATGCTTTTTTTTAACTTTACTATACTCTATTGTACTACTATACTAAATTCGCTTTCGTTTGCGCAATTTCTTTTTTGTTACTTCATTAATAGTTTTTTTAAAGCTAGAGATTTGATTGCGCATTAGCTTAATCTAATAGGCTATCTAGTAGAACTCTTTAATAAGCTAGTTAACTCTATTCTTTAGAAACAATAGCGAGAAACTAAGCTTAGTAGTAATAAGCTTTGATTGCGATCTAAATTCAAGCGTATTGCTTAGAGTTTTTAACTGCTACGACGTTTCTAGTGCGAAAAGTAGTAGCGAAGTACATAGTTGTACTTTAAAACAATTAAAAACTACCTACGCGTTAATAAAAACTAGTTTTAAAACTTTAAAAGCTTTTTTGCAGTTTTTTGTTGTAAATACTTTAAAAAACGCGTTTTTAAAAGCTAGTAGAAAGCTTTTCTTGTTAATATAGAAAACGCGCTAGCGCGCTAAGTCTCAAACGCGTTAAAAGTACTTTAGCTTTAGCAGCAAAAAGCAAACTACATTTAGCAGCTAAAGAATATAGAATAAATAAGCTAGCATGCAAAGCGTAAAAATCTTGTACTTAAAGCAATAGTTTTTAAAATTCTAAAATTAGTAGCTCTTATAGCTGTTTAAAATAAGTAGCTAATACTTTTCTACTTAACGCGCTTTTGTATGCGCGTTAAAATGCTTTAACTATTTAAAACTAAAAGCGTTGTTTGTCTAGCTGTTTTTAAAAACTAAAAGCTTTTAATTGCTAGGTATAAAGTTCTTTTTGTACTATGCTAAAATGTAAACGCGCTTTTTGTAGATAATAAATAGCAAAATCGCGTATCTTGCGGCGCAGATGCTTTGGATAACTATTACCTACTCTCGATTGCTTAGCTAGATAAAATTAGGTTAAGTACGTTTTTAAAAGCCTATAACAACTTTTATAAACTTAATAACACTTATTTAAAAGCTAGTTTTGTTAAAGTTGTGTATATTATTATTCTAGATGCTGTACTTAGCTTTAGTATTCCTAACAAGCTTAAACTACGCGCTAATTACTTTAGAATTTTCTTATTGTATTCTCTGCTAGTTTTTTGCTTAATTAAAAGCTATTTTAAGCTCGCTTAAACGCGTTACAAATCTTTTAGCCTAGTTTTTACTTACTAGCTCTTTACTTTGCGCAGCTACTAGTTTATTTTTTATATTTTCTACTTTAAACAGCTAAGAAGCAAATTCTCGCAAATCAAAGTTAAGAATATATTGAATAATTGTTTGCTTTTTAGTTGTAGTAAGCTTTGAAAATGTAAATTGTGTTTAAGCTTAAAATAGAATTTCTTTAGCGCGTTTAGAAAAAGTATAGTGTTTAACGTTAAAAGCACTAGCAGCAGCTTAATAGCTTTATAATTAGCTAGAATTATAAGCTTTAAAAGCAAGCTAAAGTTTTTCTTCGTGTTAGTGTAATAACGCGTTAGTTAGTTGAAACATATTGCGTTAATAGAGAAAGTAGTAGTCTTGGCAAATTTTGTCGAGTTTACTAGTTTGTTGAGTTTGCTAGTGCTTTACGTTATGCTACGCACAAGCAATTTCTTAAAATCTTTCGAAAAAACCTTTTAAGCTTAAGTAGCAAGAACTTAAGTTTAGTAATGTAGTTAATTTTGTTGCGTATTAAGTTCTTAGCTTAGCGCTCGTACGCTTTTTTTAGCAGCAAAAAACAACTTACGTTAAGAAGCTACAAAAAGTACAACAAGTAAAAAAGTATACAAAAAGTAATAATTTTGTTTTCTTTGTAGTTGTAATAAGCTAGAAGCTCTATGAATTGCTTTAGTCGTAGAATTTTAGTAAATCTCGAAGCTAACACATAGAGCTTAGGTAAGCTTCGCACTTTTTTAAATAAACTTCGTAAACTTGCTAGCTTAGTATATTAACGATATATTACTTGCAGCTACAAACGCTTTAGGCTTTTAATAGAGTACTAATAGCTACTTAGTAAAAAGTATATAGAGTTACTTCGCTTTTACTGTAAATAAACTTTATTAAATTTATTACATTCTTTATCTAGAACTTGCTATTTTTGGCAATTTCTTTTGATTTAAATTTGATTAATTTCTACGCGGTAAAAATTGTAAGATTTTTAAGAAGTACAATACTTTTAGAAGTTAAAAGCAACTTCTAAAAAACTCTACAACGCAGCAAAAAAAAGTTTTAAAACTAAATTGCTACGATAAACAGTACTTAGAATAAGTATATTTAGATGCTAGTTGTAGAAGCTCGCAAGCTAAAAAGCAAAAGCTAAAGTAGCAAAGCAATTAAAAAAGCTTTACAAAAGCTAATAACGTACTTTACAAGTTCGTGCATTACTTTTGCTAAGCTTTTACTAAACTCTACTTTCTACGTAATGCTTTAACAACAATACTAAATAGAACTTTCTAAAGAACGTTAGATACAGCTTGCTCTTTAAGTTTTTAAATCAAATGCAACACTTTTTTAGCAACGCGCTGCAGCTATCTACAACGTTGATTAATTAACACTAAGCTACTAACGCGTAGAACAAACTTTTACAAGCAAATTATAAGCTTAAATTAATAAATTTAACAAAAACTAAAAAGAGCGTAGTTGTTGAGTATATAGTTAAGCTTATAGTGCGCGAATTTTCTTTTAAGCTTGCAGCTGTAGCTAATATAGCTAATTTCTTGCGCGCAAAGCGCAATCTAGGCTAGATTAGCTTAAACTAGCTTAGTACGTTGGTTATGCACTGCTTTAAGTTTACAATAAAATTTAATTGCAAGTACAATTACAAAAAAGCGCTTTGCAAGAATTTTAAAGTTATTTAGAACTAGTTTCGCCTAGTAGCTAATATAAAAGCTAAGTATAGTATCTAAAATATAAATACGTACAACTTTAACAAAACAAGCTTTATAATAAGCTAGATATTAACTAAAGCAGTTGTTATAGCTTTAGAAAAACAAGAACGGCTAAAGGCAATACAGCAAAGTAATAAAAAGTAAACAATAGTTATCTAAAGCATTAACGCAACAAAGTAAGCTATTTTGCTTTTTATTATTTTCAAGAGCTGCTACAACTTTTTTGCTTAGTATAAAGAAAAGTTTTTGCTTTAAAACTAGGTTATTGCAGTTTTTAAAAAAAGCTAGACAACAAATAAGCTTAAGCTGTAGTAGTTAAAGCACTTTAATAAGTATACAAAGAAAAAAGTAGTTAGCAGCTACTAACTACTTGCAATTGATAGCTATAAAAGCTATAACTTACTTGCTGTAATAAGCTAGAAGCTTTATAAATTGTCTTAGTTGTAGAACTTTAGTAGATCTCAAAGCTAATACATAGCGCTTAAGTAAGCTTCGCACTTTTTCGAGTAAATTTCGTAGGCTCGCTAGCTTAATATATTAACAATATATTGCTTGCAGCTACAAACGCTTTAGGCTTTTAGTAGAGTATTAATAGCTATCTAGCGAGAAGTATATAGAGTTGCTTTGCTTTCGCTGTAAATAAACTTTATTGAATTTATTACATTTTTTATCTAGAACTTGCTATTTTTGGCGATTTTCTTTTACTCGCATTCTAGCAATACTACAAGAAAAACAAAATTATTACTATTTATATGCTTCTGCACTTATCGCACTTTTTGCAGCTTTTTAATATAAGTTGTTTTGCTTTTCTAAAGAAAGCGTACAAGCGCTAAGCTAAAGATTTTATGCGCAACTAAATTACTTACATTACAAAACTTAAGTTTCTACTATGCTTTATACGCGCTTATAATGTAGCAATTACTTTTAGTAATATCTAAAAAAGGTTTTGAAGCGCTAGATTAGTTCTATTTAACTTAAAACAAGTTATAACAGTTTTCAACGTTTAGCTACGTACTCTATTACTACTACTTTTTAGCAATAAGCTTTAGTAGTTGCAAACTCTAAGCAATACTTTTAAATTAAAGTTGCAATTAACGCTTGTAAAAACAAGAATTTAAAAGTATATAAATAGCTCGCTAACTTTTATAGTAAAAGCTTTGAAAAAAGTTTTAAAAAAGGCAGCTATTATTGCGCACAAGCTAGTGTTAGCGCAATAAGAAATAGCTAAGCTAAAAGTAGTAAATAAAGCTGCTACGCAACGTAAATTGCATAAAAAAAGTAGGTTTAAGCAGAAAAAACTTTGATAGTTAAAAATAAAACTCGTTTATCTACTCTAAAGAAGTTTAAAGCGCGTAGTAATAAAAAAAAGCTAAAAACGCAAGTGCGCGCTAGACTAGGTAAACTATTTTAAAAGTAGTGTAAATAGTGCAATTAAACTAAGCATAACGCGCGTACGTGTAAGCAAGTAGCAAAAGTAAACTTTAAATAATATTTTAAGTTAAATTGCTTTATATAGAGCTAAAATAAGCTGTTTTGCGCTAGAATAAAGTAGTTTTGGTAGAAGCTTAGCAAAAGTGTTCTACGAACTCGTATAGCTTAGCTATAGTACCTATGCGTTAAATAAGCTAGTATAGCTAGTAAGCTACTTCGCATTAAAACATATGCATTATTTTAACTTTAACGCGTTGCATTTCTACTAACATAAACTTAATTAAAGTTGCAATTAAAGCAATTAAATTGCGTAAAGCTAGCACATTTTTCTTTTACTACGAAATTGCGCAATAGTTTAGTATTAATTGCACTACGCTGTTGCGATAGTATAAAAGCAAAACGTAGTTTTATACAACTGCATTAGAACAATACCAACTACTTAACTTATAACAAAAGTAGAAACTTGTAAAGTACATAAAAAAATATACAAAGCAAAGCCTGCTACTAACAAAAGAAATAGTACAAAATTTCGCTAGCGCAGTTGCAAAACAAAAAGCTTTACATGCGTAGGTTTCGCGCTTTTTGCATTGCTATAAAGCTAAGCTTACTACTAAATAAAGCGCTAAAATTAATTGCAATTGTTACTAAGCTAACTTACATAAGAAATACAACTTATACTTTTAACTACTACATAAGAAAATGCAGAAGTACGATGTTAAAGCGCGCAACACTTATAATATAAATAAAAAAAGCTTTTTTATTAGCATTGCTACACGCTCAAAACGCGTTTTTTCTAAAGTAGTTTAGTAGGCAAAACTACGTACAGCAGCAATACAAAATAGCAATAGAAAATAAATTACGCTTTTAGCTTGTATTTGCGCTAATAGTAAAGCGCTACTGCTTGCTTTTATCTATAAAAAAAAAGCTAGCTTGCAAATAAGCTAGGTTAACAACGTTGAAGCTAGAAAATACTAAATATTTATAGCTAACTTAACTTTAAAATAAACAAATAACGATATTAGATTAGCTTAGCTTAAGCAGCTGTTTGAGCGCTATACAAAGCAAAAAGCGCGCTAGCAATAGCGCTTTCTTTTTGTTAACAGCTATAGTAGCTACTTTACGCGCAAGTTTATAAACTTTTGCAACGCTAATAAAATTCTACTAGCTGTTTTTTCTTTTTATTTAACTTACACTTTACAACTACTTAATATAGTATTGTTTTTTTCTCTTTTAAATTACTACTCGCAAGAATTTAACTACTACTTATACTAATTGCAAAAGCTTATTAGCGTTAAGAAAAGCAATTTTTTTAATATTCTAGTTAGTGTAGAGTACTACAATAAAGAAAGAAACTATATAAAAAAGTTTTGAAACTACGAGCGTGTAGCTAATAAATGCAAAAGTTATACTCAAACGCTTTAACACTACTACTTTAGATTAAAATAAAAATATAAAACTACAAGAGCTTAGTAATAGAAATAGTTAGAATAATATACAAAAAATTCTAAACGCTGCGATTCTAAATAAAGCAAAAAATAAAGCTAAACGCTTTGCTAGTACATTACACTTTCTATAGGTTTAAAACAAGCTACTTTACTACAAAAACAATAGCTTTCGCGTAGCACTTACTACTAAACGAAAGTATAAAAAGAAAAGTAAAGTTCTAAACTTATAGTAGCGCAAAAAGTACTATAGCAGCGCTGTACTATAGAGTTTTTGCAAAATTGAAAAAGCTTAAATGCGCAAAACAGTTAAATAACACAAAAAAAAGCAAAGAAAACTCTAGAAAACTTACTAAAGAGAGCTCAAAGCTGCAGCTACACTATACAAAAAGTAAATAGCAAAAAAGCAAAAGCGCTGCAACAAATTGCAAAGAAGCGTGCTAATAAAAAGCAAAAAGCAAAAGCTGCAAAGCTAGCTACTGCGCGCGCGCTTAAAAAGCAACAACGCAACGCTGCAACTTTACAAAAATCTTGCAATATACTAAACAAAAGCAAGCAAGCAGCTTTACATAGCGCTGTACTAAAATCTACAAAAAAGCGTTACGTTATAGGTACTAAAAGTAGTGTTAATACTATACTTCTACTACTATAGCTTCTACTCAAAACTACTACGCGCAGCTACTAAATTAAAGTACTACGAAAGTTTAAATAGTACAAAAGTTGCGCAAGCTTCTATATAGTAATACATAAGAAAATTTTATAATAGTTAAATTTGTATGTAGCTATACAGCTTTGTTTTCGCAGTTGCTAATTTTAGTTAAAGTAGCTTATTAGCTGTACTAGCTTATTTAGCGCACGAGTACTATACTCGTAAAGTACGTTAGTAACAAAAAAGTTTTGTAATTTGTTTTTTATAAATTGCGTAGTTTACATTAAGAAATACTTATTTGCTATAGTTGCAAAGTTTTTCTTTACTAACTACTCGCTTTAGTAGTTTAGTACTTTAGCTACTTTTGCTTTAATAACTACGTAGTTTACTTTAGTAAGCTAAGAGTTTTATTGCGCAATAGTTTTTATTAGTTTAAAAGCGTTGTAGTAACGAGTTTTTGCTTTTTGCGCTTGTTCTTTGCTCGCACGCTAATTGTAGTAGCGAGCTTAGTAATCTAGTTTTAATATAGCTCGTTTACTTTACAGTAATTGCTAAATAAATAAGCAAAAATAGTTGTTCTAATAAAAGTAACAATATTATTAATGTATTTGCTTTTTTATTTATATTAGTCGTTTAGACTTTTGTAAACATTAAACTATTACTTTAACTCGTTTATGTTTTCTTTAAATAACGCTTTTTTAGTATTTAATAGCTTAGATAAGTAGACTAGCACGAACAGTAGTATAATAGCTACGTTTAAGTAGTTTAATTAGTATTATATAGCGTGCGCGCTTACTACTGCATTTAGTAGCTAGTAGTTGCTAATTTTAAAACTCGCTAGAATACGTAGCTTTGCTTGTTGCTAGACTTTTTAAGTTAAATCAAAAAACTACTAGACTTCAAGCTAAGTGCAAGTAATTTTAAGTTAGTTAAGCTATTTAATCTATTGTGTGTAATTAAGTAGAGTAATAGTTTAGTTGCAATTTAATAGCGTTGTTATTTTAAGTGTTCTTTGCTAAAATTTGTGCGATAGTAGTATTTCTAAGTTTAGTTTACTTTTAGTGCTTAAAAGTAATAGTACTAAAACTTTTAATTGTTAGATATAACAAGTTGTAATAATATCTTGTAATAATTGTATCTATTATTTTGTTTCTTGCATTTCAACGAAGTTGAAACGCGAAAAAGCTTTGCGCGCTAGTTTATCTAGAAACAAAAAGTTACATGCTGTATTTTAGTAGTTTTATTTAATATCTTTTAAATTCTACTTTCAATTTAACAACTTGCGCTAATTCGTTACTATACTCTATTGTGCTACTTATCTAAATTTACTTTTGTTTTTGTAATTTTTTTTTGTTGCTTCTTTGATAGTTTTTTTAAAGCTAAAAATTCGATTGCGTATTACTTTAACTTAATAGGCTATTTAGTAGAACTTTTTAACAAGCTAGTTAACTCTATTCTTTGTAAAAAAAAAACTAAGCTTAGTAGTAATAAACTTTAATTGCAATCTAAATTTAAGCGTATTGCTTAGAATTTTTAACTGCTACGGCGTTTTTAGTGCAAGAAATAGTAGTAGAGTACGTAGTTGTACTTTAAAGCAATTAAGTACTACTTGCGTATTAATAAAAACTAGCTCTAAAGCTTTAAAAGCTTTTTTATAGTTCTTTGTTGTAAATACTTTCAAAAACGCGTTTCTAAAAGCTAGCAAAAAGCTTTTTTTGTTAATATAAAAAACGCGCTAGCGCGCTAAGTTCTAAACGCGTTAAAAGTACTTTAGTTTTAGTAGCAAGAAGTAAACTACATCTAGTAGCTAGAGAATATATAATAAATAAACTAGCATGCAAACTATAAGAATTTTGTTTTTAAAGCAATAGTTTTTAAAATCTTAAGATTAGTAGCTTTTATAGCCGTTTAGGTTAAGTAGCTATTACTTTCTTACCTATCGCTTTTTTTGTATGCGAGTTAAAATACTTTAACTATTTAAAGCTAAAAGCGTTGTTTGTCTAGCCGTTTTTAAAAACTAAAAGCTTTTAATTGCTAAGTATAAAGTTCTTTTTGTACTATGCTAAAATATAAACGCGCTTTTTGTAGATAATAAATAGCGAAATTGCGTACTTTACGACGCAAATGCTTTAAATAACTATTACTTACTTTCAATTGCCTAGCTAGATTAAATTAAGTTAAGTACGTTTTTAAAGCTTGTAACAACTTTTATAAACTTAATTACGCGTATTTAAAAGCTAGTTTTATTAAAGTTGTGCACGTTATTCTTGTAGATGCTGTACTTAGCTTTAGTATTCTTAACAAGCTTAAACTACGCGCTAATTACTTTAACATTTTTTATTGTATTTTCTACTAGTTCTTTGTTTAATTAAAAGCTATTTTAAGCTTGCCTAAACGCGTTACAAATCTTGTAGCTTATTTTTTTACCTACTAGCTTTTTATTTTGCTTAGCTACTAGTTTGTTCTCTATATTTTCTACTTTAAACAGCCGAAAAGCAAATTCTTGCAAATTAAAGTTAAGAATATATTAAACAATTGTTTGCTCTTTAGTTGTAGTAAGCTTTTAGCAATTAAGTTGTGTTTAAGCTTAAAATAAAATTCTTTAAGCGCGTTTGTTAAGAGTTTAGCGTTTAACGTTAAAAGCAATAGTAGTAGCTTAATAGCTTTAGAATTAGCTAGAATTATAGGCTTTAAAAGTAAACTAGAGTTTTTCTTTGTATTAGTGTAATAACGCGTTAGTTAGTTAAAACATATTGCGTTGATAGAGAAAGTAGTATTCTTGGCAATTTCTAAAGAGTTTGATAATCTAGAAAATTTAATAACGTAGATTCTTAGCGAGTTGCTTACCTAAGCGAGTTGCTTACTTGCGCCAAGCTTTTTTTCTACTACCTACTTTTTTTTTTCTACTACTTTCTCTCTACTACCTAGTATAGGTTAAAATAACTTAAATTACTTAGAATTAACTACTGCACTTAACTTATACGTGCGCTTATTGTGCTCTAGCTCGCCGCAGCGTTTACAGCGTTTTAAAAGCTAGCTGCTCTAATTACTAGCATTACTACGAGCTTTTTTTTTCGCTTTTTTTTTATTACTGCGCGTTTTAAACGCTTTAAGAGCTGTTAAGCGTACGCTTTTTTTAACTGTAAAATAGTAAAAGTACTTTTTTACTGCATACGCTTTTTTTTGTGCAATTTTCGTTGCAAAGAAGCTTTGTTAGTAGCTTAAAGTTTAGCAACTTAGTTGCGCAGTAGCAGCATAGAAGCTGCTGCATACTCTGCGCCTTTAAAAAGCTTTGCAAAAGCATTAACTATTAAAGTAAAAAAGCTATCTACATGCCTTTAAATTTTCTTTTAAATTAGCGTTAATTGCGACCTAAATTTTAGAGTATTGCTTAGAGTTTGAAACTACTAGAAACTGTTTTCTACGGTAAGTAATAGTAGAGTGCAAAGTTGCACGTTAAGCTTCAAAATTACTGCTTCTAAGTTAAATAAAACTAATCTAGCACTTTAAAAGCTTTTTTAGATATTGCTCTTTGTAATAAAAGCGTTGTAAGCGCTAATAAAGCATAGCAAAAACTTAAGTTTAGTAATGTAGTTAATTTGGTTGCGCATTAGATTCTTGGCTTAGCAGCTGTACGCCTTTTTTAAAAGCGCAAAACAGCTAACATTAAAAGGCTACAAAAAGTGCAACAAGTAAGAAAGCATGCAAAAAGTAGTAATACTGTTATTTTTGTAGTACTGCTAGAAAGCAAGCGAGTTATAGCTTTTATAGCCGTTAATAAAAAGTAAACGTACTATTTTAACAGTACGTTTTTTTGTATAGGCGTTAAAGTGCTTTAACTACTCTAAACTTAGTTCGTTGTTTGTCTAGCTGTTTTTAGAAACTGCGATAACCTAGTTGCAAAGTAAGCTATCTCTTTTGTACTAGGCAAAAAAGTAGTTCTTGCTCTAAAAAATAATAAAAAGTAAAATAGCTTACTCTATTGCGTTAACGTTTTGTACTACTGTTGTCTACTTTCTATTACTTTGCTGCACCGTTTTTAGCTGTTCTTAACGCTTTAAGCTAGTAATTACTATACTTGTTAAGATCTAGCCTATTATAAAGCTCGTTTTATTAAAGTTGTAAGTATTCTCGTTTACTACGTTGTACTTAGCTTTTATATTTGCTACAAGCCTAAACTAGTTAGCTATAAGCTTAAAATTTTCACAAAGAGCTCTTTTATAGTTGTACTTTTAATTAAACTTAATCTAAAGCTTAAAGTAACGCCTAACGAACAACGTAACCTAGTTTTTTTTAACTAGTAGCTAGCTCTACGCTGCGAGTAGTAGGTTAGCTTTATTCTCTAACCTAGTAGGCCTAAGTAGAAAGCTTCGCGCGTTAAAGTTAATAGCATACTCTTTAATTACTGTGTCTTTTGTTAAACAAAGCTTTATTAAGTTAAGTGTGCAATCGCGTCGTAGAAGTTTTTTAGCAAGCTAATTGCTTAGTGTTTTTTAAAAAACGTTGTAGATTAATGCAGCGCGTTGCTAAAAGAGTGTTGCGTTGCGTTAAATAGCTTAGATTGCAAGCTGTATTTAGCTCTCGTTTAAAGCGCGTAGCGCGTTGTGTAGTTAAGCTATCGCGTAGTAGAGAGAAAGAAGTAGGTGTTGGTAGAAGGCTTGGCGCAGGTAAGCGACTCGCTTGAGTAAGCGACTCGCTAGGGATCTACGTTAATCTATTACGTTAACTTACTTCGACTTAAAAATTAAGTGTAGGTTCTAGTTAGAAGTTAGCACGTTTTTTAGAAAGCGTGCGCTTATAATAGGTGCTGCGCTAGAGCAATATCACTAGAATAGCATTTCTCTATAACTAGGCTTCGCAACTTCCGAAGTGCGCTGCGTACAAATAACAAACAAGTTTAGCTAGTGAAAGTTCTGCCTGGATGTTGTGAAAGCGTGGGGGCGGGCACCCCGCCTTGTATCCTGGCACCTCGGCTTGATAAGCGGCCACGTGACGCCTCTATTCTGCGCCGCGACTCACGTCACATTCTTTTTCAACTCACACACTGCAACAGAGCGAATTAAGATTATCTTACCATCATAATGGCCAAAACAAAACTGTCCTCAGCTAGCTCCGAACACCTCTATACCTACCGTTGGGAATGGGACACCTATCATTACGCAGCGCTCGAACAGAGACCGCAACAGCCCGCGCTGATCAATCCTCTCCCCGCACACTGTGTCCAGCTCTTCTCCCCGCTCTACACCAAGTTACCCCGCGAGCTCGTGGACCAGATCTTCCAACACGCACTCCAGACCACAAAGAGCACTTACACGGTCCAGCGCCAAGGTCTCATATTCCGCTATACTCGCGGCGCCTCTGAGCCTTTTCCCTTTCCATTAGAATCGCACGTATGCGACACCTCATCGAGTAAAGACCAGAACATTGCACTTGCCATCATAGCTGGCCAGATGCCCGCGTGTTTCTTCGCCTCAAACACGTTTTACGTCCACCAACGCTTCTCAACAAACCTAGTGGACTTGCTAGAGAAGGATTTTGGTGGAACGGGATGCATACCGGGGAAGCATATCAAGAGGCTACAAATTGCGATCTCGGAACCATCTTACACTGATATCGAGACTGATTCAGGTGGCCATCCACCATCTCTACCGGCGGAGAAGTGTCGAGAGAAAATACGACAGGACTTGCAGTGCCTCACTACGCTGAACCCACAGTGTGCCGTGGAGCTGCAGCTTATGACTTGGATTTAGAAGCCCATCGGCAAAATATTGACGTGGTTAGCCCCGCCGGTGTACGCGGTAAAAGATCTTGGTTTGAGCATCACTGTGGTTGTGGTGCCTGTTTTCGAGGCAAGCCCTCATGTTGATGTGACTTTCTTGTTTGACGATGAAAAACGAGAGTGGGATCCAGCTGTAAGTTATGCTATTGAGGCAACATGTGTCATTCTATGAAAGGGTACTAAATGTCGTGCAGCAAATACAGCGCCGAGTCAAAAAGGTCTTGGTGTCGGAGTGGAATGTGGACGAAGACGACTACTGGGACAGTTGAAGTTGAGGAAATAAGTCATGGAGCCCGTCCTATAACAACGAAACCTTGACAGTCATTCGTGGACCTTTACAGCACAACCTGACACTGAATACATAATGCCAACACACGATACCAATGCAAGAAGACAGCTGTTGAGTTGATCACGCGTTCCTCGGGCCTTCACATCTGCAAACGCTGCATCGACATATCCCCCCGTCGTCACGATGCATTCTCCACAGCTATAAAACCTTCTAAACTTGCGACCTACAGCCCACAACCAAGCCCTCAACAATAACAAAAACCCTAATACCATACCTCGAGCTGTGCTCCACCTCTAGCCACCAAACGAACACCCACCACCCAGACTCATCCCAATCACTCAACCCCCTCAACCCCCCCCCCCCCCCCCTCCGCCCAGAGAATGTGTTACCAAATCCTCGAATACTACCAATTCTGCAGAAATCGACCCCCATGTATCATCCGCGTGTACGCCGTCGACCCTTGCAGGGAAGTTGGGCAACGGGGCCATCGTGTGACGTTCAGGGGGATACCGGCAGGCGGGTATTCCCCCAACCCTGCCCATAGATGAAGAGGAATGCCTGAATCGCTGATTGGCTGGGAGGTTGTTACATGACCGTTGGTTTAAGGGTGTGCGGTCAGCGAGATCGGAGGCAGGAATGTATATAGTATTGTACGCAATGGTCCGCTGCAGCTGGACTGTGGAATTGAACCTATAACGATAATACAAAGAAAGCTTAAGCGATAGTTCAAAGTGCACACCGCCTGCATAACAAATATGAAAATGGGTATAAGTGTGGCGCTACCGTCAATGTTATCCGTCTCCCCACTACAACCTAGTTGGGCCATTCCTTCGAGAACATCCAAAGAAGTGCTTTGTGAAGCAGATATCGATGTCTTATTTGACGAGGTACCTGCATTGAGAGATGGGGGCCTCCACTTTGACGAGTTTGTCGTTTGTATGGTGAGAAATGGCGTGTTGGCTGGGTGGGATCTTTCGCCGACTCTGACCCAAGTCTTGAATCGTGAATTCGGTGCGAGAGATTGAGGTTAGAATCGACCTGGGTGTATTGATAGCAGGAAACCAGTATCACCCGCTTTCAAGTTTCCGCTCGTCAGGGTGCGCTCTTCTATGGAACCATCACTGATACATCCACTGACATCGACAGTCATGGCTCATGGCCGTGTGAGACTCGCCTTCCATATCCATGGCCTCAAACATCTTCAACATGAGCACCGACCCACCAGGGGCCGGTACTAGAGTCCGATTTGCCGTCATCTGCATCCTGGCGCAACTCGGCTGCGTACTGTTTGGGGAGCGCTGCTCCGTGAGTTTCATGGTGTACGGTAGGTACGACAACTGCACTCTTTCGGGGCCGTCACTGATAGTGCCGTTAAGACTCTCATCCGCAAAGCTCGAATTCCGGGTCGCATAGATGTAGCCTTCTACTATAGTGTCTTCGAAGGAGCACTGCCATAGTTGGGTGTCGTTGGGTATAAGTGCAGATTCTGACATCGTGAAGGCACCCGACGAGTCAATCTCATTTTCTCGGAGTAGTACAGTACGGTTGTAGGTTGCACGGAAACGGTATGCCGGGCCGTGCGAGGCATATTCCGGGTCGGTTGCCGGAGTCAAGTCGACCGGCTCTATACCCATAAATTGTTCCCCGAACTTGCTCATTGTGCGGTCTAAAGGCCCAATAGCTGCAATCGTGCGATTCGTCTGACCAGCCGGCAATGGAAAAATGTCGAGCTGCAGAAGTGTGTCTGGAGTGCACGGCCATGCGGAAGCCTGCTTCATTCGTGCCAGACAAGCAGAACTCTTTTCTTGTGCATCGCCGAGCGCGACAACATATGTACCGGATTGGATCGGGGGACCTCGGCGTATTGCAGGTGGTATTTGTTGGTCCGCCCCTTGGACATCATTATCTTGATAACTGTTCAATGAGGTTAGAATGAGGGTATTGAAACCTAAATGTATAGGTACCTAGTTGAGGGTTTCCTTTTCATATACATCAGACCCAGACATATCCCCAAGATCAGGCAGATCAGAACACAGACAATCGCCAGTATACGAAGTCTGACTGACATGCGCAACCATCTAGACGCAGGGGTTGGCGTTCGTTTCACAGCAATCTCAAGGTCCACCTTCGAGTGTACGACTTCCTTTTCCTCAGGGCCAGGCGTAACTATCTTGCAAGAAGATGGATCACATTGTTCGATCGGTACGAGTTCGATTCCATCCTCTACTGCGCTCCTCGGCTGCTGATCCGATGTTTTTGGTATACTGGGCTGGCCATTGCGGGTAGGAAACGTGGTTTGGATGCTTGGAAGAGCTTGGCTGGTAGTGCTCTTCAGCGACATCTGAGAATATGGCATGGAGCTCTTATAGGCCGAAGCCAATCGGTGTTGATTGAGAATAACCTCATGAAAGAAGAATGCGGATGATTTGATTTGCAAGGTTCTCCTTCGATATCACCAGTGCGAGCTGGCTGCAGAAGAGACCTGTAGGGAGGCCAGAGTGACGAAGAGAGGAATTCATCGTCTGAGAACTTTCTCAGTGCTGGCAGTTATTTGAATGTGGCGCATCGTATACAGGATCATGCAATATGCAACATACAGCAAGAGCTTTCTTTGAATCGTTTCAACGATGCTGTGCCACTCCCCTACTTCGTCGTTCTGGGACTGCATTGCAAGTATCACTGAGGTGGGTCGAGAGTTCATGCCTAAGGTCTTTTCCGGTTAGAACTTGGAAACAACAGCCTCGGAGTTCAAAATGGACGGCGATGATTTGGGAGGATTGGAGCAGACTGGCTCGCCGTAAGCGCTCAGGCTGTGTGTAACCGCCCGATTCTCAAAGTGGGATCTCGGTATTTCCTGCAACATTACATGAACGTTGTAATGTAGGATTAGGTGTCGACAGATCGTCCGCACCTATGGGTTTTCTTCACCAATTCGTAATCTGGGGTCGAAATGCTACTGATTAGCAGAGCCGAGTAGCTAGTGAGCCATCATTAAGCCGCGCGAAATGATTGTAGTGAATCATGTGCCTCGTTCACTACAATGTGTCCTCTTGAGTGACGAAGGGAGTTCAGCTAGCATTTTCCAACTTTCGTGCGTCTTTGTGTCGTGAGCTCCAAAAACGGGAAGGCAACCAGGCAACATTCCCAACGCAACGCAGTGCAAGAATAGACGATCAATCGCAGCGCAAGTGTCCAGGTCCCAAAGTAGGCCGCAGCGGAAGCATCGCATCTGTCTCGGGAGTTTCAGAGCTGTGCGTCAGTATTGGACAGTTCAGCGACCTTCGTAAAACCCCGTTGTATTGCATATATGGTGTAGTATATGCATACCCAGCGTCCACGTGGAATCCCACTAAGCACGTTCACTTGTTAATTCAAACCAGTGATGGAGTGGTAATGGCCCGTAAAGCTCCTTTTACGCTGAGTGCTTTTCTATCGAATATGAAGAACAGATTGCACTGGAGAGGCGTGAAGTGATCTGACAGTTCTCGTCCAAAGGCCTTTATGCAGACTGGGAATCTCGACTTTGTACAACGTCGACGGTAGCAGTTGCAGTAATGCCTTCGCCGCCCCCGCGATCGCCCCCTCGCAAAAGGTACCAGTATCGGCATCCGATTGAACGGGGCTCGGGCCAAAAACATCGGCGGTACTGGATCAGAAAGGACAACGGGCCTCTTCAACTCCACCCAAGGCTGCGATACGGAGTATACCAGCGGCTACTAGTCCAGTTGAAACGTCGACCTAAACCAGGCTTCCAGGCAGGAATCCTGTCCCAAGCGATTGAAGAAGTCCGAGTTTCAGCCCAAACGCGGCAAGTACTTACTGGATTAGTAACAGTTTTGGGAAGATGATATCTCTTACCCCCCAGGTCCAGCATCATCTGATCAGAGAGCTCTGTACCGGACACCTGGGTGGGGTCCAGTCTCAGCCAAAGCGGCACAGGTTTTCTGAATTTCAGCTGGAAAAGGAGCAATCGTAACTAGAAGACCATGTCGAGGACAATTGCCAGCCCAGAGCGAGACGGTGTCTTGAATGGGCGATGAAAGATAGTCGCCGTGCGCTAGATGGGAGTGAAAGTGGAAGGAAAGGTGAAGAGCCACGCAGAGATTAGCGAGCCGGGTGTGGCCCGTGCTCTTGCTGTTATCTTATCATGAGTCCAACACCCTCATCCACCCCCGTGTTTCCGTCTTCCCGCTTCCCGCTTCCCACTCCGTCCTCGCTGCCATGATAGGAAACTATAGCTGTCTGGGCGCTACTCATGGAGTGGCTTCGAGCGAACTTGTCGAATCGTCATAGGAGATAGCCACACCCAAACTCGACGTAGATACAAGAGAATGCGGCCCAATCCCCCCTCGATAGAGCTGCACCGATACCTGCCGGGTTATCACTGGAGCAAGACTAGGTGACGTTCTTTATATTACTAACAGGCTTATTTCCACGCACAGAGGCCCTTCGTCGCTGGCACCCCCAACGCCCTCGATCTTCTGATCTCGAACGTACGCAAAACGCCTCGATCCCTGCTCCTCCCCAAAGTCGCAGCTCCACTACCTACTCCGTCAATCGCGTCGGCATTCTGTACTACACCCAACAGCTCGATTATCCTTCGAATGTATGGGCTGCGGCGTTGATGCGCGTCAAGGAGGCATTGAAGCCTGGGTGCATGGGAACTCAACTACACCTGGCGCAGGGCTCGCATCCTTTGAAAAAAACATACATGCGGATTTAGGACCCCATAGTGGACCACGATTTGCAACCAGACACCGTGACGAGAAATACGCAATGGTGTGCATATACTGCGTTTCAAACAACCGTATCCGCTCAGACGTGGCGAACAGCATGGGCCGTCGACAAAGCCATGATACTGGGTTGGGGGCAATGGGACACGGATTCGGAATTTCCTACCCAGCCCACGGTTGTAAGGGCATAGAGTGTGCAACTCGGTACACAATTAGGAGCCTTCTGACACCTGGCCACCATTCTTCTCCAACCCAACTCCAGACTCCTCCGCTCACGCTTTCGGTTCCTTCCCCCCGATCTGACTACTCTCCCTCGCCACCTTCCCCAAACTCGGGCTCTTCCCCGGCACCTCATGGGCTTTTCCCAATTCCTGGCCCGCCTGAAACTTCTGTAGCACATCCATCCCCACCGAATCCAGTGCCTTCACATGCGTGCTATCCAGCTTCACCCTCGGCATATCTTCAATCTTACTATCCATAGCATCTTTCCAGCGCGCTGCCTCAATGCACCATCGTTCGCCGGGGCCGACGCCCTTTTGGCGCAGGTCAAGGCCGCTCTTTGCTGAGAAATCGAGGAATGCGTTTGTGAGGGTGGCGGCGATGGGGGCGGAGTCGGTGCAGAAGCCAGTCTTTATAGTGGTTGCGGGGAGGTCGGTTGAGGCAGATTGGGTGGAAGACAGTTCGATTAGGGGCTTATGGAAGACTGAGGTGGTGGATTAGTAGCTGGAGCTGTAGGGTAAGTGATCGCATACCGTTTTTCTGTGCCACGTCTAGCTTCGTCTGCTCGTTCTTGCTCGACATGATCTTTCTTAAAATACCACTTAAGTTGAAGGGTTCTCGTACAAGTAAGTATCAATTCAATTTGATAATAACTTCAACAGATCAAAAAGAGGGTCTGATATGCGACAACGTGCTTTAAGTGAGAGAATGTCGGATTAAATTGCAGAATTGGTTTTTAGACACCAGTTATTCGCGGCTGTTCCAGCGCCTTACCCGTTCCTGAACATGTAGTCAACATGATGCGCTCCTCGCAACGTCTTGACGTCAGAGACCTGATTCGTCGATGCGCGCATCACCATCCGCATCTCCCTCCCGTCAATGCTCTTCCCTACCTTCAACTCTCGCACTCGACGCCTGTCTAATACTTATTCCCCAACTCACACCCTAAATGTCTCCGTAAAGTGCGAACGCACACTTCATTTCCCGTTCTTCGTTTCCACCAAGCCATCCTCGGCGCATCTCTGCTCGGACGGACCCGCGCGCACAACGCACAACGCACAACGCACGCTCTCGCAACCCTCTCCTCCCCATGCCCCTAATAAAGTAAGTAACCGTAGCACTGCACACAAAACGACCAGGACGCGTACGACTCATTACCACAAACAACGGAGGCTGGGCATCGGGAAGTCGGCGGTGCTGTTTCCCCGAGCGTACCACGGTGGTAGAGTGCCCTGCATCACCTACTAATTATACTGTACCCATCATTCCAGCAGCTGGTCCGGTTGGGAGATTATGCTATGTGGGCGATAAGGTAGCGTCTGATTTGGATGACATCTAAGGGTAGTTGGTCGCACAGCTTACTCGCACAGCTTACTCGTTTGCGTAGGGGCGCGAGTAAGACACTCGCCTCCGACGCGACACTAGCAAAAGGGAGGAATCTAGCACATGTAAAGGCGAGTGTGATACGCAGGTTGATTTCATGTCTCTGGGAGGCTGATCAGATCCGCCCCCCTAATGTCTATGCCAAAGTGATATGTTACATGTAGAAGGAAGAAAGAGTCGTGTAATGCTGCTCGATCAATGTCCCCAACCTAGCTCAGTACTCGGGCAACCGAGCACTGGCAACCGTAGCTTTCCCCCCGTGCGCGTCCAACAGCGACAAAGCTTCAGGTTGAGGTGCAGCCTTTCACTCTTGGAGTTTTTCTTGGATCTCTGCAACCACATTCTTAACTCGAGGCTCCCGGACCCTCTCCGCCGCTTGCTGAGTAACGCTCTGAATCTGGAGAATATCCCGCCCCGCTTCACAGAAGTCCCTTCCTAAACACAATAGTGTCCCAGTTGCGACGAGAGCTCGGTAAACAGCCTCGGAATCAGCGACCTTGCTAAGTATCTTTGCAAGATCGTTCAGTAACGTAAGAACCCGATCTGCATTGACATCTAACGATAAAAGGACCGAGTAGTTGATGTAGATGGTGGTGATAGCAATAATCAGGTTGCGAGCGCTGGCCTGGAGGAAAGGACTTATGAACGCGTGGATCGTATCAAACTCAGCGTTTGCTGCAGTCCTGCCGGATTCACTCTTGAAGAGATTACTTAAGGATCGGATAGCCATCATGGTGTTGTTTGGTGCTGAAGAGTCTGAAAACACTCCCGAATCTCCCAATGCGTGTATGATGTTCTGCTCTTGTGTTAAATATGCTACCGTCTCATCAGAAGCGAAGAGAAGACGGAGAAGATCGAGCCCAGGGAGGCGTTTCTCCGTCGGCCAAGTTGTCGCGGCTTTTACAATCAGATCGACGCCGGCTGAGTCAATGCTCTTAGAATCACCCTTCTCCAATGAAGTGACTGTAGCCGTGATTTGGTCGATATCCGAGGGGTTGAACGACAGAGCCTTTTGACCGTCGTTGACTAATTGTTGATTGAATTCCTGGAGTTTTTTGAGGATGACCTTGTGGTTTGCAGTCATGATATCGAGGTAGGTTTTCTGAGGTAAAACCTTTGATTTCGGCGTAGGAGGCTGCTGTGGCGCGTCCGCAGCCGCTGGAGCCGCATCGCCCGGGCGGTACCGCGACCCCGTTCCCCATACGTCTGTGCTCTGAGATGGAGCTTGTCCCATTGTCGCACCCTGCGTGTTTTGCACGATGAAGTTGGTGACCTGGTCGAGGTACGTCAATGGAAGCTTGTTATCCTCGCAAAACTTCCGCGCCACCTCATAGGGGTTCTGCGATAGGTTGTAAGGTAACTTTAGAGGCGGTTTGCCGTCCTCAATATCGACATCGAAAACATAGTCGTACTCCTTGCCATTGAACGAGATCTTTCGCCCGCTGCTTCCAGCCTGGTCGACAACAGTGCCGATCATTACCCACTGATTGGCAGCTGATGACCATTGGTAAGCTGAAACGTTACCATTCGTCTCTTTGATCATCTGTACTTGTCCTTCTTTAGTACCGGATTTCTGCGTAAGAAACTCTGGACCTGGAAGCTGCTCTTTGTTGACGTCGCCAACGGCTTGCTGTGGTATCGAGGACGATGATACTTCATCGCTAAATTGTGTGATGGCAGCGGGATCGGCGTACCGTTCCGTTGCGCGTGTGAAGATGCGCACGATACGATCACTTGCCCCAGTCACGATATCTCCATTTTCAGAAGCTGCAACCGTCCATACCGAAATCGCAGGGTGTGTGATGGTCTGTACGCACTGTTGATTCTCCCATATCCGCGCGGTTCGGTCCTCACCGGAGCTCACCAGACGCCCATCTGGCAAAGCAGCGAGCGAATATATAAAGTTTTCATGGCCATGAAGCTCGTATATTTGGCGACCGTCCAGATTCCATAAACGGATGATAGCATCGTTGCCGGCGGATGCGAAATGAGCGCCCGAAGGGTGATTCGCGGGGAGCCTGCATAGCGCTCTCACGACATCGCCTGTCTGGATTGTTCGAACAAGGGCGCCTGTTGGTCGGAATATACGGATCTTCTTGTCGGCACAGCCTTTTGGTAGAGCGTCAGTATGGGAGCGCAAGGGGTCGAGAGGTTGTCGTAAAATCTACCAGCTTACCGGTAATGATAGTGGCGCCGTCGTAAGCTAATACAGCCCACACGGAAGCTTCGTGACCACTCAACTCTGTGGACTCGCTCCATTTTCCAACCTCCCATACGCGCGCACTGTAGTCCCAGCTGCCGCTGATTACTAGTTTTCCGTCCGCACTGGCATCCAGCGCGCAAACATTGTTACCATGGCCTATGAGTAGGGCTTCAGCGTTGTCGTCCAGCGATTTGTCCGGCTGCCGCACATCGATGATCTGGTCTTTGCCGCTGGACGCAATCAGGCCTTCGGGATAAAGGGAGGAGGGAGGGACGATGGCGAGTGAATTGACGAATTCTTTGCCATGGCTCTTAATCGTACAGTCGAACGACGGAGGCTCGGATGTCTGCAGCTTCCATAGCCGTACCGTGTGGTCCCGCGAGGCAGACACGACCGTGGTAGGGTGAGGAAACGCTACACTTCGAACCTAGCAAGCGCAGTCAGAGGTCAGCGCACACGGCCACACGAGGAGAGACAGGGAAGATAGAAAGAAGCGACAAAGAACAACAGGGCACCTACGTCGTCTTCGTGGCCGCGCAGGGACGCCGAGAGCTTGTACTCGCCCATGGTTGCGGCGGGGTTAGTGGGGTGGAGGTTGGACGATGCAGGGCGGCAGAAGCTGCGCTAAAGAGGAGAGGGAGCGCCGGGGCTGGGGGCATCCGACGGCGGTGAAGGCGCGAGTTGAGAGGCGAGCGGCCGCGGGCTCAGGCGTGGTGCACGTTGCTGGAGCTATTGCGGGCGTTGAGATTATTGTCAAGGTTGTCACGGCGATACGTCAACCACCTAGTAGCGGCACCACGGCCTCGCTTGCCGTCCGCCGGGTGGCTTATGTCAGCGCCTTCCAGACTGTTCCGCCGTCGCCGTCGCCGGGCATCCTTCTCCTGCTATACTCCGTAGTCTACCGTTCATTCTCGCGAGACCGAGTCGGCGAGCAGAGCGGTTCTGAGCTCTTCGTCCCAGACCATCGCTTGTTCACCGCGCACCTAGGTAGTTCCGGCCAGCTCGCTGCCCAGCTCGACCGTGCCCTTCTCGGGCTCGCCGGCCAGACAGTTCGACATGCTCGCTTTCCACGGTTGACCACCTCTCCTGGCAAGTTGCCTTTTACAGGCCCTAGAACATTCGATCCGTCTACCGAGGGGGGAGTGTCGCTTGACCAATTTCGCAGCCACGGAACGGCGCCGCATGGAAGATGGCCTTTACTCTTTTCACCCTCCTTGGTGCACGCTTCCAGCCAGGATGGCGCTGCAAGCCCCTTCGCTCCCCACACGAGGGCTGGACAACGCCTCTTTGCGAGGAGGCACGATTGCAGGGCGATGAACGGGGTCAGACAGCGACGCTGTGCATGGCAATAGTCTCTCTATCCACCAGCGGTCCTGCGCGGTCTGGCCTGGCTTGCTGTATCTGCCAAGCAAGCGACGTTGGTGCCAGGAGTAGCCACTTCGAAGCCACCTGTGTCGGAAGGGGCATAGTCAAAAGTTCCGAAGCGCATGCGCATGCGCATGCCTTTACTCTCTCTTGGAGCAACTTTGGGAATCTTGTGGAAAGTACGGAGTAGCAGGCTAGGGGACTCGACGTGCGCTGTGAATGCCGCGGAGAAGAACCCAGCTGCCTTTGATACCACGCGCAGGCCACGATTGACAGCTACCACATGGATAAAGTGGTTTCAGACCTGGAAGACTTTCGCGGCGAACCAACGCATACGTCCATGGTAGCACCCACAGTAACCGTGCTGTGTGTGACCGCAACCGCATCGCCCAACACCCCGCACCAAAGTGGATCTGTCCGCTCCACAGCCGCCTTCATCACGGGCAACGGTGTGCAAGTTTCACCGATGGTTAGACCTTCCCTTCAACTATCATGCGCACTACAGAGCTCCTCCCAGGATGTGGTACTCGATACGGAGTAGACTGTCCCAATTTCTCAACCGCAACGCAAGCGGTCACACGCAGTGTTTCTGTTTTTCCGCGCTCGTAATTGAGTCTTTGGCTGGGAAGATTTTGACGACCCCTTTTTCTCGTCCAATGACAATGCATCCCTGGGCATGCAGTCGCCACCGCGTGAGCATCATCGTCGTCGCGCTCGCTGGCGAGCCGCAGTCTTTTAGCTTCTGGACCAGCTGCGTCCGGGCATGGGTCCATCAGCTTGGCTTAAAGGCTGATGGCGGGCAGCCCTAACAGGCCGCCCTGTGACCCACCCAACACGGTTAGATTCCCTGGGCCTATACGAAGGCATGTAGTTATTAAAACTACGCCTCGGGCCTAAGCATGTGCCATCATAGCCAATCTCCAAGCCTACAAAACGGTGGTGTTTTCCTCGTCCGACTTGCACCGCACAACTTCTACTCTCTTCTCACCGCAGCGATCCATTCATTTGGACTCTCAAAGTATAACGTTCTTGACACACCTTGGTACCGCTACCTACGTCAATTCCTTCCAGAACCCCCTTGGACCCACAGATTTGGTCGCCGTCCACGCCGTGCTAAACTCGGTAATCCCAACTTCCGCTCTCCGCTCTTATACCACGGGACCCAACGTAGATCTGCGCTTCATCGACTGATTGCCGTTGGACGCCTACGTACCCTACATACGTTCCCGAACACGTCGCACTCGCCGACCCTCACCAATGCCGATCGAGGGTTTAAGACTGTCTTATTAACCACGTTCCAACCCGCCTGTTCTCAGCTATACCACTTACCTTTTTGCTGGAACCTCGCACCAATACAACAATGGAGTCACCTAATGCCGAGCTGATGTCCGCGCTTGCATCGTATGTTCATTTTTCTTGCCTTCAAGCCAACGCTAAGTTTTTCAGTTTGTTTGAAAGTGGAAAATACTCAGACCTGACCATTGTCTGTGGCGCCAAAAGCTACTCAGTACACCGTGCACTCATCTGCTCCCGCAGCGAGTTCTTTGAGGGAGCATGCAGAAATCCCTTCCGAGAATCAGAGACTGGGGTTATCGATCTGACAGAGGATGATCCAGAGGCCGTCGAGCATATGGTGTCTTGTAAGAGCCAATGGGCGCCCTCGAGTTTGACATTGCGCTAACAAACATGGTCTTAGACTTGTACCATCTAGACTATCTTCGAAATTCTATATCACGCCGAAGCTCGCGGAGAAGCTCGCAGCTGTCGTCGCCACTGTCGAGGCGCTTCTCAACGCAACAAAAACCTAAGAAGTTCAATCTGGCGATGGTTGAGGACCCATTACTTGCCACAGCCTACGCCGCCAACATGTCCACTCCAATGACGCCGCCGGATGACCAGACAAACCAGTTCGACACTGGTGGCACGTCAAAGCTCCCTGACTCCCCAATGGCAGATCAGTTCATGGAGGATCCTTTCGAAAGTGTAAACATCGAAACTAGTGTTGATGTGGAGAAACCATATCTCGTCACGCACGCCAAAGTGTACGCGATTGCGGAGAAGTAAGTGTGATGTCTCAGTATTCCCCTTGCCCCATTACGCACGACTTGCATTGGACTGTGGCAATTCGACAAGCCGAAATTCCAAGGGCGCCTGTGTTGCACATCGACGGTGGTTGGCGTCCACCGACCCCGCCCGCGCGATGTGCGTCAGCGGGTCTGACAGATCGCCAATCAGATCGTCCAGCCCGCACGGACTCTGTCAGATCTGTCAAGCCGATGTGAGGTCTGCTGCTTCGGCAATTTGGACTCTGCAAGTTTTTCCATTTCGCGCCCTTTGGGACAGCGCATGGCGTCAGCCTGCTCGTCAGTACTGGATTGCTGTTGCCAACATGACCCCAAATCATGGGACTTGTTCATTCCCCATCAGCAAAACAACAACGCATACATACTAGCGACCAACCGCTAACGAGCATCCTAGATATGGGATTTCGGGCCTCAAGTCGCTTGCACGCAAGAAGTTCGCCCACCAACTTGAGCTCCATCTCGACAGCGCCGAGTTCCCGGAAGCTTGCCAAGAAGCATATGAGACAACCATCGACACCGATAGAGGGCTGCGAGATATTCTGATCCAAACTTTCCGCGCCCACCGCGATCTGACTCTCCGCAAAGACGTGGAATTGGCGGTGAGGGACACGCCAGGGCTAGCGTTCGAGCTATTCAGAATGGCCAGTGGACTACCCGTGACATCGCTATAGCCTCCTTTACGCGCATACCCTTCTCTTTGGCCCCTCCGTGGTCTTATGACCGATCATGTTATCGATGTTTAGCAATGTTCTACTTGGGTGCGACTATGAAAGTCGTTACATGGATGAAGTGGAGTCAGGGGTTCAGGGCACTGGCAAGCCGTTAGAGCTCGACCTTCTCATTTTGGTCAAGACTCAAGTCTTAGGGTCGCTGCAATGGAGTCTCGGCGCTTACGTCTTGGTTGCACCATCAACAGGCGTTTTTATCTGTGAGACGTCACGCTTCTCACTGTTCAGTGTGGGGTGCATTGAGACTGACAGTCTTTGTCCGGGTCAATTGGATCGCTCCAATTCAAAAGCGCATCTCGTCCTCTTGGCTTCTATCAAACCTGATATCCCATGTCCATTATTCTCAAAACCCGGTACTTTTGCATTCGACGTACGCGTCCTCTGTACATCCGTCGTCACCTCTAACGGCGCAGTCGGAGCTTTTTTCACCGACATCTTCAGGATCTACAACGCGCATACGGTGTTCGCAGCACAACCCATCGCTAGTGACGTCGCGCCCGCCTGCGCTTACCATCATGCATACATACATACCACCCTCATCGTCTTCTCTCGCCACGGCAGGGTCCAGACGTTGCCCACACTCGTTCACTACTGCACGGCTGAAACGGCGACGCGTACTCCCCTCCGCGCACAAGAGCGCCATGCTCGGCCACGGTCCTGGCGATCGGGTCGCTGCATCTGATCTCTCGTCCCGCGCGGAGACGGCTGGTGCGATGGCACAATGGGTGGGTGGTTGGTAGTAGTGGACGGGATCGCCGCTCGCGTGGTGGGGCGGCGGGTTGGTCATCCCGCGATGGTGGGGTGTAGCAGGGTGGCCGATGCCCCGCTTCGGGACGAACAGGTGGCACTTTGGGGACGCCTGCGGGCACACGAACCAGACGGCGGCGCTTTCCAAACGTCCCGCTCACCGACCTGCGTCGATATGGGAGCACCATCGGTGGGTGCGACGACGACGAAAAGCTCAGGCCAGGGTTCGTGCGACGGAGATGTCTTGGATGGGACCGTGCCGAATACGACGAGGTTCCGCGGGGATGGTAGCGATGGTTGTAAAAAAAACTACTTCGCGGGGTTTTCCGTGTTGGGGCTTGGGGCTTGAGAAGGTGGTTTCTCCTAGGAGAAGTGGTCGAGGATGGAATAGGTCGGCGGTGCATGGATTGAGAATACGGGAGCGAGTTGGGACAGAGATGATATCATTGTACCTACTTTTAATTAACAAGACGCGTGGTTGAGAGGGGTCTGGAAAAGGATGGGAGGATGAGGGCTGGGCACTTTGGGGGGAGGTTTATGATAGGAGGTCGGGGTTTGGAGTATGCAGAGGAAGATAGGTCATTGCAGATCTACGGTCTAGGGGCACATATGAGCAGCACAATCCTCGCGCTCTACTTCATTGCTAATTATCAAAAGGAATGCTCGTCGTATCAACTACTACCAATGGTACAAAGTAGTAGATGCTCTGAACCAATCAGTCCGCTGCTTCAGTCTATCTTTCGTGTTGTGTTGCAAATACTCTACCATCAGGGCTGTACGAGGAATACCTTACGAGTTTGAGAATCAGAACATAAAAGTTTCAAGTTGCCGTTCGGTTTTGGTTGTGCTCATTACTGTGGCAAACAGGATAGAATATTATGTCATAATTGCATCGATTAGTCATGCTAAGCGAGTCCAATAGACCAACGCACGGTTTGGGTATTTACACGCAAACTCCAACACAACAAGACCATCGAGCCTCCACTATGGCAGGCCGCAGTGGCAAGCTCTACTTAACCTACAAAAAGGATACCAGTAGACTTCTATACTGGGTCATCAATACGTCCAATGGCATCCTTCAATCAGGAGCGAGCGCGGAAGAGCGTGCGCCGGTTACGGTCAACTCTACTGGTCAAAGCACGGTATCCGAGATTGTGAGCATGGCGAAACTAATTGCGAAACACGTTCAACCCGTTCCGGCAGCGGTCTTCAGGCTATTCCAAGCTGTAATAAAAGCAAGATCGACTACGCATGACGCCTTCCAGCAGATCGTGAACCAGACGCCAGATCCGGAGATTGAGAGAAGCAACGCTACCCATAAACACTTCATCGATGCACTAACAGAGGCTTTCCATGCTCTTGGAGGCGCGGTATGGAGCACAAGCAAAGGTTCTACAGTCGAGGAAGAAGAAGAGGGCGAATATATGACGACCTTCCAGAACCAATTCTCTGTGTTGAGCCTTGGCGGAGGGAATGGCGATCATGAAAGCGATGCTTCATCCGAAGACAACTCACACCGTTCCGCAACCAAGCAACAGAAGAAGAAGCCTGGTCCAAAAGGAAAGAAAGGAAAGCGAGGGAAGAAGTCAAAAAAGAAACAAGCCCCGCAACCCACTACAGAGGCTTCCATTGCCGACGTTCCAGTCGAAAGCTATCGCATCATCGAAGACAAAGATGGCCTTGTGTCTGAATATCTCCTGGCTGTATATGCCGTCATAACAGAATGGTGTGAACTACGGTCCACCGTCCAAGATCTTTGGCGCGAGGTGGCTTATGAGGGTCTCAATGGTGCAGTCGCAGCTTCTTTGACCAACGTAGCAGTCGCTATGGTCAAACAGACATGTATTGCTGTATTTGCGGACTTCCCTGGACACGAGTCGTATGAGACTATCATGAGGACACTAACACGGGGTGATCCAGACAAGGCTCAAGGGCAATTCTCTGTGGGGTTATACCGGATTTCAGCGTGTGGCCATCAAACTCAGAAAGTCAAAGATAATGCCATCGACATCAAGGAGCAATTCTGGGTTAACACTTACAATGATTTGGTGGAGTTTATAACCGATTTCCAAAAGAACCGAAGTGGCAAACCGACGAAAGCTCTGCAAACGCAGATCAATGATTGGAACCCGACCTTCGATCTTCAGCGTGCAACACGCGATGAAAGACTTAGCTGGCGTCGCTCGTACACTATCAACTGGCTTTACGATCTAGTCAACGTATTCTCTTCTATTGTCGTTCAGCGCAATACGCAGAAAGGCGAGAAGCACGTCTATGAAAATGTTGACTGGTCAACAACGGGACCTTGGGATCAACATCGAAGGCTCTTCGGGTTGAACGAGTTTGCTGGTTTAATTACCACACTTGCGATGCAGAAGCCGAACACTGATGTTCGCCAAAAGATCCTCCCGCATCACGTCTTCCAGCTACAATGTATCGTCGATTCCCTAACCGCTTCTCGTGGCTGGACGGTTAGCCCACTTCGAGGCCATGTACTCAACCCCCCTGCGCGCAAGTTTCGTCCACGCCGCGACGTCGATCTTTTTCTGGACCGCGAAAACTCGAGGGAGGGTCATGGTCTCCTACAGGCAATCGACATACTGAAACAGTTGCTAGCGAAGGATGCAGAGCTTCATCATGATCCGAACCGGCATAAGGCCATATCCGAAATTATTGAGGATATAAAGTTCGATTTTGTCAACTGGCTGGGCGAGTCGAAGTACATGTATGGTCTGAACACTATACCACCATCGCGGTTTTCGAAGCATAACGCGAACGGACTGTGGGAGTTTTCTCCCTTGTTGTGTGCAGCAGGCTTAGTTGAGGGTCTGGTTCTTGCACAACGTGTGACCATGCTTATGTGGGATCAAATCCCAGAACCTACATTGGTCTTCCACCTGCACAACATGCTCGTCCAGAAGGGATACATAAAAGAACCAATTGGGCTGTACGGTACACTGCAAGATATGCTCGAAGACTCATTTTTCCCCGGAGGCGTTCCGGAATCCAAGTTCTATGACTCGCTTGTCAAACGAGTCGAAACATTAAACGACCGTGCACGATTGCGCCAGCGTCAAGCAACGGCACGGAATCCCGAGAAAGGCATCCACCAGATTCTAGATGTCAGCCTGAATCGTTTCTTCAAGACTAAGTCGGCTCTCATGATGTATTATGACGCTGATTGGGTTCCTGAACGGATCCCAGACAGTGAGGTCAGGTTCCCTTCTTTTCTGTGGACACTCCGCATGAGCGAAACTAAACAAGTAATCGATCCTTTGACCAGCGAGAGACGACTCGAGGAGACAGAGCTTGTTAAGCGCGCCAAATTACGAGGAATGGATAATGCGGCTCTTCTCCAAGCAGCATCAATTCCAAAGACGCAGAAAGATTTTAGAGATCTCGACGCACTGATGAGTCACAGGAGCGAATTCAAAGGCTACAAGACTGGTCCGAAGCGGGATCCATATCGTGTCACGGAAGAGAAGAAGAAAGACATAAAAGGCAATGAGCTTCTCGATCTCCTGCGGATTGACATGTTTGCTGATGTCTGCGGTCGCGTTCCCTTGTCAAGCATGAACTACACCTGGATCACAGTGCATTTCATGTTTCTCTTCCTCAGAATTGAAGACCGATTCAAAGAAACACGTCATCCGTTTTACGTTCGAGCATACGAGAACCCTCCATCTAATATAAGGCGCCAGAAGAGACTTGCGTTCGTTGTGAATGTCATGGCGGAAGAGGACGATGAAGCATTGAAGCTCCTCGCTGAAGTCTTCCAGAACCCGAGGATGGGTGCACTCAATTTCATATATTGGGATGATCTGCGCGAAGGCGAGTTTGGTGAAAAGTCCAAATCGGATGCTGATGAGATCCCCATGGATCAGTGCTCAGTAATGTAGTTTTAGGCGAGCGGTAGGCGTTGTCATCTTTGCTTAGAGGAATACTTAAAATTTCGTTTCTAACAATCACCTATCTACTATGTATAAGCCTGCTATCTTACCTCTCTCTTCTTAGACGATCCCTAATGTAGTAGACACGATAGGGCTTTGTAAAGATAGAGGTAGACTATCTACCTGTTGTTAGAACCTCTTAGATAGTCAAGAGGATCGTCTAAAGTCTTTCCTTATCGGCAATAATTCATGGCAGCGGGATACCATAAACCGAGATGCCACACCGGGGAAGGTTAACGAGTAGAAGCATAGAGGCGTGCCTAGGGGAATATTGACGCCTGGGAGTTTCGGAATATCGAAGTAGATGTCGGTATTAGTATGGATTCAGTTGGTTATCTCAGCGCTTTCGAGGACGACCTAGTCTTTCGGCGCATGCGTTAACTTCCCAATTTGAATACGACTTAAATCTGCACTACGTACCACCATTCAAGTGCGTCTTATCGTGAGACAGCTCGCGTTGAGGGCGTTAAATTTGAGGTCATACGGTCTCAGCGGTGTTACGGCGCAACAACATATTATTCGGCACTCCTAAATTCGCACGACCTGCCCTCGACGACGAAGACTCTGACCTGAGGGATTTGTGAAAAGGAGTAGCAGAAGTGTTGACGTGGTTTTGGCGTTGGCGAGACAATTGCCAGCTGCGCCACGGCTAACAAAGCCACTCGACCTCGTGAAACCCACAGCTGAAGCAGTTCCCAGAGCTGAGCGTCACCTTCGTTCCTCCACACCTGCATCTTTGGCATCAACACCACCCAACGCCAGGATGTGGCCCAGCCTTAGGTATGACATTGTAGAATCGCCGCTCATCAAGTAAGTATCGCGCGCGCTATCTAGCTAGAGGAAGGTCCAGAATAAGCGGTATCTCTTGGGCTAGATAAGCTTACACCCTTCAGGGCTGTCAACATAGAAGAGTTCTGCGATCTCGTCCTCACATGCGGAGACAAGACTTTCCATGTTCATAAGGCGGTGGTATGCGCAGGCGCGGATTTCTTCCGTAAGGCTTCCCAATTCCCGGTCGGTAAGGTAGGACGGCACGCTCCCATGTTGATATCTCCGGTTGCGTGCTAACATAAACGTAGGAAGCCGAGGACAAGGTTATCAACCTTCCTGACGATGATCCCGAGATGATCCGACGGATGGTCATGTTCCTCTATCTTCTCGATTACGACCCAACAGCCTCTTCCGACTGCGAGCGGCTCCGCCGGATCAAGCATTGCTATGGCCCTGTCGAGCAAGCTAGCCACTATCACTGTCGCTTCAACACTGGCACTTTCTTCGGCTCGGAGCCCGCACCCGGAAATCTCCAAAGCAACATGGATTGCGCGTGCGTGGTGCAGATCCCGAAGGACACGCTTCAACCGGAAAGTCCTCGGCCGCCACAGGCCCCTCAGACGGGCTTTCAACACAGTCGCGGTCAGTACACGGTACAGGCTGCGAATCCACTGACCATCCATGCGACCATGTACGCCCTGGCCGACAAGTATCAAATCGCTGGCCTCGCCAAGTCCGCGGGCGCAAAATTCAAGTCTTGCATGCAGGACCACTGGGACTCTGAGGATTTCATCAATGCCGTCCAGATCGCATACACCTCTACACCAGATACGGATCGAGGACTCAGAGATGTGATCGTTCAGGCCATGAAGGATTGGTTCAAGCTCGATGTGACCGCGATGGAAGGAGCCGAGGACAAGCTAGGCACCATGGATGAACTATCTTTTCTTCTCTTGAAGTCGTGGCCGAAAAGCACGCCTCAGAAGGGCTTTGGGACTCAAAATGGGTTCGGGGGGGTTCCCATGAAGACCGAAAAACCACGGTTTGGCTCTAGATACCAGTAGGGTCAGATCATCACCGCCTCATCTTTTCGGTTTAATACTAGTTTGGTTTGAAGGTTCACGGCAGGAACACATAGCTAGCAGTTTGCGCAACTCCAGGTATCTCTAATAATATTTTCATCCCTATAGACCCTCATGCACACTCTGCATCCGTGTAACATAAACCCCCACATTCACATTCCACAAACCCCCCAAACACCTTTCATTCCACACCCCAACCTCGCACCTCCCCCATGTACCGCAACCGCCCAACTTTCACCCTCTTTCCTTCCGCAACCCACCATTGCCCCCACAACGCCTTCCGAAACCATCTCCTCACCAGCACGCACCGCGCACTACAACAAACGCACGCCCGCTAACCATGGATCTTTCACCACGCACGCATAGCAAACATTGCGCTCATCCGTACACACACCTCTCTTACCGCGATTATACTTTCCGATAACATTTGCATATTGCATATCGCGTATACGACTCCTACAACTCCTACCGACACAACACTTTTACACGCCGGAAACCACTTAGCGAGAAACCAACACGGAACAAGCATGTCGAAGAACCCCCATGTCGACGCCATGACGCCCCTCCCGCGCGCGTCGCTCCTCACGTACTTGCATCCGCCCCGCCGGTATCGCGCGACGGCTTGGAGGAAAGCGAAGCAGAACCACACACCGCTTCTGCCGCGCATCACTGAGGACGAAGAAGCTGCGGTCCGGAACGAACGCGACAACACGGGCGAGCAAGACGATGAGCAAGATAGCAGCTGGGGCCTATATGAGATTCTGTGCATGGTCTGCTATGCGCTGCTTGTCTTCATCTTGGTCCTGAATGTCGACGTGCTTCTCTCGCGGTGGGATATGGGGATGGGGATCTTGGAGTGGAAGAAAGCGGGTGTGGAGGGTATTGGGCAACAGGTGAGATACTCCACTCGATCGATACATCGAGGCCATGTCGCTAATGTGAAAATGATAGATGCACTTCTGCCTCGAGACCCAAAACCGTGTTGCGCCCGGCCCACGCGTCTGGCGCTACATGACGCCTTATCCTACCGAGTCCTGCGGTACGAAGATCCTTACATTGACGGCGGGCACGACCGAGGCTTGGAAGCTGCTTTCGGAGGACCAGGTACACTTTGAAGACGACGTGAAAGCCAGCAGGTACCACGCAATGGGAAAGTCTCTCGATTGGACAGAACAGGCTCAGCGAATCGAAGAACTGGGAGATGATTTAGCGGAAGAGGGCAGGTTGACTCAGATCACCGGCGGATCGTCTAGGTCGGGCTTTGGAGGTCGTTGGGCGCGGAGGAGTTAAAAGTCTGGGAGCCTATACTTCAAAGACTGATAATATTCTCATTGACGTCTATGTATACATGAACAAAGAACTGTTGAACTTTTGAACTTTTGAGCTGGGCGGAAGTATCCTCTACCTCCATTCGAGACTATAAGGATGCACGAAAGAACACAGAAGATGCTTTCTGCGAGTTGAAAGTTCTCAATAGGCGCTGAGGCCCAAGGAGCCATTTGTAATATAAAACTCCTTTGCACAGCCATTTTTTGTGCTAAGAAACCTTAATCCGCATAGCTATATTTCGTATAGAAAATCCGATTGAGTTATCTAGGAGACTAGTTATTGTTCGGGCGTGACCGCAGTTAAACCTTGTCGAGCTTTAGTCTCGTGCAAGCATATTATGGTGACGATCAGACATTTATCGAACACTTATTAGACGCTGCCCCCAAGATTTCGCTCCGCATCATACGTGATAGTCCACGATCGACCGAGTATTCTAAGAGAGGGATAGAGGGGGATTGAAATTAGAAGACTAAGGCCTGAGGTCGGATCGCCGGCCAATATTGCGGAAGAGCACTGTATGTTTGACACGACGCATTATTTGCGCTGTCGGGCTTAATCCTAGTCCAGTCCCTCAGACCGCCTAGCCGGAGTCAGATACCATTTTCGATGTACCCGACTGCGATATCGTAATCCGAGGCTGAGAGATGTTTCTGGAGGTTTTTGATAACGTCGTCTTGCTTGTAAAAAGATAACAAAAAATCCATATCCGGGAAGACGCGCCAGGTCCGTTCAATTGGAATGGAGGGAAGGCTTTCGAGCCGTGCCTGAACTCTTCTGCCCTTCTCTAGGAACTGATCGACTCTTTTCTTTCCTTTAATAGGAGGTAACCATGTACCCTCGATCACCGCCACTTGATGATTTTGGTTCTCATTCATAGTGTCAAAAAGCTCGAGAAGGGGATCTGGGCGGATACTATAGGAAGTAATGCTCAAGACAACCGACTTCGTGGCCACTACGATATCAGGACGCGAGTGCTTGAGGAAATGACGGTAAGCGCGCAAAGCAGCAGTTTCCCGATCATATCGCGAAATTAAAACGTGCTCAGGTTCCTCGAAGTCATCAGAATCGTCCGAATCTTCCGGGTTCTTTGGGCGTCTTTCCCTGAATGGGCGATCACTACCGAAGTGAAGAGTATTCACTTTGAAGACCAGGTTTTGGGTCTCCTGCCGAAGCTGGCGTGATACACAGAGATTGTTGAGGGTAGTAGACCTGAGAGGTCCTACTCGGAAGCTACCGATCGCTCGGCCATCCACATCGATTCTCCAGGACCAGCTGATTCCATCTTCATAGTGCAAGGCATATTCTGAAATCATCAATCGAACCTCTACGGGCAATTTCATGAACGGAAAGATTCGACGCTCTGACAATCGAAGTTTGTTGGACGGTCTCGAGAACGCAAATCGCGGGGTGAGTGGTCTCGGGATGTAGGGTTCAGGTTCGAGGTATCGCTTGATTTGTTCCTGGAACGCTGGGTCTCGAAGAAATCTTCAGGTTGTTAGCACCACTTTCGAGACGCGGAATATTTCTGCATTCGTGCTTACCGTTCGGTCATTTTGTCGAACAGTGGGCGGCTCACTGACGTCAAGCTTTGGTAGTCTTCAACCGAGAGAAGAGCGCTGAAACCCTTCTTCTCGGCTCCGGAGGCGTCATTTGCAGCCTTGTCGCCGGTAGTATCCGTCGTGAGGAACCTCACTCGCCGGCGTTCCATCAGCGCGTTGGTGTTGGCGGTCGTGTTTCGGGTCTTGGACGCGGTGTGCGGGGCAGATTTGCTGGCTTCATTGTCGCGCTATGGGCTTGGCAGGCGCGCGCTTTCATGTGACCTAAGTAAATGACATAGGTAACTTTACCTGTACCAACTTCGCCTTAGACAACGACATAAGAAGCACTAGAGTAGGGTAAGTTCTCAAAACCTTGCTGTAAGTTAGTGTTGTGACTCCTCAGCTTATCTTTTCTCTTGACCTCGGGGAAATTTTAGCTGCGCGCCATGGGCAGCAATGCCTTCAACATTTACCTGAACGCTGGTGTATAATGTTGCTTTTGACGGGTGTCCATCGTCCCCAGGTTTAAGGCGGAGGACATGAATCATTCCATGATGCAAGAAGCGGCCCGCCACGGAAGGAACATGTGGAGCTGCCCCTCGCTCGATTTGCTTTTGACGCCCACAACGGCGACATCCGCATACCGATAACAGAGCAATCTCTACCACAGACGAGCCGCGGCTTGTTTGCGAAACATGTGCAGGTGAAAAAGAAAACCATAATCACCTACGGAGCGTGTCGGAGACGCGTTGGAGCGACGAATTCGGTGAGTTTTCTGTCTCCCAAGATGCACTTGCTGCCAAACTGACCAGCTCTCGAGTCTAATTTACACAACTCTTGTCTTTGCGATAGACAGGCGTTGCGAACACCGAACACAGGGCCAGTGCGAGAGACAGAAATCACCACACCGACCGTCCCGCCAGCCACGAACTTCCCTTGATTGCAACTCACGCCATCAGGAATGAGGCACATGTATCGAGAAGCGAAAGACGGTGATTGCCCTCTTCTGACACGCTGGGCGTCCGTATCCGCATACCAAGGAGCGGGCCGTACCTCCCTCCACTGTTCGTCTTACGTGTGTCGAATTCCACGATTGCCATCGTTCAATCACCACCTTTTGCGCATGAGCGTTGTTCGAGAAGGATTTGGTCCAGATCGTGTCATACGAGGAAAACATTGCCCCGCCCAGGCTCGGTTCCAGAAGCCTCTGAGTTTTCATTTCGTTGCTGACCGTGACTCGTGAATGTGGCTTGCATCTCCAGGATCTGCGACATTGCGCCATTCTTTTTTAAGCTCAATGCCCGGGGCCGCACGCGGGAGATGGACAAGGATTCCCTGGATCGCCAACCCCAGTCGTTCCTTTGGGTCTTCTCTCCCCTTTATCTTTTGTTCCTCGCCTGTTCGCCATTTGGAGAGACTAATTCACTGATACACGGTATTTGGAAAATTGTATGCCAGCGGGTCTCGGAAGAGTTATTTTATCGTCAGGGTCTCTACCCACAAAAACCCCAACCCCAACCCCTTCTTTGCGATGGCGACTAAAAAAACCTCACCGCTAGGATTTCGGTCTTTCCCTTTACCCTACACGCCCCACTGTCACGCTAACCGGAGGTTATTCTTCCCCACACGCATGACTCTGATCAATATAATAGGCCCGACTACATCTGCAGACATTACCCTTTTCGATGTTCTTTCCGGCACACCGCCGATGAGGTAACAATAGAACAGCGAGCAGCAGCTCTCCTTCCATTTTGTCTCGTCGATTTGGAGCTATCAATGCCGAACGGACATGCGACAAATTCTCCAAGATAGTTAGATCGAAAAAGAAAGAAAGCAACGGAAGCGACGGAAGGCGCATGCTCGAGCGCCATGATGCAAAGCCCGTAGCTGTGCCACGTGTGATAGAGCCCAAGGCGTGCAGAAGCTGTTGGGGCGCGGCTTATTTCGCAGAACGCGACCTGACGATGTTGGGACGGACGTTAGAACGTTGTTGCTGTTGGTTGAGCGACGCGCCCACCGGTCGCTGATAGGCCGGTGGATAAATCGAACAGCAAGACTAACGAAGTACCCAGGTACCTACCCCAGATCCGACTCTAGAGTTCGAGCCGTGCGCTTTCCGCCTACCATATCGAGACTAGGTGGTAGGCCATGTGCCTTCGCTCCCGGAATCATCCCATCCCATGAATGTCGTTCCCAGAGGCCCCTCAATTTTCATGCAACAAGCAACTGCAACGTTCCAGTTTTCCGGTTCTGGCACTCCCAAACGCTGGACGTACTTCTTCTATCAAATCACGGCCCCATAAGAGGCTGCTTACTTCAAGGAACCAGGAGGCATCCCTGCGCTGAAGGATCATCGTGAAACTTGGCATCTGACCAGCTGTCAGACTCCGCACAGATCATAACCATGAGGGCGGTCGTATCAGCCCCATGCCGGGAAAATGGCACAGACGGAGGAAGACAAAGGGTACCGTTACGTGGTGGTTCGCCTAGTCTTACACGCGCGGCTCACCGCCCGTGCATGTCCCTATGCGGTCTACCAGCCGTGCCGTTCTAGCAAGTTAATAAGGCCCCACCCCCGGACTCCGCTTCTGGTCCCGGTCTGATCATTCCTACTTTCTTTTCGCTCGTTCTCAAATTGACGAGTCATCCGCTCTGACACCTGTGGCCCACCATGGTGGCGGCTCCTGAGGACAATGGCATGGGCACCCAGTACCAAGTGCCCTATGTCAACGCTCTGGTCATTGCCTCCTTCTTCGCCGTTACCTGGTACAACGTCGCGGAGCTCACAGTCCTCATCCACACCTTTTTCAAACGACATGCCGGCTTCTATTACTACTCGCTCCAGGTCGCAAATTGGGGCATCTTCCTCCATGCTTTGGGCACGTTCCTCAAGATCTTTAGGATCAACGAGCACTATTCCAGTCACACTGTCCTCAACACGGTGATCGCATGGACTGGCTGGGTCGGAATGGTGACGGGGCAGAGCATCGTGCTGTACTGTCGACTACATCTCGTCGTTCAAGCGCCATGGGTTCGCTGGATCCTCGTCATGATCATTGTCAATGGAGTGGTCCTACATACCAGTACCGGAGCCCTTACGTTCCTTACGAATTCCGCGAAGAACCCGGAGCCTTACCTCGGACCTTATTCGGTAATAGAAAGAATCCAGATCACCATCTTCTTCCTGCAGGAAGTCGTGCTCAGCGGCATCTACATCTGGAAAACGGCCGTGATGTTGAGAGCGGAAGGCCCGATCTTCAACAAACACAAGAATGCGAGAGGCTCCAAGGGGAGGAAAGTCCTCACACATACGATTGTGATGAGCTTCATTATCATCTGCTTAGACATCACATTAATAGGGCTTGAGTTCTCAGGCCGTAAGTAACTTTTCTCCATTCATGCCATACCTTGCTAACGACATCTCCCCAGTATACGACATTCAAACCGCCTACAAAGGCGCCGTCTACTCCGTAAAACTCAAAATCGAGTTCACCATCCTCAACCAACTCATGGTCCTCGTCAAAGGCCGACTACGCGAAAGTACCTTTACCAGTGTTCACACAGGCTTAGAATCCCAGGCTGCCAATCAACAGCGCACCGGCACCCAACTCGGGAACTCCGCCGGCGCATACGCGCGCATGCACGATAGCGTGGCTGGGAACAAGATCAGTGCAATCAAGTTAAAGGAGCTGAGGGATACGCAGGTGCTGAAGACGACCACGACAACGGTGGAGGTGGAGAGTATGGATAGTGGGAGGGCGAAGGAGTTGAGGAGGAGTAGTTCCAGTGAGATCCATATTGTTGATTATGATCGCAATTAGATTACGGCGCTGAAATCAACACGACTTTTTGATGAAATAATTCTAAGAAATCTAATCTATTGGAACATGAAATTTTGCGTAAGATGACTGTTGGCGAGCCACGCACGGAATGACTCATAAGGCATCAATAGCATTACAAGCCGTTGAGGAACCATCCTTGTACCACAGATATATTGGACGGGTCCACGACACAGAGAAGCTTTCGGTACCTTTCGTCACTCACGGTGTTGGGTACCAATCTCCACTTTGGTGTCAGATCTATCAAGTTGCCTTCGAGTCTTTCGTGTTGAATAAGTCGACCATCCTCCATGAACTCGTCAATCGCATATTGTTCGGGCAATTTGGATGTACCAAACGAAAGGTTGCCCCAGCCACAAACGCTGAGAGTCAACCTTGTGCAACGCAGCAGCAGGGAAAGGTGGTTCAACCGTTGGATGGAATGCTCGAGCATTATCATTTGTAAGAACCAAAGTTGAACATGTGGTAGATTTCCGGACAGTTCAGGTGGAGACAAACGCATGAAATGGGTGAGTGCATCAACCGCTGCTTGGCCCATACCATCCTGTTGACGAGTAATGTGCCCACAGCGATACATGCTGGGTCTATCGCAAGAAAACATGTAGCGTAGGTCGAAGTGGCACTTGTTGGCACTAAATACCAATCCCTGAGTCTCCATATGCATCTGCTTGCAAACTCTAGCCAGAGCATTAAATTCTTGCAGCTCGTCTCCGCCGTCGAATCTTCCAATGCGAAATGTGCCGACTCGTATGTCGGGATCGAAGCTCTTCCATACCCAGCAGAGGCCCTCGGGGGAATAGAGCGCGTACTTGACAATCTCATTCTTCACCTCTGCTGGTAAGGCCATGAAACGAAATGGCACGTCTGGTCGCTTTTGTGGACTCGGGGGAGTAGGTTCGACGACATGTTTGAAAACACCGCGTATCGTGGAGTCGTTGAGAAATCTACATGAGTCAACTTTCAGGAACGCGTGCAGATTCCTATTGGTACAAACTTTTCGACAGTCTTGCAGAGAAGGATGCGGTCAGACGGAGCAAGCTTTTTGAAAGCGGAGGGCGATATGAGCATAGTGATGCCATTCCAAACTGTTGGAACGGGGCTTCCAGGGTTCTTCTCCTTCGGTGAATCAACAGGATCTGAAGAAATCGAAACGATCTGATCCGCGTTTGTAATAGGTACCATGACCGCCGTCATAATACGAGTATCATCATTGATATTCATAGTGAGCTTCTGCGAAAGTTGTTAATACTGGACCATGCTGATAGGATATTTTGCTTACTTTACACGAGTATCGCTGAGATTGTTGAGCCCTAGAGTGACGGCCTCGCGACTGCTCGCACGCAGTACCGGGCTCTAAACTCGAAGTCCCGATGAAGTGCCCTGGCTTCGCAGGACTGGCGACGGAAGAGTCATGAAAGAAGGCGCTGACGACGCGGAGAAGATAATACAAAGTGCGAAGAAAACTGTGTGGGGGATGAGGGGCGAAGTGTGGTGCGCGTCGTGGTCGCGACTTCTGCATTTGCGTGACTGTCGCCACCATTACCTCACCGAGCCTCTCCGCGCTCACCGCCTTGACCAAACTGCTACGAGTGGCTGCCTCACTGTCTCCGCCAGGTGAGAGCCATATGATGTAATTCACTATACCAGCAACAATGTAATTGCAGCACAACTATGAACGGAGGTCTAGCATAACCTCAAGGGTACCAGTTCAATAGCGAAGCAGCAGTGCCCAGGTGGGCGTTATCCAAGCCGTGCCCCTCACATGCATTATCTCTAGCCTAGATCTAACGTGCCCAATGAAGATGCAGCTTATGCATGAGAGCACGGCGAAGTGACGATGCACTTAGACAGAGGGTCGGAACGAGTTCTTGTACGCAGCTACAGATTACATGAGCATTCGCACTAGTCTAAGCGGGGAGGAAAACTTACAGTTAAAGATTGCCTTTGTTGAAGGTGTCTTACTATAGTCTTTCTTTGGTTCCTTTTGCAGCAATGCTTCGGTCGATCGTGTTGAGTCTGTCGAGCTGCGAGAGAAGACACTAGAGAGGGGGAGTTTGCCTTTCTCGTGTTGGGAGGTGTCATTTTTGTTTGCGTTCTGTGGAGTGGCCATTGTATATGGTCTGTATAAGAGAGAGGGCGACGATAAAACTAGATAAAATACCTGGCAATACGGGGTCTTGACAACGTTGACCAAAGCTGAAGCAGAGAGAACAAGCTCATTCGATGTCAGGCAAACCCTTTAAATGTAGATTTGAGAGACCCCGCATCCGCTTCATCGTCAGCTGGTATGTCACAAACCAAGGCCAATCGGAAGTAGTAGCTGGGGTAGTATTAAAGGTCCGCAAAGATCGAGAGATCCCTGACGAACACGGATTTAAGCTAGGATTACCAACATGGAAGGCTCAACAGCGTCGAGGCTTAGCCAACCAGACGTTCACAAATGTCGGTGCCTACCGTGCTTGGCTATTCACCGATGTCAGATGCTGGGGGTGCGACTGCTGCCTTGACCGTGGTATTCGGGCTTTGGCGTGCCGATGGTAGATCGCACCTGCGTCTGTAGCATTGGACTATCAATCAGCCGCTCGATTCCTAGAGATAAAGGCTAAGATGGCTGCGTGACGAACTGAGATAGGATGGACTGAGATGGGATGTGCAAATGTTGTCGGTGAGGGCGGCGGACGGCATGCCCCCACTACTCGTCGTAGAGGCAAGATTAGCCGAAAGCCGGGAACTCCGACTGTGCTTAATAATGGCGGAGCAACCCAGCTGTCTTCCCAAATCCTTACGGCGTTGAACTCCGCACCTCACCGCGTCCCCGATGGCCTCGTGCCGGCTTCGCGGCAGCACCTGCCACAACATTGTGCCGCGGGATAAACTTCAGAATTGTTTAGCTTGAACTTCATACCGCTGATTGTAGAGGTTCCCATCCGGTATAACTAGGGTCTGCCCTGCGGCGAAGTTCCCCGCGTCGGTGTTGACTACTATGGTATATCGTACAATCTGCCCAGTTGTCAATAAACTAACACCATAGGTAGACTCGCAACTTATTTCCTGCCCGCCTCCGAATGTCTCATCAGAATCGCAGGCTGAACAACAGCTATCGTCGCAATGGCAAGCTCCAGTCCTGCGAACCATGCCGAAAGGCCAAACTCCGATGTGATCATATGATGCCCACATGCGGCCGATGTGCGCGACGCAACAAGCCGGAAGAATGTTCCTATCATCCCGCCCCTTTGACCAAGTCAACTACTATCCCAACTCCGGAAGCCACGAGGGATGAGGAACGAACATCACCGGTCTTACTACGTCCACACGGGTGCACCCGCCACACCGAAGCGGACTATCTAGTCGATACTAGTGATACCACTCATATGCCCCAACCGAGAGTTACACGGGCTAGCAGCCTGCCGGCACAGCCTGGGTCATCGCTGATCTATGGCCAACAGACCATCCAGGAGTTGCGGCGTCCATTACCGGAGAACCATATCCGAAGTGAATCAACCCTCTTCCAGAATGATGCAGCTTTCATGCATCATGCAGCAGTTCTAGCGGAAATTGAAGCTAGTATTGGGATCATGCCACCAAATCCTGATATGGCTCTCCCGTTACCAACTCCGCCGGCCTATATCGACAAGGGAGCTGCCGTGCTCACTCTGTTGAAAGATTTACCAATAATGATGCAGTACATCGAGAAGTGGTTCTCTTTTGCGAGAGGAGTGATCATGATTGAGCCCATGGTAAAAATCTGGACTTCTGGGGTGTGGTCCACATGGCACAAGGTGCTTGAAGGCCAAAAGCCAATTGAGATAAGGAGCATGTCTGAAAAGATATGGGAGAATACCGCAAAGCCACTTTCGTCTCTTCTGAACAGGCACACGACACCAAGAGAGTTCTGCGCCATGGTGACCGGTGAGCATCTGAGGTGGGAGGTGGTAGGCATCATCGTAACATTGGTGGCTCTGCTTGCCCTAACTCTTCAAGGTAAACCCCTCAAAGCTGATTAGAGCAGGTCCAGTTATCTTAGATGCTGCTCTAATCTTTCTGCTATCCATTATCTTGCTGACATCTCTCGCAGATGGTGATCCCATCTTCTGCTCGCATGACGAGCCTCCTGTGAACCGAATAGCTCTCGCACTCAAAGCACACAATGCGTCTGAGATGTGTGTTGCATTATGCACTGATTTTGGCTTGATGAACGACCTTTTTCTATGGCTTCTATACGAAAACACTGTTGTTTATTGTTCAATGCGTACTAAAGGGGTAAGGTGTTCCCTTTCATATGTCTTGATAGCTGTAATCCCGTTCGTCCAAAATTTGTGCTAACAGCGAGAACAGTCATATCAAAACTGGGTCAAGACTGGAAGCATGTCAACTGCAGTCGTGGGGTTTGGCCTCCACGAGGAGATCAAAGTCGACGACAACACCCCCTTCTTCATAGCCGAGTTCCGAAAGCGGCTGTTCGTGTGTGTCTACGAGAACGACAAGTATTCTTCCGCATACACCGGTCGACCCCCTCGACTAACTCGACATTACTGTCGCTTACAGCTACCGCTCGACCTTACAGATGCGCAAACAATGTCTGACGGCCTCGACCTCGAGAACGTTCTTTCAGAATTGGACGCTGAAGGCTGGAATCAACGTAATCAGGTGCAAAGATGCACATTTGCCCGCATAGAGGCTTTTAGTGCAAACTTCCTCGAAGAAATCCTCGAGATCTCACTCGGTATGCTGCCCACTGAAGAGATAATACGGCGCGCTGCCGACATCGAGGCGCGAGAGATCGAGACGTACGAGGGTCTACCGCCATTTCTACGCATTGATGACCAGAACCTTTCGGAACACTTGAGGCAGGCCCCGTACGAGCTGCTTTTCCTGGCCTACATCAAGCTCGGTCATCTCGGCCACCACTTCCTTTTACAGCGAGCATTGGTGAAGAAGGTTGGCGTTGACGCGACTAAGCTGCTTGCTATATGCAGAGAAACGTTCAGCTTCATCCTCGTTCTCGCAAATAATAGAGACTGCCTGCGGGAATTTCAAGTAGACTTGACCCAGATGTTTTGCATCAACGGGGTCCCTGCCGCTGCCGTCATCGCCGTGGAACTCCTACATCAAGAGCAAGATCCGTCATCTTTGTCTGCCATGACCAATCCGCTTCCCCGCTCGGATACCATCCAAGATCTCTCCGCATTCGTGGCCTGTCTCGGTGCCATCAGACCTGAAAATAACTCATTCCTGAGCTGTACTCGCGGGCGCAAGTTTCTAAAGAAGATCCTGGACACGATACTGGACCCAACTCCTCTGGCTGCGAACACTAGTACGGAAGGGCTGGGAGATACGAGCTTCACCACTCCGCTATTCCAGACGGGAAACGATGGCGAGTTCATGCGCTGGCTGGAGAACATGGAGTGGGAGCAGGACAGCTGGATTAATTTCAACAATTGACCGAATGTGGTGTTCCTCAGCGTCCCCGCCCCCGCATTCACCGGAAGACGCATCCGTCCCGCCACAGCCACACCTGATCCGACCAAGTCCGCGGTAGACGTCACGACTCCAGACAGTGCCGTTGCGCCCCATTAGTCTGCGCAATCCCATAAAGATGCAATACGAGCCACTGCGGTCGAGGCCGATCTGCATTTTCCTACTACACACAAATTCGCAGCTTATTCTAACGTGGGACTTACGCGGACTATCCGAAGCGAGGTCAACGACGGGGCTGAGCACAAGATAAAGGTCAGTGCTTACGGCAGCATTCCAAATATCATGCTCGATCCCGTGTCTTCTTGATTGTCGTAGTGTATAAGAGGAACCGCGATTCACACTCTTTCGCAGAAAGCCCTGAGTACACTATTATCATCAAACCGAATCCAACTCAACTTAGCACCAACACGGCTACGCGCTCCAAATACTAAACGCCCACCTTCCAATCCTATCCTCCACAACCTCGTCACAGCAAACGACACCCACCCACAACCTTCACATCCTGCGCACCCACCCCATGGCCGCCCTCATCCTCGCCGGCCTCGGCCTCGGCGCTCAAAAAATAAAAGACAAGCGCGACTCGCGCAAGCAAAAGAAACTCGACTTCGCCACCGACCAAGAGCAGAACCTAAAGACGGCGCGGCGCAACGTCGATCTGCGGCGCGAGGACCTGGACAGTCTGGAGCTGAGGCGGGAGAGCTTAGAGAGGAATGAGCGGGACGATGTGCGGAGTCCGCCGCCGCGGTATGAGGATGCTGTGAGGGGTGAACAGGACGGTGGAGGTGAAGTGGGAGTGAGAGGCAGGGAAGAAGGGAGGGCTGCGGGTGGGGGTGGCAGGAGTATGTTGGAGGTGTGATGTGGGGGATGGGGAATAATAGGGCGGGTGCGTGATGCCGATAAATGTGACGATATGATGAGGTTGCGGGAAAGGAATTCCAAGGATGCGGCAAACACGGTTATGGAGTCACGGTGTTTTTCTTTCGTGTATATGTTCTGGGTATCGGCCATTGTCGATGCTACAAACTATTTACTATTCACTCACGCATCGCACCGCATTCCGGAAAGTCAAGAAGAACATCCTCTGCAAACTCGTTCAGTCACGTTCCCGGTGCGCTTTCATTCTCTTCTCCCATACCGTATGCACACCCGATGTACGCTGAGCGTAGTAAGCCGTACATCTACCATCCTGTTGGCAGGGTAGCGCATATTGGAGTGATCACAGAAACGTCCCCCGCGCCCCGGGAAACTCGCCCTGTCATCCTCCAATGAGTATCGTAAGTTCCAACGATGTCTACCATCACTGCCCGTATACACCACACTGGACACACTTATTCCATATTCCATATTACCATTTCTCAAAATCCCATCAAACTTCCTCTCCCAGAAACATGACATGCTTTCGTCCCCTCCTCCATCCTAGGACCTCTATTCCACTACTCACTCTCACGCTCACCCCAATCCCACCACCCCACCCCCCTCCATCCCCGTCCGCTCATCCACCGTCCTAAACCCCATCAGAAAATAAAGCTGGGCGTCCCGCGCCGACGCACACGGTATCCGCTGCGCGCCAACGAGCTGGACGGATAGACGGCGCGGACTGGGGTCGAACGTGCTAGAGGGAGAAGCAGTGTGGAGTGGCGGCGAGGCGGTGTGTGGAGTGGTGGGGGAGTAGGCACGGGGAGTAGCGGGCTGAGGACTGCTCGACGGCGTGGACATGTTCTCGTGGTGGTTTGGGGGGATTAGTGATGTTGCTGGGCTGAGCTGAGTCGAGCGGAGCGGGATTGAGAATGGTGGAGGAGCGCTGAGGATGGTGTGTTGTGACTTGTGTCGCGTCGCAGATGATGATGGTAGTAGAGAGGGAGGTGGGGGAAAAGGCGTTTCCGGGCGCCTCCCTGGCGTACACACTGCACTGCTCTGTGCGCTCTCTGGTCTTATATCCCTCTCCTATTGCTTGCGATGTGCACTCCAGGAGGTGGTCACGCCCACGTTCGCTGCACTGCGCCGGGCTGTGTGGCTCCGAAAATGCCTCAGACTAGCATTCAAACACCACAAGCGCCGTCCAAAACCCCCTCTCGTCTTGAAAGCCGCTCTCTCGCGTCTCAATACGGTATTCCACACGAGGCACAAGAACGAGAGACGATGCGTTAGACGGTCGAAACGTATGCCTGTTGGACGCTAGTCGGTTGCGTTCGCTTCGAGGTTTAGTGTATACCGACCGGCAGGCAAGGTTGAGGATGATAGCAGTGAATGAACTCGGCAAGGGGGATGTGTTGAATGCTCAGGTGTGAGTGTAATCTTTACCCCTCTTATGCTCGAAGAATGGTTGATGTGGTGTGTTGACGCACCCTGATGGCCCAATATGGCGCCATCCCTTGTGCGTCTTCTGCGACGAACGACCGCGTTACACCACACAGGCCTTTTCTAGCGCAATACATCACCATGTCTCAGTCTTGTACACATAAGAAAAGGTGGGCGTGTCGAGCACACAATCGAAGTGCGATATCGGGTGTAAAGTATATCAGAAGGGTATATAGCTCAGCGCCAAGCCGCGAACCCAGTAGAATCAGAATGAGGATATATACAAGTCGCCATATAACAGAAGAGAAGAGTGGAACCAGAAGAGCAATAAATATAACGTCGAAAGAAGCTTATCCAAGCTTTCGATAACCAAAGTTGAAGTCGCAAATGACTAGGCGCATTTTCCTGGTGTACCACCCAACCGGTTGACCGGAGACGCCTCGCTCCATGACTAAATTCGTTCGTAGAATCCACAAGAAAATGTTTCGGCCGTTCCGTCTAGTTGTTCTCATCCTTAAGAATGTGCCGAATCACCATTAGCGGCAGAAGAAGCACCCTCACTCTCGCTCTCGCTCACGAAGCAGAGCACTCTTACAGTGCCGTCTTCGCTCCCACTAATCAGCCTTGAATCACTGAGGCCCACACAATTGACTGGCCCGGTATGTCCAGTCAGTGTGCGTTCATGCTTGCCCGTTCTCGGGTCCCAGATCTTGATCGTTTTGTCTTCAGCGCCAGAAACGAGACGTAAGGTATCCGCGGCAATGGACCACACACCCTCTACATGCCCGAAAAAGCGATGAATGCATCGGCCGGTAGACACATGCCAAAGGCGGATAGTGCCATCGAGAGAACCAGTCAACATGTACGACGGGGGCGAAGGACGGTCAGGGTCGCTGGGAAACAGTGGTTCAGACGGGATTTCAGGGGTGGCGTCGTGTGGGTTGCGATTAGATGCGAGAGACGCCGTGTCCGATGTATCGTTGTTGTTGGCATGCGGAAGAAAATCATCTTCGTCGATCTCGAAGTCGGGTGGTAGAGGGAGGACCTGCTGGACTTGTCCCACATGTCCCTCAAAGGTTTTGATGCACAGCTGCGTATTCAGATCCCAAAGCTTGACAGTCATATCGTCGGAGGCTGAGAAAAGGGTGCGTGACGGGAGATCGATCTTAACAGAATTAACCCACTCCTGATGTCCGTGAAGAGCGAATTTGCGTTGAGTTCCGAAGTCGTGCACCATGATAGTGTGATCAGACGATCCGGATGCGAGAAGTTTATCAGCCATGTGCACGCCAATGACCCCGCGAGAATGAGCTCTGAGTGTCCGCAAGCATTCGCCTGTCCGCCAATTCCAAACTTTGATGGTACTGTCCAAACTACCGGTGATCAATCGGGCGTCATCAAAATGAAGACAGCGGATCCCAGCCGTGTGGCCAGTCAAGGTTCGCAGCTCTTTTCCCGTCTCGAGGTCCCACACTTTGATAGTGGCATCATATGACCCTGTCATCAACACGCGATCATCGAACTGCAGACACATGACACCGTTAGTATGCCCCTTGAAGATTTTAGTAGAGTAGCGACCGTATTTCCAGTTGGTGCCGACTTTGAACCGATCTTTGTAGACGTCCTTCCACGGCCGCTTCTTCGGCTGATCGAAATACGTTGCCTGTTGGTCTCGAACAACCTGGGTACATGGGCGTTTCGATGAGCTCTCTTCGGATAGAGTATCGGAAGAAGTCCGCTTGGAGCCAACGGCTGACACGGAGAGGTCTGGGGTGCGAATCGGGAGACCGGCGGGCGCTGGTGCTTCTCCCGTTGGAGTGACGACCGGGGACCATTCGTTTGGTCCACAGCCAGAAGCACGCAGCTGAATTCTCCTCTTCTCAGTCCTCAGTCTCCGCTGATCGAGCAAGGGAAGTCCCCAGCCGCATTTGAGACATTTGCGGTCGATATGCTGCTCGCACATCTTGTGCCACACGACATCGTCGTCGGCAAGTTGTCTCCATCTCCGGCTGACCTGGGCGGCCTTGCAAAGCGAAGTAGTGTCCAGATAACAGAGAATCTTGTATCCCAACTCGGTAGGTAGCGCAGCGAGGTAGTCGATCTTGATGAGGTTGCGGACGGACGAGGAGACAAAGGATAGTTGAGGAAAACAGCATTGAGCAAGAATGCCTTGGAGCATGAGGTTCCGGTGCTTCGAAGGCGCGGCGGAGAAGAGTGACCACACGTTAGCGATGCTCTGCTGATCCTCTTGAGATTCGCGCTGGAGTTCCTAGCAAAGTCAGTTCACACTCTGTACCATACATGGCAGGTAGACGTACCTCTTGCAGCTGCTCCATGGAAGGTTCGTCTGCTTGTCTCCTGCAGAGAAGATCGGGCCTGTGACGGTAGCAGTACTTGGTGTTGCCCTTGATAGGTGCGTCCTGTGGGCCTCCGCCGAGGGGGTTGTACTGCTGTGGGATGTGCTGGGCGAGGTATGGCGTGATCATCTTTTCCAGCTTCTTGGAGGCGTTCTTGTGCACGAATGTGTCCTCCTTGTGCTGGTCAGGGTTATCGCCGTCGTCGTCCTGCAAGTGTCGCGCGCGGCCTAGGAGTCCCTCATGGTCGTGGCCGTGGAGCAGCGCAGTAAAAGGGTCGGTGGCAGCGAGGGAGGTCGTCATTTCAGCGGAAGACGGTGGAAGCTGAGTACGCCAGGACATCCGCCTGCGCCTGGGGCTCTGGGAGCGGGCTCGGAGGAGAGGGCGATCGGTTGCGCCAGTTTCGACGGTATGTGTGGTATTTGACGCCATTTCGGGTGGGGACCTAGGGCAGGCACTCGTCTGATTGGGAACCGGTCGGCGCAAGGATGCCTATGCAGACTCTCACATGCGGGACGTTGTGAGTGAAAAACACAGCTGTCGAGATCCGGAGGCCAGATGGCGTGCTGCTGCTGCCGCCGCCTCGGAAGTGGGGACGACCGAGTGCCAGAGGGCTGCTGAGGCACGGCGGAGCGAGTTGCGGGCGGGCAGCGACGCGGGAGTGGATACACGAGGTGGCGGACGGGGGGTGGTGTCTCCGGCGGGTTTCCTTTTGTGCTGGTGAGGTCGAGCAGTGTCGACGCGGGTGGGGGTTTTGCGGTGCGGCTCCCACGCCTTGCTGAAGGCGAATGAAGGTCGCACCGCCGCCGCCCAGGATGGCCGCCGAGCACGCCATCGCCCCAGCGAATGAGCACCGCGAGCACGCAACACGCCTGGGCCCGCAGAGGCAATGTTGCGCGTGTCCTCGCAAGACCTCAAAGGCATCTTCAAGGCCTATGTATCCTGCTGCGTATATCCGGTCTTTCGTATGTTTTGCGCTGACATGGACCCTTGCGCGCGCCGTCATGGTCGCCTCGGCCCTGTCGTGCACTGGCGAGTGCTTCTGCCTCACCGCCTGCCCAATCAAGTAGCGCGCCGTGGAGCTCTACCTAGCTCGACCCCCATGATCCATCTCCACAACAGCTGCCGGCTATCTACGTAGCTGCCACCATGGTGTTGACGTCGCTGAACTGTGTCTCGAATCCGTCTTCCCTCGTAGTTAGCCCTCCTACGGTGCCCATGTACCCTACAAGCTACCCGTCTGTTTCCACGGCCCATTAGACCAGCCAGCCTACCACCGACATCCACTGCCTGATCGACCCAGCAATGTCGTCCCCCGAGTCTTCGGCCTCCTCCCGCAGCAGCGGCAGCTCGCGCAGATCGCTGGACCGGAACCGTCCACAAATGCTCGAGGATCTGGTAAACCACTTCGTTGCCTCAAAGCGCTCACTTACCACTCAAACCGTGCTCTGGCGAGCCAACGAGATAGTCACGTCGGCGCGCGAGCTGTTGGAAGAGAATGCCGTCCTGGCAGCCAAGAACTCATCCATCAGGAACATCGTTGATGAGCAGGTAGATGCACTCGAGGCTGTCCGACGCGGCATAGACGTGGTCGAGGCCGAGGTGCAGGCCGAATTCAAGGTACGTCTCGCCTCAACCCCAGGCGGCTATTGGGGTGCTAACAGAGACCAAAGCAACTGCTGCATGATTTAGATACCTCCTTTGCCGGCCTCCAGTCCACCCTCACCGTACTACGCGACACCCCTATCGAGTCCGTCCTCCAGCCACCAGGCACATCCCAGAAGCACCTCTTCGACTTCATTGACAGTTCGACCGTTACTAACCTCAAGGATTCACTTCGGGCATGCATCGACCGATACAACGAGGCTCGCTCGACCCTGAACGACAGCAACGATTCCTTCGACACCGCGCTCGAAAACCTACACTCCTCAGTCGAAAACGTCCCCCTGACACCTACTACAACCTCGAATCCCAGTCCAATACCAAGTCTATACCATGACCTAGAAGGGCACGCCAAAGAGGCAGCCCAGGCTTTCCAGTCCCTGGTGCGCCATTATGACCTTTGTGTCACGGCACTGCGGCACACCGAAGGCGGGTCCGCTGCAGCAACACAAGCGACAGGCGATGCTCAAGTGGCCTCGGGCGATGGATTCTCCGCTCCGCCAGAGCCCATAACGGAAGAAGAGCGACAAGAGATGCTGGGAGTGTTGCAGAAGGATGCCAGCGAGGTCGATGACGTTGTATCGGAGATCCGAGAGAGAGGCTCCGAGATGAGTTTCCTTCTATCTCAGATTGATAACCATATCACTCATTTGCGCAACGAAGATGCGGCATTGAGCAGCGTACTGTGCATGATCTCTCACGTAGTCGCCGAGGTGAAGACCCACATCACTACCTCGCGATCGTTTCATGCATCGTGGCTTGAGGATACGCGGCCGACCTTGTTAAGTGGCATCGAAGAATGGGAGAATCAGAGAGAGTTCTACGCGCGTTTCGATCTCGCGTATGCTGAATTATTGGTGGAAATCTCATCGCGAAGACGTAGGCATGACAAAGCAAAGCGGAAGGCCGAGGAGGCGCAAAAAGAGCTGAACCGATTGTATGCTGAAGATGAGCGAGCGAGAGAGCAATTCACCGTGACACAGGGCGATTTCTTACCCTTAGACATATGGCCTGGGCTGAGAGACCCACCGAGGCAGTACGAGGTTCGCGCGGTAGCTCTAGAACCAGGTGAAGAGGGCGCCGAGACACGCGCAGCCGGAGAGACGACGTACGGAGTTCAAAGCATACCGCAGCTTGAAAGAAACGTAGTGGAAAGGGCGTTGACAAGAGTGAAAAGGCGTATGTAAGGGCTTTCGCTGCAGAGCGACACACTGTTCAACAGCTTGATTGGAGTCTTGAAATTCTTCGGCGTTACATTGGGTGATATCGATACCCACGAGGACTGCATCTTGGAAGCAGCCACGTCAGACGGTATAGCTGGCAACGTAGCTGCCAGTCTAACCTAACTGAACGAACATGCAGCCTGTCAAAACCCCTTTATACCATTGACTGCTCTATAATATCGCAGGCGAGGGTACAATCCTACCTGCGTTGTGAACAAGATCCAGAACATTTTTGTCGATAGCAGTCTCTGCCGTACACGACACGACTACCCGAAAATGAACTCACCATCGATGTCTTGCCACGACACGCAGTAATTCTCTACGCAGAGAAGATGATGTGTTGTTTTCACCGCCTGCAGGTGGCACCTTTTCTGCCGGCGTGACGTGGTTCAAAAATGTCAATATTACCCCTCCACCCCACCTCATTGCACACGCGACTTCCTCACAAACACCACAACGACCGCCTTGACAACACACTTCTCCGGCCTTTACAACCTCTAAAACACCACCTCTACAACCAGCACCTCACGGCCACCATGGCTCAGGTAGATACCAAGGCTTCTATCCCCAATGATGATCCTGTCGTCGCCGCAGAGAACGAGGGCGAGAATGACTCCGAAATCGAGGACCTGTTCGACTCGGAAGATGAGGCTGCTCCTGATCTCGTAGACGCATCCGATCCGAACCACTTCACAAAATCGTACAACCGACAGCGGAAGCTCAACGACCCGTCCATCCCAGCCGACCAGAAACCCAAATCGAACACGCAGCAGAAACCCAGTGCAAACACCCGCGCCGCCATCGACGATCAGGTTGCGTCACTGGCAAAACATGCTAGCAAGATAAAGCTGAGCGGGAGTATGGCCGGCGGGGGCGGTGGAGGAGCTAGAGACAAAGACAAAAGCGATCGCGCCACCTCGGAGCAGGTCCTAGATCCCAGAACACGCATGATACTGCTGCAACTCATCAACAGGAACATAGTTTCCGAGATCCACGGCGTGATTTCGACCGGCAAAGAAGCCAACGTTTACCATGCTGTTACCATGCCCGAATCCGACGATGCCGCCCCACTCCACCGCGCCATCAAAGTCTACAAGACCTCGATCCTCGTCTTCAAGGACCGCGACAAATACATGAGCGGCGAGTTCCGGTTCCGTCAAGGGTATAACAAGAGCAATAACCGCGCTATGGTTAGGGTGTGGGCAGAAAAAGAAATGCGGAACTTGCGGAGGATACACAACGCAGGCATACCATCTCCAGAGCCACTATACCTACGGCAACATGTTCTTGTCATGAGCTTCTTAGGCGACAAGAAAGGCTGGCCCGCGCCCCGACTACGTGATGTACATTTCGAGGGCCTGAGTCCCGAAGAAGAGGAGCAGAAGTGGAAGTCGCTCTACATCGAGCTACTTGCTTACATGCGCATCATGTACAACACATGTAGGCTTGTACACGCCGATCTAAGCGAATACAACGTTCTCTACCACGATAACAAACTCTACATGATCGACGTCTCGCAATCCGTTGAGCACGACCACCCCCGCTCTCTCGAGTTCCTCCGCATGGATGTTAAGAACGTGTCCGACTTCTTCCGAACCCGCAACGTCGAGGTTCTGTCAGAGCGGAATGTCTTCAGATTCGTTACTGACGCGGGTGGCAGGGCCGAGATGGACGACGTCACTGCTGTTGTTGAAGACATGTTCTCTAAACGCGTGACATTGAGCGACGAGGACAAGCAGAAAGAAGACGCTAACGACGAAGTCTTTCGCAACCAATACATCCCGCAGACCCTCGACCAAGTCTACGACATCGAGCGCGACGCCGAGCTCGTTAACAAAGGCGAAGGCGACGGGCTAATCTACCAGAGTCTACTCGCTGATAAAGTTGTCACGAATAACGCGGAGTCCGACGAGTCCGCAGACGGTAGTGATGCCGACACTTCTGAAGATGACGAGGACGTGGACCAGTCGCTGTTTGACAAGGGCACTCCCCGTGGGAAGAAGCATATGGACAAAGACTCGAAGAAGGAGCATAAGAAGGTGGTCAAGGAAGAGAAAAAGGAGAAGAGAAAGGACAAGATTCCCAAGCATGTGAAGAAGAAACTCATTAGCCAGTCGGCTAGAAGGAAGTGAGATGGGGTTTGAGAGCATCGTGGGCTGTTCGTATCATGATTTAGTCTCAGGACGGATCCCGCGTTACGGGTGTGGACACAGCTCAATGGCGCAGCCGACGATAGCCCTCATCCAAGGTACGTTCATTCTTATCACATCCCTTCCCATACCAATAGATGAAGAAGAAAAGCCCGGCACCTCTAGATCTCTCATTGCATTTGGTTTTCTACTTAGTAGATAACCAGTGTGGTGAGGCTCTAGAACATGTGTCGCCGAACAGTCTACTTGCGGCACAGCCTCGAGTTCGACTTTGAGGATCAAAGAGAGCACTGATTATTAGTACCTTTTACAGTCATGCATTTAAAACTGTTAGATTCAGATGATAGTGGAAGCGCTAACATATTTGCAGGTTACCGTGTGACTGATAAATAGACTTATTTGATGACCAGATTAGCTGGAGAAATGGAAAATCTGTGCAACAATCTCGTCCCAGAATCGTTGACGGGCGCAAGCTCAGCTGTATACTGACTCTCAAAGCGCTACAGTTCTATTGCATAGTTGCACGGCTCACCAATCCAGGTCACAACTCGTTCCGCGCGCACGATGCCTCGATCACCGTCAGCCAAGCCTCATCCCTGACATGCTCCATACGTGTGCGAGGTTAATTGGGTAGCCTTGCGACTGTTCCGTCTTGCGTGGTTTCCGGCTATCTTCAGCTGAGGATCTTATCAGGCTCTTATTGTCCCGGCATTTCCGGCCCCAATACGAGGACATGTTGTACAACAGCGCGGGCAGGCAGCATCAGCATCTCATCAACCCCACCTTGCTGTCACCCTCCACTAAACAACATCTTTCTACCCTGGACTTCGATTACGATGAGCTTTTAATTACCCGTCGTGCTTCAGTCGTCGAGGCCTTCGTTAATACGATCTTCGTGCTTCAAACTCAAACGATCTTTCGTCAAGTTCTTGCGCAAAATGGAGTTTCGTACTGAACGCTTTGGCGGGGCAGAGCCTCGTACTGAACGCTTTGGCGGGCAAGAGCCTGTATTTACTCACAGTCATACTCTGCATAGGGAAAGGGGTCGATCTTATGACCGCCAACATCGTGAACTACCTACTCAAGGGCATTTCTCACCTTCTGGCCGTCACCGCCCGAATAAGCCTACAAGGCGCGACACCATGTATGAGTGGGACCAACATGACCCGAACGAGGATGAATGGGACCAGCACAGCTCGCAAACGAGACGAAATCTCCCGAGATTTCCAACCACGGACGATTATCCTTACTTCATTCCGAAACGTCGAACCCATCATTACACTCGTCCAGTAGAAAGGATATCCAGAAACCCGTTGACTGTGGATGTCAGAGTCTATGGTTTTGATGACAAAGATCAGGTAGACTTTCGTATCCCAGGGGCTTGGCAATGGCCTGTACGACCGGGACCAAGTGGTTCCCAGTCAGAGCCAGATCACATGCTGTGTATAACAGCGGCGAGGCGATCTTTCGATACAACAAAGCAGCATCGGTTGGAGTTTACTTGTTCCCCATTGTTGCAGAAGATCACATCAGAGTCCGACTCTCCTATTGAGTGGCTGTAAGTGTCGTGTGGCTCGACGACGATTCTGGAGCTGACTTAATACAGTCACATGCAGCGACAAGTCCCGAACCTTGATGATTTCGAGGAAAGTTATTAGAGATTCTCAACATTACGAGATTGGCTAACAAATCCTAGACAGTTGCTATGAACATACCAGAGCTATCAGGGAATCTCAGATTAGTCATGAGTGGCTTGTTCCAGCAACTAGCTGATCATGTCCGTCCGAAAGGCAACGAATATTCTGGACCGTGGATGTTGCGCGCTGATGGCCGTGAATCAGACTGGGCACGAAACAAAGAGCCTTCTCTGACAGTGACATCGCTCAGTTTCCCGTATTTCAAGCTTAGTTCCATCAAAGGACATGAGAAGGACGAGTATCATAGTCAGTACCCTTTCATGAGCTTGCATCAGTGGCAAGATCGGACGGACGCTTCAAGACATTGTGATATGGAACAGAGCTATTCTCAGTTAGCTGATATCGAGGGTGGAAGAGACCAGAGTATTTATATTCCTCACGTATGGGTGATAATAGCAGGCAATGGTATATTTTGCGACACGAAAGCGATATCAATGTTAACTTTACATAGTGATCTTTACCTACGGTCCTGTTACCTTCGAAGAGTTGGCAGGGAAATCTATCAAACAAAAGGCGGAAGCTAGCAAAGGTCCCGACACAGTGCATATTACCGATCTCGCTGGGTGCCTCCATATCCTGGACATGCGAGAGTGCGGCACATACTTTGTAAGCTCTATCCTGAGATGCAGGATATATTTACCAACATACGTTTTAAGGAACTTCAACGCATCATAGACCATCGATACATACGGCATTCTCGCCAATCAATTACGGAGATTGATATTCTGCTGTCGGACGAGTCACCCTTGACCGCACTTTCATGGTACTCGGCCGTTCAGAACGAGACATCTGAATATATCAGCCTCAAGCTCGTGCCTAAAAGGCTTGCGATAACCGTTGGACCCGTCAACTTCGACCAAGAAAGCTATATAAAAGGCGATTCACGGTCACCAACTTGGTCTGTATTTTCTGAGAGGCTTCCGAATCCATGTTCTAGTCCCCCTTCAGGTCCGCTTCCGCCTCCTCCACCACGTCCAGCCAGACTTCAACATCAACGTAGGTACACGGACATGGCCGAATTTCCCCCTAGATCGCCTTCCCCGATATATCACTTCAATCGAAGTACACTCGTCACCCCTCCTCCACCGGAATCAAATGAGGCTCATCCATGGGCTCGTGAAACCTTTTATCCTTCTCAACCGCCACCACCACCGCTCTTTCCATCTCTGAATCCCACTCGTGAGTCGTGACCAGCTACTACCAATACCAGCGGCCAACTCACTCAATTCACAAACCAAGTCAGACAGGTTTACCGAGAGCGGTGACGAATGGCTGAATATTCCTAATGTCAAGTGGAACGAGAAGAGACCCGAAGCCACCACAAATGAAACTGCGGATGCCCTTCAACAACAGAATGGGAGTAAGCAGGAAAGTGATGCGCCATTCATAATCGCAAAGCCAATTGCTTCCCTTTCTCCTGAACTTCGCTTTTCAGAGGATAGTGCAGGAAGAATTCCTGATCTACCACACTCCGCAACAGATGATCCAAATAGTAAATCTGCAGATCACAGCGGTCACGAAAGGAATGAGCAAACCGTTCGAAAATACAAACGTAAGGAGGAAGCACAACAATATGCATATGATCAGCATGATCAGCATGATCAAAACACGACCTATAAGGAGTATGTACAAAGCGTGAAAGGTCTGGAAGACCACGAGGATGAACCACTCTCTAGACGCGAAGAAACTCAAAATGATACTATTGGGCCATTTGAGAACATTGATGAGTCGGTGAAACATCAGCCTCAAAAGACGGAGAACAGTTTGATATTGTGGACACCAGCTATGCATCCTGTATTGAGCCGGAACCAAGTCGACTTACATCCTGTCAGAAATCACGAACGTCTTGAACAAAACGATCAAAGAATACATACCGTCGCAAGCGAAAAACTTTTAGAGCACAACGGTAACAGATCCCGCACCTCCACAAGTTATGCATCACAGTCGCAGCCCGGACCGTCTCATGAAGTGGTCATACACAAAAATTACGTCGGGGTTACTAACGTGGGATACCCGGCACCACTCATCGTAACAAAACCACCCGCTCAGGATAGTGGCCACAATGATTTTGCAGCTATTTCGTCCCACGAGCTTGTTCAGCTAAACATGACCATGGACGCGTTGCGAGCGGAGAAGAGATTTGTTAAGTTCGAGAGCTCAGATGCATGGGAGCCGCGACCTGGAACACTGATCGTCAATGAAACAACCAAACTATTGCCGCAAGTTTACGTTCCTGATAAGAGGAATTCGAGCAGTTCATCAATCCATGACCCTTCAAGAAGACTCAAAGGAAGCCGAATCAGATTTCAAAATGGCGATGCCTCGACCTTCATAGGCGACCAGCCAGCCAATGCAGAAAATTACCGCGATACCCCAAAGCAATCGGAGACCTCAAAAACGACCGCAGCTCCAACTACAAACACGAAGGTTCCGAAGAAAAAGGCTAGTTGGAAAGTCAAGACTCCCCCTTTCCTGAGCTGGGCAACGAGTCGTAACTCTAGCTCCCGGGCCGATGCAGAAACGCCTGGATTATCAAGGGATCATACTGATCGTAATCTTGATTCAATACATAATACACTTGGGGAAAATCGCATGAGTCGCAATCGAAGGATTTACCGAATATCACTCGAGTTGCGTCGGGATGAGTTGGAAAGGATCTATCCGTTTATCGACGACACAACAGCCAGTAACGAGAGACGGGCAAGCACTTCAGAAAAGGGCCACCTAAGTGCATCTAGAGAAACCCTTCCAGCATTAAGTAGCTTTGCAGTTGGTGAGATCGATGCTCAAGATCACGTTCACGTGGCGCTGTTGGAAAAGTGCAATGATGTTAACACAAAGCTTTTGCGCAACTTCCAAACACTGCTTAGCTACTATCTGCCATTGTCGTCAAACCATTCGGTGGTCAGGAAATGCTGGGGTGCCTTTGACACTATTCTCTCGGTAAGCATATTTCTGTACATCTAGGCTCTCTGAACTAACAGCCTTGGCGACAGCTCTTAAAGAAGGGACTAGAACAGGAAAAGGAGATGAAAGAAACCGTGAAACCTGCTTTTTGGGTCGTACGAGACACCTCACAGGATGAACCATCGCCGAAGAGCAGTATGCCATTACTATTATGGCAGAGTTGCGAAAAGTGCCGATCTGGAGACATCTACCGTGACTACAAGCTCGCAGCTCATCATATAAGACGATCACACTTTAGTACAAGAAGAGAAGGATTTTCTGAGTTATGGACCACTGAACCAGTGAAGTATGAATATCTACCAGTCTCGGAAGACACGCTCGCGAAATGGCTACGTAGCGAGCACCAATATCGCACTGATCAACGCCTTGGACTTTACACGGCCTACCTTGAGCATGCTTTGAGCCATATAAACGCCATACTCGAAAAAGCAACATACATCCGTGAGGGCGTCATCAACCCTCAATGGCCTCGCACTGTTCGATACCTCCTGCCTAGCTCTCTAGTACACTCACTAGAGTGTACGATCATGCTGTTATTGTACACGGCGCGTTCTTTCACAGCCGTTCACCGCTATAGTAATCAATTCGAAGAGAACCAGGAGTCGAAAGAGAAGAACAGAGAGGCATTGGCTGAACTGAGGGGCATTAAGACTGATCTCGAAGCGGCAGGTCGTGTTGCTGTAGAGGCTATGGAGAAAGCTAAGCGAGACATCGTGCTAATGACGTTTACCGACGTTGACACCGCAGTTGTGAGTTACGATGCGGTAGGTCCGGAATATATCCTGCTCACTGTAATGGACAATCTCTTCAATCGCCCGCTCCAGGGTACTGAACAGGTTGACCAAGTATACGCGTCATTTGTTCGGAAAGTGGTGAGTAAATATACTCCACTATTTTCTTCGCACTATTACTAACTGCTTGACCAGAATCTGAACGCAAGGGAGCACCCACGCACACGAGTGATCCGCGATATTTGGCGTCTACGCGAGGAGCTGGATCTTATCAAATCGGTCAACTACGCGCAATGGGAGAGCCTAGAACACCTTCGCCAGCTTCTGAAGCCATCCAGCTTCCGCATTACCACCCAGACAAGGGTCAACCGCTTCGAAGTAGAGCAGAACTTCCTAGCACACGCGCAGAAGAAGAGAGCCGATGTGCAGAACAGGATTCACGCGATGAACTCGCGCCTCGCAAATATCAACACTTATGTCGTCCAAATGCTCGAGATCCAACAAGAAAGTAACGGTAACGCGCTCATCGTCTTCACGCTGGTCACCATCATTTTCCTCCCGCTCTCTTGGGCTACGTCGTACTTGGGGATGAATACTTCGGACCTGAGGAATATGGAAGGGTCGCAATGGATCTTCTGGACGATCGCGCTCCCTGTCACGTCGTTGGTTATCGGGCTGTCGTTGTTGGTGGTGCTCAAGGGAGAAGAGATTAGGGAGTTGCTCATAAGGATCAAGTCCAAGAAGTTTGTGACGAGGAAGCCCGCTACGGAGAGGACGCCTTCGGGGCTTCTTACCACCATGTCGACGATCAATATGGGAGGCGAGGATACGAGAAAAGGTTGGGGTGGCTTTAGGAGAAGAGGGAGAGCGGTTGACGAGATTCCTTCCAAGGTGTAATGAAGGAAAGGTCTAGTCGGCTCTTTGCTCATTGAATTCTAATTCGTCCAGTGCGACGTTGTCGCCTGGCAAGCAATGCTTGATGGCACGGTTCCACCGTTATCTAGCGCCTGTTGGAGGAGCAGATGTTCTCTGACAGAAAACGGAATCTCGGGAACTGAGGCGATAAATCAGCGCGCCGCCAAAAGGATGATCTGGTATAGCAATATAAGTATAGAAAGCTACAATTATGTACAGAGTGTTAACATAATTCTACAAGATATAAGATAAAATCTACATAACAGATAGTACTCTAGTTAGACAGACATCCTAGCGTTCGCCCCTAATCCCTGCTCGCTCTCACAAAAGCTCTCACCCCCTTCGCATCCAGCCTCGTGACTGGAATGAAGAAATCATGCCCCATCTGTACATCGCTCACATCAGGTTCAAAAAGCTCGAACCGATACCGGCGGAACATCATCCCCAGCGTCAAATACATCTCAGTCCACGCCAAACTACACATCACACCATTAGCGCAGCCCTTCTCTCAAATAACAAAGGGAATCAAAGACATACTTAACACCCAAGCAACTCCGCACCCCCCTCCCAAAACTCACTAGAAACCTCTCCAGCGGCACGCCATCTGCCGTCTTGGGCTCCCCCAGCCACCGCTCCGGTATGTAGCTCCGCGAATCCGGGAATATCTCCTCATCGTGGCTGATTTCCGGCACACTCATTGCAATACACGTGCCGGCGGGTATAACCCACTCGCGGAACCGCAGCTCCCTCGCGTGCGTGCGCGGATTGCGCGCACTGAGGCCGTACGACAGCCGCGCGGCTTCCATGATGCACGCCTTGAGGTACGGCAGCTGCTCGAGCGCGTACAGGTCCAGCGCCGACGACGACGTGCTGCTGCTGTTGGGGAACGCGGCGACGAGGTCGGCGTGCAGGCGCGCGTAGATGCGCGGCGTGTGTATGATGTGGAAGCTTGCGATGGTGAGGGCGAAGGCCGTGGTTTCGACGCCGCCGCCGATGATGATTTGCGCTTCGTCTTCGAGCCGCTGCTGCGTTTTGTCGGTGGGGGGGAGGTGTTTGGATGCGAGGATGGAGTGGAAAATGGTTTTGGGGGCGGAGTTGGAGTGCAGGGATTCACCGCGGAGGGTGCGGGCGATGAGAGTGGCCATTTCCTGCGTTGGCGGGTTAGATTGGAGGGTGGAGGGGATGGGACGGGACGGGACTGACGCGCTTGAATTGGAGGAGCGGTTTTGCGGCGGGTTGGAGGCGCTCGGTGATGGAGTGCGGGATTGCGTTCATCATCTAATCGATATCAATTGAGATTCTTGAAGTTGGCTTGACAGGATTACCGGTAAGATAAAGGGGAACTGAGTAGCGAGATGCCCAGTTGAGCCGATCTTCATGAAGGCCTCATGGAAGGATTCAAACTGTGGGTTCTTGAGCTGTCCATTATTGAAGCCGAAGAAATAATCCATGATGATATCGCCAGTCAAGGCAGGAAACGCCAAAGTCAAGTTCATCGGCTGCTGACCCGCCTCAAACTCCTGCATGCGCGTCGAGAGCGTGTCAATATGGCGGTGGATGATGTGTATGAAATCAATGATAGACCGCCTGGAGAACCTGCGAGTTGTCAGTCTTTACGCCCTTCTCGAATAAAAGCAAACGATTCAGGCTGGTACAAGACCAGAGGCATTAGGTCACGGTACTAACATCGGACTCAGCGCCGCCCTCCTCCGTTTATGCAACGCCGCATCCACAGTCGTCATAACAGAATGCTCGCTCCCAAACCGCTTGTCCCAGCCCTCCTTCATAACATGCGGATTCTTCGCATACACGTCATCGAAAAACCGCGGATCCTTGATGTGTAGCTCATGAGGCGTTACGCGGATTATAGGACCTTCAACAACAACAACAGATTAGCCCACAGCCCGGAACATGTCGACGTCCTGCCCAGTATTACTTGGGTACACGTACCGTATTGCTCGTGCAGCTCTGTGATCTTCTTCGAGTACTGACCTTGCAGGACGATCTCGTAGTAGGCTTCATACCAAGACGTTACGGCTGCGAGCCGTGGGCCGGGGAACTTGGACAGAGGGTGTAGGAAGAGGCGATAGGACGCGAGGCCGAGTACGTATAGTGCATAGGCAGCAAGTGCAGTAAGTGGGATACCTATCGAGGGCACGAGATCCGTAAAACGATGCCCAGTTTCCAAGACCATCATGGTTCGGTGTATTGCACTGTGCTGCGAGAGCGTTGTGGACGTCGGCCAACGTCCAACGGCCGACTTCCACTTTAAATAACTCTTTCGGAAGCCCATGTCGGGGCGTAATCGATCACTCGCACGAGCGAGCACTCCCGGCTAGATCCAACTTGCTAGCTCTTTGAGTTGGCAACGGACCGCTTGGCTCCGTTCAGAACGATGTAAAAACAGTCATGCCTAAAGAGGCAGGAGTTGGAAAGCTTGGTTGAGCTACGAGATTCTCTTGCCCAAACAGCGTTTCCGGAACTGAGGCTGAGCACGCTAGGATGTAACTCTTTAATTACACTATGTATTACTTAGATTTTATCTTGGGTTTTGTAGAATCCAATTAACGCTGTATAGAGAATTGTAGCTTTCTGTAGCTATATTGTCACGTTAAATAATCCTTTTAGAGGCGCGCTGATTTAGCTCCTACAAACAGTTGGAAGAAAACATTTCCTCCAATACAGTTTGTCTGTTTCGAAGACTGTAGATTATGTTGAGGATATGTTAGTATCCCAAGTGTAGTTCTGTGATGCCATCGACGTTCCGCGTCTCGTAGGTCGTTCACCTCTTTTCACCCGTCAGTTGACGCTAATCCCAATGCAGAACACAAACATTGATAACATGGCCTCGGATGTCGACCGGAGTTTCAGAATGAAGGCCCATCCACTTGTTCTCTTTCACACATTACCAGGTCTTTGGGTGGGCTGCATTGAGCTGGCACCTCACGTCATAATGCCTTGTGAACGAACAAAGAGCGCCGCCGTTCTAAGACTGCATCTGCTCACGTGCCTGGTCGACCGGTAGATTTCGAAGGTTGACGCTAGTTCCGAGTGGGTGTGGCGTAGTGCACTGGCGACGGTTTAGACGAGCCCGTTTACATGTGTGCATACTGTGAATGCTGCTTGGGTAGGGTAGTGTTACCCAATTGACGTGGCGGCACCGACTACACCTCCCACAGATCCCACGCCACGCACCGAATCCCCAGTAAAAAACACGTCCAGTCTGCGCGGTAAAAGCGCAAACTCACGCGCTCTCCGTCCATAGGAGCCGAGCCCTGTGGAATGCTGTCCGCAAAGGGAAAGACGCGACCATTCCAGCCGTCCCAAAGCGGCAATTCGGCCGTTTCACTCTTTTGTCTTTCACCTTCACTGCTCTGTCACTCTATGCGTTCTCACGATGTGCTGCTCACGCGCCCCCGGTGCTGGCCGCTCGCGGCGCGTTCGTCACTGGTCAATCACCGAACGCACTGGGCCGAGCTGGGCAAATGCGAATATAACCTCTCTCTGCACCCACCGCTCTACATTCTTCCCTCCACAACGCACACACACCACCACGCGACTGCACCTAACAATTCAAGAGAACCCCCCTTGCATAACTGCAGTCTCGCACCACGACAATGCCAGGCTGGGCCCCCTCCTCTGTCCGCCGTGGCGGCGGCGGCTCGCGCGTCGAGGCGCCCGTCACAGTGCGCGGCTACCTGCTCTGCGTCTTTGCAGCCTTCGGCGGCATCCTCTTCGGCTACGACTCGGGCTACATCAACGGCGTGCTGGGCATGAACTACGTCAAGCTGGAGTTCGGCCACCCGGGCTCCATCGACCCGAGCGCATACCAAGGCCACCTGTACGCAACCCGGGAGAAGTCGCTCATCACGTCCATCCTGTCGGCGGGCACCTTCTTCGGCGCTCTGTTCGCCGGCTCGCTCGCCGACTGGGTGGGCCGCCGCGCGACCATCATCGCGGGGTGCGCCGTCTTCTCGCTCGGCGTCGTGTTGCAGGTGGCGGCCACGACGGTCGCGCTGCTCGTGCCGGGCCGGCTCATCGCGGGCATCGGCGTCGGCTTCGTGTCCGCCATCATCATCCTGTACATGTCCGAGGTGGCGCCCAAGTCGGTCCGCGGCGCCATCGTGTCCGGCTACCAGTTCTGCATCACCATCGGGCTGCTGCTCGCCGCCGTCGTCGACCAGTCGACCAGCACGCGCATGGACACGACTTCGTACCGCATTCCCATGGGCCTCCAGTGGCTGTGGGCGCTGATCCTCGGTGTTGGCCTGTTCTTGCTGCCGGAGTCGCCGCGTTGGTATGTCAAGAAGGACCGCCTGGAGGAGGCGGCAAAGGCCCTTGCTACTCTGCGTGGACAGCCGGCCGACTCGCCGTATATCAAGGACGAACTCGCTGAGCTGGTTGCCAACTACCGCCACGAGGCGCACATGCAGACGGGCTGGGCTGACTGCTTCCGCGGAGGCTGGAAACCGTCTGGGAATCTTCGGCGTGTCGTGCTCGGTATGGCTCTGCAGATGATGCAGCAGTGGACCGGTGTCAATTTCATCTGTAAGCAACTTAACTCCCCCTACCCCTCCCCTTCCAATCCCGTCTGAACACTAACCTCGTACACAGTCTACTACGGCACCACCTTCTTCACGCAAGTCGGCATCAAGAACGCCTTCCTCATCTCCATGATCACGACCGCCGTCAACGTCGGCTCGACGCCCATCTCCTTCTGGACGATCGAGAAGCTCGGCCGGCGCACGCTGCTCATCTACGGCGCCATCGGCATGCTGGTGTGCGAGTTCATCATCGCCATCGTGGGCACCGTGGCCGAGGGCTCGCAGGCCGCGGGCTACTGCCTCATCATCTTCACGTGCATCTACATCTTCTTCTTCGCGTCGACGTGGGGTCCCGCGGCGTGGGTCGTCATCGGCGAGATCTTCCCGCTGCCCATCCGCGCCAAGGGCGTTGCGCTGGCCACGGCGTCGAACTGGTAAGTCTTTTCCCTTCCCCTCCTTTCCCCTATCCTCCTATCTCATATCTCCCCTATCTTTCTTTCCTCCTCCCCCAAACTAACCCCCCCTCTTCTTAGGTTCTGGAACTTCGTCATCGGCTTCATAACGCCCTACATGGTCGACGCCGACTACGGCAACATGCGCACCAAGGTCTTCTTCGTGTGGGGCGCCACGTGCACGCTGTGCGTCGTCTTCGCCTGGCTGCTGGTCCCCGAGACAAAGGGCCTGTCGCTCGAGCAGGTCGACCGCATGCTCGAGCAGACGACGCCGCGCAACAGCAGCAAGTGGGAGCCCACCTTCTCGTATGCCGACGAGGACGCTAAGACCGGGCCGGGGCGTGCTAGTGGCGTTGAGCATCTCGAGCATAGTCACGTGTAGGGCGTGCGTGCGTGCTTGCTTGCGCGGATTCGATCTTGGATTTCTCGGGTTTGTCTGGCGTTTGAGGGAGTTGCGGTGGGTGGGTTGGTGTGTCGGATTCTTGCAACATCTATCAGACGGCTTTGGATCGTTTGGCCGTGCAATCTAATCCGTGATTGAAAAGCGACGGCGTTGGATGGATCTTGTCGCGTCACATCCATACCACATGCGCCTCTAGTTAGGTAGCCCAGCATTTCCCGCCTGCGATATGTGGATACATGATTGAGTATCTACATCAGCACATTAATAAAAAACACATTCTTGCTTGCTTGCTTGCTTTCTGGCCAGAGTGTTCAAAAGTGATCGGATCGCCGCATTGGGGCTTGATGTGCGGACTGCATTACAATGGCATTAGCTAGCGCGCAGCGTCGACTGAACTGATAGTTTGCTAGGGTACTTAGTGTTTATTAATTTTAAAAAGTAATGACTTGATGAGGGGGTTGACTTACTGCTACTGTTCATGTGACACATCCCTTGGCACAGTTCAGTTCATTGCTGTGAACGGAAGCAGAGACTAGACGTTGGACAGTGTATGTATGAGTGCTTTGACAACAGGTAGATAAATTGCCTTTTCTTTACAAAGCCCTATTGTATATGGTAGATATACCAGGTAATGTTTGAATGGGGCATGGAGAGGAGAGAGTAGGATTACCTGCGTGCATACCGGCAACGAACTATGCCCGAGGAGGCCATGTCTCTTCCAGGACGTATCGAAGCGTGAGGTGACTTGCCATTTCTTCAGGTATAGTACTACTACACATTATTCAGCAACCCGCGACACCGTCCGCTCACACCATATTCTTCCTCCACGCCCTCGTCGCCAGCGTCTCAATCTCCTTGACCTCGACCGCACCCCTTACCTCGGCGTCTTCCAGCGCCTCCACCACCGCCTCGCCGACCGTGTCCGCCCGCAACGGTTTTATGCCACCCGCGCCCATCAGCCACGTCAGGCGGCCGCCCACGGCGCTGTTGACCATGGCCGCGACGCCGCTTACTGCGGCGATGGGCATGGTGAAGGCGCGCGAGGCGTCGTACAGGAAAGATGCGCGGATGAAGATGGAGCGCATCGCCGGGAAGGAGGTGGAGATTATGGATTCGGCTTCGCGCTTCGTGGTGATGTAGCGCGCGGGCAGGATGGGCGTGCCGGCTGCGGCGGAGATGTACAGGAAGGTGGGGACGTTTTTGAGCGAGGCTTCTTTGGCGAGGCTGACGGCTACACGGGGCGTGTTAGTTAGCTATGCCCTCTTGTCATTCTGGTGGCGACCGGGGCCATACCAGTGTCGCGATTCATCACCTCGTACGTGAGCTGCCCGTCCTTCTCTTGCGGCCGCAGCGCCTCGCCCTCTTTGCGCTCCAGCGGGTTCTGCGTCCCGGCCTTCGTGGCACTGAAGGCGCGCTGCAAGCCCGCGATCGGCGACTCCTTGCCGGACACGACGCCCTTGTAGTCGGCCTCGAGCAGGATGCCCATGGAGTGGATGACGGCGTCGGCGCTCTCGAGGTGCTGCGTGTAGGACGCGGGGTTGAGCACGTCGCCTTTCTGCCACGACACGGCGGCTGCCCACGGCGGCGGCGTGGGCGAGGCGGTCACGCTGGCCCAGTTGGGGTCGCCGGAGCGGCTGGAGGGGTCAATCGGGGCAGCAAGAGGGGCGGGTGCGTGGGTGGAGTGTACGAGATGGAGGTGACGGCCCATCCGCGGTGGGCGGCGGCTTTGCAGATGCGGCTTCCTGGGGCTGTTAGCTGCGCTCGTTGCCGGGAGCCAGAGGAAGTGTACCGAGGAAGCCGTTGCCTCCGCAGACGACGAGCTTCTTCTTGGCTGCCGAAGCCATTGGAGTGTGTGGGGTGGTGGTGTTTGAGCTATGTGAATGGAAGCGTGAGTCTTGAGTCTTGAGTCTTGAGTCCTGAGTCCTGAGTCTTGAGTCTTGACATCACTCGGCGGCTCGTAGGGCTGCAAGGGTCGCGCAGTGCCAAAGGTGCCGAGGCTCCGATCGCGACTTTCGACTTTCACCTCTGCGTGGGACCGCATGCCCCTCGCCTTCCACGTCGCCCGCCAAACCGAGCTGCTAGCAACAGCATCTGGCTACTCTCTTTCGACACTCAGCTCGTCGTATTACAGCTCTTTGCAGCCGAATCGCCTCAGCCAGATCCCCCACCAGCGCGAGCGGCGCCCACCATGCCCGCGCCCGCCGCGAACAAGCGCGTCAAAGTCGGTCCATCCCCCGCCTGTCCCCATGCCGCCCATGCTGACGACGTGTAGAACAGGCGCATATGTCGAAACATAAGTGCGCGCAGCCTGCATCCCTCTCCCATCGACCCTCACTAACCCCGCCAGTCATCGGATCGGAAGCGTGGGCCCTCCCTCCCATCGGCCACCCCGACCGCCCCAAAGGCGTGCCCGAAGACCACACCAAGCGCTGGACCGTCTACGTGCGCCAGCCTGACGGCGACCCCGCCCTCACCACCTGGCTCAACAAAGTCCAGTTCAAAATCTTCAACACGTACGAGAACCCGCTGCGGACATGCGAGAGCCCGCCCTTCGAGGTCTCCGAGACCGGCTGGGGCGGCTTCAACATCGACGTGCGGCTGCACTTCCAGCCGCTCAGCGGCGAGAAGGCCCAGTACCGCCAGCACTTCCTGCAGCTGGAGAAATACGGCAGCGACGAGCAACAGGCCAAGCAGGAAGCCACGGGCTGCGTGCGCGCCGAGTTCCTCGAGGTCGTGCAGTTCAACGAGCCCACCGAGGCCCTCTACGAAGCCCTGACCGCCGAGGACCAGTGGAACCACCTCGCCGTGCAAGCCAAAGGCGGCAAGAAAGCCGCCATGATGGCGGTGCGCCCCGACGGGCGCCCTAAGAGAGGCTTCCCGAACGGCGAGCGCAGCGCCCAGCTCCCGGAAAAGGGCGGCGACGAAATCCCCTTCAGCCAGGACCAGGAGCAGGCCCTGATCGAGTTCCTGAAGAGCAAGATGGCCGTCGTGGACAAGGAGCTGGACGACGAGACCCGGAAGCGCGAAGAGACGGAGAAGAAGCTGAAGGGCCTGCGGGCCGAGCTGGGGCACGAGGCCGCTCAGCAGGCGGCACAACAAGCGAGCGGGGATCGCAGCCGGAGGAGGTGAGGCCGTGTTGCAGATGGACACGGCAAAATCTACGCGCTTGGTGAATCTGCGCTGACATGTTTTCGTATCATAGCTCGAGGAAGAGGTCGAAGTCGTGGAAGAAGAGGGAGTCTGAGGCTCCCGACGATACAACCTTCGGGTTACATGGGAAGTAGCTGCAGCAGAAGCGGCACAAGCATTGCGGGTGTGCGGCGTCTAAAAGCGGGATGGTTCAGGAGCTACGGCGCCCCTAGGCAAATGTAGCCTCTTATCTTTACATTCGCTGTCTAAGACATTGCCCTGTGTGCTGGATACAGCAGGGCTTTGTCAGAATGGTGGGAAACTGCTTACCTAGTGCTAGAATATCCTACACTGTCAAGAGGATCGCTAAAAGAGTCTGTTTTATTGGCTATTATATGTTTCTACAGCGCACCTAGACGAACACAGAGTCTTGTCTCTGCGATTTCTATTCTAGACATTACCTGCTATGCTGGATACACGAGGGCTTTGTTAACGTGATGGGAAAGTAATTACGACTTGCTGAAAGAGTGTATAGTGCCAAGAGGATTGCTACAACTGTCCTGTTTGGACCCCCTTTCAGCTATCATACAGATCGCTTCGCTATCCACACCCTATTCGGAAGAACCATCCTCTCGACTGCTCGCCACACGCGCTCTCCCAGAAGCTATCGCCGTCTGCATCAACGCGGGTAGTGCTTCTCCTGCCTCAGTGTCAACACGCACGCACTCCCATCACACCACACGCGCTTCCCCACTGCTCACTCTCCCCAAACACAAACACCACATCCCCCCCCATCAATTCACACTTATCAGGCCCCTTCACCGCTAAGTTCTGCAGCGCCCCCACTACCTCTTCCCCGCGGAGGTCGAGCTGTGCTACACTCTGGCCCGAGAGCGTCGCATACCCCAGCGAGAGGTCCGGTAGTAGGTGCATGTAGCGGATCTGGGCTGTGCTGTCTCTGGCGTCTTCTTCTGGTGTGGGCATGGCTGAGGGCGAGGTAGTTTGCAGGGTTGTGACGAATGACCAGCAGCTGTTGATGAAGGCGCGGGTTCTGGGAGAGGCGCGAGGGGGGCGGGCGGGGGAGCGGATTGGGTTCATTTGGGGGGGTCGATGGTTGGAGTGTGGGTGCAAGATCGTGGGTCGGGTTCGTAGACGGATATCGTGGATGCTGGCTGCGGTGTGGATCCGGTGCGAACAATAGAGAAACACCTGTGCTCTTAGCTTTGTCGGTGCAAGTTCTCGAACTGTTTTCGGTGCTGTGTTGATTGCAGAGTGGTAGGTAGGTGTATGAAGAAGAAGAGCGAGGCCAGGGAACCGTTTATTTATGGATGTAGAGGCTGTGACTGGTTCGGTGTTGTGACGACGCAGACGCAGGCGATGACTATCGCTCACGGTGAGTCTTCTACTGCAGAAAGAGTTATTGTTGGCGACTCACGCCTGAGTTGGCTCGACTAAGGAGTCGTCAGGTCACGTGGTATGCGTCTTACCTAGGTAGGCATATCCATGGAGGTGAGTCCCGTTTCAACAACGAGAGCTTATGTAATAACTAGTCGTCAGTAATGATAGTTGGAGTATCTCATCAGTGTTTATCCTTCATATCGGCACGATCTTGGAAGGAGATGGTAAGATGTTGCCCCCACGCATGCGGACTGCGCACTGACAACATTGGACGGCGCAACACACGAAGATGCAACCAATGAAGTGCAAGGCTGGTGAGCAGACGCATACTTATCAAGATGATGTCCTCAGCCTTACGAGCAGAGCAGAGCGAACAACCCCGCAGCTCCTTCCTGTCTCCGGTTTCGACTTCATCAGATTTGCCATGGGCGTCTTCACAAGCGCTGCGCTATTCGACCACTTCTTCCCCCGCGAAGCTGCCACGTACCATCGCATCGTCCGCGACCACTGCTCAGCCCAATACGCCGCATACAAAAACGAGCCCATCAGCCGGCAGTCCTGCCAGGGCGTCCTCGAATGCATCCTCGACCACACGAGCGAAACCCACAAGGCGCAGCTCGGCACCACCAGCCTGATCCTCGGCCTGACGCCCACCATCCTATCCTGGACCGGCAACGGCGTCTTCGAAATGTCGCTGCTGTCCTCGCAGCGGCCGGTGCTGAGCGTGCTGCTTTCGGTCGGCGCGCCCGTCTTCTCGCCCACCAGTTTGTTTCCCCAGTGGCGGCCTGCCGAGATTCTCGCGGGGCGGCCGCTCGCGTTTAAAACGCCCCAGGCTGTAAAGCGGCATCCGTTCGTGCTGGCGGTCGCTCAGTACGTGTTTGCGGTGGGCGCTATTGCGAATCTGACACATGTGGCCTACATCATGTCGTACATGTCCGTCACGCTGTCGAGCGGCTGTCAGAACCGGTACTTTGTCTTTCTGTGGATCTACGTGGCAGTGTCGGCACATATCTGCGGGTGGTTTGCCGTCCACACGCGCGCGTCGTGGGCCCGGAGCGAGCGGCACATGAGCGTCGACGATGGTAAACGCCCGGAGCGATCCTTTCTCGCTACCCTCCGCCGGCTTGCTGCGATTGAGATAAGCCCTTGTTTTGCTCGTGAGCCGCACGTGCTGAAGTGGAAAGTGGAGACGGGCTTGGGCCTGTTTCTGGTCAACCTCACCACGGTCGTGGTGTTGGGCCATGTGGTCTGGGGCACCATTATACTGGGCTCCACGACTCTGGTGGAGCCGGTTGATGCTGTCATGCTGATCGGAAGATTCGTTGCATCGACGGTGGTGTGCAAAGCCATCTTGATGTTCGAGCTGGCTGGTATGCGAGAAGTCACGACGTTGGAGGAAGAGGCTGTTGTGGTAAGGACATCTTCGCAGGGAGAATCTAGCACGGCGCTGGGAAAGTCTGCAACTGTTGCTTCAGGGAGTGAAATATCTCCTATGCTTCAGAGGGCGACGCGTACTGTATGATAGTACAGCTGTCAAAATCTCGAGTCTCTATGGAGAGGTGTCCCGGGAGACGGCGGGTTCTAAGCTGCATCCGATATCGATTCTTGCTAGAATGAAAAGACCGCGCAGTTTCATTCTGGTCACTGTAACGCGCTCTGGGACCACTTCATATATGATACTTTCAAGCTTCTCACTTTGAAGAACTGGACCACGATGTGAAGAGCAACTACCAAATCTTGAGGCCTGTATCAGAGGTGAATTGCACATTGAATCCGACCACTGTAAGTTCCAGTCTTTCTTTCGTGAATCAATTGATCAGTGTAACAATCACCACGCGGTGACTCTGTGAGCCCAGTAGCCAATATAATCTCTTCGTCACTGTTTCGTGTTCTTCCTCATACAACGATCTTCGCTCAGCACCAAAGATCCAGTACACAATAATACAAGTTCCACCATTTCAGCTAAGATACATCTGTACGTTCTGATGGACCGTTCCGTGAGTCAAGGGCTAATTTCTCCATGGCAGTGGCATCTCCAGCTCAAGCTATGGACGACATTGAAGATGCCGATGACTTTGAAGATGCCGATGACTTTGAAGATGCCGTGGAAGAAATTGAAGAAGCCGTGGAAGACATTGAAGAAGCCGAAGACATCCAAGCCTGCCACGTGCTCCTCACCTCCTTCGAGAAAGACCTCCCCACGCTCCCCGCCCACCAAATCCCCATCTCAACCAGCTACACGCCCATTATCTCGTACGACTGCATCTCTCTCTGTACAGTAGCCCTAGGATCCGGCCCTGTACCCCTTCACTTCCGCGACGCCAACTTCCTGAAGCTGATGCGCAAACTGGCGAGCTGTGGCCTCGGACATGTGGTCATCTTCGACAACATCATGTTCGAGTTCTCGAACAGTGAGTAAACGAATATATGGCTTGCTTGAATTGAGAATATGACACTGATTGGTTTCCTTTTTGCTAGGGTACGATTCCAGTGTGCCGGATGATGAGTTGGAGATACTGGGGTATAAGGGGAATCGCGTGATGTTCTTGTGCCCGGATATATATTACAACAAGGCAGATGCGGTCAGAGCGGCGGAGTAGCCCATGACGGATGGAGGACCGAGACGGGACTGCGCGAGGAGTAGAGGGCTACTACTAATGCTGCTTGTTTGTTTCCTTTGTTGTTTATGCATAGGTATGTGCTTTGTTTTGTAGGTGTTTATATATACATATCGATAGGCGCTTCTTGCACGCCGTAAGACTTTTTACAAGATCAGAGGGCTGTGTGACTTATTCGATGAATTTTCTCGTTAAGATCAGCCGGACAAACTAGGTATTTTCAGGTAGATTTATTTGTCCGGATGGCCTTTAACCCAGAGCATCATTGCTAGACAATAGCCCTTCCTAGACGTTACCTAGTATACTAGATACAATAGAGCTTTGTAAAGATAGAGGTAGCCTATTACGTATAGCTGAAAACTCATACACTGTCAAGAGGATCGCCTGAAGTCTGTCTTTATTAGCAATGAATTGGAGGCATTAAAGACTTTCGCGAGAAGAGTGATCGAACAAGCGCAGAGTATGAATCCAAAGCACTACAACTCCGTGAATAGCACAGAATCCCTTCACGCGCTTCCGCATAAAAGCACGTGAACTGTTCTACATGCCTACATAACCCGCTTATAAAAGCCACGAACCAACACACAACAGCAAATATCAAATATCACGCACTATGTCCTCCTCCAGGACCAACACTCTCCACAGCTGCGCCGCTATCCTCGAGTTCTACAGCGGCTGGTGCAGCACCTCAGAGCACACCGAGCACATCACCTCTCAAACCATGGTGATTCCGTTCCTGCACGAAAACGTGTGTCTCCTACGCAAAGGGCTTGCTGAGCAGGCCACGCCAATCCACCCAGATAGTCTCGAAACGCGGGAAGCCCTGCGAATATTGGCGAAGTTGGGGCCTGGCAATGCCGCGGTCGTGGACGGGAAGGTTATGTATACGTTTGTGGTGTTGGATAGCGAAGGCGAGTTTGCTGAGGATGTGTTTGCGGGGTTTGGAAAGTTCGATGTATGCGAGGGGGTGAAGTTTGTTTGTGCGGTGGAGGCGCTTGAGCGGTTCGCATCTGATCAACATTGCAGCCAGCATTTAGGACACCTTGTCTACAGCCCGACGATCGAGAACCCACCTCCCTACACATGCTACAACCCTGGCCAGCTAAATGCCCCCGGTCTGAACTACCAACAACTGTCGTAGCGATGAGAGTGCCAGAATCCAAGCCTTCAAGGACAGGTGTCGAGACTTTGTCCATTACCTGACAAGCTGGGCGCCGCAAGACTTGTTAGCGATCCTATTGATTGTGTAGGGAGTTCTAGCACTTTGTACGTATTTTAATACTATTTTAACGCGCCTTATTGTATGTAGCAAAAATAGTACTATCTCAGACAAAAAGTTATAAAGATACAATGCTCTATTCGCCTAGGTGCGCTATAGTACGCAAGCTCTTCTGCTTTCAGACGCCTCACATCCGTAATACTTGTGCCTCTTCTGCTGCAGCTGACAACCTTCGTGTTGGAATATACGATTCAAAGAGATCACGTGCGTGTGGGGACTGCCCTTACCTAACTCTGCCATCCTTCCGCCCCAACCAGTCATCCGCCCGCGGACATATACGGTACCACCCCCTTCCATCTACCCAGCCTCACACTTCACACTCCTCACAACATCTTCATGCTTCCCGCCCGTCCTCAACATACCGCCCCCATTCAAATACTTCAAATGCGCATTCGACGTATTGGACACCCAATTGTACGCTTTGGCATCGCAGTGCGGATTTCTGTTCTCGTCAGCCTCGTTCAAAGCCAAAGCCATGACAGTTCTCCATTGACGCATATGCGAGTATAATCAATGAGACAAATCACCCAACTTACACGTAGAAACGGCACCGTGTCCCATGCGACATGCGATACGACGACATCTGCTTGTCCAACCCCGGCGGAAGCTCAATACACGTGCCCACGCTGACGAACGGCTGACATTTGCGCATGGCGGCGTCGGCGCACATGTCGATGCGGCCGATGGGGCCGGCCGCCCAGCGGTCTTCGGGCTTGACCAGCACGCTGCCGCGTTTCTTGTTGTCTTCAAGGGCGCTGTTGGGTACGGAAGACTGCCTAGCGGAAGGCTGGTCTGTGGAAGGCTGGTCTGTGGATGGGTGTCTGCGCCTGAAGGCTTTGGTGGTGGGGCGCGGACCTGGCGGTTGGGAGCGCGGTTCTTCGTGGATGATGGCGGGAGCGGGGGTGGGCTGCTGCCAGGGGAAGCAGGTGTGGTGGGAGGCGGCGGCGTCGTAGGCGCAGGCGAGGGAACGAGGCGCGGGAGCGGCGTGAGCAGTGGAGAGGAAAAAGATGAGGAAAGTTTGTAGATGCATGGTTGAGAAGATCTGATCTGCGCGAGTGTTAAGCCCAGAGCGAGAAGTGAGAAAGAAGAAAGTTAAAGGGAAAAAGGAAGAAAGAAACCTGGGTACGGGGAATAAATATACATAGATTGTACAAGTCCGCGTCATAAAGATGCCGTGAAGGCAATCATGACCTAGTGAAGAACGATTACCACCCAACGTTGCACGTAACCACAAATATCACCATATAGACACTCCCCAACCCCTCCCTTCACACCGCGCTCTTCCTCTTCGCAGCGGCCTTCCTCGCCTCCACATACTCATCCAGCGCCGTCACCCCCTCAAACACCCTCCCATCCCACTCCGGCACATCATCATCATCATCATCATCATCATCAGCCCCCTCCCCCCTCCCCTCCACCCCCCACCCCTCATCCCAAAAACTGCTCCTCCCCCCTTCAACATCAATCCGCCGTTCCTGAAACTCGCCATACTCCTCCTCATCATCATCCACCTCCGCCACATCCTCCACAACCAGCCTCTTCCCCTCCACGGCGCCAAACCCATACGCAAAGAACTTCTGGCCCCGAGCAAGCAGCTCCTTTTTCCGGCGCTGCTGCTCGCCCTTCGACTCGGGCTCCTCCTCGAGCGCTTTCGCGTTCGCGCGCTTGTTGGACACGAGGCCCGAGGCGCGCACCTCGAGGAACGCAAGCACGGTCTCGGGCGCATCGAGCCAGTCGATGTGCAGCACGTAGCACGGCACGATCTGCGCCGTGTTGAACAGAATGTACTCGTAGCCGCTGGGGTCGACGTGCGAGTCGGCGCCCTCGACGGGCGTGCGCTTGTCGTCCCAGGCATTGGAGAGGTGCAGGCCGCGGGTGCGGCCCATGATGGAGGCGCAGACTAGCAGTTTGCGGCCGGGGAGCTGCGTTGGCGCGATCTTGGAGCCGTCGCGGCGGCTGTAGAGCAGCGAGTAGCTGGCCGAGGGCGACGTGTAGATGCCCTGGCCATAGGTGCTGCCGTTCAGAATCGGGATGCGCTTCTTGGTGTCGGGGTGCACGGCGCCGGGCATGAGGAAGCCGTGCTGCACAATGGAAGGGACAAGGGACCGGCGCGTACCGTGGAATGTGACGCGGGCTTGGGTTAGGTAGTCGACGAGTTGGTCTTTCGCGGCGGGTCCGTCTCGGCCACGACGATGTTCAAAGGGCACACATGTCTGCAGGTCTGTTACGGTTTCCCTCATGAGCTTCTGCCGTAGATTGTGCTGGAATTGGACGAGCTTGTTCTTGAGATCGTTGCGGAGGATGTTCTCGCAGTGTAGGATTCGGTATCGGCGGTCACGGAACTGCCAAACGGGCTCCGCGAAAAGGTTCTCGCAGATCTGAGCAGGAGTCTTGCCGAGGAGTTTGGTCGCGGCGCCCTGGATGGTATCCAAGTCTACGCCGCGCATAATCATCTCCGGGTCTAGAAGCGGATTGACGTCGTTGACTTTGGTCGAGTCCCAATATGCATCCTTGTCTTTCTCGGAATCTTTATTCAGTAGCAGCCGGTAATCGTGCAGCCAGCCGGCGGTTTCTTCAAGTAAACGCAAAGTGATGAGGCCTAGCGTGAAGTACGTGAGACGTCCTTCACAGCCCGAAATTCCCTCTGCAATCATGTCCCGTAGCGCCCATCGAATCCCGTCCACGACCTTCCGCGGAAGCTGATAGTCCTCATTCTTCACATGGGACGTAAAAGGCTGCGTCGTTTGCTCCGCATTAAACGTAACCGAGAGCTCGACCTCGTCGAACCCAAACGTGAACGATCCGAATCTTGTATAACCCCGATATCTGAGTCCGGGTGGGTGGTTCGCATCGATGATATCGAGCACCCGCTTCGCATCATCTTCGCAGGCGTCTCTAAAATTCGGCAATCCGACGCCTTCGCAATCTTCGTCCTTGACTCCATAGTATGCGTTGTTTATTTTGAAGCCTGGGAAATCGTCTAGTTCAGGTACATCTTCTAGTTCCAAGATACTGTAGTCGGAGTCTAAAGACTCTTCGTCGGTAGAGTCAGCCATTGAGTGTGCTTAACTACGGAGAGGGACGGACCGTGACTTTATATTATCTACGATTGTTACTATGAGTCGACCAAATCTCAGGCTTGTCAAATTGTGACTCAAACGCGGTTGTGATGCTGGCGGAGTACGGACGGAGTAGCAAGCCGTAAAAGGGCGGTGCCCGGAGCCAATCAGAAGGTACTGCTCGTTCCTCTGTGGCGGTGCATCCCACAGACGCGTAATGACGAAAGGAAGGATGAAGGACGAGCGCTGGACTTTTCTAAATACTGAGGCGCGGCACAAGTAAGCCATGATATCTCGACGGCGCGGAAAGTTGAAAGACCAACGGAAGTAGTATTTATTGTACGAGCTAAGTATTTTTGTCAAGTCGAGTCGCTCGGATATATCGCCAAACTCTTGCTATCGCTATCAATTATACGCCATGTACACCAATTCCTTCCACTATCGCGCTGGAATACTTGCCCCACGAGCGACACTGCTCCTGCGCGTGGCTGCGCCAGATGCTGAAACTGAATTCTGCCTGCTCCCATACAACCCCGGCAACTGGCTAACCCTCCTTCCGCCTGTGTCATCCCTCGCCTTACTCAATTGTTGTGCGAACGCACTTCTCGCGCGAAGCTGCGGTCCCTTCCAGTAAATCACATACACCGCGGCCACGAGAGCAAACGAAATGCAGAACAAGATTGTAGAGGCGTAGGCAAGATGATTGGGGTTCGAAGACGAGGGGATGTTTTGGTAGAACGGGGTTGCGGGCAGCGTGAGCACACCGGCGAGGAAGTCGCGGGACCAGCCGTTGCCGCCGGTTGCAGATGCGGAGTAGGGTCCATAGGCGCAGATCATATAGTCGATTGTGGCCATGTAAATGGAGTAGTTGGCGATGCCGATGATGGCTGAGAAGATCAAAGAGGCGATCCAATGAATGGGTGGGCCGGTGCTCGTCCAGGCGAAGCCTATGAGGCCGATGGGCAGACACGGAGCAGTGTACAGCAGCCACCATAGCCGAGATTCGTACTGTACCCTTTCGTTTTCAGGTTGCGCATGGCGGATCTTGATGTTCCTCTTGATGGCGGGAATGAATGAGAACCAAGCGAGGAAGTAGCCGATGCCAATGGGAATGAATGCCAGACCTAACTGGATAGCATTGAACCCCCATTGGTGGTACACAAGGGCAAAGGACTGAAGGAACATGAAGATAAGCGCATCGGAGAATCCGGATAGCAAACTAAGAACCAGGACGATCGGTTCAGTCAGAAACATCTTGAAGGGTCGCATCCAGGTGATGAGGATTTCGCGAGCGGAGAAGCGTTCCTTGTAGGGCCGGATTTCGTTGGGCCCCCAGACATTGACTGGTTTACCGTTCTTCTCACCTTCCTTTCTCCGGCGCTTGGCTATTTTGTCCATCATGATCGTCGTCCGTGTCTCAGGAACCAAGAAGAAGTGGAGGACTTGTACAGCCACGCCGAAGATAAGCTGGATCCAGATGTTCCAGCGCCACGGAAGGAAATGTTCGACGAAACCACCGACGATTGGGCCCAGGACAGAGCCGCCGACAGAGGAGAAAACGATGAATGCCTTGTTGGAATCGATGTTAGTAAGTCGTCCATTACAGTGATAATTGTATGGTACTCACCACGGCGTATTGCTGAGTGTCCGCCTCCCACATGTCCGCCACCATTCCTAACGTGACGGACCCACCAGCTGTACTCAACCCACCAAGCGCCCTGAATGCCAGAACGGTTCCGAAATTGGGCCCAATAGCTACGGGAATCTGCCAAATGTTCACGAAGAACAGACTGAGCTGGAGAATAGGCCAACGACCGAGTTCTTCTGACCAGGGTGCCTCCAAACTAGTTAGCAGTGCATGGAGCATCTATGGCGGATTACGTACCCAAAGTTCGCACCCAAACGCGTAGGTGATGAGGAAGATGGCAGCACCGAGACGGGCCGATTGAGCGCTAACGTGGTACTCCTCGGATATGCCGGCGACGGCGTTCGAATAGAGCGATGTGTTGAAATTCATCGAGACTTGCACGATGAACACGACGCTGAGAATGGTCCACTTCTTCCATGACGGGAAGCTAAAACCAAGTTCGTCGTAGCAGTCCTCTTCGCTGATCTCGTAGCGGTCATAGGTGCCGTATTTCTCGAAGAAAGCGCGTTCGTCGTCGGTAGCACCGGATACAGTGTTCTCGTTGAATGCAGGGCCAGTGGGCGAATCGAGTTTCTTCTCGCTGTCGACGTGAGTGTGTGGCGCGTTGTGCGACGGGTCGCTCAAGGCTGGTTGGTCAGCCATGGTGAAGGGTGGTTAGAAGTGAACTGGGCTGGAAGGAAAATTGCCCGTCAAGTCGGATGGGGATCCGTGAAAGATATATAGGCGCAGAACCCCAGCGCAGCCTATCGAACCGGCTTTGACGGTGAGGGGTAGGTAGCAGCCTGCACAACAGCTTCAGTATGTTAGCATAGCGGTCCGTGCAAGCAGGCGGCATATCGTCATCTCACCGACAAGGCTGCTCGGGAACAGGGTGGCGAGCTCGCGTGTGCTTCTCACTCGTCAGTTGCAGAAAAGGATCGAAGAAACGGCATTAGCGAGTCAGAAATGCACAAGCCATGAGGTCCGAAAAGGCGGGTGACACTAGATAGCGGGTGGGCTGGCCATGATGTCATTGCGCATGTTCCTCAACACTGAAATTTATTGGTCGTTTGCGGATCACTCGAGAGACGAAGTTCAAAAGACGAAGTTCAAAAGACGACCCGATATCGCGCATGTTGGCTTTCCCATGCGGCGTAGAGCCCAAGACAGTATCCAAGACATTGGCCCAGGAAGTCGTGTCGCTCCACCACCGCGAAGCTGCCACAAGCTTTGCCATGGGTCGCAGCGCCCGTTCGCCGAGTGCGCCTCAAAGCTTTCAGGCCCGCCATGGCCATGGCCATCGCGCATCGAAAAGTGGTCGGGCATGCGTGACGTCACTTGGTCTCACTCTGCGACACGGCGGTTGTGGAACACAGTCCAGCCAATGAAACGCGGGCGGCCACGCTAGGCGCGCATATCTCGCAACCGGCCTTGGTCCTGTGATGGGCGTCGGGCGTGCAGTCGTCACCGGGACCACCGTTACCTTTGTAGCTGGAGAACGCAGGGCGTCGACGTGTAACGTTACTTTCGTCGAAATTTAGGTGGGCCGTGAACGGACGCGAAGTCGAGAAGCTTCAGGTTTTTCTCGCACGCTTCTGCAAGGGACATCAGTTAGTGCGAGAAGCTTCTTTCCGGAGAAAACTCTTTAACGATTCCTAGGATGCAGACATCGAGTATTCGGTTTAGCCCGTATGGGAGGATCATGCACTCCACGCCGCTACCTCAGACGTTGGGAGCGCATGCGCATGTCACCAGTTCCGAAAATACCAACAACACTAGAATGTTGCCTCCCGCCCGGTATCCACACGCGAGCAGTTGCCCTAAAAAATAGGTTGGCATGATTAATGCGATCGCCATGCCCTGCGCAAGCCGGAGACCCTCAGCGCCAGAAGTTTGTGTGTGCTCCAGTCCAGTCTCTCGCCATAAAAGGCATGCTTTACCACCAGTCCTATTCACAGTACACCTCCCTGACAGTATCCATTGTTGATACAAACAGACTTTAGGTGATCCTCCTGGCACACTAGAAGTTTTTGGTAATATGTCGATAGCCTACCTCTGTCTTTACAAAGCCCTATTGTATCTAGCATACTAGACAATGTCTATAGGGCTTGTAGAAGTAAGAGGGTAGGCAAAACCTAGGTGCGCATCGGTGACGAATTAGGCTGGAGAGGTGAGCACCTTCACACTATGCTCCACCGCAATACGGCGTCTCAGAATTTTTCCTTGACGCCCACGCGAGTGTTTCGTCGCCTGTTGTTTCTACCGGTATTATCAGTCCCGTAGTAGCCTCGCCGTAGAGGCAGGTTCCGGCCGGTGTATATCATGCCTTGACCCTTCGAAAAGTCTGGATCTAGTATGCTATACTCGCTTATGGTACTATTTCCTAATACACAAAGGATATGAAGCAGAAGTAGCCCTGTCATCATTGGTCCAAGTGAACATGAAATGGGTGGACAGCCGTTAACAGGATCCTGTCCCGCTCATATCAGATGGGGAGTTCATGCCTGGTTCCAGTGATCTTGAATAGCTCGGTGACTTTTGTCGAAGGACGTATAATAGTACTCATTGTGCTGTGGAGACCATATCCATGGCGAATTATATGCAACCTCTTGGCTGGCTTGATAATCTAATGTCGTGGATACCGTCTCCTGCGAGTTATGTGATGGCTGACACACGTTACAGGAGAAACCGATATGGTCTAGGAAATAAATAGCGATATCGGCAGCCGTAGGCCGGCTTGAAGGAATATCCGTGATCATTGACGTTATCAGCTTTCGTAGGAAATCCTGTGTTGCTGGGAGAGGCGAGTGTTCTAACTTTACTTTGATGTCCTTGATATGCTCAGAGAAGCACTGCCCCTGGCTGATAAACGAAGAACCTCTGAGCACAGCAAGCACATCCAAGTACACGCACCCAAGGGAAAATACATCAGAGCTAGAATTACGGTTGGCGTGATCAACAACCTCAGGAGCGGAGTACCTTCGGGTCATAGCGGTTGGCCTCCCTGTAGTAGTGCTATGGCCTGTGATACTAGTATCCAAGGAGTATCCAAAGTCGGTGAATATGACAGAACCCTGGTGGATGAGGATATTTCGAGGCTTGATATCTTTATGACGAATCTTCTGCCCATGCATGAAGGCCAGTCCACTCGCCAAACAACCGAAGGACCTTCTCAAAACATCATATCTATCGGATTGGCCTTCTGGTAGGGGAATTTGACTTTCATCTTGCGGAGTGCCCTGAGGCATGTCGGCTAAGAAGTCCTCTAGATCGCCTCCGTCTGCAACGGGGTCCAGGACCAGCCCGACGTGGCGCTTCGTAACGTACGTTGCAAATACTCGTATGATATGGTGATGGCCGGCAAGGCTGCGTATGATTTTGATCTCATTCTCAGAAATGCTCCTTGCTTCAGCCGGATCTCGTCCTCCTTGTATACGAATCGACTTGAGCGCAAACACCCGTCCAGTATTGATATCTTGCACTTTCTCGACGATTCCACTGAGTCCGTGCCCAAGAGTCTTGACGAGTGTGTACGGGAGTTCCTCGTCGCTTTCAACGCTGTAGTCTTTGCCCTCCTCGACATAGAGCGGGCGAGCTGCAGGTCGATGCAGCGGATAGCTGAAGTCGCTCATGGTACGGGGTAGGGCTGCCATTATAAATTCAGTCAGAGGATCGATTTATATGGTAGAGAAGACGTGGCTCTCTGCTCTGTTAGCCTCGATCGCATGGTGAGCCATGCTTCATACCTGCAGTCACCGAGTGGAAGCTCGCCACTGACAGGCTTCCGAACGGCGACAATGCGCTCGCGAGCTCCTGATTAACCGGCTTATGTAGGAAGAAACTGAACGCTAACCTGAAGCCTGCGAGAGGTGTTGCGAGGTGGAGAAGTGGGTTGTGGGCGGTGGGCTGTGTGGGATGCAGCTGCTGCCCGCCGCCCAGGAACTCCGCCTGCTCTTTCCAGATTAGGACCGGCAAGAATTCCAGCCGAACACGACAGCTTAAACGACGAGATAAACAGTTACTCTGCGGAGTGCATGCAAGTAAATAGCCCAAACTGTCCGATTAGTGAGTAGTCGATGCAGAAGAAAGGCGTTGTCGAAGCCTCAGATTGAGTACAGTCTACGCGCAGTGTTTACCATGTTTGCAGCGTGCAGCCATCATACGCTTGGCTCATCATACAACTCTCACTTAGACACCGACCTTGCACTGTTGATCCGACCCAAAAACGGTTCAACTGCATCCATCATTCGCACCATTGAATATAGTCACATCCTGATCCTACTATAAAACGTAACAGTCTGGCTGTAGAGACGAGGAGAAAAGAGGAAACCAAGAACACATCGTTACGTGGAACGGAACCAGAAAACAAGCGGAACACTGCAAAACCTGTAAATAATCAAAGTCAATCCAAAGCCATTCGAAATCGTTCAAATCGTTCAAATCGTGGGTAGATCGTATGAAAATCGATGTGCAGCGGACGAAGCCATAGCTTGGATCCCGACCTTTCGTATGGTGAAGGAGCATAGGAGTCTAAGCTGAACGAACGCGCGCTATCGGGGCTAGAAGCTCATTCCCATGGACTGTACGAAATAGTTTACCAGCAGATGGATGTGTTCATCGGAGATCACTCCAATGTCCATCACTTTACAATTATGTTCAACGGCGTATGGTTTGCCGAAATTAATTCGCGATTCGGCGTCGAGTTGCTCACCAGAGCTTGACTGGACACGGAGGGCTTGTTTGGTGATCTCTTCCCCTTCGAGAAGGTTTGGAGCTGGATCGTTGGGACTGCCGGTGTAGATGATGGCATGGTCGTCTACTATGAGGCCACGTTTCCGTGCACCTTGCCTTCGGTACGTTTGGATTGGGCTGGTTTGGTTAGAGGTTGAACCACCATCTGATACATCGGGATAGAAGTATTGAGTCCCTAGAGCTTGTGTACTCACATGCACTGACTGAAGGAGCCTTTGTTCTGTATTACAACAAAACGGCGAATCTCCGAGTATGCCGTCTGCCCGAAGCTGACCAAGCTGAAGTGAGTGGATCCTCGAGTCTTACCAGGGTTGTCCTGGCCCGCGGGCTCTGTCCACAGCATCTTGAAGACCTTCGCCATCTTAGTAACTATCGTACTCTGAGCTGTGGACATGTGTATATACTCACCCTTCCTCGCTTGAAAAAGAAGGCATGATGGTGGTATGCAACTCTTCTATAGTCTATGCAGTATCAGCACAGCACCCACCCCCTTGTCTTACTACCTACTTGGGTCTAGGCTCTCTTCATTGATATTATCTTGTGCGGTGCGTATGAAACGGCGCGGGCGATCTCCAAACACGCTTTCTTTCACTGAATCGGGGAGCGGGTCAGAGTTATGTTGCGCGGGCTGGGGTCGATGGGTGTAGAAGGTGGGCGATGTCCCGTATTGAGACTGCGAATTCGATTGATGGTACGAGGCTGAGGGCCAGGCTCCCGGAGGTTGATCTCGGGGCACGACTCGAGGTGTTCTACGTGGCGGTCGTTAGCAGTACATATGACAAAGATGTCGCCGATTCCAGTCCAAACTTGGGACATTGCACAAAGACGCTTACATAGCTATTGGGGCTGGGGCCTGTGGTACTGTTGGCTCGGCAGCAGGAGGGGCTGCTTCTTGGGCACCCGCCCATAAGTACTGGGTCTGTCCAGCCTCGTCCGTTCGATAGCAGTAGTGACGGTTGTATTCTGGAGACCAGATCCATGGGGTATAGTCGCCCGACATGCTCACATGTTTGCTGTAAGAGAACGGCCGTTGTGACTCGGTTCCTGAAGGCAATCGCTGCCTATTTAAAAGCTCTGAGGGGTCGAAGGTGGGTCCGGCCCCCGGGGTCGTTCCGGAGGCTCTGTACAGCGAATCCGGCTAGCTGGTGGCTGCTCGTGGCTGAGAGGCAGACCATACACGGGCGCATATTACGGCATGATAAGGAAGGGTGTGGGTTGATTGCGGTCTATAGTGAACGAACCAGGGGGCGTATCGACGGGAGTCTGGAGAGGTGTGGTGGGGGTCTAAGGGCTGACCACGCTAAGCCGCGCTTGGAGGGGAACCCTGTCTAGCGCTGAACTGCGACGCGTTCTCCTGCCAGAACCGCGGTCGCCTCACTCTCGAACACCATATCTAGCCTGGACCTGCTACGCACCTAGTACGTTCCGCACCTCCAATTACGCTTCGTGAGCAGCTCGCGAAAGCAGGCCCTTCATATCGGGTGTCTTTTGGACTTTTGGACGCGTCCACCACATGAGGGTTAGCGCCCCTCCGCGATCGCCATTATGTCCATTTCCGGGACCGTCAATGAGCCGGTATACACTACTATTCTCCGCTCTGCTTAGATATAGTAATCTGACGCCTTTCTCTCTAGATAGAGGAGGTCTTTGATCCTATAGTCCGCAAGTTGATGCGGGCACAGCTGGAAAAAGCTACGGATGGAGTTGCATCATCAGAATTGCCATCGACTGGTTCCGAGCCATTCTCCCCCAGAAAGAACAATGCAAGGCCATCTAGTCTATCTGGATCGGATACGAGTACATCAATACGCAAAAGAGTCACTTTCCAATTAGATCCTGAGCCACCACCCGAAAGTACAGTATTTCCACTGCCACCTCCGCCCCCTCCAGATGGAGCAATACCCGTGTTTGATCCGACGAACTCTTCTCATCCCCATCCTCCTCCGCCTCCACCTCCGCCTCCACCGCCAGATACACCTCAAGCATTGGATCCTTTCCACCCCACCCTTGGCTTAGATGGCGCTCCACGGCTCAACAAGGCAGCTATTCGGGTGTATACAAAATTCATGGACGAGCTCGCTGAATTCGTGGAGCTGCAAGGAAGTGTGATTAGTTCGCGAGTAGAGGTCCAACAAGAGCGTGTAAAGCTGAGGATATATAGGGAGAGAGTATCGAAATGCGACATGGACTTCATAGACCGTTTACGAGGATGCATGTCAGAAGGGACTGTTGCCGAGGACGCGCATCTTCAAGAGCTGTACCAAGCATCACAAACAGCACGAGATGAAGTCGGACCATTGGAAGTGGATTACGAAGAGCTGGAGGTGAAGCTTGGGGCGAATGAGTTTGCACTCAAAGAGAAGTATACCGATCTGGAATTCCGTTACCAGAATTTCTTCAAACTACATGCTACGTCAACCACTATGGTAGCACCATCAAGTATCGAGTGGGAAGATCCGTCGCAACACTCGAACGCGAACATGCGTGAACCAGACGAGCAAGAGCCTCGGGAGTATCAACTATTTCATGGTGCTAATATCGGCGAGTCGATAAAGGTTGGCCAACTCCCGCGAACAGTAAATCCGCCTACCGTTTCTACTTCAGAAGAGACACCTACTCCAGATAAGCATAAGCCAAAGTCGAAGCAACGCAAGCTATCGGTAGAGATGCACGAGCTAGCGCCACATCAAACTACAAAGCTAAGCGACGGAGAGTTTATGGCTGACTCTGTTGACGACTTCTACGGCCTAGGTGGGTCGCCATCGGATTGGAAATCGGCGGAAGTTCGATCTCAAAATCTGCAATGGATGGGTGACCTGCCTCCTATATCGGAGTTTCCCGAAGAGTTAGTAGAAGAGCTTGCTGCAGCTCCAGGCGTGGACGAGAACAACGATCTATTGCTCCGTGGAAGTGACGAGGCGACGCAATCGACTCTTAGCGACTACCTGATGAATTTCGACAGCACTCGAGATCGCGTGAACAGGTGGCTGCTCCATAAGCTTAGAGTATCCCCATGGGAAGTCTTCGAGCTTCGGAGACATGTTGCAGCGGCTCCCGGCGAGGTACCAGACTGGGCAGCCAAAGCATTGCAATGTTGGGCAGATGACACCATAGATCTTGCTATCCTTCAACCCAACAAGTCTCTCGTCGATTCTCCTGGCGTTGACGAGTCACAGGCCCGCTTTGTGCCTGCGCCGTATCCCAGTGCTGGCATTGTTCAAAAAGGAAGAAAAGGAGATAGAGCCTCGTTCATCTCTAATGTCGGAAACTCTAGCGATATAGGCGATGTTGACGGCGTTGCTCTGCCACCAGACTCTGGTGTACGTCGTTTCGACACTCGGGGCGATGGTGCCGCTTAATGGATCAAGACACCGATATATATGCTCCCATCGTTGTCTATTCAAATCTATCCACAACGCGTGTCGATACGATCACAGAACTGTTCTACTAACTCGGAAATATCATTTATGTTGTATTCTTCAAGCAGGTCAGAACTTCTATTTATCCCACATTCATCGACACTACATTATTGACTTCATGCTAGCGAGCTTTCAACATTGGCATTTATTGATTGGCTAGTCGATTTAACCGCCCCGGCCCTCTAAACTCATTACCTAAATGTGGGGAGATTGGCGTGAGCCATGCATAAGTCGACATGCAAGCCTCTACCAAAAGAGATGGTCATGTGAGCCGACAATCGGTCGATCGAGCGACGCAGAGCCGCAAGGAACTGCTGGGCCGCGCGCTTTCGTCTCGGCACTTACCTGGTATCCGTAGCCACGCTCTCAAATTCTAGAAAGTATCACTACTTGATTGAGATCTCAGACATGTCCAAAAGGCGGGTTATGAGTAGTACGCATTCAGCACCGATCATAATTGCTTTTGAAGAGCACGCCTTATCATTCCGCTACTCTTTCATGGGTATCTATTGCGACATGTCAGCTACCCCGCAAGCCGCAATTCTGCATCACCAAGAGTTGGGGGCCTGAATCATGTTGTGCAACTACAAACCCTCCCCCACCTCTCTGGTTTGGACTCTTATGAGAACGGTGGCGCATCTCGGGTCGTCGATAAATAAGATCTCGAAGAAAGATAACCTCAATGCTTGATAGCTTTCATTTTGGCAATGGGCCGGAATCAGCTTTCGATCCAGGTGTGGAGAGGTTACTCCCGGGAGAACAATGTGTCGATCCACAATTCATACCTTTCTCATGCTACACTTCGAGTACTGTGTTCTATCGTCTATTCACTTCTATTATCAGTTTACGAAATTTTCTCGTGTTAAGAATTCAATTACTCAATGCTTACACATTTATGTACTATCAACATATTCGCGTACTCAGCGTTTGCTCAACAGTGATATCACCATCAAGCGCACTACTCGCCACGATCTAGTTCATCTCAGGCCTCGGGGCGATACCAAACAGGGGCCGCGGCTGCCCAAGCTCGACATGATCATGTCCATCTTCCGGCCAGTACCCGGGATAGAGCTCATGCACGGCAATTGTATCCAGAGACCGCCCCGCCTGCACACTCCGCTGCGTCTCCGGCAGCGCCCAGATCCACTTGCGATAGATGTCCCACTCGCCGCCAGTCCGCGTAGGCATGACCATGCCATCCTTCACCAGCGGAATGAACCACGCCAGGACATTGGAACGGCTGCGGCGCCTCTTTTCTTCTTCCATGAGCTCGTTAACGTGCGTTTTCAGGGCGATATACTGATCTCTGCTAGCAGCCCAGAGCTCGCGCGCCTCGCACACGAGGTGGGAGACTTTGTTGCAGCGGTCCGCGAGAAGCTTGATTTGGTAGGACTGGCGTAGGTTCAGGCGCGCCTCGTTCAGCATGGCGGTGACCCGGTAAATAGGCGCGAAGACCGCTTTGTACTCTTCAAAGCTGGAGATCTCGAAGGCGGATTTGAGCTGCTGCATTACGGGTGCTGGAAGCACGCCGGGCGTGAATGTGCGGGTTTGCAGCGACGTTGAGTGGTAGAAGAGGCCGGTTTGGCGGTAATTGGTTTCGGTCATGTCCATGTCTTGGTAGACCCACTCTATTCGGGTTTCCCATTTTTGGAGCTCGGTTTGAAGGAAGAGGCGGTATTCCTCTTGGGTCATCTTGACCAAGTCTGGTGACTCTGATTGCAGAGTAGGTGGTTGGTCAGACATCTTAGGACGTTGTTATGGGTTGTTTCAGATAATTTCCTGCGGTAGAACATAGTGGGATATATAAGGTGTAGTTATTCTCACAATGCTTAATATTGAGCTGTTGTAACATAGCACTGTTTACGCACAATGCTAGTTTCACAATGTGTGGGATACTAACATATTCCAGGAGGACACCTGTAACACAACAAAATCTACCCACGAAGATGTAATATAGCTATACAGAGCTAGAGTCAAAAGTTTCAGACTATACAGAAATATCGTGGTTAGTCTAGAGGATACCGTAGACTAACCCTTGATACGCGCCAAATGAGATCAGGACGGCGAGGTAGTGTATTTCATCCCCAAAGCCACAGCTATTGACAAACATCTCCTCATAACCCCAGCCAAGTCCTACAATCTGTAATTCAGAGCAAGCAAGCTCAAATACTACCTAGCGACGAGCGCCAGGCTACCCAGCCCCTACACTGACCACCACTGCCCATCGAGTCCCCTGCCTGCCAACAAATCCTGAGCGATGTCTTCCGCGAAGTTCAAGACCTCCCTTCCACTGCCGAATACAAGCGGCTGAAACTCAATAAGTGTCGAGACCCAGCGCCGGAAGATGCCACCCTCCAACCCAAATTTCATCGAGAGGTCCGCCTCTCCCCAACCCTGCACCCTTCTCTCTGACAACTGCTGCAACAGGGCGTTGATCGAATTGAGCATAATGGCCAGCTCCCGGAAGTACTTCTCTCCTTTGTGGACGCGGCGCTCGCATGCCTCGAGGGAGCTGCGCAGACGCTCGACGTCGGTGATGGTGGCTGCGGCGTGCGCTTCGGCATTGACGCGTCGAGCGACGGTTTGTAGCTTGAACCAGTACGTGAAGAAGGCTTGTTCGGTCCTGGGCTTGTCGGGCTCGAAGATCGTTCTGAGGCGGCCGGGTGCGAGTGGAGTTGCCGATGGGGTAGTGCCAGAAGGCGCGGAGTGGCGGAGCCCGTTCGGCAGCTTGTGGTATTTGAGGCCCATGATTCGATACGCCGTTTCGGCTCTGTTGAGCTTTTCGATGAGGTCGGTCATCCGGTACACGTTGTTGTCGATGGCGTCAACGCACTGGGATGCGGAGAGTTCGTCGGCGAGGAACGCGTCTTCGAATTCGGAGGGGTTGTGTGGTTGGGTCGCAATCCAACAGTCAATTCTGGCGACGCCCGCAATGGTCAAATCGTCGCGACCGCGAACTATAACTAGGGCGGCCATGGCAGTGGTTGAGAGAGTACTGTCCATGGTTAGTCGGGGGTTCAGGATCAGGTCTTGGTGTGCGAAGTGGTTAAAGGTTGCGCGAGTGGAGGGCGCGAGACAGATGAGGGTGTTGGTAAACAAAAAGTAGGGAAGGCAACAACAAAGATTTCATATCAGTATGCCAAGGCGCAGAGTCACTTGGAATATCGAGTGAAAAAGAAGGTGGGCGTAGGAGAAGGGGCGCACAGCAACACACTCGGCTAAAACTGCACAAACTTTCACCGGTAACACGGTCGGGATAAGTGATATTAGAATATATTGAGACAGAGGAATCAACTCCTAAAAAATCACTGATATCATTATCTGGTCTCGTGAACTGACCTCTCCGTGGTAATGACACTACTATGCTCGTAAACCAGTTGGTCCATTGAGACAGTGTTATATCTCATACCACCAGACTCGGAAGAGAACTCTCCACAAACCAATCGAGACTCACGATGGCAACACTATGACCATCACCATCTTCCACCATCGTCCGGTCCATCGCGCCCTGGTGTGTTGTGACTGTGATGGAAGATGGGATTGCATGAATCGGTGAAGTTGATACTGTTCACTGAGCTGTTCTCGAAATTGAAGGTGAAGGTCATGCCTCTAAGCGGCTGCGGCGCAAAATTGCGAGTGCCTCTATCGCCAGCATTCGGGTGTACACGCCCCATCAGCGGTGAACCACGCCGCTCGAAGAAAGCATGCTGAGGGGCTGGATGCTGCTGTGGAGTAGCTGGTCGGCTTGAAGGTGCGAACGCAAGATCGCGGGCTGATCCAGCATCAGCAGGACTATCTTGACGAGGCACGTTTGCTGCCTGAATAGGAACGGGAATCTGAGGAAGCCGGGGAGACTGGGGGATCTGGGGAACATGGGAAGATTGGAAGAATGAAGAACGAAAATCAGAGCCCCCACGTAGAGTTTGTGGACGGACTGGTTCTTCTTCGATAGAGGGCTCTGCTTCGAAAGGGTGTTCATCGGAAGGTTCTTCATGGTTACGGGCTCTAGTGCCGGATCCGCTAGTATTGCCAGGCTGGCGATGAGAAGCAGGGTTCACTAGTAAACGTTCCCAGTCAAAATCCGTGATATCCTGACCACCAGCATTCGTACCAGGGCGGATAGTTGGAGCTGCGGAAGGTTGAACAATACGTTCTTCATCCGCACGTCCTTCATCAGCAGACTCTTCATGGGTACGAGTACCGGTGCCAGCTCTAGTGCCATTGGAAGGCTGATGGTGATAAGGATGCGCACGGGACAAAGCATTCCGATCACCGCGACGACGACGACGACTACGGGTAGCCGGTGCATCTGAAGGACGTGCAGCCCCGAATGGATTACCTTGGCGAACGGGTGCTTCAGCCTGCGCGGCTCGGGCTTCGTTCCGTAACTGCTCTAGAGCTAGACGACGCGAGTCGAGTTCCAGTTGTAGTCTGCTCCGACGTGCTGCGTTCGCCTCCCTCGCCGGCGGGGCAGAAGCATCGATTTCCGCCAGCTGCAGCTCGAGCTCTCGAATTCGGGTCCTTGTCCGCGACGTCATGACAGTATTGTGTCGTTGGTTGAAGTGAGTTTCCCCAACGTTGTCTACAAGCGGAGTATTGCGTGGTTGGCCGATGGGGGGCGTGGCGTTAGGTGGCTGCGGATGATTGCGGTCAGACATGGCGCCGGTTGAACTTGTGATTGTGGGTAATGGAAGACAGGAAATGAGTGAGATTTATACCTGTACAGGACGGAACAAGCATAAAGAAAAGATACTAGCGGCTTGATGCTGTGTTTCCATGGGCAGATAGTTTGTCGTGTGAATCGGCCTGTGATATTGAACAGTCTTTGTTCTTGCAATCACATTGTGAGCCAAGTAACGTCTAACGACGAAAACAACACCAAAGCCTAGCTTAAAACGAACAAAATTGGGGAAAAGTTTGTGGACTGTACATTTGTGTAAAACAGACAGGGTAAAGACTACAGAACAACAAGTGCATCCGGGACTGAGCTGCAACTGACGAAATACCTATCCAATTTATGAGGAGCAGCAGTTTGTCAATATGCCCGGCTGCTATTGAGTCATAAGAGTTCCATCCAGTGGCCAAGCCCGTTCTGAACGATAGTTGCACCTGTCATCGTTGTACCCCTCATACCCGTCATAGGTGGTGCACCGGTCCAGAGCCATTGCCCTTCGACTACCTCCCGCTGCTGTTCTGCGCCATCTTCACTGTAGTCGCCCGGACTGTGTGGCGCGATCCCTGGTGCAGTAAAAGTGTTGGTGAAGTAATCGTCATCCCGGTTAAGCGCGTCCATCATGATGAACCACTTTGTCCTCGTACGGAGCACAACGTGTGTCTCTGGAAGAGTTTTGAGCCATCTCCATAAAGCATCATTGCGCACGGAGGTGACCCCGTGGTAATTGTCCGCCAGGTCCTCCCCTTCCTCGATAAAGGCCATGAGCGTGTGTAGTTTGTGCCTGAAGTTGTGAACTAAATTGTGGGTAGTTGAGATCTCATGACGTGCCTGATCGATGCGATCTCTATGTTGCTGAGCCACATCACCAAGCTTCGTCAGGGCCCTTGTGATTGTGACTTCCAAGTCTCGACACGGGCGAAGGAAGGGCCGCTCAGAAATAGACAAGTCTCGGTGAAAGGCTGCAAAAAGGCTGCGGCGGGCAACTAGACGCAGTGCCGAATGACGATAGGAGTACTATGCCCGTCGAAAGTACCTCCTACTAAGAGTCCTGTACTCGTCTTCAAGGGCTAGCAGCACTTTTGCCACTCTGTCGATTCTTTGTCGGACGATGGTGCGTTGCTGAACCTCAGATGCACGGCGTTCCCGGCGAACGGCTCTGAGCTCGGCCCGTACCGACTCGATAGTTTCGTCGATAGTTTCGTGGTCCGACTTGAGAGTTTGGTGGTCCGACTCGAGAGTTTCGTGATCCGACTCGCGAGTTGCATGGTCTGACATGTTTGTAACGATGGTGGAGTATTGATATGTGGTGAGAATATCGATGACGAAAGTGAGTGTTGAGCGAAAGATGTCTGTGGTGGTGAGGATGCAAAGAAAGGCTGTAAGATAACTCATTCGGCTGCAGGACAACGCAATCTTGGTCACTGCTGAGAAGCCTGCCTGCTGCGAGGGGGTTCAATCGAGAAAGAGCAGCCGTTCTTTTGGCAGGGTCATCGGTGAGGAGTTCTAAAGGGAAGGCACGTACTTCGAAGAAGCTTGATGGAGACGGTTGCAACCGGATGGATTGCCGGTACCTGCCATGCTGGAGTATAGCAGAGCCCGCAGACATAGATCACCTGTGCAGATGGAGTGCGTTCAAGATGAAGCCATGGCAGCAGAACAGCCATATATCAGGCGACCGAGGTGCCATACCGTGGAATTGAGACAGGATGGGAGTCGGAACAAGGCATTTCATTGCCTGGTGACGGATTGATGATCACGTTGGCGAGAGGATGTGGAGAGGATGTGGAGAGGCGTGGACAGCGACAGCATATTGAGGTCGCTGGTGCACGGCCGGGGAGGGGCCGAGAGCGAGCTAGTCCAAAACCGAACTAGCTCAGTCCCCAAAAGTCTACTGCCCGCGTCGCACAACAACTTCCACCTTGTTACAGCCCACTGCCCACCCCTACATGGCTACACGTCACTCGAATCCGCCATCTACTTCCATGTTCGTGTCGACAAACATCATGCGCCAGCGTGCCGGGGCGACACCTTGATGCGTGGCGGAGCTCATCACCGCACTGCTGATCGGTGGGTATCTCAGCTTGCCCCCTTCAGTCGTCTTTCAGTTCCACCTCCTACCGCCCTCTTCGCTCTACCATCTGAACCCCGCCATGTTCTCTTCCGAGCTAGCCCGGAGTGCGCCGACGTCGTACGACGTGCACTTGCTTCTGTCACACGGCGTGAGGTAACAATCGGCCGGAGGGAGACGTTCGGAGGAGAGGTAGGAACGGGCAGGTTGGAATAGAAGAGCAGAGCGTGGCGAAGGCAGCCGACAGAGAGAAGCGCAGCCTGTGATCGAACGCAAAGGCGGAGACGTCGAGCGCGTGCAGCCAGGCGGAAGCTCCCTTCACGACTACCCCGACTTGTCAAGTTGTACCAAGTACGCTGTCTCGCTGCCTATTCCGGTCGCCCGCCTACGTCCACATCGGCCTCCGCCTGGTCCTCGTTGTATTCCACCTTTGCCTGGCACTTCGTTCTATTCCGCTGAAGTTCTCTCCAGCTAGCACCGAGCCGCCCAGGTCGTGCCTGGCCATAACTCGAGGCCTGGAGCCCTTCAACCACGCCTACATCAATACCTTGATGCCAAGAATGGAGACTAGTTTGTGGATGCCACGAGAGTGCGCCGCGTGGCTAAAACCCGGCTGAAGAATCTGGGGTGCCGAGCGGGCCGGCTTGTGGTGTGGCACGGCGGCGCGCTGTGATTGGCAGTGTTCCTTGTATGACCTCAATTCCCTGGCGCCGTTGGCAACCTTGCTCGACCTCAGGAAATGTGACATCAGTTCGGGGCCCTGCATTCACTGCGCGGCGGTATCTATATAACTACAGCTTGGTGCCCATTGGTTTTTGCTGCATGCAATCTAACTACGCATCGGGATTACCAGACTTTCTCACACCCTCTTTGCCCAATACATCCCGTCCCTAGCAATTTGGCGCATATCTGAGGTCTACTATATAGTCCGAGCCCACGCCCTATCATCATAATCATTACACTATGAAGAGCTTTCTTCGTGACTTCATCTCCAAGCAGAAGCGCCGCGCGTCTACCGGCCAGCTTCTGGCCACCGCCCCAACCAACAACTATAAAAGCGCCCCGCCCCAGACAAACAACGGCATGGCCGCCCAAGACCAACAAGTTTTGGCTGCTGCAACTCCTGAAACTCTCAATGTCGCCCTCCAGAACAAGACCAATTCGAGCAATGCCTTCGCCTATATTACTGGGCGAGCCCTGAACAACAACAGTCGTTTCATGTTCATCAAATCCGATGGTCGCACTGTCTATTTTCCGAACTCCCCGTCCAAGACCGGTAGTCCTCTCGAGGCCGACGTCGCCATTCCGCTAGGTGCCCCAGGAAATACTGTGAAAGTAGTCATCCCCAAGATGGCAGGTGGTCGCATCTGGTTCTCTGTCGACGGACGACTCACCTTCCTACTCAACCCCGGTCCAGCCATTGTGGAACCGTCCGTTACGAACCCCAGTGATCCCAACGTCAACGCCAACTGGTCTTTCGCAGAGTTCACGTACAACGACGCCCAGCTCTTCGCGAACATCAGCTACGTCGACTTCGTCAGCATCCCCGTTGGCATGTCGCTTACCAGCACCAACGGCCCCACCCAGACCGTTCCCGGCATGCGCCCCGACGGCCTCAACACCATGGTGAACGAGCTCCGCGCGCAAGCCAGCCGCGACGGTCGCCCCTGGGACAAGCTCATCTACGCCCCCAACGGCCGTCCCCTCCGCGTCCTGAGCCCCAACAACCTCACCGTCGGCAACGACAACGCTTGGACCGACTACTGGAACGGCTACGTCGACCAGGTCTGGAACAAATTCTCCAACGAAGACATCATCGTCAACACGCAAGCCGCCGCCGGCAACCTCCGCGGCCGCGTCCGCAACAACGAGCTCGTGCTCGGCAGCGCCGGCAATTTCGCGCGCCCCAGCGCCAAAGACATTTTCTCCTGCTCCACGGGGCCCTTTGCAACCGGCGACAATGCGGCGCGTAACGCGGTGATCCCGCGGCTGGCGGCGGCGTTCAATCGCAGCACGTTGCTCGACACCAATACGTTCCCGAATGGAAGTCGGCCCGAGAACTACTACAGGTACCCGATCACGAACCATTATGCGCGGCTTATACACTCGGTGCAGAAAGACGGACGCGGGTATGCGTTCCCGTACGATGATGTTGTGCCGGATGGTGGAAGTGATGTTGCGGGAGTGGTGCATGATGGGAGTCCGCAGTTGTTCACGCTGAGTGTTGGGGGGAACTAGATGGTGGTGATGGTGCATTGGCGGAGTTGCGCCGGATTGCATGTTGGGGTTGATACCCATGTTCGCTCGCTCAACCGTGTTGTGTGCTTTCAGTTGTATATATTTCGTTGTTGGTGAGAAGACCTTGGCCATGGTCCACGTTCGTTGCGCGCTTTTTAGTTGTATATATTTTCAATATGTTCATAGTTCTTCATATGATTCATACCTTGAAACCCGCATCTACAGTAACTTCCCGCTAGTGTGATCTCGGTGCTTTGCGGGTTGTGGCATGGCTTGAGTGCCCTTTGTCCTTGTTCGCTCGGTGTTTGATGTTGTTTTCGGGGAGAAAGCATGTATGTTTGGGTACCTAATTCCGGTTCAGGTAGGCTGTTTGTATGTTTGTAGCTCCTGTAGCTCCTGTAGCTCTTGGAGCCCTTGTAACCTTTTGTGACTCTTGTACTCCTTGTAGATTGTACACCTTGTAGCTTGTAGCTCTTGTAGCTCTTGCAGCTTACCTGGTTAACAAACCCTTGGTGTTGTGGGTTAGAACACAGATAACGCCATGTTCACAAATTTCTTGAAATGACTCATTTGATTATTTTCTAATATCACACAATAGCAACCCCTTGTGTAGAGTTCTCGAATTCGTTCAATACTTGATTGAGTACGATACATCATACTGATGCTGATACCCCCAATAAAGCCGCCTCGCTTTGGGATATACTGCGCTGTGTCTATGCCCTCGCTCAATCTCCACCTAGGCAATCGCGCTTTTCAACTTTTCGTACTCCTCTTTAAGGTATCGCGTAGAACAGCCAGAGACATGATGTGTGTGGATATACCCTTGCCCCAGTTTCACCTAGACAATCGCGCTTTTCCACCTTTCCGTACTCCTCTTCAAGATATCGTGTAGAGCCGGCAGAGACATGATGTATGGTAGAGACCATGATGTAAGATCGGGAATGCATGCTGAAGGATCGCTTAAAGTTTGTCGTAGTCGGCAACGGATGCACTCTTAGGCCCGGAAGAGCCCCAGAAATTCAATCAGCCACTAGCGCATCTTTCTGTTGCATCCACTTTAACGACTAGCACATTCTTCTGTTACATCCACTCTAGCCATCCTGAAATCAACGCCGTTGTACCATACTGCCAGTATGACGCCAGCTCGGTTCAAGTTCTTCATCTCCTGGGATCGGTAGAGCGCCTTCCATTGTGCCACTTCCGGGCACCCCATCTTTTTTAGATGTACATCGAGTCGATTTACTCTAGGCAGTTGATTTCGGTTTAGAGCGAACACGCATAACCAGGTCCGGAAGTCATCCAAGGGCGGAAAGACAGTAATCTCTTCGAGACTTGCGGGCAACAGCTTCAATTGAGCCAGTGTGTCTTCGGTAGACTTCGTGTCAAATGCCCACCCTTCAACATCGAGATATTTGAGGTGGGTGAACGAGGCCAGCGATATAGGGCCTGCCAGTTCGTTGTTTTCCACGCAGCGGGCAATAGCCTCGGAATTACCGACTTTCAGATAATCCAGTGTGGATGTTACAGGGGTGATCTTTTTCACGAACTCCTCGAACGTGAATCCCATGTTATGCGGTAAGATTCTCCCGTCATCTTGATCATCGAACCTTACTTTGAGCTCTTTGAGACGGAAACACTGGCTGAGAAGCCCTGATAGATAATCGTAACGCCCAAGGGCGGAGAAGACACCCAAGCCGACCGCAAACTCCAGACCGGTGATATTGGACTCATAACAGAGCATCACCAAAGACCTAGCCTGTGATGGTGGTAGGTAGTTGATACGGAGGCCTTCCAAACGCGGTAGTGTAAACCAAAGATGCTCCACTTCTCTGCTGGCGACTGAAAGCGTCTTTAGAGAGCGAAAACCTGCAAGTTGGGAAAAGTCCACATCTTCGTCGCGGAATAGAAGCGGTATATTTGGTCTGAAAGATCATCACCTCGCCAGCTGGTCGCCTTATCCGTACGGAAGCAGCGCAATGCCAAGTGCCCAAGGCGAGAGACCAGTGAGACGATGAGTGCTGCTATCCTTGGCTCGAACATCGCAATTTGAGCACCCGGTAACATTTGGACAGCTCCAGTGTGGTTGTTTGCACTAACGGCCGCGGTGAGGAAATCCATATCAGTATAGGTCTGCGTAGGCTCGAGGTCGAGGCTCTTGACGAACGCAGCGAGATCCGGTCGCTGGAGCAAAGTTCGAAGAAGGCTCGCCAAGCGATTGGGCCGTGGTTTTCGAGGTGGTCGGCTGTACTGTGAAGCACGAAGTTGTCGTTGATGGATGGTGAACGATAAAGTACTTCCTGGGCGATCGGACGCAGCTTCCGGGACGTGAGAGCCAAATTGACTAGAGCTGCAGTATCGAGAGAGCTGGCGATACGCAGAAGGAGCTCGTCGGCAAAATCTGTGAGGGTAGCCATGATGGTTGTGGTTGGTTCGGTGGAGGTCTCAGAGGAAGTGGGATATTTATGAGCGCGGCGGGTGCGCACGGGCCTAGTCACTAGCCTCTCACCACGATCCCTGCAACTCACTTCGACTTCACTTGCGGATTACTAAAAGCACATGCAATGACCAGCGTAGCTAGCAGAATAGATGCCAACAATATATCTCAGGGAAACCATCGCTTTTTCTGAGCACGGATGGATCGCATACCTTCTAATAATAAGCGCACTACTGGTAAAGAAATCGAGATGTGGAAGAATCTTTCTAGTTCTTGGTTGTGAAAGGACGGAATGTTGTCATCGTGGATTTACGGCACCTGATGATTAGCGTTACGTGAAAGATGTCGCTCCAATTATCAAGATTCGGACCGCCACAACCGGGAAACTGGAAAGCTTGCAGCAAACCAGCATTTTCGGAACCGTGGATTAGCATGTTTTTGCTCTTCTTAAGTTAGTTTAGCTTTTCACTTTAATCTCATGAAATTAGATAGGGTGTGCCAATTTGTGTTGGGTTTGTAGTTAATGGGTAGTCAACATAGTCAGCAACGACTGAACGACTCAAATTTATCATATAATAGGGTGTGCCATGTAGTGTTGTTTGTGTTTTGGTGAGAAGTAATTAATATTGACAGCATAAGAGCTAAAGGAAATATTGAGAGCACGATGAGGCTAGTGACTCACGAGCACATGTTATCTACTCTAGCAACACAGAACAATTTCTGTCTTAATCTTTGATCCAACAGGCCACTAGCTAGTTCAGCGACCACGTTCTCTCTCTCGGCATTCGCGTTCAAACTCTATCCAGGCATCCACTAGCTCTTCCCGGATTGATTTGTTCGTACCTAGCTCAAACCACATTAGTAGATGAGCATGGTCAAATCGGCGTAGGTGTTTGGCGAGACGGCTATTCTTTCCCAGCTGCTCGAGCACTTCGTATTTCCTTGGATGAGGTATCAACAGGCGCAGCTCTTCAAGATTAGAAGGCAAGTAGTCATTATAACGCTCAGCTTTGACAGCCCCAAATGGAACAACCAAGATCTGCAGTTTCGGAAAGTTGAGCTGCGAAGTCACTGGTTTGATCCGGACGCAAAACGCAAGATCGAGGTACTCCTGATCATAGTTGACGATCTCCAATGTCTCGAGCGTGGCTGCCGAAGGCGCTAAGACGTCGAAGAGAACGTCTTAACTTGAGTGGTGGCGAGACCATTCTGTAGCCCACAATTCCGCGCGCTCATACGGGTCAGTAGACCCGGAGTCATTTTCACTGTCGTCGCCTAGTGAAAGTTCGATATGTTTAATGCTAGGCAGTTTTGAAATCAACTGCTTGAGGTTTTCGGAGCGATAGTGGCCCCGAAGGAGGATCCTCAAGTCGCACTTCATTATCAATCGAGTGACCCCAGACATCACAGGCGACAATGGTGGATGAGAGGTGTCGCCCATGAAATTGGAGCGAATGCCCAGCTCAAGAGTCTCCAGTTTCGAAAGTGCAAGCCAAGGAGAAAGCAATTGCCCGACCGGGTAGGTGAGGTACTTGAGGTTTTGAAGACCGGGGATTTGATCGTTTGTACCTCCTCCAATAAATTGGAGATGGAAGAGTCGGCGGGATGGACAGTTGTTGTGTCGGAAGTCCATACCGCTTTCTATCCAATAATCCGGACCGGCCAAATACTCGATATGAAGAGCCTTAAGGTTGGGCAGGATGGTGATGAGTGCGCCGTACCATGCCATGAGATCCCAGGACATGATTCGGTCAAACCACGCTTGGTTGCTCACACCCGTAGCTTTGAGGCGTTCCAAAAGCTCCGTGCGTATCGCGACGTGTTCCCAGGTTTGGCTCGGCTTCGCAACAGGAATGCAAAGGTTCCGCAGCAGAAGTGATAGTCCGCGCATTTTTTGAATGCGCTCGCGTTGATGGAACAGCGCTTTCAGAAGGCACATTAGGCGCCGGTTTAGGTCGTGTTTCTGGATTTTGGGAGCCCGGTAGAGCGCTTCTTCAGCGGGAGCATTCCATTTCTTAGACGTGCGTGCTAACGCAAGGAGGGAGCGCGGGGGTAGGTACCCTGCGATCTGTAGCTGCACCTCGGTGGCAAGAGAATTGAGATTGGTCATGGTCGGTGGTTTTGAATTGTGGGTGTTATGGAACTGGTTACTTGCAGCAGTGGAAGAGGGAGTTTATATAGATATTCTAGATATAGAGTGAAAGTGATACATGTGTTGTGTCATATAGTTGCAAGCCGGTAAGAGGTGTTGTGCGGGTGGAACCACGGCGGCATTGTTGGTCAAGAAGTCGTCTTTCACTCTGATGAATGTCTTCGGGGATGTACGCGACAGTTTACTCACAGTTATCTGCCGAATGAACTAGCCCTAGTCATGGATGGCACTTGAGCTTGTTGCCTAAAACCGGTCGTCCGCCGTCAATGCAGGCGGGGAGAGCTTGTGACGATATATCGCGGGAAGTCCCAGGTTGATCGGTTTCTGGTGTAGATTTTGGTGGCTGGTGGCGAATACTCAATTGAAATAAGCGATCTGAATGCGGAGGTGAATTCCGGATGTTCGACGATGGCATAGGAGTACCCGTGTACCATCGTGGCTTTCGTGAATTGGATTTGAACGACGTGATATAAAGTGGACGTTTTCGCGAACATTGGAATCGATATGATGAACGTTATGCCGAAGCGTTTGTTGACATCCTTCAAGATTTAATATGTCCGGTTGTCGCTCTGTTGGGCGACGTCTCTTACGCAGCGACTGAAGGCTAAAGCATAGCGTAAAGAGTGAGTGAGAAAGAGAGTATATGTATTAGTACACAAACTGGGCATTAGAGATGTTAACAAGCAAGCAAGCTTGCTTGCTTGCTTGTTGACGACTCTGTTGGGCATAGTAGCTGTTCGACGACCTCGACGTCTCTTTCATCTCTCAACGTGCCGCGAGAGAACGACCCGGTCTATATATTCGCTTCGTCACGGTTGAGAGTCTCGGCTTCGTATCCCTGGACAGATGTTTGTGAAGCTGCGATTCTTTGAAGCAATCTCGGGGTCGCCTTGAGGGTTTCCATTTGTTTGCGCCTGCGCTGAGTGCATTGTCTAAATCAACTGGGATGGAAAAGCAACGCAGTGGTATAATCACAGCCCTGGTGCCGCTGTCCTGCGCAAGCTCCGTGACCATGGCAATTGAATCGAGTGGAAGTGGCGCCTCTTAGAAATAGAAGCCGTAGATACTCATAGACATCACGGCAGGAGCTCCTGTTGTGCTCGGATCACAAACCTAATAGAACTTTATATCGGTACTCACGATCACACATGGTGGTTCCACGTTAGACCAGAAGAATGTGCCTAGACTATTATAGTGAGCTATTGTGATCAAGACGATATATAGAGCTAAGGCATACCTGTCCGAGCAGACCGGAACTTATTCTACTAATGATATCCGTGCCGTGTATCGCTTATGCATTACTATGAAAGCAACCGAGGCTTGAAACAATCGTAGATTGAAACTTGGTGTATCCTGAACAAAGAACACTCGTCCTAGGATTTGCGAAGTCTTCCATTGACTGACTCCGGAGTATTAATACCCCGAACTAGAAGCTTTGATGTGTCTGCTTCGTCGGGGAGGTTCAAGAAGACAAACGGCCATAAAAGGCTCGCAGTTGTGAGAGCGTTGCTTAGAGCCGAGTATCAGCCAACTTGCACTGTCTCATTCTTGCTCTACGCAAAGCTTAAAATCGCGGAGAAAGACACGGGAGTTTTCGCTTCCCTATGTCATCCTTATCGATAACAGGCTTGGCCCGCTAGCCTATCCTAGAAACCCCACTAGCTCACATGGCCTTCCCCTCACCGCCGTCGCACTTTCGTCGACGCGTCATCGCTCATCATCCACGCGGACACACGCCAGCTGTTCCATCCATTTGAGTCCTTATTTAAAGCATCTACGCTGCTTCATCTGCCTGCCTCACTGTGTGTTTCCACTTGACTTCGCAACGTCAGCCCTCTCTCTGCAACCATCGACAAGGCCACACATTGCTATGGCTCAACTGCTATGCCTACCCAATGAGATCTTACACCAGACGTTATCTTCCCTTCGCAGCGATCCCATTGATCATGTCAGCATCTACAGCACGAACCGAAATCTCAAGTGTGCAGCGTTGACGTGTCGACGATTCCGCGACATTGCCCAGATCCTGTTACACAAGGCGCCCCTCATCCAATCTAAGCGCTCCATCCTCGCGAAAGTATGTCCAGATCTTCGTTCTGTGCGCGCATGAGATCTGACAGCAAATACAGCGCGATGGCGGGTCGCGGTTAGCGCCAGTTATCCGACTACTCAGAACTTTATTGGAACGTCCGGACCTCCGCGTGCGGATCGAGACGCTCACCATAGACTTTTACATACACCTCAAGGGTACTAATGGGCGCGATGAACCAGAACGTTTCCGCATCACCGAGGCTCGGGACTTGGTCAAGCAAATGGCTGCCGCGTTCGAAACCAAAGAGATAACGGATGAACACTGGTCCAAGGCGCTCGGCGAGGAACGCGACTACCCTTTATTTGGCTTGCTGCTATCTATCCTGCCGAATCTCAAAAAGCTGCATATCATGGAACTGAGCAATCTCGATGTCATCCAGAAGATCTTTGCAAGAACACACGGCATCGACAAATATCCTGACATTCCAAGTCTTGCCGGCCTCCAGAGTCTGAAGCTTGAAGGTCGCCAGGTTCTCTCGCGAATTTCAGAGCTTCCAAGCCTCCGCGCATTGGACCTAAATCTATTCATAAGCGACTACGGGCTGTCAACGCTCCCTGCGACTTTCACGCTGACCAAACTCCGTGTCAACTGCTGCTTTCGGGCTTTGAGAGTACACTCAGCATCGGACTGGCAGGTTTACGTGAACTGGGCTGGGATGGCCAACCTCCTGGCTAGAGTTAGAGGGTTGACGACTCTCCAGTTATACGACGAATCTGCCGAGAAGTTTAATTATCGGCGAAACCAAATTGTGCAACTCAATTTTGCAGCGCTCTTCGCCGCAGTGGAATCCGATCAGTCCATATTCGAGACTCTCGAGTCTTTGGAGCTTCCTACTAGCTGGATAGACTTGGAAGGCCAGAGCTCAGCACCTTTCAGGACCCTCCAGTACTTTAAGCGTCTACGCCATCTGAAGACTTCTTCGCTGGCGCTTGTTCCCCATCGGTACGGGCAGAGTAGCCCGGATGAAGAAGGTTCGACCGTGACAGGGTCACCGCAAGGCTCGATATCTACCGCCACGTCGTGTCTACCGTCTACAATTAAACAACTTGAAGTACATCAGAGCAATCAGGCAACGTTGAGGTGGTTGGATGATGTGCTCCGGTACAAAGATGTCTCGTTTCCTAATATTCAGTATTTAAGATTGGAACCACAGAGCAGCATCAGGCCCGCAAACCTAGCTGAGAATCTCCAGCCGGATAATGCCTTAAGCTCCGACGATATATTTTCTTTCACACAGCGTTGCGCACTATCTGGGATCAAATGCTGCGAAGTATCTTTCTAGATAGTTCAAGTGGTACTGTGTCTCAGCCTCTTCTCTTCCCCTATACCTAATGTAATGTTGAATATCGAGCTCATGACTTGTTCTCTATTGCTGCTTCCACTTCCAATGGAACGGGCCAGGCTTTATTAGTCTTTCTTAGTACTTTCTACCAAGATCTAGGGAATCTTGTCGTTTACAGGTGGCATTCGTACGAGTCATAAACCTAGCCCTTCTGTTGGGCGAGGTAAACCGTATCCAATCGGAGAGCGCGGAAGAGGCGTAGTAGATTAGCAGATACGCCTCGCACGAGCATACTCCCTACAATAAAGGCTTCACAGCTCAACCTTTCCAGTTCTTTCCTCTGTACCATTTCTACTCAAGATGCCACCTCGCCCGAAAACAGTAACAGCTGGGCAGGACCCAGTCGTAGTGTACGTATAATCAACCCCGCCGAAATTGTGAAACTTACCTATCACCATAGCTTTGACGGGGCCATGAGCAGTAAGCGACTTCCTCACGAGTCCCGCATATTCAACCTCGAACTTACATTCGACGACCACCATCCCCATCTGCTCAAGACGCGAGAACAGGAGCCACCCGAGCACTTCCATTACTTCCAAGACGAGTTCATCCAAGTACTGGAAGGGAGCGTCATTCACCCATTCGGCAAAGAGAGGCTGCTGCTGACTCCCGCGGATGGCGAGGTCTGCATTCCTCCCTATGTCCGCAACAACTTGATTCCTGGCCCGCTCTCCGAAGACCAGAAGACTACAAGGTTCTTATTGAGTGGGCCTGCGGCGGATAGTAACTACATGCTCGATCTCATCTTCTATGAGAACTACTATCGGTATCTGGATCAAGCGGTTTCTGGAAACGAGAGCATTGATCTGATACAGGTTTTGAGCGTAAGTTTTATAGTAATATAGACTACCTTTACCAAGCGCTGAGTGGTCGCATAGATGTTCGATGCAGGTGCCTCTGGCCTCTGTCTTCCATGGTGGATACCCTTCAACATGACGATCTCTCGTGTCTTGGGAATTGTAGTCGGACGTTGGTTGGGCGGTCTGCTGAGCTATCAGCCGTACTATAAGGAGTAGACTACAGACTGGGATGTGGAGAGAGAGCGCATGAGGCGATCGCTGTTCCAACGACGCTTTGCGGCGTAGTTGGACGCCTCGGCGATTTCAGCCAATTATGTTCTGTTTGCCATTTTTGGACTCGCATGGCATCAGCTACCGCTCACTGAATGTGGAGCAAAGGGGGTTCCTGCTAGATAGTCTCATGGTCAACGTCATAGCGCTTTTATCAGCGTAATAGCTCCGGAGTAGATTGCATCCCGATCATTATAAGGTCACGAGGATATGGTATTGGGCAGCTCTATCTTCGTCCTTTTACTCACATATGTACTCTTAGTGAGTATATTGGCAATAAAGCACATGTTGTTAATGTAACAGACAATGTTTCCGGTCCACATATTTGATCACATTGACGCGGTGACAGATGGAGCCCGATCCGACTTAGTGTTTCCGGCGGGTCCAGGCGCACCACATGACCCAACTGTGCACAATGCGGAGCTTCCATTTAGAAAAGTGTCGAGCATCTATAAACTTTCGTATATTTTCCGCACGACCTGCTACACATTCATGTCCCTCCTCACGGTGCAACACGTTATGTTTACTCACTTGACCCTTCCCAAAGAACCTTGGAAAGTGTCGGATTTCTTTAGCTACATCTACTATTTTATTCCGTAGCCTTGTTGCGCGTTATATCCTCCTTATTTCCATGCACGTAGGAATGTATGACGACTTTACACTTACCCCTCGGGTATACTGGATGCCAAAATACGGCCGAACCGCTCTTACATCGAGTTGACTTTAGAGAGTGTTTCCTGTCTTAGGCTCAATCTGCGTCCGCCACCTGCCCTAGATATATCAAGTAAGCACTAGTATCACGGTCCAGTGTAGCATGCCAAGATATCTTACATCTACGCCCAAGCGCGGGCTTACCATAAGTGGATAGCTATCTGGTTTCGTTCCCGATCACGCATGGGGATATGTAGCGGATATGCGTCTAGATTGGAAATCCGTAATAAGCCGGTCTTTCAATGTCTAGTTAGCTGGGGTGAACTATGTGAGACGGCTCCCCTTGAGCATTCTCGCAAACTTTTACCCCTGTGAGACGAAACACACCATGTCGGTAGTCAACACGCGAGAACACAGATTATTGGCAATACGGTAGCCAGATAGACATCCAACATGTGAAAGCATTCCCTATGATTCCAAACGTCCGTTAAGATCTACGGCAGTAGACGCCGATATTCTCCGCCGAAGTTTCAGGCTCGGGTTATGTGTTACTAGAACCGATACCAACAAGGAGTCCGCGTAACAGAAACACGTAGACAGCCTAACACGGTCAAGGCTCTGCTACCAGATGTAAGCCGCCGCTTCTTGATCGTCTGTCGATTTCCTTAAATGAGGTATCGCTGAGAGATCAAACGTATGGTCACACTCGAAGTACCTCCGTGGGTTTGCCCGTCTCTCGGACAAAGTAAGACGGTGCTCCAGCACCCCAGTGTATAAAAGACTTCAATTTACCCCCTCTTGGCTCACACTATCGATCTCGAATACTTCTTACCACACTCTCAAGATACATCATTAATAGCTTCTACTCTCTATTCTTCCCACGCCAACACGCAACGCTTATCACAATGAAACCGATCAGTCTTACTGCCGTCGTCCTGACTGCATTGCTGCAAGCCGTCAACGCCGATTTCAACCTTTATCGAGTCGGAATCGGTGGGGATGGCATCACCGGAAACTCTGAGGGTTGGCAAGTTTACCAGGATAACGCCGGCTGTGACAACGAGCTTGACTGGATCTGGAGAGAGAGTGACGATGTCAGCGGGGGCCAATATGGCGTCCGCTGTGAAGGGGATGGTTGTGAGCGCGGGAGCGACAGCAATCCTTCCGATATCGACCTTGTTGAGATGAACTTCGACAGCGACGAACATCACTGGAGTGAGTAGTCCCGTTCTGTTGACAATTTGCGTGATAAGAAATTGACTTTTGGTTGCGCCAATCAGCATTCTACAAGGATCGTGACGGTTCTCTGCATGACCTTTCCGACAACCGAGTTGGGAGATGCCTTCCATCTTCTAACGAAGAGTTTTCTTGTGGTCTCTCGACAGGGAGGGTTGAGGGTGTTCGCAAGCTTCGTTGCGAGATCGAAGGCGTGTCCGCCAACGATATCAACGTGAGACCCGACTAGAGGAGATCCCCAAATTTGCACCGAGCCGTTGCAGCAGCAAATGGTCCGGCGATTCAAAGAACTTGGTATTTCCAATCCTCGCCTTTTTATCTTTCGTTCTTCGCTCCACCCTCGACAAGCGATATCGGAAGAGCAATGTTCGATTTAAACTGAGGGTCACGAGCGTGACGGGAGCTTTTACATACCAGTACACTTTTTGTCGATTGAGTTCGCTAGCTACTTCACTCCTTAGATATCCAAAGCTTGATACTGTGCGCATCCACACATGATTGAATTATATTGCGAATAACGAAAGCACTGTTGGCAGATTGAGACAAATGTTCTTGCTTTTCGAATGACTGTCTACGGCATCCTCTGGACGATATACGGTATTTCAATCCATACCAAAAAGTTTGATTGAGGTAATTGCACAGCTATATCGTACCTTCCTGGTTATACTTAGTCAAGTTGGAGCGGTAGTGTAACACAGATGGTAACCGGGACAACGCTTTCGCGTATCGCTGCACGCTTTCACTGGTTGCGCGTATGTTGCGCTTGGTGGTTTTGCGTAGTCAACATAGTCAGCAATGCCTGGACAACTCAAAGTAACTAATCAAACGCCATTTAATTCATCCGCTCCCAGCAATAGCATCACCGCTACCGCTACCACCACCACTATCCCCATTCATTCAATATGTCCTCCCAACAACTCCAAACTGGTCCCTCATGGTCCTTCACTAACGTCGGCGGACACCAGCAACTTCGAATACATCTACCAGCCAGACGCGTGCACCTCCGACTGACATGACGACAACATTGAGCCCGAACGTTCTAGTTGCATCCGCCGGCTCCCTCATCTCCAACTACCCCGATGCTGGTATTCCGGCCAATATCAAAACTCTGTGCATTTTCATCGATCCATTCGAGTTCCCTTTCACATGGCTCGAGGCTCTGCTTCGCCGAAAAGCTGGCGGCAACTTCATGGCTCTCCATCGTGTCCACGTCATGATTCGCTCCAACATCCGACAATTCTTACACGACCTTCACGATGCAGATGCAGATGTGGACCACCCTCTCCGAGGTGTCAAGAGGGTACTTTCCCGGTTGGACATTGGATGGACAGAGTTGGAGTACTACTTCGTGCGGCGTTGGGTTAACAACATTGAGGAAGATGATACGAAGAACTATCGAGAAATAGATCTACTAGAGGTTTTTGAACGACTTGAGATTGACAGGGAAGTTCCTTCTGATCTTATAGGCGAGAGCTGGGTTGACGACGCTTTGAGCTCTGGGACGCAGCCAGGCGGTGGTAACTCTGCGGTGTTATTTCCGGGATCGGGCGACATGCTCGACGACGAGCTATTGTAGTCGAACAGCATATCTGCGGAGATGTTTGCATCACAGCTTGAAGGGATCCGGTGAAATGTGGAAATGTTTATAGGCGAGAGCGGCAAACCTACATTTGACCTCTGAATGCCGCACATGAGCGAGATATCAAGGTTCGGCTCCAGAATCACAATGCCTTAATCGAACTACTGTACCACCTCAATTTTGAATATATTAGCTCAGGAACTTAGCAATTCTAGCTGGGGATGACTAGCTTGAGGTAAACCCCGTCAGGTGCCAAGACCGGGCGGTGACACTTAGGCCCACTCACCCGTAACCCCGGACAACTCTTCGAAAGCTCGGGCGTAACCGCTCTCTCTCACACACACACACTTATCAACCCACAATCCCAATATTCTCTCAACACTCAACACTCAACACCACAAGCCACAAAATACTGCACCCGATACCAAAAGCAATCACCGACCATGGCGGCGGCCACACAGGCCTCCACTCTGGTCACCGCCCCGAATGAACTACTCCTCAAAATTGCGCTCATGCTCGAGGCCGACGATATCTGCAATCTTTCACTCACCTGTCGCGGCTTGCGCGAGGTCACTCGAGAAGCGTTGGTGTGTAATGGTGCCGTCTCACCGGGGAACATCTGGAAGTTTGTCAAGATACTGGACAAATATCCCGATCTAGCCCTCAAGGTTTCGTGCCTCCGGTTCACATCACCAAAAGGACAGATCCGGGTCCCCGGTTGCGCGCCTCAGTTCAATGAAGAAGAAGTGGCCCATTTCAGTAGCATCATCCGAAAGGGCTGTGACGGAAGAAAGCGTTCGGGCGCCCGCTTGGAAATCATACTGTACCACTCTAGCTCTGTGAGAGCTGGGAATTGCGTGAAGACGAGTTGGTCCACGGTGAGGATCGTGACTAGTGGTGGGGAAGGGTCTATCTTCAGAGACACAAGACGTTGCACGACAGGCTCCAGAACAGTTGCCAGGTACCGATGGCGCTGATAGTGACTGGATTCTGGATTGTTGGCGCCGTCCCAGAAGCTGTTGAGGGCGAGAGCGAGTAGTTTAGGAAGTTTCAATGTCTTCAGCGCCGGGGTGATGGCGAGGAGAATTGCGAAAGACGCGAGAATATAGCCAATGTCGACGGATTGAAGTTGGCAATTCCAGGCTTCTTTCGCGGCGTCCGGGACGTTCATCACACGACAGCACTCGGCGCTTGCGGTTTGCAATTCTGCCAAGAACGGTATCGGCGTCTCAAAGCCAAATCCCCGTTCTTGAATGTGAAGTTCCTGAACATGCGCTCTATACTCGGGTTGTCGGATTAGACGAAGGGCCATATGCGGAGTATCCTCCAGAGCAAACGAAGGAGTTCGCCATAACTCGTCTTGCGCAATACGATGCAGGCGGTGGTTGGTGAGGGCGAGATTGCAGAGAGTTGGCTGACGGACTGGTGCCTCAAGGTACGACGCAATATTGAGGAGTATTTCGTCGGGAAGGTCAAATATGGTGGACTTGTGGATAGTAGGCTGGTTGTTTATCTCGAGAGTGGATAGTGCTGTGTTCAACTCAGAGAATTGACCGGAATTATTGTCGACGCTATCCATAGCTGAGGTTGTTTCTGTCGAGGTGCTTGTGTTCGAGGTAGGTGGGTATTTTATCGAAGGACTTAAGTAGGATCGAGGGAAAGTTTCCGTTGCTGAGGTGGTGACATAGCGTACAGCGCTAACAGGCGCTATACCTAATCGGCAGGCTAGCGCGCATGAGAGGGTCTGTACTGCTGCTTCTGACGTCAGAGAAAGTTTTCGCAAAGCTCAAACTTGCTGCGGAGAGCCTTATTTGTTTTTAGCGTGGGCTGAGTAGGTGTTCGTTTTGTGGAGCCTCTTAGAACTATAGTTTATTAAGATAACTCCTATACCGGTAAGACCTTCGCTTCTTTTATCCTCCTCATCTCTTCACACACACACACCAAAAATCTCTCTCCATCATCATGCCTGCACCCGACGGAACACCCGGTTTATTAGTCGTGTGTCAATGCTGCCTATTAAGGTAAAGATTGTTTCTTTAACACAGCTTTAATTAGATCTCTACTATGTTTCGTAGAGGCATTAATACGAGTAATAAACCTAGGGTGTTCCGTCGGACGTGGTAACCAGCAGTACTACTCGCAGCACCTACTTGGTATCACTCTTTCCAATTTCGCCCACGCGAAGATGATCACTACCCTCACCATCACTGCACCATCACCGTCACCATCATTTCCGCAAGATTGGAATCCGAGCCCCCCACAACGCGACGGCCCCAAACCACCACCCACATACCCCACTATTTCCATAATTACTACAATCCCCATACCGGAAACCAACCCAAATCTCTTTACCCCTCTCTCCCGCCCGACTAGACAGACCGCACACCATAGCACAGTGTCCTTGTGGCTTTTAATACGGACTCTACAGCCGGGAAAGGACACAGACGGTTTCCTTTCCAAGAGCCGTCGGGATCTTTATACATTTTCCTTCCCAGCTCGACGACGACGACATCGGTCTTCGTCATCTCCTATCCAATTTCCTCTTTCGCAAACAGTCGGCTTCATGGACACATTTTCGATCTTTTTGACAGATGATATACTCTCTCTCTTGCTCCACACACGCACACATTTTCCCTAATGCGTTCAATTTATTCCCAACCCCCAGACCTTAACTCCACATTTTGTAGGTCTCCGTCATTTTTATAAACCTCCGTCCCAGCAGACCGCACACCATTGAATTTTCGTTCGTCCGATTTTAGTGAGCCAACTCTACCCCACCGACTACGGTGCGAGAAAGAAGATGTCATTCCCAGCAGCAGGAGGGGTCTTTATACTTACTACACCCCCGCCCGCCCCACGATCACTCACCACCATTAAACACTCTAGCTCAGCTCCATCATCTTTCGCGCGCTGTGTTGTCCACCATCACCTTAATAGCATGCCCAATCTATCCCCGTCATTCTCATTAAGCACTACGCCGTAAAGACACCACATAAGCCCCCGTCCATGTTTTTCCAATCCCCAAATCTCTCCACGAAATGAAACATTCATCCATTTATACACAGCGGTATCAACGCACACAATCTCCCCATCGACATCTTTCAACCCCCCAAATATCCCCTCAACTGCCCATCCATCCATTTCTAGAACCAGCAACGATTCTCCAGCATAGTAGTCTTCAAGCAAATGTTCTACAATCTCGGTCCATGGGCCAGCTCCCCTCTCCATTTTATCTTCCTCGGTACCCGCGTGCGCGACCACCCCATCGGCGTGAACGGAATCGATTTTATTTTGTAGGAAAATAGATCGAAGGATGGTAATGAAGAAGAGAAGAGTAGGTAAGGAAGAGGGGACTTATATATCTGTGTGTGTGCCGGCCGGTGACCGCACAAATCACAAGCCATAGTACAGCATACCTACAACCCCTCTCTTTTCTTCATCTAGCTGCATACTCCAACTCCCCACCTCCCCACCTCCCCTGCGGTCGCCTCCTTCCCTCCCGCCCGTCCCTGCGCAAAACACACTAGCCGTGCCAAGCTTTTCCAACGCCAGGTCCCTTCCCCTGGCGCACAAATCAAAGCAGCAAAATCATCCATACACCACCCCACTCACAATCACAAGCACGCACCAAACCATGCGGCCGGCATACCAGCCAAACCAGTCAAACGCCGCGGACAACGTGAACGCACTGCTGGATTTCAGCCCGTTGATAGATGGAGACGAACAAGAAGTTCCAGGACCAGTTTGATGGAAGGCGACGAACGATGCCCGTGGCAAAGGCACGGTTGTAGAGCGGCGTGGGTGAGTTCAGCGGAGTAGACGAATGGATGGGACAGGGTTTTGATTCAATCACTTAGTCAATCGGATTAGAGTCGTGCAGTCATTCAATTGCTCGCTGGGGGAGTAGACTAGGCCATGCATGGATAGTTGCAACGAATAAAAATTCCTAACAAGTTCGGCAGAAGCACTAACAACTCCATGCATGTACAAAGTCTCTCTAAGTAACTAACCTACAAAGAAGCTAACCTAACCCACCAGATACGTTTTCTACCCCTCCCTCTCAAACCTCCACATTGGGCTAAACTAGATACACCAACTGCCGCGAAAAAAAAAAGCCCACCAGAACAAGGCTCGACTCCAGCCAGAGCCTCCAACTACCCCAGACCAAAAAAGTCAAACACTGCTATGCATACAACCTCACACGCCGCCACATCACGCCTTGCTCAGCATCCTTAGAACTTCCTCCTTCTCCCCCGTCGGCAGCGTAGACAGCAGGCTCACGACACCCCGAATCCCGCCCTCGCGGTCCTTCCGCATCAACTGCGCCACCTCGTTAGCAATGCCCTCTTTCTTCACCAACTCGACGCGCTCATGCACCGTCTTGCGGTTCTCCTCGTACCACACCGCCACGCTCTGGTCGTCGTCGTCGAACTTGGGGATGTTGCACCACGCCTTGAGCATCTCCAGGCCGCGCGCACGGGTATAAGCGTCGGCTTTGGCGCCTTCGACGGCGGGCGCGGCGGCGGCGGCCAGTTTCTTGAGAATGTACTCTTCGTTGAGACGGCGGCGCAGACGCCAGTAGAAGAAGCGGCGCGCGTTCTGCCAGCGGAGCGATGAGCGGATCACGCCCTTCGCTTTCATGCGGCCGGCGCGGTCGTGCAGGTCGGCGAACTGGAGCGAGATCTGGTTGTAGATGGGCAGCAGGTTCTGCTCGCGCTCGTTCATCTCGGCCTTGATGCTCTGGAGCTTGTCTTGCGGCGTTGACGGGTCGTTTAGCTTGCGCTTGAGCTCGCCGTACGTCGTGTCGAGGCGGGCCATGGTCTCGAGCTGGCGGTCCTTGCGGTATTTGATGCCGACGATGCCTTCGGGCTCGAGGACTCCACCACGCGAGTCTTCATCAGCATACATCTCCATAAACTGCGGGTTGATGGTCGGGTCCACGACGACCCATGAACCACCGCGAAGTTCGCCGTATGGGGGAATGTAGACGAAAACGGGCTGCTCGAACTTGACGAGTGCATCGACAATGTAAGAGCCATACTTGAGAACTTCGTTGAACATGTCGCGCTGGCCACCCGAGAAACCACGCCAGTTGGCCAGGATCATCAACGGCAGTTGCTCACCGTTGTTGAAGTCCTTGATAGCTTGAGCAGTCTTGAAGGCCGAGTTCGGGTACCACACGCCACCAGCTTCCGACGTCACTTGTTCGATCGAGTCGGGGTTGGCAGGATCGGCTGGCGTGACATTCTCAAGAGACCGAGTCTCAACGCCAATGACACCGATGGGGATACCACCAAGACGGGCACGACCGACGACGACGGTCTTGGCCCAACCGGCGAGAGCCTCCTCGAAGGAGTCTTTGTCGAAAAGACCAGATAGGAAGCCCTCGTCGTCCTCTTTACCAGCAATCAGATGCCTCACATCGTAGGCAGCTTTGTTTGGGGGGTAGTAGGACACGTCACGATTCCACTCGTCTGCGGTGGGCGATATCGGGACCGGGTTGCCCTTCTTATCGGGCACGTAGGAGATCCACTTGATAATCTTAGAGACACCCTCAAAGTCATCGGCCGCCGTCATGTGAGAGACACCGTTGCGGTACATGATCTGTGTGCCACCGAGCTGCAAGTTGGAAGTATAGACCTCGCGACCTAGCAGTTTGTTGATAGCCTGCGCACCAGTGAGGATGATTGGCTGTCCCTCGATCTGGATGGCACGCTGGCCGAGGCGAACGAGGTAGGCGCCGATACCTGGATACAATTAGCAAAGGAATAGAAGCGGAAAACAGACAATACATACCGACTGATCGGCAGGTGACCAATGTAATAGTGAAGATGTCTTCGTACGCCCTCGACGTCTCACCGGCAATCAGACCAGACCCTCGAAGAGATTCTACGCCAAGACCGTCTTCCGCACCAATGATGGTGGTGATCTTGTACCGTTGCTGTCCGTCTGCATTCACCTTTTCGCAAATGACATCCTGGCGCTTGCCATCCACAAAGCGGCTGTACTTTTCGGGTGTCAGGTACAGATACTCAAAACCAGCCTCGGGCTTCTTCGGGTCTTTCCATGCGACTTCGAAGTGGGGGATAAGCTCCTCAGCAAGACCAATGCGAGCACCAGAGTTCGCCGAGAGGTAAATCCGGGGAATGCCCAGCTTCCGTGCCAGCTCAGAGCATTTGTGGAAGAAGTTGTCTTCTTGGGGACCAAATGAACCGATCTTGAAGGTGATGTCGTTGGCAATGATGATTAAGCGGCGGCCGCGAGGGTATTCCGGGCTCCTTGCTGTCATTATCCAGCCAATCATGCCGATAGTGTTTTGTCCTGGGTCACGGTTCACTTCAGCGAGGTTGTCGTTGTCGTCGAGAACCAGTTCGTAATACTCGACGCACTCGCCCCTGGGGGGCTGCTTCTCTCGAAGGTGTGGGTGCTTCGCAACAGCCGCGCTCCAGCTATTCTCGGTGGCTTGGCGGAAGAGCTCCGGGAAGTCATATACGTACTGTGTACCCATAAGATGAGCCTTGTACCTCTTTGGCTGCAGCGCGCCCTTGGTCGGATAGGGAGTGTTGACTGGCTGTAGGTGAAGAGAGCCAATCTTGGCGGTTCCACCAATGCTGTGGAAAACCCATTTGCCGGCCTTCTCCGACTTGCGCTCCGCGTACATCTCCACGTTGATAACATAGCCGGATGTGTTGGTGATGATGACGCGAAGAGGGTACGGCTGGTTAGTGGCGGGATCGGTAACGATGATACGGATCTCAGCGCCAGAGACTCGCAGTCGCCACAGTCGCCGACCGAACCGCTCCAGGAATCCAGCAATAGCCTCCTCGACCACAGCCGGCTCAAGAGGAAAGACATGAGAGAAGTTGATGAAGATATGGTTCATGTCAGCCTGACTCGTGCCAATAATCTCGAGTGCATCCAGGATGTCGGTCATCAACCTGTCCGTCTCGGAGATCATGTACTCGGCGGTCGGGATATCTTCACGTAGGCGACCAGACCTGACGACAGCGCGCAAGAAGTAGCGCTTGTCACTCTCGGCGCCTTTGCCCACGGCCTCGTAGATGTGAATGTTGCGGTTCTCGTTGAACACGGGCTTGATGTTGAACTTGGACAGACGCCCGAGCTCAAGCTGGAAGGCAAGGGCAGGCTCAACGTGCCGAATGCTGTCGTCCTCGACGTATGTAGGGCCGCGGAAGGTGAAGTAGCCGGGATAAGTACCGTCCTTGTGTCCGCAGATGAAGGTCACGCGACGAACGCGGCGGGCCTTGAGCTCGTCTGCGTGCTCTTCAATGATGGGAAGGATGCGATCAAGAATCTCTTTGTCGTCAAGGCTTTCAGCATCCCGGACAGCAACGTTGAGAACACCAGTGAGCTCTTCAGTGGTTTCGATATTGGCTCCGCTCGTGGGGGTACGCTTTAGAGTTAGACCGGCTCTCAGGCCTACCGCGCTTTTCTTCCTCGCACCCATAGCAGGGAAGATTTCAAGAGCCTTGCCGATGGCATCATCTGCATCATCAATGTACTCTACAGGGACAACCACACCCTTGCGAGTGGGTTCACCCTCGATACGGGAGTTCAAGTATGTCATGTCGCTGATGGAGTGGATGCGTGGAGGCCGTTCGAATGCCGGTGTGCCAGGGGTCGTTGGCTCGGAAGACTCGATTGGCAGGCCGAATTCCGACTCCCCAATCTTGCGGAGAATAAAGTCCCAGGACAGGATGTATTGATCAGAATCGGTGTGGTACTGGATGTCTTTGAGCTGGTAAGCCCGGTAAGCCCGGCGTGTGTACACCTCCAGACAAGCGAGGGCAACCCACGGATCTGGGTGGATAAAAAACTGGGGTAGCACATCGAACACAGTGTACCTCGAGTCGACAACCTCCTTGATGATGTCGAAGTTGGGTTCCCGGTGGTCCCAACCACTCTCGCCATATCGCGATTCGAGTACAGCGGATCGGAGGATGTGCTCCATCTGGGACGTCCTCTCCTCGAGCGACGGCATGGCGCACTGGATGAGAACCTCGCGAGCCTTGAGCGACACCTTGGCGGTTTGTCTCGATTCCAGTTCAGTCAGTTTCTTAAGCGCGCCCTTGAAGTACTTGGCCACGTTTCCGACACCCGGCTTGTTGGGTCGGTACAGATCCAAGATTGCGATAATGAGGTTGTTCTTTGCGCTGACCCGAGTATGAGATAGAACAGTATGAACAACACTGATAACGTTGTCGCGGTTCTCGTCACGAAGCCTGAGGATAACTTCCTCATCCCGGGCAGTTCGTGTAGAGAACTGAGACTCTACAGCCCAGTACAGCTCCAGGAGGTTGATCATCACGGCGTATTCATGCACCTTGAGGCCCTCAGAGTAGCGGCTGATGACATCGGTGAGGGGAGCCAGAGCCGCCGTCAGGAGGTCAGCGTCGCCTTTGAGAACGTTGTCCTCCAGGAACCGCTGGAATGCCTTGCTGAGCTGCTTTCCAGGAAATTCTACGCTGCGACTCTGTGCTCGATCGACGATTTGAGAGAGAGCGGTGTCTAGCTTCTGCGGCATGCGAGCATGGAGAGCAGATGCCTGAGCATTCCATTCACCGTAAGGGAGTTCGGGATCCCGGAGCACATCCAGAAGTTCTTTTAGTGTGCTTTGCATGACAACCTGGTTGTCGAACCCCTGGAGGATATTCTGAAGTATCTTGAAGAGATCTGCGAACCTCTGCGGAGGCTTAATGCCCATGACCTGCGGAGGGCCAAGATCGGGCAAAAGACCCAGAAACGGCTGAGCCGATTTGACCTTGGATGGGTCATCGAGCGCAAGTATACCTAGGATGTCGCCAGCCTCGAGGGCCGCTCCCGGCTGCTTGATCAGATTCACAAAGCCGTCCTCCTGCGCGATCAAGGGCATGTACATTTTCATAACCTCAACCTCAGCGAATGCCTGGCCCTTCTTAATGTGATCGCCGTTTTCAACTGTGAATTTGACGAGTTTACCGGGAGAAGGTGTCCGGAGCTGGGTAGGATCGTTCTCTTGTTCTAAGAGACAGGTCTTGCCGTCGACAGACAACCGAGTAGCGCCAATTTCCTCTTTCCAATAAATGTTGTGAGACTTGCCGCTAAGTAGAATCAACAAACCGCCGTCAGCAAGCGCCCGTACGCCAACGGAACACTTGGATCCGTTGATGAAGAGAGTAAAGCTGTCCACACTCGATCGCGTGGCGGTGAACTTGTATCGGTAGCCTTCATAGATGAAGTCGACAGGGAACACGGTCTTCAAGACATCCTTGGACGGAACCTGGCCCTTCTCCAAGCCGGTCTTGTACTCGCTGATGCAGGCTTCGCTTGCAATGTGAGCCTTAGTGACGGCACCGGAGATGACAGCGACCATAGCATCGGGTCGCTCTGCGGTCAGCTTTTTCGAGATGAGCTCGTCCAGCCATCCGGTGGTGATGGTGTTGTCCTCGAAAGCCGGTGTCTCGAGCAGCTTGATGAGGTACTCCACCGTGGTTCGGAAATCACCGCGGATGCTCAGCTCCTTGAGTGCAACAACCATGTGTTTCCGCGATGCTTGTCGGTTCTCGCCATATGCGAAAATGTGACCGAACTGAGAATCCGAGAAGCTATGAATACCACCAGCGGAACTAACCGAAAAGTAGCCCCAGACGTTGGAGCTACTCCGGAAATTGAGATCATGCATAGTACCGCCAGAGGGCTTGAAACCCTCATCGGGATCTTCCGACGTAATACGGCAGGCTGTCGTGTGACCTTTGGGGGTGGGACGTCGCTGATTCTGGGAGCTGCCCTCCTTGGAGAAGTCGAAATCGATGGGCGTGGCAGTGTGGGGATCGGCGCCGTAGAACAATCGAATGTCACGGATGCGGTGTAACGGAAGACCCATGGCAATCTGCAGCTGAGCGGCCGGCAGATTGACACCAGTAACCATCTCCGTCGTAGGATGCTCGACCTGGAGACGGGGGTTGAGTTCGAGGAAGTAGAACTGGTCGTCGGCGTGCGAGTACAGGTATTCCACGGTACCGGCCGACACGTAGCCCACGAGCTTCCCGAGGGAGACAGCAGCCTTCTCCATCTCGTGGAAGGTTTTGTGCGGGGCAACCGTTACTGGCGCCTCCTCGATGATTTTCTGATGCCGCCGCTGTACGGAGCAATCACGCCCAAACAGGGAAATGTTGTTGCCGTACTGATCAGCGAGCAGCTGCACTTCCAGATGCCGCGCGCTGCCGGCGAGCTTCATGATGAAGATGGGCGACCCTGGTATTTCCGACGCCGCTGCCCGGAACAGCGCTTCAAAGTCTTCCTCGCGGTCGACCTTGCGGATGCCCTTGCCACCACCGCCCTCCGAAGCCTTCACCATGACGGGAAAGCCGATTTTCTTGGCCACTTCCAGGCCCTCTTGGTGGGTTTTCGTGCAGCCCTTCTGGTATATGTGGTCCTCGACAGTCACGATGCCGTGCTTATCGACCTTGACCGTGTCCACGCCCTCGCCCGACCACGGGATACATGGCACCTTTGCGTGTTGTGCGACGATTGTGGAGGAGATTTTGTCACCGAGTGACCGCATAGCCGATCCAGGGGGACCGATGAAGACGATCTTCTTGGGCGAGGCGGCGAGTGATTCGGGGAGCTTTGGGTTTTCGGAGGCATGGCCCCTGCAGGTTCGTCAGTTTCAATTGCAGGTATTCGCTGTCGCTGTGGTCCCTACCATCCTGCCCACACGGCGTGGACGTTCATGCGCTCGGCAACATCGACGATAAGTTCGACGTTTGCGTAGTTGTTGTTGTTGGTGCCCCCAGGTACCTGCCCGCACATTAGCCCATCCCCTCTTGCTGCCGAATCGCAAATCGTGAACGCACCTCAACATACTGGTCCGCCATGCGGATGTATTCGGCGTTAGCCTGCAGATCCTCAGGCGTCGCCATGACGGTGAACTGGATCGCCCGCTCGTCGCCAAAAGTCTCGTATGCCCATTTCCGCACCGATCGGATCTCCTTGACGGCGGCGATTCCGTTGTTTGCAATGAGCACCTACAGCACACGCCCAGTTAGCCCACAACCCTCGCCAATTGCCCAGGAGCCTGGAAAACAAGCAACTCACATTTGTAATGACGGTGTGGCCATCGTTGGCGGTCACAAAGTCCTTCACCTTGCCCGGCGCCGCTACGCCGACATGCGAGCCGCCGATGAAGTGTGGTGGCAGGTTGTACTTGGCAGCCGACGAACTCGGGGCGCCGTTGGCAGAGCCATTGACGCTGTTTTTCTCAGCTCCAGCCATTGTGTGTTGCGGAGGCCCCGTGCACGAGGGGGAGCGGTGTTGTGTGTGTGGAGGAGGAGCAGAAGTCGCCGGGTCGGAGGAGCGCAGGCGGTGAACTTTTCTGCTGGCTGGGGACGAGAGCTCGGGCGTGGTCGGGGGGGGGGTTCGCCAGGCCGGCAATAGATGACGGGGAGAACAGAGGGCAATTAGGTGCGGCTGGCTGCGAGAGTCTGGGTGGGTTTTGCTGGAGCTGCCGGTGGGATGTCGCCGGAGCACTCGATATTAGAAGCAGCGGGCCGTTTATAGGCTGGCGGGATGCCTCTGTCGTCGTCTCACCTCCGCAAGCACCGAACGAGCAAACGTCGGCCGCAATGCAGGACAGCCACGAGAATTAGAAGGAGAAAAGAGGGAAAAAAGTGACGCGGGTATATGGCGGGCGGACAGGCAAGACAGACAGGATCCAGAGCGTGCGTATGTACGGGGAGGTGTGGTGATTTATTGTTAAAAAAAAAGCCTGTAGCCACGACACGGATCTCCCCAAGCGCATCCGCATCCACATCCCGAGCTGAGCTGTTGAGCAGTGCGCACACGCCCGGGCCTGCCCACGATGCCGAAGCGGGCAAGGCGCTGCAGCTCAAGACAGAAGTGCCCCTGTCGTCGCCGACACCCTCCGTGCGCGCTTCCGAATTGCGGCCAGCCGTCGGAACACTTGGTGTCTGCGGTTCGGACGGCAACCACGCGCGCGGCCAGCGGAACAACGCCTGGATACAAGTTCCTGGCGTCGTTGTACCCTTATCGGCGCTGACAGGATTTAATTCCAGGAACATGTTGACCGCAATAACGGTTAACGGTTAACATCGTCTTTATCTTTTCTCGTTGATACATGCTGACAACTCCTTCCATGACAGGCAGGCAACAGCAATCCGCCACGCACCACCCATCCATCTCACCAAGTCCCCTCTTTCTCTATCTCTTCCATCCCATCCACCCCCGACGGCACCCCCAATCCCATCCGACACACCCCTTCAGGCTTCAACGCACCAACCCTGACATTGATTCAACACCAACCACCTCGGGTCTCCGCCCCGCCGCCGGACTCCCCCATCCACTCCCGATCCCGCCCAATCACGCACCCTCACCATCTTTAAGCATCGTTCCCAAAATACTCTCTCAATGATCGGACGGACATCTCGCATCGTCCGAACAACATATTTCAATTGCGCCTACTTACCTGCGCATCTGCACTTCGCAGCAGGCTATACACTCCGTACATGTACATGGTAGTTCGACAAGCACATGCGCCATCCTGATCCTGCCGTTACTTCATGATAATGTTCCGAACCCCATTCCGAGACTCCGATCTCACATCCCAATCCCTGGCCAACGGTCCGACCCTTAGCGACAAGGCCCTGCGTGCCTGCCTACATAATCGTACGATTCCCCGATGGCCTGTGCTTCCCCGACCTCTACGTACCGCTCGCTACACTATCTACACACTACCACTCGATCCATCTACGTCCATATACGAAAACAGCTATCTATCGAACTAAACAACTAATCCAGCCTGTGCAAATAATATCCCCGCCAAGAAGAAAAACTCCCCGATCACAAACCACAACAACCCGCCGAAAAACAGCCCGAAGGCAAACCATCAAAACTTCAACTCGTTATTTGATTTTGAAATAGTATTACTAACAAAATCCCATCTTCCTTACTTCTACGAGGTACGTAGTGAAGACAACTTCTACAACCCCCTTTTCCCATCCTCCTTATCTCTTCACCCACACAAATAAAAAATCTCTCTCTATCATCACGGCCGCACCATCTCCTGATCAGCCAGCTCCGCCTCAATCAGCCCCTCAGCATCCGCACCCGCTTTGTGGAACCTCACGACCTGCAAGCCCGCCTGGCCGAGCAGGCCGCTCCACTGCTCCTCGGTGCGCTCGCGCCCATTCAGCAACGCCATCATATTGACATCCAGCAGCGCCGGGTACAGCGGCACATCCGTCTCGGGCAGAATCCACTCGAAGATAATCAGCTTGGAGTAGCCGCGCTCCATGGCCGCGGCAATGTGCGTCATGATGTGCACGCACGCGGCGTCGGGCCAGTCGTGGAAGATGTACCGCAGGTAGTATGCGCGCGCGCCTTGCACCGGCTGCGCTTCGAAGAAGTCGATCTTCTGGCGCTCGATCTGCGCGGCGAGCGCGGCAACGGGGATGCTGTCGAGGACGGCGGGCAGCTCCTGCAGCACGAGCTTGCCGGGCGCGGCGGGGAAGGCGTGCTGGAAGGCGGCGATGTCGTGGCCCTGCCCGCCCGCGACGTCGACGAGCAGCACGGCTTCAGCGTCTGTCTTCGCGCCCGCGAGCACGATGCCCTGGACGTCGAAGGTGGTGAACCAGTCCGGGCGGTTCGCGATCGACCCCGCCATGAAGGCGTTGAAGTTGGCCATCATGGCGGGATCCTTTTCCAGGTAGGCAAACAGGCCATCCTGCGTATGGTTGCAGTCCTGGAACGGGCCCGGCGCGCCGTCGACGTGCGCGAAGCCCGTTTTCTCCAGATAGCGCGGCAGGTTGGCCAGCGCGCGCGTCGCGAGGTCGAACATGAACTGGTAGCCGCCGAGCAGCGGCGGCGCCATCAGCGTCTGCGAGATGGGCGTCGCTGCATACGTGTGCAGGGCCGTCTCGCGGAAGACGCCGAGGGCCACGAGCGGCCGCATCAGGCGGATGAGCAGCGCCTCGGAGGCGCCGGTGCTGGCTGCGAGGGCCTTGCTGGTCTGGGGTTTGCCGGCCGCCACGAGGGCGGCAAGCACACCGGCGCGGATCAGCACCATCAGACTGGCTGGGGCGTGGGGCGACATGATCAGTCCCCATATGGTCTCTATAGGGGACTCTACCTTGGCTTTGGTGGCCATGACAACACCCATGAGGCGTTTCCGCGAGGCTTCGTCGTGGGCGACATCGACAGACAGGGAATCGAGGTCGGCGGCCAGTTTGGCAATGCGCGCCTCGATGCTGGAAGAGTCGGGCATGCGGTAGGTAGTCAAGGGGTGTACCACCTACAGTGTACGGTGGTCTGGAAACACGACAATTAGACGTAAGCAGTACTGTTAAGAGAGAGCTAGGAAACGAACAAGTTGAAGGCAAGTGGGATAAACTGCGTACGCTACATAGCTCAGTTTATACCTCAATATCTACCGTACGATACAGTTCTGCCCTCCAAGTAGGTTGTCGAAGAGGCGTCCCCAACCAGGCCCTAAAGGTTCACTGGTCTCTACTTAGTCTTGTAGGTAGCCCCAGTCCAGTTGGCTAACTCTAAACACTGCCCTAGTAGCGTCTAAAGCGCGCCTCTCAACGTCTAGCTAGCCTAGCGCTTGCACGCGAGGATTCTCTAACATGTATGTAGTAACGTCCACGGGTGCCTTGCGAGTCAGGTCACGGGCGGGCGAGTGTAGCTCACTTGTACTAAGCCTCTACCTAAAAATACACGACATGACAACGGCAATATATATATATACTCTGGACGTTATATCAATTCACTGTAGTTTCTACATCAAGTTTCTATGTTCGGGCGTTTGTGGCCTGTCTCATGGCACAGGCGCTCCACAGCGTCGTTGAGTTTGAGTTGGTGCATGGTAGATGTGATGGACTCTAAATGACATCGATTGATGCTCGTGTGTATTGTTCGAGGTGGTGTGCACTCCTAGGAGGTTTGGACGAGAGTACGCGCTAGTCTATCTATATCTAGGACTTAGGGGGGTTGGTTACATAACGCGCTTCTATTTTAGGTCCTCCGCCAACTTGTCCTAGATTCCACCTCCAATCTACATAACACGCATTCGGCTCAAGCCTTGTCTAGCTATGGGCTGGATCAATCCCTACTACTCCCAAGCTATCCTCCCAACCAAACTGTACACTGTTCGCGACTGTTCGTGCGAGTTGAGTTAGGTACGGAAGGACGCGGTCGGCGGCATGTTTGGTGCTCGGAGCTTGCGTGCTCGGCATGAGGTCGCAAAGCAAAGGCGACGTCAGGGCGTCCACCATATTTACCGCTGCAAATAGATAGTAATAAGCCGAATCTTGCGCAGCTGCGCTATTTAGTACAAGTTGACATCTGCGCGAGTAGCGATTAGCAACATCTCTATTATACCACGTATAGCCTACCCCAACGGTTACTCCCAGCCCTCTACATTACTTCTCCTGCTGACCATAATTGTTTTACAAAAAGCGACACAGAGTGACTGCTTGCTGCAAGCCGAAAAACAGCCCAGGCGACGCACAATACTGTAGACTACTCGGTACCTTATCAACGATCAAATATCAAGATGATCAAGATGATAGATTGATTGGATTGGATTGATTTAGAAACGGCTTTGCCACCGATACACCATCTCTCTCTCTCTCTCTCTCTCTCTCTCTCACGCACGAAGCGCCATCTACCACTTAGCCCCCCTCTCGCTGCCATGAATATCACCCCCCTATATAGTGGTAGGTACGCGCATGCAATACCCTACCCGCGTGTCTCTCGCAAATGCCTAACAAACATAAGAAAATATCCGATGAAGAATCAGTAGTAGTAGTAGTAGTAGTAGCAAAGCGCATAGTCGGTATCGGGTACCTGCGTCGCTCGTCCCCACCCCGTTGCATACCACCCAGTCGGAAGCGCATCACACGGCAAGTTGACCGGCCCAAAACTCCACACCCAATGCCAGAAAAAAAAAGAGCCGTGAAAGGTATAATGCCAGAGTCAACCCAAAGAGACCGAGAAAGGACCGCGTGAACGAACGATCGACATGCATGCAGCTACCCGCCGCATCTATGGGCGTGCTCGGGGGCGTGCTGTGGTGCCATGCCACTCTTAGTAAGACTCTCCAATCTCGCTCATCTTGCGCGGTCGTGCGGGCGGTCCCATGTCGCCCTCTAGGCCAGAGCTGGTCCGCCGGCCTGCGCTCTGTCGCCTTGGCAGTCCGCTCGGTGTAGGGATGCCCGTCTTGTCGATGGTCAGGCGCCGTGCAAGTGGGGTGGCCGCGTTGCTGCCGTCACTGTCGTTGTTCGCGTCCGGCTCCCGTACAGAGTTGGAGATCGAAGCAGATCGAGCGTGTCCGCCGGACTGGCCGCTCAGCGAGCTGCGGGGCCGCGGGATTCTCCCCTCCAGCCCGTTGATGGAAGACGTTGAGTAGTGACCCAAGGGTGTTCGCGTGCTGCTCCTGCTGACTGGTCTTGGCGTGCCACTCTGCGAGGCTCGACTGCTGGGGCGACTGCCGCCTGGCTCCCGCGATCCAGTTGGGATACCGAAAGACAGACGGCTTACCCCGGACTCTACCAAGCCGTTGACTGAGGAGGCCGTCGAGGCTGCTGATGCCCGTTTTCGGTTGCTCCGTACGGTCACTGTGCTCGGTATATGGTGCCCGAGCGCACTCCCGTTTCGAGGACTCGCACGGGGCGGGGTGTTGGTCGGACCTGGCAGTTTGGATCTCGCAGAGTATACCCGTTCTTCGAGCTTCTGCATCTTGCCAATTAGCCCTCGAATCTGGTACAGAGAACCTGACCTGGGCAAACCGCCTGGCGGTGCGTTTCCGCCTACACTTGGCCTCGGGCGCGACTCTCCCCGTGGTGGAACAGTCGTTCGGATGGAAGGCGTTGTGCGGCCAGTGGCTCCAGACATTGTCGACATGGGAATACTAGGCCCACGCGAGTGTCGTGGTTGCCGTGATGTGTAATAGCCCGGTCGCGGGGTTGCGGCGGGGTCGAGCGCGATGGAACTCTTGCGCATGGGCATGGGGGTGGAGGGTATTGGCTTCGCTGTGGTGGATGCCTCCGATAGTGGGGGTGATGGCGGGGTTGTCTCTAGACGTGCGGCGTCTGGTTTGGTATGTGGCGGGGTTGATGCCGTTGTTGGGGAGGATAACGTGGTTGCAGAAGTTGAGCTTTCTGAGACAGGTGAGCGGGGCCGCAAGGAGTCACTAGCAAGCAGATTTGAAGTCTTGCGCTGGTGGTGCCTTTCGATGGTCTGCTCCGCAATCCGCAGCTTCTCTTGCACGATCTCCGCCTCGATGCGCAGATCGGAGAGCTCCTCCCGCAGTCTCTGGGTTTCTATCCGCAAGCCCTCGCGTTCTTGCTCTCCCATCCGCATCTCCTCCTCGAGCATGACCGACCGCTCAATCGCCACGTTGTACTTGGACTCGAGATCCTCGAGCGATGACGTCTGGTTGCGTGTCTGCCGCTCGAAGTCGTCATTTTGTACCTCGGTGTCGCGGAGCTTGAGATGCAACGTGCGTTCGGAGTCGCGCAGGCTTGTGATTTCCTTTTGCAGGGCATTCTGTGCGTTCGTAGCCTCGGTCTTGCTTTGCTTGTATTTTGTCTGTGCGCAAGTCAGTAATCACTCGAGCAGAGAATCGCACCAATAACATACCTTCCACTCGTCGACCTGGTATCCGAGACCTTCGACCTTCTCCTGCAGCCTCCGTTCCCGCTTCTCGCTCTCCTCGACGTCCTTCTCTAGCTCTGCCTCGAGCTCCTTGCTGGAATTCTGGAAATCCTCCAGCTCGGCCTCAAGGGTCTCGTACTGGGCTTTGTAGTAGGCCAGCTCTTCCTCCATGTTCCGCCAGCCTCCGCTCGGGGGAGAAGAGGGCATATCGCCGGCCGCCATGGGCAGTGTGGTGGTCGCGGCGTGGACCGTCTGCGGGACTGACTCAGGAGACGTCGCAAACCCGGAAAGTGCGGGGGCAGTCGCAATTAATAAAGTAGTGTCGTAGTCGACGAGTAGAGGCGTCGGCAGTGCAGGCTCCCGCTCGTAGCAGTGGACGCGGGTGGGTGAGTGTCGGCGGTCCCTTCCTTCCCTGGATTCCTGGTGTCGAGGTTTCACTTTTGGGGCATGTGTTGACAACAGTCATGCGCCACCTGTTGCTCCTATTCTGCCGGATGGCTCCTCCTCGGTGTCACTGTAATAATATCGTCCCGCTCTGCTGCAAAAGTTAGTAGTCCTGGGTCCTGGGTCCTGTCCTGGAGTCCGGGGCGCGGAGGGCGGTGTCGTGGTCGGTCGAGGGTGTTGTTGATCCAGCCTTCTGCATTTGGGGTGGCGCCGCGGTGGTTGGCCGGGTTTCGGGCTCGTGCGCTAGCCGCACATGTGACGCCAGAACGCTCGCCCTCCTCCGCATTTCACTGATCAACCTGCGCCCGCACTGAGGACCCTGGTAACTTTGGAATACTCCGTGACTTTTAGATGACTTTGCAAGAGCGAGTTCTTCTAATTACTGCATCCGAGATACGTCAACACGGAAGCACCAAGCGGATCGCGCGACATCGAACTGCCAGAAGACAGCAAACGACAACATATTCCTATATACAGCTCAAAGTAAACCCCATTTTGTACATCAAAGTCATTAGAGATAGATGGCAGCCGCGCCCCCTCACTCTTTGACCGGCTTCCCACCGTTGATGTCGTCCACGTTCGTCTCGATGATTGCGGCCTTCACCTGCTTCGTCGCATTAGTTGCTGACTCTTTACCCCGTTCGAGCAGTCCTTCAGCCTGACTTCGCCCGGTCGATGCTGCGTCCTGGACTTTCGCCGATGCGTTTCCAGTGATTTCGACACCCCTGGCATAGACACCTTCAATCTGGTCCTTGCCCTGTTGATAAGCTTCTTTGGCCTGATTCGAAGCCTTATTCGCCAGTTCCTCGGGGCTAGGATATTGCTTCAGAGAACGCAGGATCAGGTAGTAGAGGTTGATGATGACGCTGTGGATGCGATTTTTTATTAGCATAGTGATGCCATGCGAAAAAAACCCTTTCAAGACTTCTGCTCCAAGTCCATCGTATAACGCCCCCAGCCCCTCCGTTTGTGCGATTTGAAGAATGGTGCTGAATACAGTCCGCTGTTTCGCTCGCGCGACTTTAGCTTTGATGACGTCCTCGGGCTTCTCGCTTTCCGAAGTTGCTGAGGCATCCGACGGGCTCTGTGAGGATATCTGTGCGCGAGTCTTTGCCAGCGAGAAAGGATACGTGACCGTTAAGGCTATAGCCTTGCTGACTGCGGCTAGCAAGAAGGTGATTCGAGCACCCGGATTTAGCTGCTTCGAACTTGGAACGAGGTATCGAAGAAGCAGCCTGTGGAGCAGAAAGGTGATGGAAGGATTGAGAGTGAGGACCAAGCTTGCAGAGTATCCCGACCAGAACCCTTGCACTCCCTTCTCCGACCTGATTTGTTGGGCGATGTCTTTCACGGTCAAGCTGGGCAATACCGAGAACCTCGGATCCCGTGCTGCCACCATGGTCGCGGTCTGTTTCCGGGTGACAATGTTCTGGATCGGTGTCGTCCAGAACTTGGACAAGGCACCCGCCAGAACACCAACACCAATCTCATCCAGCGCCGACAGACTGCGCGTGCCTTGTGAAGTCAGCCTCTTCTGTCTGGCGTATGTGTATGCCAGAAAGAACAGGAAGCTATCGGCGACCCCTTTCATGACTTCTGGCAGCACGCCGCTGTAGAACGCGGCGATTCCTCCCTCCTCGTTATAGATCTTCTCGATTGCATCTTGAACACCGCTGTACCCGAAATCCTTCGCGTCGCCCGTGAGTTGCTTTTGCGCTTGCAGTCGCGTTATTACGAGGTCGAGAGGATAGGTCAACAGCTTGGAAATGGCAGTCCCAGCGGCGCCGGATGTCGCGTGGCCGAGAGCGGGCAGCGCGGGTCCGATTGGATCTCGTCGCTCTTCGTGTTGGATGTGATAGAGGGTGAAGGCGTCCTGTAATGATTAGCATGTCACGGCGTACGACGCGTAGATGCTTACCAGCTGGGAGTTGTAGACGTAGGCCATCGTGTGGAATCCGGTTAGGGGTTGTCAGAGACCGTTCAGTGGTACTCGTACCCTACTGAAGGGCGTGTTACTGTCAAGGGGGTATCGTGCTATAATAGTAGCGCAGAGAAAATGCGGGGTCTGGGCCGACAGATGCCATGGTGGTGGTGAAAGACGGATCCGCTCTGCGTTTACAACCGCAGACGTCATCCGTGAGGAGTTCGGGTGATCCGAGCTTGGTGCGAGCCGACAAACAAACAATCAACCCTCACGACTTTGCATCTGTCCGCTACGCACCTGAGCGACTGTATGATTGCGCGCAGCAACTCAACGGAAATGTGTTCTCTACGAAAGTCCGAGTCCGCATGCTGAGTGGAGGAAGCCACCGTCGATCGTCACCCGCAGCTCCCTCCTCACATTGACTGCAGCTCCAGATGGACACAGGTTCGCAGGACCGCAATATCAGAATTCCCGCACAACGGATCCTACGAAGAACTAGATCACGTTCATTTATTTTTACAGCATCACTTTAGTGACGTCACACCCCACACCTCACACCTCGTCGCGCTCTCAACACAGCCCACGCTCCGCGGCGCGCATCCAGAAGTCTAGGCCCTCCACCTGCAGCAGAACACATGTTGACGCGCCATCAGTGTGCCCCGGCCGCAACGCTGCAGGGTCTTAAACGCCTGACCGGCCACGAGTATGACATCGGTGGCGCAGGGCTGTGCCAAACACCCAGCGCTGTGCTCACCCACCGCACGCGCGGATTCGGCAGGCACACTTACAGAAAGTCTAGACTTCTGACTCCAACTGCGATGATCTTGTTTTCCTCTGAGATGCTGTAGGCAGACGTGCGAAAGTAGAGCTGTTGGCTGTTTGTGGGTGCAAAGCCTTGCAGAGTGGGGGTGAGATGGGAGAGGACGTGCGACGGAGAGGGTGGGTTGGAGCGTCTGGATCTTTGCGATGGTCGGCTGTACGTGAGGCTGAAGGATATGTGACCGTATTGAGGCTGAGAGGTTGTCTAGACTCGAGGTGCTGGCTGGTAGGAGAATGGTTAAAGGTGGGTTGATTTCCTGCCAGCGCCAGTCTATCCTCAGCCCATTCACACTGAAGCGCGTTCATCTTCCACTACGGTCATTCGGTACACAGTTCTTCTTTCTATCTATCTCTCTCTCCATTTAATGGCCCGGGTCACACACAGCAGCCATGAAGTCATCGCCAACCCCCCGCTTGTCCCACCCGACCAACCCTAAGCCGACCCGCATCAGCGAATGCTCGAACCTCACCATCACCTTGACCATCGAACCCAACACCAAGCGACAAACCAAGTACCGCGTGGTCCAGCGACCTGACGGTGTAATTGTCGAGAGCCCCCGGTATCGACCTTCTCGTGCTTCTAGCCTGGCTGCGATCAAGGACTTCAGACCACCGCCAGTCGCTCTTGACCTGCACAGACGGGGATACGCCCTCAAAAAAAAGGAGATAGAGGTCGTGAGCTTGACTTGCAGGGTGTAGGAGCGTTTGCAGATACTGGCCAGCGGGGTAGAACGGATGGATGTATACAGCCAATTTCGCGCGGAAGAAATGCGTACATTGGGGTTATCCGGGACTTGAAACACGGGTGTCCGAGCAAAGCATCCGATCATCCATCGCCGATGCAGAGACCCGACTCCAAGCCAGGGTCGTGGAGTCCGTACGAAAGTCGCACATCGGACATCGACATGGGACGATGACGCAGGCGCTAATGCACGGATGAGGTTCAACCTCATGTCTCCGTAATCGACGCTCTTTTGGCAAACCTGCCCGATTAGGAAGGTTGGATCTGGGCCGTATATGGGACGGGAAGATACCGATATGGGACGGAGGATACCGACATGGGACGAAGAACATCCGGGATGCGAGAGGCAAGCGAGTGCAGCGTTATCACCCATCACCACAGCACAGCTCGAGGAGCGTTGTTCCTGTCGGTGGCTAGACATCTCCCTGGTCGAGACGAGACGATTGCAGTTCACGAAAGTCAACTCCGATCGCACTCCTACGATATCTGCCATCTCCGTCGTCGACCACCAAGACAAGTACCACCTCGCACGCACACCGAACCAACTCTCCTAAAAAAAGCCTCTCTGTCCAACGAGCATCGTCTTGTGTACATGTGCTGTCTTTTTCCGTGTTATTACTTCTTGTTCTATCTAGACCAGGATTATTCCATCTGTCGCCTATCCCATATGCTGCATCGCATCTCTCATATATATACTCCTTATCAAATTCTCATGCGTGGTCCATCATCCCGCGCAAGATGCTCACGGTGATGCGGTCCGGCTTTACAACCAACGCCCATACGCAAACACTTACTTTCCCCATGGCGTCTGAGTACCACGTACATAATTAGTTTCACTGCCATACCACCCACTCACGCGGGCGTCGTCCCAACATTAGCAACACAACACAACACAACACGCAGACATTGCATCTTGCAAATTAGGATATCTATTCATCAATTCATTCATTTAGTAGAGTGAATACTCACTTCAGCCTAAATCACTCCAGCCCAATTCCCCCGTCCTGACTTTTCCTTTTCGTCCTGAAAGGTGATGCAATTGAAAAATCGAGCTGTAATGCCCTCTCCCCGCCGTAGATAGCTAATCCGTGAAATTTGAACCAAAAAATTGGTTCGTGAGATTGAAGACAAATATTCGTCCTTGACGCGAGCCGAGCTGCGCCTGATAACGGCATTGCACGCGTGATACCGTAGTCATTCTGGGTGGGGAGAGAATGTTATGGAGTTGGTTTTCCCGCGAGTAACAGATAGGTAGAGCGAAGGTGGTTTCGGTTTCGGCCTCTTTGCGCTTGGTTCTCAGAGGCGGCTTCACCATCCACCCATTGAAATATTTCCTTCCCTGACCGACTCGTGCACATTTCCTATTTTTTATTTTCACTGCCACACTTCATATGCCAATCACCGTGTTCAGCACTTACCTACTTCTCGCGCGACGTCACCTTGAGGATCGGCGCCGGCTTCGGCTTGTGCGCCGAGTGCCCGTTGATGTCGATTTGCGGGGGGACGGTCATGGCGTTGCCTTTCGCGTCTAGCAGCGAGAAGTCGAACGCCGCGAGGAAGTAGGCGGTGATGATGTTCTGCTCGAGTTTGGCGAAGCGCATGCCCACTGGGAACGGGTCAGTTTAGAGAGAGCTGAAAGAAAGAGTAGAAGTGCGACCTACAGCACGGATGGCGAGCCACGCCCCAGCCAAGAAACGCATGCGGCGTCTTCTTGTCCTCGGCGCGGTCTGGCAGGTAACGACTGGGGTCCCACTTCTGCGGGTCGGGGTAGATGGCCGGATCGTGGTGGACGTCTGCGATCGAATACGTGACGAACGCGTCTGTTGGAATGACTTCGGTGCCGTTGCCGGTCGGGATAGGCTTGCCGCTGATGTTCTTGCGGAAAGTGGTGCCGAGCAGATTCAGGCGGATCGAGTCCCGCAGACACATATCCACGACGGGGAACTCGCTCTCCCACGCCTCGAGCGGCACGTCATCGAGCTGGTCGTGCAGCGGCGCATTCGGGTTGCTCGCGTATTTAGCGGCGGTGGTACGGACTTCGTCGCGGGCTTTTGCGAGCCATTCCGGCGAGGTGGCGAGGAAGCACAGCACCCAGGCCGCGTTGATGCCGCTGTTGAGCAGCCCGGCGAACAGCCCGCCGAGGATGCTCTCGATGATCTTGAACATGCGGTCGCCACAGTCGAGCATGTACTGCAGCGCGTCATCGTGCTTCTCGCCCGTGTCCGCGCGCTGCTTGGCAATCTTCTCCACCATCATGTACAGCCGGGCGCCGGCGTACTGGCGCTTCAGGATTGCCGGCGACGGGAACTTGGGGAACATGACGGCCGTTGCGGTTGCGCTCCTGTCGATCATTTCGAAGAGTTGGAGCGTCTGCTCGAGGAGCACGGGGTCTTCGGCCATCTCGAAGGCGCCGACCATGCGGATCGTGAGGCGGAACACGATGCGGTAGACGCTCTCGAAGGGGTTGGTCGTGCCGGAAGGGTCGTTCTTGATGGCTTCGATACCTTCTTTGACGTCCGAGATGAGCGTGGGGAGTTTCTTGCGGAACTGCTCGTTCTTGAGGAGGTGGGTTACACGGCGCGAGAAGTGATTGATGTTCCCCTCCTCCTCCGGGTGATTGTCGATGTCCTTAGCTTTGTCCAGTTTGGGGGAGGCGCCAAAGAGTACGGCATAGCTAGATGGAGATTAGTGATGTTCTCTGTGATCTGCTATTTGGGTGTCGTCGTGTGGTATGGCATGGCTTGATTGCTTCGCGGAAACCATATTCTGCCTTACCCTTCCTGAAATCCAAGAGATCTGTTTTCAAAGAACAGTTTGCGGCCTTTCTCTCCCGAGAGCCCCACAAGAGTGTTGGGCCCGGCATGGAAGCTGAAGTTGCCTGTCGCTGTCGTGTCGCGCGCGCGCCGGCAGAAGTCCCAACGGTGTGTCCAGAAGCTGATAGCGCCAGCCAGCGGGTAGTTGCCACGCACGACTGGCGGCGCGTCTGAAGGGATTCGGCGGATGTAGAAGGTGTGCACGAGCACGTATGCGAAGAGGAGGACGAGCACAGAAACAGCCAGGTTGAGGGCCAACGAGGAGCTCGTGTCGCTCTGGCCTGGGTTGAAGAGCGTCATGACGGTGACTGGAGGCCTGGCAGCAAGACGATGTCCTTACTGTGTTCGCTGGATGGGAAGAAATATAGGAGAGAGGGAGACGGAAGGAAGCAAAGTAGCGTAGGTAGAGGTCGTCGTTGCACTTATATGCGCCTGCGGATTGGCCACTCGTGCCCTTACCCTTACCCTGCAAGGCAGGTGCAGCGGCGTCCCCGCAAGGTAAAGCTACAACCCTACCTTCGTTTGTCGGCTACAGAAGGGTAGCACCAATTAGTGGCCTCCCGTCTCTCACCGTTGCCTGCTCACGTTGTTGACAACAGCACGGAACTCGGTGCTTCCGTAGGCGTAGATGCAAGCGCTCGCGTGGGGCGTGGCGATCCATCGAAACAGGTCCAGCGGTGGACGAGAATCCTTACCGCCGGCACAACGGCTGCTCGGCTGCGAAGCCTCGTGCAGTAGATGGGGCTATATTCACATGTTTCGATTCGAACTGCAGATCCTGTGCTGGCGTCTCGAGAAAGTCGTTCGGCCGTAGTGGTGGAGTCTGAGACACAGCGATGTTCCATCTTTTCTCCACCGATCAGCAGCACCCCGCACTTACCTAATGCACCTCGCTTAAGCAATCCCATCCAAAAGCGCACCTTTGTCCACTTCGCTTGCGCTGTTTCTTGAACCCTCGTCCACTCCTTGTTTGCTATAGATATTCCCGAGCCACCCTGTAGCGCACAAATGTACAGTCCGACGTCGAAAGCTCCCAGAGATTCGGGATACGACCGGCATATCAGCGGGTAGCTAGTGCACGCGGACCAACCTCCCACCAACATGCGCTCGGCCGCGCCTCATGAACCACGCGGACCAACCTCAAGGCTCACACCAATATGCCCTCAGCTGCCCCTATCCTTCTTGTTCGCTCATCGAGTCGGAGAGAGATGTTACCTCGTGGATGCTGGCATGGCGTGATACACCAACAATACGTACGCCTTGTGTTGGTATGGTCCTAGAAACCTCGCACTTACCCCCCGCATCCGTCCTGTTCCCCAGTGCGCCAGGACTCAGGCGCGGGTGTCTTTGTCCACTGATAAGTATGTATGTCGATGATACCTTACCTGCCCCGCTTCGTCAGTGTCCTGGGTCTGCACATACATGACATGCGGCACAGCTACCACTCCAACGTCAGGCGACTATCTATCCACAACTCGACGTGGAATTAGAACCAGGATTGCGGTCTCGCTTCCGGAGCAACGGGGCACTGTTGCGGTAGTGATAGTCACTTTTTGACAAAGTAGCTTGCAGTCAGCTTGATTGGATTGGAAAGCACATGGGTACAAATACTGCGCTTAGCGACCGGCCACAACGTGTCTGGGAACCTGGCACACAGTGAACATTGCCGCAATCGTACATGGCAGGTCATTTGCAAAAAAATGTCAGATGAATTCGGGATCCTTGAGTTCAACCTCAATATCAAAGGTCCCCGCGACCTCATTGTTAAGCGCCTCATGAATTCGCTAAAGATTATGCCGGCTTTCCAAGAATAGGCGGGATGTATCCTCAATATTGCTATCATGATGTGTTACCCAACTATTTCACGCCTACCCTTGTATCTTTTTCCCGTTCACGGTTCGTGTTTATAGAGTCTACCGATTGCGTTGATTGGGAGATGCTTGGTTGTCAAGTTAAGCTTACTAGGTATGTTTGCTCGCAATGATGTTGGAAATTGGTAGAACTTCGCAGCTTCTACTTAGTATCTTAAGCGAACTCTCTCTGTATATGCACGTCAGAGCTGTCTCCAGAGCTACTACGCCTGCGCTTGCAGAAAACGAACTATGCATTTCTCCACACCCGCTGAAAAAGTGGACCACCATCGTTGAAGCTGAATCCGTTTGATACCGCATACCCTCCATCCTATTCGATATACCCGGAATAGATACTCTGCCCTTGCACAAGACTTTGCACCAAAGACGTGGCTGTAATTCCGTATGCGGTTAGCGGCTTGTCGCTTTCTAGAAACACCCACCAACGATGAGGTAGGAAACTGTCATAGAAGCTACCTGTCACACACTGTACCCGTTTCTGCTCGCCGCACTCTTTCACTCGCTAACTAAATAGCACTCCCGCGACAACTGGCAAAGACATCAAAGCCTGGAATCACGTCACCGGGCGGGAGTGCCAAGACCGCCGCCTCGCGACCAGCAGGCACGCAAACGCGCCCCACCCAGACTTTCGACCGCCGCGCTTGCTGCCAGCACCTCCCGAACCTCCCGACAACTTTCGCAACAAACACATCATGGGCCCATACCGACAGCCGCCGCCCAGACTGCGCGAGTGCGACCCGCTCTGGTACCTCGATTACTACGAGCTCCCCCACTATCTCCGAGCCCCGCCGGGCATGCTGGGCATACTCACGCTGCCCAATGAGATCGTCACCGCCATTGCTACAAAGCTCACGCACAACCGTGACCTGTACAACCTCGCCCTAGTCAACCGGCGGTTGCGGGATGTGGCCCAGGAAGCCATGGTCAAGCACTTGGTCCTGCCAGAGAATCGTGTCCGCATGTTTGTGGCGGCGTTGTGGAGTCGGCCGGATCTCGCGCAAAGAATCAAGCGAGTTGATCTCGGAGACTACGGCAAGAAAATGGTTGCCCTCGAGCAAGACAAGTTGGGCGGGGACATCGCGAAGCTATTTGTCAAGCTTGTCAACCAGGTCCCTCTGCAAAGGTACACAGCTCCAAAGACACGCTACCAGATATGGCCCCAGGGCCGAATGTTTTACTTTGCGATCCTTGTTTCGCTCTGTTCGAATCTAGAGAGCCTTTGCGTCGAGTTTCCTCCTATGCATACATCCCTCGGCAGCGAGCCTCAAGAATGTCTATCTCCTTTCCACGGACCTGGTCTACAGTTGCTGCAAGACAGACTACAAAAGCTCACCATCGTCGAGCCCACATCATGGAAAGGGCGCTACATGCACAACCTTTGCTTCAAAGACTTCGGTCACCTACGGCGATTGAGCCTACCGCTAGGGACGATGGTCAGCATGGAAGGACATGTCAGAGACCCGAAGGACGTTCTTCCGCCAACGCTCCAGCAGCTCGATATCCGAGCATGCGATAGATTCACCTTCTCGTGGTTTCTGGAGTTCTGGAAAGGCAATGCCTTAACCCGACTTACCGCACTAAAACGGATCTCGCTACACTTCAAAACCTGTCTCCGTTCTAGTCTGCTCCTTATCGACGAGGGCAGAGATCGTCTAAGACTGTTTCGCGATATCCTGCTTGACTTGAAATTAAGCGGCTTGACCGTCGACGCGGATTCCAGGACCCAAGAAGGTCGGTACAACTTGATGGGAGAGCTGGATGCTTGGTCACGCCTCTCGCAGAAAGACGCCTGGCTGGCTGCGCTGAATGACGAGCAGTTTTCCGTTGCCGCTAGCAGAGGACCTGAGAGCAAAGCCCGGAAGAAAGCGTTGAAGCTGCAGCCTGTACTGGATCTCAAAAACCCACAGGACCTGCCAATCTTATTCGCCAGTCCCACGTTCAAAGCTGAAGCCTGGCACAACGTTCGCTTCTTCGGCGGAGTCCAGGAGGCCGAATTTGAGATCAACGAACCCGCACCGGAAAGTCTAACAGAACACCGACACCAGAGAAAGAGGATGGAGAAGGAGCAGAAGCCTCTCGGTCAAGTGACGTCGAAGGGCTTGTCTACCATAGACAACCTCAAATTTGACGGCTCGTATTGGTTGGGAGTGCGTTTCTTCGACACCCCGCACTTAGAAACACCAGCAGCAACCAAGGAGTCTACGAGCCGCCCGAGAATCCCGCCGGACCGCAAGATCGCTACACCCCGAATGCGACATCGCAAAGCGACGACACACAATGGGAAGGCAATGAAGCAAATTCCATGGAGTTTGCCCCCGTCTGAAACATAGACATGCTGGGATTTGTCGGTGCGGACTCAGGAGAGAACAAAGGGCATCACGATTCAGGATATAGATTAGACGGGACATGAATGACGGTATACTAGCCTCGATGATGCTCAGTAGCCATAGGCTACAGAGAGAGTGGTGTCCTCGGGACGATTGTCTGCCTTATAGATTTCGAGCGTCGTGTCTGCTATTCCGTGGAGGATGTTGGGGTAGTACATAACACCTCTTCATACATCCGTACCTCTATAGGTTACTGCACTATCACAATCTCATTCCAGCAAGCGCCACTTTAGCATCGACATGTCATGGTTCTAATTCCACAACGCGGGAGTCATCGCCAAATACTTTAGAAGCTTTCACCGAATATTGTTGCATTCACTTAGCTAAGAGTAGTACTAGGAGGGGGGTAGTAAACTTCCGGCTGGTCAGCTAAGTAGTGGCGCACATCCCCCGAATCCGGCGATTTGCAATTGCCAGTCGGTGATTGGTAGAGCAGGTGGCAACTGTCAAGTCCCCGAACCTTCAACGCACCTGCCTCCTGGGAATCGAAATTAGAGCTGAGCACAACCCCACTTTTCTAGCCTCACTGTGACGTATATACTGCGCCGTACTCCTTCACTCGCAACAACGCGAAGAGGAGAAGAACCGTACCGAACCGAACTGTGCGACACGATGCTGAGAACCCGTCTGCCATCTACTGATAAATGCTTCCCTTGCAATACGCTCGCTGGAACGCCTCGAAACGTTCCACTGGGCTGGCTGTTCATTCCGACCCAACTACGCACCTTCCGGGACTGAATTGGGTATAGAACAGACATCCCACCTGCCTGATCTTGCAGACTCCGAGTGCCACTGGGTAACAGCGCTTCCAATACCCGTGGACTGCATCTACGGCGGCGCTGCGGTGCTGGAGTATGTGCTGGAGAAGGCGCCGCGGGCTCCTGGGTGGGATGAAGACGGTGCGGGATATGTCGACCTGACTATCGAAAAATTCGACGAAGAAGAGGCACGAAACGATAATTATGGAGACCCGGACTTGGATGGCTATACGACGTGGGATGTCGGCTGGAGGAGGGTTGCTGTCAACGCATCGGTGCCGGACCTAGACGAGACTTTGGGGACGTTGCCGTGGCTGGAAACTTACGTGAGGCCACCTGATGTCTATAATTATTACTGCATGTGTCCTTCCTTTATTTGCTCAGCGATCTCGTTGCACTTCTTCTCCGGTATAGTAGTTGTATTCGATCCTGCATGCAGCTTTTCCATCCTAGGTCTAGCCTCTGGACAAACATGGATCTTTCAAACCAGGGCTGGAACCAAGATGGACTGCTTGAATTCAAGAGGTAAAAAGGGAGAGAGTCACGCCATTGCAAGAGTGGCTGAAATCAAACAGCTGCTTCCAGCGTGCACTATGTACCAGCGCCCAAGAGTCCTCTCAATGTCGGTTGAGATCACTCGAATACAACAAGCTGGATACATTCCACCTGATTACAAGAAATAACTTACCGTACTAGTGTCTTTCATCATGTGCCACAGCCATTGTCTCAACAGCCTCTTCTGGATCTCCGTTGCTCACGATAGGGGTTCATCTCCATTAGTCAACACCAAAAACCCTTTTGAACGCCTCCAGGTTGCGCCTGCCGGCCGGCCCAGCAGCATAGACAGCAAACCCCACGTATTCAAACCACCCGCCAAACTCCTCCATCTCCAGCGCCTTCTTCATCTCCTCGGCCACACTCCCCGGCGGACACCCATACGCACCACAGCCCATAGCCCCCAGCACCAAACTCGTCACCCCGTTCCCCGCCGCCATCCGCAGCACCAACAGAATCTTCTCCCTTAAGTCGCTCAAATCCGACTCCTTCACAAAGCCCTTCCCATCCGCCGTAAGCCGCGGCCAGCACGGCGCCGCAACCGTAATGACCGCCAGCACATGGCGCTCCTGCGCCGGCAGCTCGACCAGATCGTTGTCCAGCGAGTCCCGGAACACCACCACGTCGGGCGAGAAGATGCCTGCGCACGAACCCGGACCCGTGTTCGGCCACGGATACCATTCCTGCTTGAATGTCGCGTACAGCGTCGACGAGTAGCACAGCGCTTCTTCTTGCGTCGTCGACAGCGTGTACCGCCAGCCGCCGCCGCGCTCGCGGTCGCTGGCCAGGTTCAGCACGCCCACTTCGCCGCTGCTGCTGGGGTAGAGTGTGCGCGCGAGGACGAAGGCGTCGCTGTTGTGCACTTCGATGGGCTTGAGGGTGAGGTTTGGATACGCGGCGTGCGACTTGCTGAGTGGAGGGAGTTGCGAGGGGATGAAGGTGCTGGCTAACGAGCCTCCGGGCGTCGAGGTGACGATGGACTCGGTTCGCCGGATCGTGTCCTCGCAAATCCAGCGGCGGGTTGCGATATCCAGCATCTTTGTGTTGATGTTCTGCTGTGATGTCGGAAGCAGACGTCTGGCTACAGCCTAGTTTAAATAAGCGGACGTTTAGCGGGGTTGGGGCACAGCTACCTAGGCCACCGCCACCCAGGCAGCCGTCACCGTCACCGTCATTGGTCTTGAATTCGTGGTAGCCTAAGCGGACAACATGCTAGATCTCGGCAGATGTCTTTCAATCTAGGCAGAACAGCAAGGCGACCCGACTTACTCGAGTCACATGATCTTCCACAAGCATGGACTTATCTCCTTTATGACCCTTCACATCTTTGGCGTTTGCAGAACCATTGCTACAACCGTAAAAGGCTTGTGTAAGTGCTCAGGGATAATACGACATGGCACTGGAAAGATCTTGTGACAAACAACAACAGGGTTTTTGATATATAAACAAATAGCTAGATCAACCAACCGAATCGAATCGAATGCGAGTACACAAGGCTCCGGCCATGCAAGGAACCCCTCTAAATGCAAAAAAGAAATTGTCCGATCTAATGAATGAATGACGCTCAGATACCTCCTAACATGTTATCCGCAACCGACCCTGTATCTTCCGATCCTCGCATTTTGGGTAGATTTTCTGGCTGAAACTCGGGTGATCAGTCTTTTCCCTAGTGGAGCTCATCGAATGCGATCTACTCCTCCTCTTCGCCAGCAACCTCCTCGTCGTCAGCAGCAGCTGGGGCGGGGGTGGGACGGGCAACGATAGTGCCGGTTGGGTGGGGTCCACGGCCTCCAGCGCCTCCAGATGGACGGGCACCAGTAGGATGGGGACGACCGGCAGTGCCAGTGGGGCGGAGCATGCCGAATTCAGAGGGGATGTCGCTGGGGCGGCCGGCGGGCGGTCCTGCGACTTCGTCCTCACCCTCGGTCTCGTCCTCAGCTCGGGCGTTGACGGCGGGAGGGCCTTGGGGGCTACCGGATGGACGGGCGCCGGTGGGGTGAGGGCGACCCTCGGCGCCTGTTGGACGGACCGAGGGGAAGCCAGATGGAATGTATGTTGGGCGGCCGGCTTCAGCTTCCTCCTCAGCTCGGGGCTTGACAGGAGGAGGGCCTTGGGGGCGACCGGATGGACGGGCGCCGGTGGGGTGAGGTCGACCCTCGGCGCCTGTTGGGCGGACCGAGGGGAAGCCGGATGGGATGCCGATTGGGCGGCCGGTTGGGGGACCTTCCTCCTCAGCTCGGGCGTTGACAGATGGAGCGCCTTGAGGACGACCAGAAGGGCGGGCGCCGGTCGGGTGAGGTCGACCTTCTGTGCCTGTTGGGTGGAGCGAGCCGAAGCCTGATGGGATGTCGGTTGGGCGGCCGGCTGGGGGACCTTCGGCTTCGTCCTCATCCTCGGTCTCGTCCTCAGTGTTGCTGTCTCGGCCGTTCACAGATGGTCGGCCAGTTGGGGCACCAGAAGGCCGGCCGCCAGTAGGGTGGTGCATGCCCGCGCCAGATGGGATATTGGAGGGCCGGCCGGCTGGGGGACCGTTACCGCCAGCCGGAGGAGTGGAGCCAGCAGAAGGGGCTGCACGAGCTCTTGGAGCGGCGCGAGAGACTGGCATGCGGTGAGAGAAGCCGCCGTGGGGACCCGAAGCGCCAGCTGGCATAGCAGTTGGGCGAGCGGTAGGACGGACACCAGTAGGAGTGACACCCCCTTCTGGGCCGTCGTGGCTACCCTGAGGAGCGGGGAGAGCACCGGTGACGCTCATGAGGGCGGCCATGTAGGCGATTGTGGCGAGTGAGAAGCGCATGTTGATGGTTTGTGGTTGGGGATGCGAGCTGATAAACGAAGGGCGTGGAGAAGATAGTAAAGACTGGCTAGCAGATGGGTGGTGAAGGGCACGTCTATAGAAGCGAAGGTGGAAAACGGAAAGTGGAAGATGCAAGAATGAATGGAATACTGTTACTGTGAAGGTGAGGAAGGAAAGATACCGGAGAAGAGACCTACTGTCTTTATAGGTTCTTATCATGGGAGAGCATATCTTTTGTCGGCCTATGCATACACCGTCCTCCGTCTGCGGGCATGTACGCGCAGCACACGTTCCCATTCCCGTCCCGCACCTTGCCTGCAAACATAAACTTCAAACCAACACTTTCACCGTAGCCACCCCTTAAGCTCTCGCGCGGCATCCCGCACCGTTGTCACCACCACAGGCATATGTCCACGGTCCGCTAACTCATGCCCGTATACCAAACACCGCGATCAAGACTCCGCATGCGGCTAGCACCTCGCTGTCACCGCGGTTCGGAGAATTTCCTGCTGCCCGTTTCCGATGCGCGCTCGGATCTCTGCGAGCGTTTCGGCGGGTGTTGGGCGGCTTGGCGTTTTCTGTAGAGTGCGGGAAACGATCTGCTGCGTGCATGTGCGCAGTGAGCCGACGACTAGCGTGCGTACGTGGTGGATGGCATTGATCAGAAATTGGCGGCGGCCTCAGGGCTTGGTATGCTTGATGCTGTCGAGGGCTGCCAGCTCGCGGATGGCGTGGGTCGGATTTCGTAGCGGCGGGTCGGGCTTTTCCGCGCAGTGATGGTGAGGCTGAGTTAGAGTTCGTTTTTTGTTTCGCGTTTATTGAGCTTTGCTCGGGGACGGATATGGCGGAGTTCGACGACCTTCTGACGAGTGCATCGACAAGACGTAGGTGGCAGCCGCGTCCGCGAGAAGCGTCTGGCCATTATTTCTACAAGAAAAGTCCGCAGGTACGCAGTTTCATGGTTGTCGTGAGCAGGTGTCCGGTCGCTGTCGAGAAGGACGGATGGAGGTTGAAGGATCGCAGAAGTTTCGGCAAAGGGGCCCGTCCGCGCTAAGAACGTCCGACCAATCAGAGGAGTCCCCCCGACTGCTAGTTTTTACATGTGATTTCTTTCTTCTGTTTCGAAACTTTCAATCCTCCTCATTAAGCTCCTGGATTAATCCATCTCGAGGCCTGTCTTCTTACATGTGCGCGCTTCGGTAACATGTCAAGCAACAAGAAAAGTCAACAAATAAACAGGAAACCAGGCGAACGATCAAGTTCAGTCGCTCAGCGAAGCCGGCGCATGCTGCATGCAGCCTAAGCCACGCTTTGGGCAATCTTTCCAGCAACGCTTCTTTGTCTAAAGGATAAAGGAGCCTGTTGTTTGCGATGCCGCAAACAGCTGGAAGTTCAGCTTCTTTGTGACAAACGTACAACGGACGCATGACAAAGAATAATTGAACTTGAGTTATCACGTTGCGAAGGAAGAATTCTGTATTCTCTTCGATCAACAAGAAACAACAATTCCACCTCAGCCTCGCATAGCAAACGTGGAAAATGCCTGTAACTACCAGAGCGCAGAGTCGTCGACAAGCTGGAGAGCTACGGTTTGCTCGCAAACCATCCAAAGCAATCCAGCTACCTTCTAAAAGCATAGAATCTACTGCTCTTAAGCAGCCTCCTGCGACAGAAGAAACTCAGTCTCGTGCACAGAGCCCATCTCAAGCCTCCGAAAACAGAAGCCCGTCTCAAGCCTCCAGCAAACAGCAGTCGCTTCAAATACTTGCCAAGGATAGCTTACTGGTTCCCTCCAGTGTCGTTGAAAGGAAATTCTGGCCTTGCCAAAAGTGCTCCTGCCAAGAAGGGGCGTTTGAAGGTCTAGTCAACACCTGCATTACATGTGGGCACACTATGGATGACCATGAACCGGATCGCAACAGCCGGTGGAAGCCCAATTGCAGTTATCTATGCATGCGAGATAAGCTTGTTATATCAGTCTTACAGCATACACGCGAATATGGAGTTATGATTATTCGTGCAACACCTATGAGCGGCAAAACGTCTCTCCTTAAACTACTCGGACACCACATTGTACACAACGAGCTAGATCTAGAGCCTGTCCTGGTTTACTGGAAAAATAGAGACCAGCGCGCAGGTCTAGCATGCGATGATTTTCTTCAGAACGCAAAGAAAAGCTTTGAGCGATCGAATGCAGAAACTCGCCCTTGTAATCCCGCAGCCAGAACTATATATCTTATCGATGAGGCCCAGGGCTCATACGACGAAGAAACCCTGTGGTCAATGTTTAAAACTTACCACGGTACAAGGGCGCAGGCTTTATACATACTTGTCTGTGTCTATGGTGTTGCTGGTGTTTCTCTTAAACGGGATCCGAACGTTGAGTCACAGGCACAACGAATGCACGCGCTACAGCGCATAGAGCTACACCCTTCGACATGGTTCAGCCTGGGCATGCTTCTCCGGCTAGACGAGGTAGCCTTTATGGTTGAAAAATTTGCCACTGTTCATGGCTACCAGCTCGACAAGGGGGTTGCTGAATACATCTATTCCGCCACTGATGGCCATCCGGGGATGGTTGGACTGATTCTCGATTTTGTAGAGAGTTTAGCCAAAAACGTAAGTCGTGTTCCGGTTCGAGTGTACGTTTACCTAACTTTCCGTAGAGAATACTTGATATACCTCAGTCGTTGACGCTAGAGTTCTTCCATAACTTGCTGGTCGAGCGCGAAGATAGCTTTGTGGAATGGCTTAGCAGATGGGGTAGAGGAGCTTGGTCTGCTAATAGTGAGGCCGTTGTAGAGGAGTCTCTTCAAGCACCAATGTACCGCCATCTCAAGCTCTTGGACGTCAAAAAAGCGCTCCGCGAAGTTGCTATCCAACCTAAAGGCCTACTTCACGCACGGGAAGACTTTGACGCATTTGCGTTCTGCCACAGATTCGGACTCCTACATACTGAACAGCCAACAATTGGAAGTGGAGAGACCTTGTTTATTTTCGCGTCCCCATTACATCGACGGGTCGCTTATCGCCGCCTCTTCCCAGGCCGAGAACCAGATGTTGTTGTAAACAATCTGAGCCTTCAGCAGATTTGCACGAATGCTATTGCTCGATTTAGCCCAGAAGCACTGCAGCCCCGCCAGCCTTCCCGGTCCAACCAAAGCTGGGGCATCCCAGAGGCTGCATTTCAAGCTGAGCTGTATTCCTGTCTGAGCCTCGAGCTTTATTATCTTCCTATTCTGTCTCAATACTCTCACACCAAAGACGGCAGGATTGATCTCTTTGTTGCAGCTCGAAAATGGGGGATCGAAATTCTACGAAATGGGACTAATACAGAGATTGCGAAGCATATTTCTAGATTCACACCAGGAGGAAATTATCACAGCTGGGGCCTTATGAACGACTACATTATCCTAAACTTCTGCACTAGGTCTGCGCTCGCAAAGGTCAAAATCCAAGGTATGGTTTCATCCTATCTACTTCCAGAAAAGAAAATACGAATGATGACACATTACTAACTTCTGTGTTGATTAGATAAGACGATTCACTCGAAACTGTTTCATGTGGTTATCGAGCCTGACAAGCTAAGTGCACAAATCTACACGTACGACAAACAGCTGCATACGACTTGGTCCCTGGGCGAAGGAAGACAGCGAAAGAATCTGGACGACTTCTGCGGCATTGAAGAATCGCTTTCGGATGCAGAGAGTAAAAAGATACCAACGCAAAATGAACTGATGTTGATTGAAGAGATGAATGAGATAATGGAGCGAGGGGTTGGGAGAGAGAAGGCGATGAGAGAGCGAGAGCGACAGCATATGGAGGAGATAGAGGAGCTAAGGCGACAAATAGAGCAAATGAAAGAGGGATCGCGGCTACGGGTAGCGCATGATCAAGACTAGGAAGAGATAGCGCGCGTGCAGAACAAACTAGTGAAGAAGGGAGAGAGGAAAAGGAAACTGTAAATTAGGGGAAGCAGGACATGTTAATGCGAATCACATTTCATATCACTTACCCAAGTTCGATTGCAATTTGCAATTATAACATTCTAGTGTAGAGTAGCACTACCAACACAACTGCCGCGTCCAACCCTACAGCTCGGCGAGTGCGTTGTTTTATCTTTTTAGAGAATAGCACGAGTGATGTATCTAGTGAAGAAGCAGGATGCGAGAGGGTAAACAGGAGAGGAGGCGCTCATATATCTAGTTCAGCTAGTACGCAGCACCCGCCATCTATAACACGAACCTAAGCCAAATCTCAGCGTCGATGCCGACATCCACTATCATCACCATTTTCACCAAATGCATCCATTGTTCGCACCCACTACCGCTCTCTCTCAGACATTCACCCTTCAACGCGGTCCCTTACAGCGTCACTACCACACCGCCCATTATATTTGGTGCTTACTTGTATTCCTAAGCCCGGGCTCGCAGCTGAATCAAGTCACAATTCAGTCACCAAGGTTGACCTGTCACCTGTACAGCCGCCTCTGTACGAAACTCAACTATTACTACATATTGTTCAAAACTACGATTTCTTCTACATACGACCACAGGACACTGAGAACAGAGGTTCCCGTCCGATCCGCCGTTTGTTGTGGGACCGAATACAGTCATTTTACTCCAGAGTCCGGAGTCCAGAGTCCGGAGTCCTGCCTTCAGGCCAGCCGCTACGCTCCAACAATACTTGCTGCTTTAAACTCTGGCGTTAAAGGGGGGGTAGCTGCGCCGTGCGGAGTAAGATCTTCCGCCTGGCCCCATCTGCGCTGGCACACAGGTAGAGTATTTCATCGGCAGCCGAGACACCCCCCCACCCGAGACGGATTGAGATGGGTTATATCAGCATTTACTAAGTAAATCTTCCACCCACAACCACGACGCTGCACCACCTCAGAAAGGTTCCACAGCGTGGAAAATTTGTCGCATGTACTACTCTATTGTGAATAAAAATTTGCAGCCCAAAAAAATGGCGATTTCCTGTACATCTACCGTTGTTGTGAGTTTTGATTTGACCTCTCAAGATGCCGCGCACCACCAAACCCACCCATAGCTCCTTCTGCAGCACCAAGTCCCTTCCACGCCTGTATGAGGGAGAGGAGGCTGTATAGAGGGCGATCCAGAAGGTGGAGGATGGTACTGAGCCATCAATTGGGCGCTCTGCAGCCAGTTTGGGCGTACCTAAGTCCACTGTAGCGCATCGGGCTGCTGGGAGACCTACGCTTCAGGAATCTCGTGATCAACACCGCGCCCTCACGCCGGAGCAAGAGGAGGAGCTAGAGGACTACTGTTTGGAGATTGCTGGCTGGGGTTTTCCTCTCCGGATTTGCCATCTCAGAGAGCTGGCTGAATCTATGGCTAGTAGAGAGTTAGGCAAGAACTGGTGCACGCGGTTCATCCAGCGTCGAGATCTCTCATCAACTTTCGCACCTACCCTTGATCGTGTGAGGGCATACAATCACGATGAGAAGACGTTTGATGACTTCTGCAAGCTCTTGAAATCCGCTATCACCGCTTATGGGATTGAACCGTGGAACATGTGGAATATGGATGAAAAGGGGGTGTTACTTGGCCAGGCGCACTCCTCTCGGGTCATCATACCGCGCATCAACTCCTACAAAGATAGACAACGCGCCTTTGTACAACAGCCAGGTACTCGCGAGTTAGTAACAGCTATTGAAGCTGTAAACGCTGCAGGCGAGGTTATCGACCCCTTGATTGTGTTCAAGGCAAAACACTATCAAGATAAGTGGATTCGCCATGAAGGCACCCAATGTGGATGGACCTACGCAATCAGCGAAAAGGGATGGACTGACAACGAGCTGTCAACTAAATGGTTTAACATGTTTGAGCAGGCTACCCAGCCTCAGGATCCTTCAAATCACCGCCTCTTGATACTGGATAACCATGGGTCTCATGTTACTGGCAAGTTTCTGAGGTTTGGCCTTGAACACCGCATTTTAGTGGTAGCGTTTCCGCCTCATTGTACCCACCTGTTACAGCCTCTTGATGTAGGCCTATTCTCCCCCTTACAGACCTACTACGCCAATCAAGTTCAAGACGCTGTACGCTACGGTGGCAAAGCTGGCATTGATAAAAGGACTTTTCTAGAGTTCTACGTTAAGGCGCGTGCCAAAGCTTTTACACAGAAAAACATCCGCAGCGCCTTCAAAGCAGGGGGGATTTGGCTACTGAGCTCCCGCCTAGCTAAATTACGAGCTGAGGCAGAGAAAGTTGAACAGGCAGCCAAGCAGAGCTACCCCAAGTACGGTGCTGCAGTGGCTCATGATCAACAGAACCGTGTCGCTTTATTTGCGGACGATCCTGCCCGGCCATGGACACCGAAACGTGCTGCAGAGGCCACCTACATGAGAGATGAGGTAATTCAACACTATCAATCTCGTGAGGATGGCCAGCTAGAGTCTCCTACTCGGGCTCGGGTGGAGAAGCTAGCCAAGGCGCTCGCTGCTCGTGAGACAGAGCTACAGCTCAAAAATGAACTGCTCAAGAAATACGAGCAGTTTCAGAAGCCAGAGAAAGCGGCAAACAACCGCCTACAGGCAAAAGGCAGACTGTTTGGCCCTAAGGAGATTACTCGGCTAGAAAAGGAGGAGGTTGAAAAGGCAGAAGAGAGAGCCAAGAAACGCACCATACAGGACTACCTCAATGGCGAGCATCTACCTGAGATTGACGCTGCAAACACTGAATACTTTGTACTCAATCCTGGAGAGCTACATGAATCTCATGGGCCATACTGCCATGTATTGAGGGTGAATTGGCAAGGCGCTGGTCCGCATGTACCTGGATTCGAATGGGATGGAAGCTCTGTCACCTGCGGCGGCGGCAGAAAACCTCATTTCATCGCTCCACGATACGAATTTGAGGTGGAAATGGGCTACGAGTTAAAATACAGGTATTGAGCCACCTAATCCAAATTTATTACTATCTATTTACTACTGTGGGCGTTGCGTGATGATGGCGCGGAAATTCGGGTGCATCTACCCCTGCATCCGTCTCGGGTGGGGGTGTGTCTCGGCTGCCGATGAAATACTCTACTAACATGCAGATCGGTGTGCCGCTCGGCTCGGTGTAACACTCGGAACACCAGAATCTGCCCACCCATATCACTGAATTGAATCACCACAATTAGTCGCTGCAACCTTGTGAAAATGAAGGAGGCTATTAAACAAGGCAATGTGATAAATCTGTTCTATCTAAATTTGCTGGGGAGCGTGACGTTGCGACCGCGTGAAGTGATTCTGGTTGGGGATGATAGGGCAGCTTCTGGGGCTGCATCCTTTGATGCACCGCCCCCAGATTGTTTCTGACGCTTGTTCTTTGGATGGGGTACTTCGGGAGCTTTCCTCTTCCCCTGTTGGGTGTTCTGAGTCGCTTTGGCAGCCTCTTTCCCTGCTTTTTTGAGTTGTTGTTCAGCCTGCTTCTTGGCCTTCTCCTTCTCCCTCTCCTTCTTGAGTCCTTCTCTCTCATCACGCCTCTGTTCAAGCTCAAGTTGCTTCTGAATCCTCGTATCCTCCTGCTCTTGTTTCCTCTTGGCCTTGTCTAGTTTCTCTTGCGCTGCTTGCTGCTCTATGACTGTCTTTCTCACTCTTGCTTCTCTGCCCTTCTTTGGGGACCACATCACAGCTCCACCATGATACTCTTGACGCTGTTGAAGGTCAAGAGGTACGCCCTTCTTCTTGTGCATCTTCTTGCTCTGAACTGCCTCTCTCAGGCGTTAATTCTCTTGAGAAATGAGTTCATTGTTGGCTTGAAGATGGTGGAAGACTTGGGTGAGAGTTTTGGCCTCTTTCTCAGCCCCATCCTTCACAGACTCATTGATGAGATTTCTTATCTTTCTCCAATCAGTCTCAAGAGGGGCTGCAGGGTTGTTTGTAACCTCAGCTTTATTAGTGGTTGTGTAGTGGAATCTTTTGAGAACTGCTTCACTATTCTTTGGCCAGATCCCAGTGGTTGTAAAAGACTTCAAGATGCGATCCTTGATGAAAGGGGACTTCCAGGCCTTCCAGGATAACAAGAAGAAGTCTCCTTTCTTGATGCGGGCATAGCATTGGCTCCTTTGGGTAAGGTCTGTAAGTTCTCTTGTGTATCCAGATGAAAGAGACTTGAAAATGACCAGTGATTTTCATGGAGAGAGTTCCCGCGATCCGTCCCTGCTCCCTCAGTCCCTACAGTCTATGGAGTATCCGAGGAGTACTCGCTAATATCCTTGGCCAGGACCAAGTTGGCCTATACTAACTTGTATAGTAATAGGATATCCCGTAGTCCTAAAGGTTAATTGTACGGTCTCTATCAACTGTGAGACGAGAGCGTCACGTGCAGGTTCGAAGGGAGGTTCAAGTACGGGTTCAATTTTGATGTATCCAGCACAAAACTCCTCGATCTCATCCGAAGTAGCCTATATAGCGTCAATAAGAGGCCATTGCTCTACAAACAGTTTATCGTCGTCGTCGTTCCCCATATCCTCTCGCCAATATTCATTGAACTTGAAGGCGATCCCATTCGAATTGTGTATGTGGCAATCTTTGCAGATGAAGTACATAGCGGGTATGCTCTCGCCCACAACGTTGCTGTAGCTCCCTAATACAGGAACTCCATAATGAGACTCTGTAAGCTCAGGAAGAAGCTCCTTCGCCACATCAGGATTGATGTACTGCCAGAGACCGTGGCGGTTGGCAACGTCTCGGCGAAAGAACAACTAGGTAAACCAATCGTCAGGCGTGTTCAGTATGACTGTGACTCGTGTCACAACGGGGTCGGACTCAGTAGCCATTGCAGAGGCTATAGTCGGGTATGATTGGATCTTGGCAGAGATCCGGACGGAATGATGCGTCGTAGGTGGACGCGGTAAGAGCAACGTGCGACTCGTAACTAGAGTGACGTTACAGCAGTAGCTGATGAGAACAATCCTAGGGTGCAGCCGGGCTCATAACTGTCGGGAATCGTGGACAGTGCGCATGTGGGAAGAATTGAAGGATTGAACTAAGGTTGTATTGTGTGAAGCTACGAACAGTAGATATACATGAGCAGTGATCTGCAGGGAGAGAGTTCCGCAAGCTCTCTCCCTACTCTCTCTCTCCCCTAAATCCAGGGAGTTTCCCGGGAGAGCTAAGCAATATCGCTTGGCTATACTAACTTGTATAGGCGTAGGATACCCGCAAGCCCGTAGTTTAAATCCACAGTGTATATCAAAGGTGGCCCACTGAGCGCTGTCATCAAATCCATGAGCGCCATCAATTTACACTACAAAGGTTACGTTTTCTGCTCTACCTAGCTTCGCCTATTGCCCAAGATTCCTCAAACAGTACTCTAGTTGCCTCAAACAGTAGTCTAGCTGCCTCATCCACCTCATTGTCGCCGTTGATCAAGATTTCTGCCTGGGTGGCGATGTCGGCGTCTTCCCTGCCGCGTAGCGCTTCGCCATGGTTGCCAATGACTATGAGGCCTGAGATACCCCAGTTTTGTAGGCAAAGGCAACCCTCCAGCGTGTTTTCTCTCATGTTTGAGCGCCTAGGCGATAGCGTGATGCCTCCTTTGCTAAAGATCCTCTCAGGTTCAGCGCTCATGGCGGGAATCGACAGTAGATCAATGGCCATACGTGAGAGGCGTAGGTATAGCGCTTTGATAGCTAGCCTTCTCTAGTACTGTGAGGGTACTACGTCATCATCCGTCTCTCGTAGCGTTGATAGGTAGTAGGCAAGCTCATCTCCTGTAAACGGTTCTGGCGTAGGTAGTTTGCGCGATTCTTTGAGCCGGTTAAGCAGAGGATGATACCGTTGCTTTGGTGTAATGCTTAGGAGATTGCCACTGATCTCAGCAAGCGGATGGCGCCTCTGAGAGCTCTGTGATAACTGTGACTGTAGCGTTTCCTCTAGCGTAGCAGGGTAATCCTTCTCGTACAGTTCACGAACCTTTGTAATAGAGTAAGTAGCCCACTCCTCTCCCTAGGCGTCAGTAAGGTAGCCTTTCTTTTGGCGAGAATCTAGTAATACAGTCGCTGCGTATGCGGGGGAGACATCTAATAGCGCGTAGTACTTTTGAGCCTTTTTCCACGCCTGCTCAATGGCCACCCAAAACACCACATGCTCACTAGAATCCTAGTACTGTATCTTGAGCTTCTCAAGGTTCTCCATAAAGAGACCAAGGATAGGTACAACGTACGCTATACCAAGCTGTGAATGCTCATTAGGCTGTCCCTCTAGTGATTTAGTAGCCTCCTTGAATAGTTCGAGGATCTCAACTAGTTTAGTGATGATGGACTATCCTTCGGCGCCCAGGCGCTTAGAGAAGATATTTCGGTTTATAGAAGCCTCTGGGGTATTAACAGTAGGCACCTGGCTAGTACGGCTTGCGCGGTTCTCCACCCGTAGGCTCTCAAGGTCCAGGAACTGTTCGATCGCTGTACGGAGGCGCAGAGCGCGCACTAGCATATCCCAAGTTGAGTTCCATCTGCGGCAGAGTCAGCTGGTTGTGGTGACTAGAGATACTAAATATAGCGATATTTTTGAAAACTCTCTACTACGCATCAACTTTCCACTACCACGTCGCATCGTGATGCAACTTTCAGGATCGCTGCATCTAGTGCACGCCCCTAGGCGTTTTCTTGCGATTGAAATAATATTGTGTTGTAGTAATATAAAGTCGTGCGCAGTGAATTGCAGTTTTGGTGGGCTGTCAAAATCGGCGCTAAAACGCTAAGCGAGAACCGCCGATCTTAACTCCGGATGTCCGGCGCCTAGCTGAGTGCTAGCCAGGCGCTGCAAACTTTCAGATGAGATGAGATTTTCCAAAACCGCTCGCTCATGAGATGGCTGCAGGCGACCTCTTCTACCCTAGAACTGCACCACCACAACGCAAATAATTCTAAAAGAGCAATTAATCGCGACAGAAAATGCCACGCGAAAAACGTTCCGTTGTCAGAATTAAATAATTCAGTGTGGTGGTGAAAGCGCATTGATGAGAAGTTAGGTTGTAAAATCGCTAGCTATCCTCGCGCCGTAAGTGGAGAGTTTTGCGCTTACCTAGTACTGTTACTTTGCAGCAGCGCTACAGTAGGTGGCTGGTTTGTCGAACTTGAGGTTTCCTCTGCCCAAACCTCCTTTTGTACATTGTTGAAGCGCTGTAGCTTGCCAGGAGAGTTGTTGATCCATCCGACAATGTTGTTTAGTTGACCAATGGAGCCCTTTTTTCTTTATAAAGCAGTCTGCTCTTCAATACTACTTGCTAGTAGTAACTTCCGCTCAAACATGTCGTAGTAGCTGCCAAAAAGGACCTGCTGCGCTATCAGATTGATGATGTAGCCAGCGCAGCGTAAACGCCTCCATGAAGCATCAAATCCTAGCTCAATCGCCAGCGCCTCTACTGCTCTGTCGTTTGGGGAAGCGTTGTCGGTAACAAAGTATCCTATATTGCTCTCAATACTGTAGTCCTTAATAACCCGCAGGACGTCTGCTGCTAGATTTGCCTCTGAGTAGGAATCTGGCATCTCCGTGAGTGCCAACATGGCGGTTTGGCAGGTGCCTGCAGCGTCTACCTAGTGCGCAGATACTCCGTTCAATTCTTGTCGCCTACGAGAAGTCTATACGTCGAAGGAGAGGTGTATCCTGCTCTGCGCTTTAGACAATACAGCTTTGATCTCCCGTTTGTGACGAACGAACTCCTTGAGGATCCACCTGCGGATTGTAGTGTCGTGAGGTATAATACTCTTAGTACAAAACGGCATTGCTCGGGATAGGATACGCCTAAAATAAGGAGAAGATACTATACGAAAAGGCACGCTATTTTGTACAACCTAGCGTAGGATATCCTTGCGCAGTGCCTCTGCGTCAAAGTTCTCTACAATCTAGTTGTATACGTTCCGCTGTACAGGGTCGTTGACGTTGAGGATCTCTAGAGGGTCTGTTGATCCGGTCTCTATAGAGATGTCCATTGTTTCTTGATCATACATGTAGGGGTGTAGGTTTTTGAAATAGCTAAGTACGCCTTTTGATCTATTGGTTATATTGAACTTAGAACTGGCTCCGCCGTGATTCTTATGACAGGTCTTACAAATCTAATACGTAGCTTCAGCGCTGCTTGATTGCGTGTTGAGATAGGTGCCTAGTACAGGTACGCCGTATTTCCACCACTAAGCCTTTGTACGAAAAGGTGTAGCGATCCGACGGCACCCTCCCAACGCTACGCTATCCCATTTGATCCAGGAGTAATCAAACGGCGCCTGAAAAACAGGCTGCGCGTCAAGTATCACCTCCAAACTATTTTTGTTCGTTAGCTGAAACTGCGTAGGCACAGGGACGTCGGCGCTGTCGAGTTCGTTGAGGGTATCGCTCGTAGAATCGTCATCGTGGATAACCAGCGCCTGGCTACTGGATAGGAGGACATCGGCGCGCGCACGCTTAGCAGGCGTCAAAGGTAATTCATAAAGGCGCTTTCTAGCCATTGAAGCAATATCGAAAACAGTAGGCAGTTTGGTGGTGTTTTGATAGAGCAGTGATGATTTTTGGCAGATGTGATGAGTGCGGGGATGAGGTGACGTTGAGGCGCTATATGCCGACATTCGGCGAGAAAACACCAAGGCCTCGGAACGTTCACCGGCACTGCCTAATCGGGTAATACGGCTTTATTACTAAGCTCTAGCTACTCCCTGGATCCACTCCAGGGCGCTCCGGAGCGCTCTGGAGTGGCTCCGTTCCGTCCCTGCAGGCCGCTGTACATGAGTGGCTGTAAACAGCGCTAGTACATGATGGGTAGTCGCCTCTAACCAGACGTGAGGTGCGATTGCCCGTGCGGCAAGAGAGACTCCAAACCGTGACATTTGTTCACCATTACTGAACTATCGTCCTAGATGAGGTACAAATTGCTGCCATTTGGGAGTATCGAAGCAGCTTGCAGGCAGCGAGCGAAATTCCACGAGATCTTCAACAAGAATGATCATCCTGACGATGATGTATAAAAGTCCAATAAGATAACAAGGCAAAGCTGCCTTGAGCGGCAAGCGAGCTCTAGGATCTTGGGCTTCCGAATTGTTTCTCATCCAATCCCATATCGTGCGCGGCTGTGGCCTAGTGGTATTGAGAAGTTTAGGCTTTCGAGCATAACTGCCGCTGCTGGTCTGATTTGCAAGACCGTCGCCCGTTTCGTTCACAGATATCCTGCGTGATCGTCGCTCGCATAGGTAGGGCCAGATGTTGAAGGCCACTTCGGCCACGACTTCACCGGCGACTAAGCACGCGAAGTGAATTACAGTTGCTACTCTCCAAAGAACTTGTTCGCTCTGGGTTGGTAAATTGAGGTTCCAGCCGGCCAGAAATATAGAAGCGAATCCAAAATAGTACAGGGCGCCAGTGTGAAAAATCCAGGGCGGTACATTGGGGGCGATGAAGGTTGAGAATCGATCTATCGGGCGGGTCGGGGGAGTAGAAAGCATGTTGAGGTATTGGAACAAGCGCCTTGTGTGTTGCCAATATAGACTCCAGAACCATTCCTTGCGGTCGATAAAGTCTAGTGGTGTATTACTGTATGGTTCACGAGCGTCATCTCCCCCTGCCAACAGTATCTCTGCCATGCTTGCATCGGTGGTCAAGACTTCAGGAACTCTTACGTCAGCGGGTTTATGTCGCCAAAGGAATACCGTGGCCAGACTGGCGTAGACGTAGGCCACGGTAGTAAGCTCAAGAAGGGTAATGTCAAGCCCTTGGGCAAGCCGAGTGAGGAAGTTGGCCGAGAACCATGTCGCTTGTATCGCGACAATGGTACGCGCCATCGCATCAGCCTTATTTCGGTCTTTGATACGTCCCAGGACCGCTGGCGGGATGGTGACGTAACCCCTCTGGACCAACCATAGTAGCTGTTTGGCAGTAATTGGGAACGAAACCCAATCGCGTGGTTGCAGAACGAAGCCGCCCATTTCTGCGAAAAATGCATGCTGTAGCGACCAGTCACCGATTTTAGCAACAGTAAAGTCCTTCACAGACTGATGTGCACTCAGGTATTGGCCCATTGCTGATATTGCAGCCACTTCAGGCGCAATAAGCATGAATACAAAGATTGAACTTTTGCGGCGAAGTTGGATCCAAAAGGTGTCCTGGGGGCCCGGTACATTGAGAAGTAACATCGACCAACAGCACAGCACTATGGTCGAGCCGCAGCCCCAGAGAATATCCATCGTGCCTCTCTTATAAGGAGCAGAAGTCCAGCCTTGTCGTAAACCGATTTCGAGATTCGTTGTGGAGTTGAATTTGCTGTGCAAGGCTGAAGCATTGGCGATGGCGGCAAGGCTAGCCATCACAAAAAGTACAATAAGGTCCATTTATGCTCGCTATTTGGCGCTTGTTCGAAGTAAAAAGAGGTTTTTGTGGAATAAGGCCGCGTGGTTCAGTCTACAACGCGAGGAGTTGAGAGCAGGCTGCAACAAGCTATGTGAGAATTATGTATTTTCAATTAAAGTTGAACTGTAAGCTGTGCATGCTGTCGGCGGCTAGAGAGATCTGCCATGACGCCACGTGGCTGGAGGTTGGTAGAACGTGTGGGCATAATCAAGCAGCAAACCGCATTAATCTGCCAAGGATGCGCCAGGGCTCTGGTGAGCAAACCGAGCAGCAAACACCTCAGGGTCAACCGCACACCCTGAACTCCGACAAGCTCTTATATGTCGCAGTGCTTACCGCGTCTGTGCACGCAATGCACGCATTTTACTATGAGAATTAGAGAACTTAAAGAGTTTTCAAGTAACGTATTCCACCATCACCCTGGGCACAGCCTGGACGAGAATCGCGAAATAACGTGAACGGTTAGCAATGGCGTTAACTGGCTGCGCGATCTCTCCCTGCCGTGTGGCGCAAACTTTCTAACGGCTGCATTCGAGGGGAAGGCGCAATCGCTAAGCACTATATTGGGGCGGTTTGCGGGCGTCTGATTGTCTGGTGTCTCTCTGGAAAGTTGACCACGGTCTGCTGCCTCGTTCATCATGTGGCGCAGTGCAAGGCAGACTTGGACCTGGTAGCAGTTTCGGTCGGGTATCTTACATCCAATAGCAATTAACCGCGATCAAGCCACCAACTCCGGTGCTTATCCCTCCGCCACCACATCGCCAGGGCAGGCGCTTAGAATGGCTGCTAATATCCCAGATCGGAATTCAGTATCCTGTGTTCGGCACACCGTAAACAGCAAGATCAATGGTCTACGATGGTTGAGCGGACAACAAAACTCGGTTCCCGTCCGATCCGCCGTTTGTCGTGGGACCAAATGCAATTATTTACTCCCGAGTACGGAGTCCAGAGTCCGGAGTCCTGACTTCAGGCCAGCCGCTACGCCCCAACAATACTTGCTGCTTCAAACTCTAGCGTTGAAGGGGGCGTAGCTGCGCCACGTGCAGAGTATGCAGCAAGCGTTTAATGTGATACAGCAATGTTTATACAGAACGATGTTGAACTATCAGAACTACTGGTTTCCTGGCTCTCTCGCCTAGTTCTTACATATTGCCAGAAGCTCGTTGTAGCCCTTGGGTCATTTCTCGCCCAGCTTGCCGCAATCCGGGGGATTGTCAGTTCTGCAAGATTTGCCCGGCGCGTCGCCCAGAGGGCGCGTACAGCGGATGGTGCGGCCTTTGCATACCAGTTTACCGGCTTCGGCGCCGTCCTCCCAGCGGCCATAGGGTCCGCCTTTGAAAACACATTCCTCCAACACGCGATTTTTGTTCTTGTCCATAAGCGGGAAGGGCAAGTCCTCACCAACACTCGTATTCTCAGACCCCAAGTCCACCACCATGTTACTCCGGACTGGGGTCTTGACGTCCTCGCAAGCATCTAGGACGTTTTCCCTATCAGTCTGGAGGACCACGTTCGCGATCGCGCCACCAGGACCGTCTGCGTTCATTCACCAGATTTGGAGTTCTTGGTACAGCCATTCCATCTTCTGGACTTCGACGCCTTGGTTGTACACTTTGACGACGGCGTTGCCCGTGCCTGTGTTAGGTTCGAAGAGGACCTAAAATCACCTTGATTAGCGCTTGGGTCAGAAGGCATTGGTGGAAATACATACTGCTCCTTTTCCATACCCCCCCACAAAGTGCAAGTCCTTCTTAGTTTGGCGGGCGTAGATGAAGGGATCCTTCACTGTGGCGTCAGGTAGGACCTTTTTGAGTTTCTCGTGAATCGCTTCGACTGCCTCGGCGCGCAAGATTGCGCCATTCCATGGCTGGGTAAGGGTCTCTTGCTCTTCGGGCCCGTTATCGCCAATCGATTTCCTTGCCCCGGCCATGAGATGACAAACGGGATCGAGGCCAAAATTATATAGGGCGAACTTGTGGCCGAGCAGCTCCCTGAAGACGAGTCAGTATTCTGGACCGACCGAATGAGTGGAAGTACTCACTGTATAGGATACAGCATGTCCTTCTCCCAACTCTCTTTGTCCATGAGACTCGGATTTTCCCAGAAGTGTGCAACAGCGGCTCCTAGTGATGTCGTAGTAAGCATGGAGAGTTTCCGAGACGCACTCATGGCACGCCAAATCAACAGACGGTGTACTTACCGAGGTGAGACGCGCAGAAAAGCGCAGCACAGCCATAGAGACCCTCGGTTACCACATTCACGGGCGTCACACCCCAGGGCTGGAAATGTACGGCGGCTTGGTGCGTTGGGATAAATTCCGTCCAATTGTCGAGTATGATGGTTTCCTTGCGGCCTAGCACATCATCGTAGAAGTCGCTCCAGTCACCTGTCCCTGATCCCGGGAAGGCGCGCTGGACAAGCGTAACGTTCTGTTCTTCCGATATCTCGTCTGAGATCGTTAAACCTCCACTAATCGGGGCCGGGGTGGGAAGCGCCGCTCGGTTCTGCTTCGCTGGACAGGCACTGCCACCACAGTTTCCCTTCTCGCAGAACGACTCAATAGTGGTGACTGTTTCAGTCGTTTTGGCAATAGTCGTTGCCACGCCTGTGCATGCGGTGATGGTGTGGCAGTTGGTAGATGTACTCGTGGACGTGGTGCTTGAGTCTTGATCTGGAAATACGGACGTTATGATGAAAAACTGCGTGGTACATGTAGAGAATTCCTGCTTGGTAGTGCATTCTTCTCCTGGAGTATTTGGGGTCGGCGCTGGTGTAGGTGTGGGAGTAGGCCCTGGAGGTTTAGGAGTTGGCTCTGGATCGTTATCTGGAGGTGGATTGGTAGGATTAGAGTTTTCTGGTGGGGGAGGATTAGTATTCGCTGGAGGAGGTGGGGGAGGATTGGTATTCGCTGGAGGAGTTGGCGGCGGGGGAACATCGCTGGATGGTGGTGAGACAGTAGCGCTGGATGGTGGTGGGACAATAGCGCTGGATACTGATGATGGAGGATTGGTATTCCCTGGGGGGTGGTGGCGGAGGTGTTCCAGAGCTTGCAGACGAAGAAGGTGGTGGCGGAGGTGTTCCAGAGCTTGCAGACGGGGGAGGTAGTGGTGGAGGTGTTCCAGAGCTTGCAGACGAAGAAGGTGGTGGCGGAGGTGTTCCAGAGCTTGCAGACGGGGGAGGTGGTGGCGGAGGTACATCAGAGGACGCGCTACCGACGACAGTAGTACCAGGTTCACCAGGAACTAAGGTCGAAGCCAACGGTTGGTCTGGCTTTGGCGGCGCTGTTTCACTGGCGATTTGGCGTTTCGGCATGTTCGAAGGGATGCCATTGTTATAGACAAGTCTATAAGATGCAGGTGCGGCATCGACAGAAAGGTCCAAAAGAGATAAACTGAGGCAAAAGAGGAAAACGTAAGTGAAATGTATGCGTGGCATCATGGAGTGTCAAAGGAAGTTGCGAGCACCAGAAGCTCTCAACAATCTTCAATTGATGAAACGAGTATACGGAGTAAAGTACTGATGCCAGTGGATGGGCAAGCATCTAGAGCAGGTGGTATAGCTTCATATATCCCCGAGAGAGAGGCAGTTTTAGCTGGAAGGAAGGAATTCAGACACGCTCTTCTTACTACCAGAGCGCGTCCCCAATGCTCTTCTGATGTTAGGCCACCCCTTCCGGTGTTAGGCCACTCTTGGTGTTTACATTAAGGGAGGCCTGTCAGACGTTAGCAGTGTAATTTGGGGGCTATAAATAACGCCCGTCTCTCAATGGATTGCCTAACCGATGCGAACCATAAGCAGAAGCCCTTTGCCTCGATACAGAGTGCTGAAACACTTGCTAGATTGGCGGAAAGCATCTCAAAGGCTGTGCAGCTTTTGTCTAGCGAAATTGGTCTTACAGCCCGATCTTAGCAACGTCAAAACGATCTCATGATTGAGGCCATCTTACGCAACAGCGAGATTAGCGAACTAATATGCTCGGTGATTGGTTCGCAAACTCTCTCACTCGTCTCCATTCTCGAACTGCGATGAGAAATCGAAGTCTTCGCGAACGCCCATAGCGCGCCCCCTTGTCTTCTCAATATAATGGTAGCACGTTATTTTCTGTAACATAAGGGTGTCATGATATTGCGCTGCAATATAGTCAAAACACGTTTTTGTGACGAACAAGGAAAAATAAAGCTCTAGATGTCGCGCGTATAATATATGTTACACGCAATACTTGCTGGCGAGGTGTTAAGTGTAAAAGCTGTTTAAATGCAAAAATTGCTACGTTGGAACATATACTAATGCAATCTTGAGTCTAACACATGTTGACTAGATGTTAAGACAATTGTTCAGTTGGGATGTAGAATATGTTGTTATGAAACATCTATTTCTTAGGAACATATACGTAGCAGATGACGTGGTGCAGAATATGTTGTGAAGCAAGAATTGTTGCAGTGGAACAAATGTTGAATGTCAGCATCTGCTGGGGATCTGTTGAAGGTCTGTTGGAGGTCTGAGGTCTGAGCTCTGTTGAAGCCCCGCTACCTGTGCTCTTCTTGCGAACATAGAAGGTGGCTAGTACCGTTGCATTACGATGACTCTCTCCTTTCAAATAATCATCTCATAGTACTAGATTCTTACTGACCCTCGGGATAGATACGATGAAAATGTATTCTCTCAATCTCCCCGTCTTCATCACGGCTCAGTCTCTACCCTGGTCACCGAGGTGACCTCACCCTCAGTTATGGGCCAGCCTAATGGTTATAATTAACACTCTCTGTAACTATAAGAAAGCGCAGTGTAGCTCGATTGTATATAAGTATCCTATCACACCTGTAAAGGTGGAGTTGAGTTGAATTGATTACTAAAGTGAGATACAGCGTAGAGAGCTATCTGGGAGGAATGCGCGGGAAGTTTGGAGTTCCTGCGCACGGATCACCTCGCTTTACCCTTGCTAGTGTAAATACAGGCAAGGGGCCCGGGCTCGATCCTCCACAACACCTACATTATCCGCATTGAAAGATTTGGAGCTGTAGAGGTGTTGACCTTAGAGTTAATTATTCACTACCTAAGGTACACTAGTATGAAGTAAAAGAAGAGATTTGGGGGTATCTTAAGCTTCGTAAACTCTATGCTATCGACGTCGTCTTGCACAAGCATATGTGTGAAGCTCTGCAGAGATAAATAAGACAGCAAACAAAAGAGAAGCTGGGCAACGAATGCGCTTGACACCCGCAGCGTAGCAAACAAAGCACCATATTGAGAACCAGCATCAGATCATCACACGAACTTGGACGATTAACCACACGAAACTTGGGCAATTCATCACACAAACTTGGCGAAATGACCCCACTCAGCTCCTTCAGGCAACATCTGCTCCGTGCGCAGCGCAGGTTGATCCCAATGATCCTGGTAAGCCGAAGCGCGAGCCCATCGCAGTGAGCGTCCCTCCAGAATCAGAGATGCTGTCCAGTGTCTATGAGCTTACTGTGGGCAGGTTTGACAAGCCTCAAATGCGCAACACCTCCACGACGATATCCACCAAACGAATTCACCTCTTCTCTCCTCCCGCCGTGATGCCTGTTTCCTCCGCTCATCCAAATCGAGCTTTCATCGACCGGTTATATCTGCAAGTGGGCGTGACTGTGGAGCGAGACGCGTCTGACGTGACGTGTTACGCGACGTGTTTGAGGTGGAGGACGGGATGTGATGGAGGAGGCAGGTTCTGCCGAAAGGTTACGTTTGTGAGGAGGACTGGCGGGCTCTCATGCAAGGTACTGCAGCAAGCGTGCAAGCGACGCTGCTGGGGTGACATCGCGTTGCTTGGAGAGAGATGCCGCGGCGTGTGGGGATGCCGCGATCTTATTTCCGACGGGTTGCGTAAGTACGGCGAAGGTTACGGCGAAGGCGGGCTGTGCAGAGTGCGTGGGATGGCTGCAGGTGGAGGTGGAGGCGGAGACTTGAGAGTGTGGTCCACTTGCAGGTGCGAGTGGAGGTGGCTGGAAGGTGGAGGAGGCGGAGCTGCATAAATGAGCCAAGCTTTATTCATCATTTGGTCCGTGCCCGTCGTGAACGTGAACCTCTCCAGGACGGGTGCATGCTGTGCACGATCATCTGTAGGAGGCCAAAATTATATTGCGACTCTGCTGACACTCAGTTGTATCGCAACATCTGCTTTGATGAAACATATCACCCCTATCAAAATCCTCGCACAATCTTGCTGTGATTCTGTTGTGTTGCAATAATTGCTGTGCGCGAAAATATGTTGGACGGCAAAATTTTGTTGCAACTCTGCTGGGAGTCTGTTGCACCGCAACATCTGCTGCCAACCACCAATGCTGCCTATCAACATCTACTGAGCATATATTGTACGAAACAACTACTGCACGGCAACCTCAACGTAGCAAATGTTACTATCAATATTTACTAAGCATATCTTTCATCTGAGTATGTTGCTGCATTAAAGTACTAACTATGGTACCGAGCTTTTGTACGAAACATAGAAAAAAACGCTAATATCTTTAGGACAGACTACTAGCAATATATTAACTATACTATGGGGCGTCTTATGGGGCGTCGCTGCTCGGGTTCTGTTGCTACGCGCCTTGAGAGCGCCACAGACTAAGTGCATAGCTTCGTAGAATTGGCATGCGAAGTTAACTCCGTTAAGGCGTTCCTCAAGGGGTCACGGATGTGGGTGAGAAATAAGCGTCGCGTCCTCGGAAGGTAGCGAATTCTCCGGGACTAAGGAATACCGGTAAGACATTACCCCCGCCTAAAATCAATGCGTCAGCAACCCCAGATATCTCATGCAGCCACACAGCCTTTTAAGAACCCTTATTTCGACTCACAATAGCTCAAATACCTCAGAACATACAATCTAGGTGATGGTCTAGGCGAGGTTCACATTTTGGAGCTTCTGTACGAGAGCGCGTACTCTACAATCTAGTCTATAAATAACAGATCCATTTTCAAGGCGCCCAGCTAGCGCTCGGCAGCACGACCAAGCAGGCCAGAACAGAGCAAGGACCGACCGTGCGTTATCTCCCGCTGGCTGGGCGCCTTGGAAAGGAATCTGTTATAGACTAGATTTCTACTCCGTACGATACCACGAGTCGGGTGTAAACAAGGCCACCAGACAGCAGGAAACAGCTCACACTTCGGAACACCGGATTCATGCATGAGAAAGCTGCCTTGGCATCAATGGAAGCGACGTCGAACAAATACTTCAGCTCTTGATAGATCAATTGATTGCAAGCGAAACTCTACGTAAAAGGTAGGAAACGTATCCTTACCCGAGCATCCAGGAACTACTGCACACAGCACTGCCTCTGTCCAGCCTTTCTCTGCACCTTCCAAGCCTCAACATCCTCTACAAACTGCATATAGTCGCGTTCAGCTATTTTGAAAGCAGGAGTAGGATCTGCCCCACGATCCAACAAGTACCAAGTAAGTTCCCTCGTGTCTCTTTCCAGCATCATGGCGCCAGGAATATAGCAGATAGGCGTCCCGTTGCGCATAGGCAGCTGCCGCCCTTTAGGCTGATCATCCTCGTTGATGTCGAGACCCACTTCGTCGACGAGATAGCGCACAATGTCCATTCGCGCCGCATGTTCCTTTTTGTCCTTCTCTTTATTTGGGTCTCCACAGGTGGTGGCTTCGACGGCAAGGTGAAGTAAGCGGCCAGTAGTCGGTGCGCCCTTTCTGAGTAACCGCGAGTAGATTGACACGGTGCCTCTGTCAGCTACTTCTTCAAGGATCGGCGGGCATCGCTGCGGGTAACGTGGGTGCACACTCGCGCCGTGGTTCGGGCACCATTCCACCATTTCTTCATTACTAACGACGTTCCACATGAACGGCTTGCCGCTGCTCGCACTTCCGGAGTCGCCCTGGGAGTTGATGTCCCAGCCATGGGCTAGCAGAAGATCGAGCGTTCCTATCGATACATTGGCAGCTTCTTGCGGTACCTAGGGCGTGATGTCTACACCGCGTTCTATGAGGTTCTCAAGAATCGTCTTTGCATTGTGCTTGATTGCGTTGCGGCGGAGGTGATTGTAAAAGTTCTTTTAGCTTTCGGCGCCGGTTGCGGACTGAGAGATTGCTTCGCCCATGAGGGCGGTGTCGTCCAGTTCGCAGGCTCGAAGGACAAGAGCCTATTCCGGACTTTCCCTGTCTGTGAGGAAACCCCTTCCCGCCATACTTGACGAGTGTTGGAAGAGTGCGGATGAGAGGATGTACCAGGTGCTGCAACGATTTGCGATCGAAGTGTTTAATGTTCGCTGGGTCTAGGTCGGGGGGAAGACGTTGTTCAAAAACAGGATGCGCATGTGGATGCGAAATGCAAAGTTGACTATGGGAAATATATTGTAACGTGGAAACTAGGCTGTGCTGCGGCTATGCAGATTACAGGGGCGTCCAGGCGCCCCACAAACTGAAGCCACAAAATAATATCCAGAAACTTTTCTTAAGTTACTACTAGTTCAGTGCGAGAGACCTTATACACCGTAAAAAAGAGATTTTGAAGACACTGTTAGACGAATGCACTGCGACTAAACTGAAAAGTGTCTATTCTAATCAAAGTATGGCGACGCCTAGCTGTTGCAGCATCGCGGTCGCTGTAGGTCAAAGCCACGGCTCCATATCACAAATACCTCGTGTAATCACGAACGTCAATATACAGCCTCAATCTGTTATGAACACACTAAAAGGAAATACAGTCGTAATAAGTCGTGTCGTTCCATGCAGAAATGCTAGATACTAGACAAAGAGACAAAATTTTGAACGCCATTCGCCGACATTGCCAATTATCACCGTCTAGTACTTATTAGATTCCAACAAAGGAGACACATTAGGCTGTAGAAAGGAGTAGCATGACACGGATCATATTAGATCGTTCATGAGGTCATCCGCACAAATAGCCGTGACGCTAACGCATTGAAAGAGATATGCTATACACAGACACGAAGAAAGTAATTATTCGTAGTTAGAAATAAAGTCCCCAGACCGAAATTGTAGACAGAGTGCTAGATAGGCCACCGAGATGCCATAGCGGGATTTAAGGCTTGTTGCGTTTCGGTGTAGCAAGCTATGCAAGCCTAGACTTGCTAATAGAGCTACCGCGGTAAGGTGTACGACAGGGCAACTTGCTCACACTAGAAGGCGTCTTTAATAGCTCTGAAAGAGTCAGCTTCATCTTCTTCGCAGAACGGCCCTCGTCTGCAGCAGGCCCATTGTTCTCTTTATCAAACGACTCCTTAACTGTTTCCAATTTACGCTTTTTGCCATCGCCAAGTGACAAAGCATAAGTCTTTGTCACTACTCGAATCGTACTAGTCGAGGGAGGACCAAAGTTGATAGGATTGCCCGACCTGAAGGAGAATTCGCTCGAGGTGTGTGTAGTACCTTCACCAAATGTAAGTCGCCAAGACGGGGACGCGCTGGGGGACTTGGCATCGTTCGTAAGACTAGGATATTCAATACCTGATTGAAGAGAAGGGTAGATGACTGCACCAGTTAGAACCTTAGAGCCTGCACGTAACTTCATCGGGGACGGGGATTTGCCCAACTCATCATGAACAGCTCTCTCCAGTGTACTATTCGTGAAATTGACTTGCTTCTTGACAGGCGCTGTGACTGGAACCTTTGGAAGCTCCTTTGCCAAGTCCAGGCCAGGAGGAGGAGACATGTGGGTGCTAGCAGCGATCTTCTTCGGATCGGCTGAATACTTCCGATGCGGCGTACGAAGAAGAGACCTGACCTGGTTCAAAGAGTTGCTCGTCTTCCTCATGCCCTCGCGCACGCCCTCTTTCATTGCTTGGCCGATGCTAGTAGGGGAGAACAGAGCCCTGGCGGATGGAGAACGCAAGAGGGAAGGAGCCATCAAGGTAGACTTGAGGGTTTTGACGCTCTGGGATCGTGCAATCGATGACTTGATTGGCGTCATAAGCCTAGCAGCAAGGCGAGGCAATGCGGTCTGCGAGGTGATCTTGCGGGCTGCTGGAGTAGCTGGTATTTGCTGGGGTGGGTCCATTCTGCCATCTCTGGACGTCGGCCTTGTAGTTGCAGCGTCATCAGCTGTTGTACGTTTGACCCGTTTTGCACTAGGGTTCCCATCCTGAGCATGCAGTCGTCTATCGCGGGTCGACGGCACGAGTCTTGTTAAACAGTAGATTGTGCCCGGGGAAGATTGCTGCTAGGTTGGCCGAGGTCCATCTTCGATTGTGTCCGTTTGAGTGGTGTTGCAGGTATCTTCGTCAGCTCAGTCAAATCCATCTTAGACTGAGTACGCTTCAAGCCGGTAGACGGTACCTTGTTGGCTGCCTCCGAAATATCCAGCTTCGATAGTGTGCGCTTCAGACTGTTGGGGGCTTTCGAAGTCGACTCTTCCTTCTCGAGATCGGCCTCGGAGGGAGAACGCTTTAGCGAGTTGTTGATCGGGTTCTTTCGAGTTATTGTAACCCTCCCCCGCTGGCTTGCCTCCCTCTCTCCTACACTCTCTCGCCTGGCGAGATCTCTGCCCACAGGCGGCACGCTCTACGGCCGCGCCCCGACGGCAGGCACCTGCTCTTCAACGGCAGCGGTCTCGTTTGCCCCCTCTGCGTCACCAAAACCAGGACCAGCGTCGTCAAAATCGTCGCTAAGCTCGTCATCCTCGATTATCTCGATGGGCGCCTTGATAGGCGCCGGGGGCTGGCTCGCCGCAACGGGGGCGCGATCGTTGGCGGATGTAGGTTCGAGGGGCATCCTCGCGGGAGCTCGTTTGCTGACTTGCCTAGACCTACTACCTGCCTTTTTTGGTGTCCCATTGTCCGGCTGGGTCTCGTTGATAGGCGCCTTGCGTTTGCCTGCTTTTTTCTCTGTGGGCGGGTTCCTCCCTGCGTCGAACGCTACGGGTGGCCGCCTGGCTCGAGAGGCTCGTTGGGTGCCGTTTTCGTCCATCCGAAGTAGCCCCGGGCGCCTATCACAGTCAATTATCACACAAAACACCAAAAAGCGGTTACTGACGTTGATATAGGCAAAAGGTGAATAGATTTGATAACCTAGGGCCTCTACGACCTCGAATACATGGTTCCCTATACAAGAACGCTATGACCAGGATGGCTCGGTGGTTCGGCGGTACCTACTTCCTACGCACGTTCCACCCTCAAGGTGTTTTGGAAAACACCAATAAGGTCTGAGAAGTCGAGAGAGAAGTCGTCTTGTGCTAGCGCAGTTGAAACCATTTTCTATTTGTAAGCGAAAGATAAGAGAGCTGCGCACAGGCTTAGAGGGGGACGTCCCCTCAACAACTAAGCTAAGTAGCATGTTGTGTGGCGTATTAGTTGTCGCTGCTAGAACCTGAACACGGGGTCGTGATTGCTGTTCAACGCCGAAGCTTGGCAAGCCCGAATTAGGTTAGAGGCTAATCTGCTTACAATTTCGGGCATTCCCGTAAACAGTAGATTTATCAACATTTTCAACCACAGTGTAGGTAACAACAGAGCTTCCCGTTCGCTCAGCTGTACTTAAGCAGTGTACCGGCGGATTAGTAGTTAGGTAGGTGACCACTAGCGAATACCCGCTGTTGTATGTTTGTTGTTGCATTTTTTGCCTGTGTAATGTGCGGTGAGATAACAGTCAACAGATGCAGTGTCGCGGATTGGGGAAGAAGTTGAAGATTGTACTGGGGTTGTATTGTAGGAAGCTACAGACATTCTATCTAGTGTGTGCTGACAAACTATACTAGTCCTGAATAGAGTAAGAGGCCATGAACCGTGACATGCAGTCACTTGTGTTTATCTTTTAGACACAGATATATCAGGTTATCAAGTGCTCTTTGTATATTTTGGACGCACTAGCAAGACTCAAATCTTGAGCTTCTCGCTATCTAGATATTAATTGACTAATGCAACAACATAGCAGTGTGTCCCTTTTCTTACAGACGGTGTAGCTTCCAGGTTTTTGTACTTCATAGAATTGCGTGTAGGTGGCCTTTTTCACTGTAGTATATAACGACATCAACGTGTTATATGCTTTCAAACGTTTCAAGTCTACGCTTGGCAAACACATAGGAAGGCCTATGGAAGGATTTTGTTTCTTCCGAGAGCCCAGCTCATGGAGAACAATAAGCTCGGACTTTACTTCCCTAGAACCGAGACTCATGACATCTTGTCCTCCGGAATATTAGAAGACTCGCAAGCCGTGTGTGCGTCAAACATCATTCATCCTGCATGCGTAGATCGAGTAGTCACTTTGCTTATTCTTTTCATTCTCTTATCTTAGCGGCAGGTTCATACTTGTATGCGAGATGCGTTTTGCTCTCGGCGCAAAGAGACATGGTGGAAGCCGGCAACGTTTTCAACGCCCTGATAGGGACGTGTAGTCTAGGAAATGATAACACCGAGACCATTAGAGGCATTATATAGCCAGACTCTGCGCAAGAGGCAAAATAGCTGCTGCGTTCTGTAGTACACCTCTTTCTTTCCCAGCTCGAGAAAAGGTCATCAGATGCACGTTCTTGCAGTTTCCCCTTACCATGGATACATGTCCCAATCTGCTGTTTGTTTTTAGGAAAGATTCGACATCCATGTGCAAGAAAATTTCTAGAAACGGACATGGGGAGGGCTTCTACATCTCGCCAAACATGTATTAGTGGGTATTCAACATAGTCAGCAATGACTGCACGACTCTAATTGATCAATTTAATTGTACTACTATGGTCTTTCTCCTCAACGCTATGTTGTAACTGCTCAAAATTTCGTTCACAGCTACTACGCACACAGACATAAGTTAGCTGCGATTACATCTTAGATCCCTTGACAGTAGGGTGTAGCAAACATTTAAGAACAGGCAATAGGCGGAAGAGAGACTTATACGGCTCCTACTCCTCACATACCCACAGTAGCATGAATGCGGTGCTGAGAAGTTTTATTCCGCCCAATGAAGAAGCAAGTCCATGCTTTCGAGCTGCTGATATCTTATTTTCTCTCGCGCCGAAAGACATCCGTACTTTGTACAACTAATTTGAAAAGTGTTGACTGTGTGTAGTCGAGAAATCAGAACAGTAAGCCTATCACTACATTTTGCCTGGTGTTTCGTACAGTTTCGCAAACACAGTAGCATGTACGACGTCGTTTTGGTCGTTTTGTTGGCATCTGAGAACAGGTCAGGTGACCATCATGCGTTTTCAATCCCCCTTCTTTATCTTGCCGGCCGAGAACCATGAAGTGTTCTGCTTTATAGTTTAAGAGACGCTAATAGTAGCATGCAATGTATAATGCGGAAAAGAAAGATCATTAAGGGGGGTTATCGAGTTTCCTAGCCGGTTTTATCGCGCGGAGAAAGAAGCCCGGCCAGTGTTGGCCCCTGGTTTGAACTCTGGTCTCGAGCAGAGAGACATTCGCTGGTGTTTTTCGGCGTTTTGGAGCCCTCAACAATATTGTATAGTAAAGTATTACAGAAGAGAGTGTGCATACGCACAACAGCATATTATCTAGGTGCTATGGTCTTACTGCTCCAAGCAGGAAACTTCTCCATAATTGGTTGAAACCTGGTTTCGTTCCGATCCAGAAGACATGTGTAGCCGAGTTTGAAGTTTTCAGAACCCTTCGCTAGTATCATGCAGTGAAGGATCTAGAGAGAAAGAGAGAGAGCTTTCATAGCGCTACATATTCACACATGATCCCAACGCCATTCATCTTCGTTCGCCCCGTTTTATCGCGTATAGGAAGATGCCCGGTCCATCAATGATTTCTCTCCCCTGTTTTATTTCCCGAGCAGAAAGACATGCCTGGAAGCATCCCGCCTTTTAAAGCTGTCCGGACCGGTATTGTGCTGTATAGAGAGGGGGAAGAGAGACTGGCGTTTGGGCTATATATCTCTTCTCTAAAACGCAGTCAAAACGCGGGCCATATCCCGCAGCAACCGGTCTTTTCAGCATTACGTTCCGATGCTACCAAGATCCCAGCTTGTCACTTCTCTCAATCCACGAACCCAAGGTGCCTACATCTATCCGATCTTTTTCTCCGCGGTCCCGCGCAGAGACATGAAACATCGGTCTCCTGAATTTTTTTTAGAGGCTGCAGGTTGCAGATCGCTGTGTAATAGGAAAGAGAGAAGAAAAAGAGTGGGGACGACGTTGCTTATATAGACGGTGGGGAATGCCCAATGCAGCAAAACTAAGCAGAAAGCAGCTATTCAAGATGCGACGAACCAACTTTATTACATCTCGGTGGTCATCACCATCATCATTACCAAACCTCCACATTTTCGTCGTTAAGATTTTGTAACTCGTGCATTACCCATATCCGCATTCCGCATTCCCTATCCTATTAGTAGCAGCAGTATACATCCAAACCCGGGTATACCATTCCCACAGCACAAACGCAAACAAGAACCGCAAAAGCGCGTAAATGCAAGAATAATCACTGCGCTATTGCATTGGCAGACTCATCCAAACTTCATGCGTTGCCATGCGAGTGGGTGGTTCTGCTGCGGCGGCTGCAGCTTTGAATTCTTCGATGAACTTGACGAATTCGAGGCGGTCTAGAGGAGTCAGTGGGGTGCTCCCACGACCCGTCATCACCATTTCCTCGACTCACATATTACGTGTTCAAACGTCAAAACCAGCTCCGACTGTTCATCGTACGCCCCCGACGTGCTTTTCGAGTGCGCATGTTTAGGCTGTCTTTGATTTCCGCTCGCAATCGCAATCATTGTCCGCACGTCTAGCCATCGGCCCCGCGTTTTGTTAGATACGGTGATTGTGGCATCCAAGTTGTTGGTTGTCGTGCAGTCGGAAAGTGACCATTGTCCCGCGTCCCTGGTAGCACGGCACGCTCGAAGAATTATAATGCTTAATTAGAGTCGTGCAGTCATTGCTGACTATGCTGACTACGCTCGACACCCTCAACTCTCAATAGACACCCACGATCGAACAGCTGAACGGCAACTCGTTTATACCGTATACCTGAACCAGGGCACGTTGTCCGCTAGTTCCTGCTCCAACTTCTTCTCACCCTCTGTCAACTCCCGCGGTCCCGTTTCTCTCATGATTTTCTCTCGTCTCTCGTTCTCCGTTTTGCACCACGTCGACATAAAGAGTGTCAAGAAGAAAGCCATACTAGACCACATTGTCAGCGTGTTTTGGGGGCTAAAACGCAACTGTTGGCTGACCTGATGAATCCAATCAGGATGCTGTGTCCGACAATGTACCTTGGACCGTCGCGGCTGAGATAGACATACGACGCGATAATGCCGCCGCAGTTGCCGCCCATGACCTGCATCGCAATTCCGGTCCCGCGCTTGAGGCTGCCGCCCAGGTTTCCGCTATTCCAGGCCATGCCTAACGGGATCTGGGGGTATATGCCTACGAAAGCTGTTAAATATGGTCCTCGTCCAGGCTGATGAATGAGAGAGGCATGACCTACCGATGGCGGCAAACACTGTTCCAGTGTACTGCACGCTCGCTCTCCCGCTGCCAGCCAGTAGTCCAAATCCCACAATCGCAACCAACTGGAACCCCATCAAGAATACTCCGCGCTTCCGCACTCGGTCGGCGTAATAGCTCGCACCTATCGTAAAGAAACAAGCGAACACGTAGGGCGGCACGCTCATCAGTTGAGCGTTGTTGGCGGTATAGCCCATGGATTTTATGATGGTTGGGAGGAACAAAGCGAACGAGTATATGGGACAGAAGCCGGCCATGCAAATCAGCATGTGGATGTACACCTTCCAGTCGCCGATTGCTTGCCAGACGTACTTGACGTCGAACTCGTTGGACAGGTGACCGTGGTCGGCACGTAGTCGGTGTCCGACTTCATTGCGTTCTTTCGAGCTTAGGAAGGTTGCTCTGTATCGGATTAGTACTATCGGCCGAGCATCTGGCGCGGATCTTACGTTGCTGGGTAATCGTAGATACACCAATAGGCGGCTGTCGAGACAAGAATGCTGAGCAACCCTTCGAGAATGAAGATCCAAGCCCAGGCCGCGATACCGCCCGCCCCGTCCATTTCCGCAATACCTCTCGCGAGAATCCCGCCAAAAGCGCCGGCAAGCGTTGCAGCCGAAAAGAACAGCGCCATTCTGAATCCGCACTCGTGTCTGCAGTACCACTGCGTGATGTAGTAATTCACTCCTGGAAACAGACCGCCCTCGAATACCCCAAGGAAGACTCTAGTGGCCAGAAGACCGGAGTAGCTCTTGACAAATCCCTGGCCAATCATACAGGCGGACCAGAAGAACATGATAAACGTGAGCCATATAGCGGGCCGGGTGCGTTTCATCATTATATTCGATGGGATCTCGGCAGCGATGTAGAACGGGAAGAGTATGGCGAGACAGTCGTTGTATTGAAGACCGTGAAGATTGAGATCCCGTTCTAGATGGTCGAGACGCGCGTTTCCGATGTTGGTGCGATCCAGGAAGCATAGTCTGTGTGGCGTTGGAAAAATAGCTTCGATTGTAAAATGTGGGAAGGGATCACGTACAAGTATATCAGAGACATGAAAGGTATGATATGCCAGTCCTGTCGCCGTAGGAGCTTCTTGGTGGCCTTCGCATCAAAACCCTGCGGTTCAACATCGCCAACCAAGATGTCGGATGAGGCTGCGACTGCGGTCTCGACAGGGATCTTCTTCTCATCCATCGTGGTCGTCGTTGAAAGCAGTGTAAAATATGCGGGAGAAAGAGTCTTTATACTTACGCCTTCCGCATTCTTCCCCTACACACACCGCCGGATCGACGCACGTCTGACACCAGATGATAGGACTTGGTCGGCTCTAGATAGCTAGATTACCATGTAAGCGTTATTGAAGACTAGTCCAGACTCCAATCGAATTCCAATGAGGTGGTACTGGTGTAACGCGCTTCTCATGCTCACCGCTCCACAATCAGCAGCTATCTTGCGCGTTATTGGCCGGTACAACTACACAGGCAGAAGTCGTGCAGTCAGATATGCATCCGCATGTGGCGTGGAAGTCGACCATATCCTATCAGCTCCGCGGGTTTGCAATGAGAATCTGTCCGCTTCGGTCTGGGAGGACAGTCTGAAAGACCAGTAACACGGATTGTTCGCCTACCAGCTTTACTTCAAGGGCATCAAAGGATGTATCCGGATATTTAAGTGGGGATTACTCTGCAGGTTAGGTTAGCGGGGAAAGAACGCTTGAATGCAACAAGCATGTCTAAGCTTATCTTGTGTCACCTTCTCGATCTGTCACCCTTGAGAGCAATTGCAGCCAACCAATAGAGAATTGTGTGACCTTGTTAAGAATCATGTACGTCCTCTACAGTTCTACAAACCATCCGACGGACGGCTTATTGTGGGTCTTTTGAGATGGACAAAGATTTCGATCTGACCAGCATCTCCCACTAGCACGGTAACTAACCATAGCGATGTTAATATAGACTAGGGAAGAAATCATGATGGTAACCCTGGAGTCGTAGACGTTGTCTTGTGTAGTCTGCAACCGCTGAACGATTGTTTAGGTCTTTCCTCATAGACCAAAATCTCGACTTGACCAACATTTCACATATGCACAAGTATAGTAAATTACCATTTTATAGACGGATTAAGAGGGGAATTCTCTATCATACCTCTCGATCGTATGTGTCGTTGTGTCGTGGGTAGCCTTCGAAAAGACCAAAACAGGGATTCGTGAAAATTTCTAAGGGCTCTGAATCACCGACGCCTATTTGTAGAACCCGGCGAAGTCGAGGGTGCACCGAGAAATAAATATTTAGCGAACCGTAGTGGTCTGTTTGCGGGTGTAGGCAGTGTCGAGAAGAAGTTATTGGGGTGGTTTTCGCCGAGGACAAAAATATCTCGGTTTTTACGAGGAATCGACAACGAAGGCTCGGTATTTACGAGCCACTGGGCCTCAACGCCTCGGAATTTCAGACGGTGGAACTGACTCGTTCCAATGTTGCCACCATTTTTGACGACACTTTACACATCCTTCCAGTATCGTCCAGTGTGAACCCCTTGGCATATTTTCGACGGATATTCCGGTCTGTACAAAGCCCTATTGTAACTATCACGCTAGATCTAGTTTTGAAGGTCGCTCGGCAATGGCACAGGAGCCGGCAAATAGAGGATAGCGTGCCACGTGATGTTATCTTTCGGCCAAAAACGCGGTTCTGCCAGATCTGAGTTTTCATCCTTTGCCATCCCACAGCACATCTCCATCAACCATCCTCTACCGCACCCACATTTTTGTTCCAAATCTCCCCAACGCACGCGAATTGTCGTAATGGCAGCAACACGTCCAGTCAAGCTTAGGTCAGCCTCGAAGGCCAAGCAGAACGACCCAAAGCCACCAAAGCCGCATGATCAAGTCTTGGCGGAGATGTGGGCTGATATCAAGCCTACATAGTGAGTATTTTGCAAAGCTATATACTGCGTATTCTCTGACGAGCTGAAGTGATTTAGGGAACGACAGTAAACGGGCGCGGAGCCTGTCCACCGCATCGACTCCTTATGACGATTTCGTACCGAACGGTAAAAGACAACGGCGCCTGCCCAGCACGCTGGATGATGACGAGATGGAGGAACAAGAAGAAGATGAAGAAGAAGAAGAAGAAGGTGAAGATGATGCCGAGAGTAGTTCCGATGATGATGATGAAGAGTCGGTCGGGTCCAAGGTCGACTCGTTTCCCAGCGTCAGATGGCTTGAACAAATGGCTAGCTATATTGAGCTTCAAGGCGCACGCATAGGCCAGTGCGACGCCATGTTGATCAGACGAGCCAACATCAGACACTTTTGGGAAGGAATGGCAAGGGGACCCCGAGTAACTAGTGATCTTGGATACGAACTGTTCGACCGATACGGACGGGTGGCAATCGAGCACAAGACTCATACGTACAAGAAAGGGAGCGGTATATGGGGCTCTGAGTTTGACACTGGTGACCTTCTCTTGATTACAGAGATATCAATCGAGAAGGCATATCGGCGACAAGGTCTTGGCACTAGTATCGTGCACGCTCTGTTGGAGAAAAGTCGAGGCACTTCTTCGCCGTCGCAGCTCCAGGCAAATGGAGTGGTGAGGTCAATGACATATGTCTAAAGACCGAAGAAGCTTTTTGGCGTTCGGTAGGATTCAGACGCGTTGGCACATCACCCTGGCTGGCGTGGGCTAGTGATTCAAACCACGCGTGCCATGGCCTGGATGCCCAGTTAGATTCCGATCTCCAGATTCAAAAACCTATCAGACACCCCACCATGGAACCGATATTTGCGCGCACGAGCAGCTACACGACCCGAGTTACCGACAACGCCTTAGTCCATCTCCTGATGCAAGCGTTGCACGATGCTGGACCACAAGATCAGCGGTGGAGAGCAACAGACGAAGACGGCCTCACGATACTCCACAAAGCTGCAATCATGGGCAAAGTCCAATCCGTGTCCTGGATACTGAACCAGAACCCAGGCCTTCTAGAGGGCCGTAACGACCGTCAAGAGACAGTCCTGGAAGTTGTCCAAGAGCAGCTTGACAGAGATAGAACGGGGCGAGACATAGCAGCCGTGGTTGCCCCCGATTTCACAGGCTGGGATGAGAACATCGTGGCCTGTATGGTACTTTTGAATAAGCTGGTAAATCCATCGAGGTCCACAAAACTCCGCCTTAAGTACGGATGTACTTGCGGCCAATGCACAGCCGGATTTCTGAGCCATCGTATGCGCTATACGCTGAAGGGGCAAGCGGGAATGCTTCACGGTGTGAAAAAATTGTTGATGGATGGGGACACAGGGGAAGAGTTCGTGGAGTTTCAATCCGAGCCTCTGAGATTCGTCAAAGAACATATTAGGAATCGCATGGAGTGGGACAAGTATCTACGCCAGGGCTTCATCGACCTCTTCTCGGACTTTGCAGACTGTCTGTAAAGAGAAAGCATGGCAGGCCTCCCCACGCCAGAGAATGTGTTGCAACTGGTCAATTCTAAATCAGGGCCGTGTGCAAAGTACTTTATCCTGCGAGGCGGCGAGGTCTTCCCTATCGGCTCTCACGTTTTCAGTGTGGCATTAGAAGAGGATCCGGTTGCTGGATTCGGTAACGGTCTTGGTGACGAGACGGATCCGAAGTTAGAAAGCATGCCTGAGTGTCGAAACGATCGTGAGTATAACTTCGTCAGCCGAATGTGTGGCTACTGGGCACCCTGCGAAGAACTTAACGAGCTTATCCTCGCTGATATGGGCTACGTGTAGCACGTCAAGGGCTGTGGATGGTAGTCCGGGCGGAGTAGCGGGAGGAGTAGCGATTTCCAATCTTCCAAGTCTTCCACGTACGTTCGCTATTGCCTTAGCCATTCCGCGAATTTTGAAAATGTCACTATTCCTCGGATTTGTGCTAACACACGCTTTTCCTTCTTTGGAAACGTACGTCCTGGATTACTGGACAACGAGTGTTATAGCTAGAACTTCATATCCCGAATCTTTCAGTGCCTCAAGGAGGGCCGTATTCACGCTCGTGACGAGATTTGACCCAGAGACGGCATATCACTCTCATAGAACCAGATTGAACAAGTACCAATGCATTCTATGTCTTCGGTACGCCTTGCGGGTGGGTAGCAGCCCAGTGCTCTGCCTTCAAAACCTGCGGATCAAACTTCTCGAATCCGAAATTCCAAATCTTCTCCGCAACGCTCCGCCCATGTTTACTAGCGGGTCCATAGTCATCGACCTTGCTGCTCTTCCCGCCCACGTGCTGGATAACGCTCGGCGTAAGCGCCCATCGCAACTCGTCGTGCTGATCTGCGTATTCTTCTGTGATCACGTCGACGAACCCGACACGCCGTTCGCGGTAGTAGTTGATGAGCGTCATGGCTTTGTCGCGCGGGAACACGAAACCTTGACTGCAGCACCCATACTGGGGCATGTAGTTTATGCCGGCGGGGAGCGGGCGGACGGTTGCTCGGCCGAGAGCGAAAAAGAGAAGGATGCAAGTGACTGTTGTACCGCCTACGATGTAGATAACTCGGTCCGTAAGAAGGCGCTTTGTGAGGGGAGAGAAGAAACGCAGTAATAGAAGTAGAGCCGCTGGACATGCGAGGAATAAGCTTGAGTATAAAAGATACGTCCCTGCATTTTCGGAGTTCCAGCCCAGGAACTCTTCCGTATAGAACAAGCGCAGGTAAAGAAACTCCGGTGAAGCTCTGGTTAGCGCGGACAACTGCTCCGCCTGCTCGATTCCCGCCATGGTTCTGTGATACCATCCGTCCATGGCCACGATATCGTCCTCGAAAACGGTAATGTATGGTGTATCGCGCTTGTGACAGGCCGTCACCAGGTACGAATAGTCATACAAGCCCTTTTCCAGGAAGAGCCCGCCTTCCTCCTCCATCTGCTGGATGTGCGTGTTATTGCTGTCCATGACATTGTACGTCAAGATCTCGTCCGCGAGCTCCTCGAGCCAATGTTCGGTATAGGCAGGATGTATGCTCGGATCCGAGTGTGGGATGAAAACCATCAGGTAGATTTCGGCGCGCTCCTCGGGCGTCAGCCCCTCCAACAGCGACCCCACGGCATCGCGCAAGTACCGCGTGCCATTGCGTGCGATGGAGGGTATGCCGACGCAGAGTTTCTTCCCGGTGAGCATCTTATCCGGCGAGCCCGTGCCCTGCTGGTTGCTTGAAATGGTACCATTCTCGACGGCCGATATGTACTCGAGGGCCTGCTGCTTGCGGAAGGCCGAGTAAGACGGGGTATAGCCAGTCCGCGGGTTGAAGAATAGGGAGGTGGGGTCGCGCGACGAGACCGAGTGGAGGCGGTAGACGAGGACGAGGGCGACGAAGAGGAGGACGGCGGGGACGAGGCGCGGGACCATGGCGGGCGAGGAATAGATAGGTGGTAGCTGAGGGGGCAGAGACGCAGCATTTAAATCATGGCGACAGACGGCCAGACGGTGAGAGGCGCCGCGGTGTATAAAGATCAGCTAGTTGTGCAGGCTGACGGTTGCCGAGGTTCGCATGCTTCGATTTTGAAGCCAGTGAATGACAGAAGGGAGAGGTAAAACGAGATGTTCATGGAGTAGTATAGTGTAGCTCCCACGGAGCTAAAGTCAGGAGCCCGGCTCTCTCACGGCTGCACGGCCGCTCAGGCCTGGAGATGACTTGCGCGCCTCGGGCGAGTCGGCAGGCAGCGGAAGCGGAGAGGCAGACGCGGGCGCCACACGGTGAATGCACCAGCCACACCCGTTGGCCCCGCGGGGAAGTGGCGCTCGGTGATGACGCGCCACTGCGATCCTCTTGACTGCCTAGGAGATTCTAGCAACACGTAGGTTGTCGACTCTTACTACAACGCACTACTGTATCTAGCATACTGGTATTGCAATCTATCGTGTTCTACTGTCCTAGGTTTCTGGCATTACTCGATGCCCAAGAAACACGCCCCGGCCTACACTCACACCAAGCCGACCTATGTCTCTCGCCCGGGCGCCTCGTCCGCCGCATCTGCGGAGCCCCCGACGGTCAACGAGCGTATACAGCAGCTGCGCCGCGAGCAGACACCCAGGGCGACAGTAGAGCGCAGGAATGAGGTCACGGAAGTGGTAACACACCGCACCGTTCCGCCGGAGCTTCGGCGTATATTGCACATGGCTGAGGTTGACGCTCCACCCCCGAAGCCAGGCACTCGAAATCGACTCCTCGGCAGACGACCGCCCCCGGGACCAGCTGCACCGGGCAGCTGGCTACAATCGAGTCGATATGCACCGGCGAAGCGGGCACAAGGCGAGACGGGGCCGGCGAGGTTCTGCGCGCTGGCAAGGGCGAATGATGCCGAGTTCAAGGTAGGCTCTCACGCCTCCACCGGCAGCACCTTTGCCAAACTTGACGAGTACATCTCTCACTGCTGCAGCGCCTCCCGCCGAGTCGCAGTCTAGTGCACCACTGTCTGCGGACCTTTGCCTTGCACTGGGAAGAGCTCTCCGAATATGAGCAGCACCACCTCCCCGCCCTCCCCATCCCGCTCAAAGAGGCATTGCTGAGCTATCTCTCCCTCTACGGCCATCGACGAAGCCTGGACTTCAGGTCCTTCAAGATTATGTTCCATGCTGCGACCGGCTCCGAAGACATACGGTTTCTGGACCTTACAAACCTACTGAACGACGGATTTGCAGTAGGGGATCTGAAAAAGTGCTTGGCTCGCCCATTCCGCGATACTGATGTCGTCACTGGCCTGGGCAACGTTTCCTTGGGGGCTAGCAAAAGTAGCGGGAAAACGCCAGTTGAAGTGGCCGATTCGTGGGACGATGAAGCTGAAGAGCCGACTGTGACTGTACCATTAACTCTGCGTGTTCCCACGTTCCCGAACCTCACACGGCTCTCGCTGGCGTATCCTGGGGCCTCTGGCTCTTGGGCCGATCTCCTGACACTCTCGTCAAGTCTAAAGAAACTCACGCATCTATCGCTGGCCTACTGGCCACGCCCCTCTATGACGCCGAATGCCGTAACCGCGTCCATGGTCTCCAAGCACAGCGCCCCGATCTCGCTCGGTGGCTCCCACTTTTACTCCGACCTGGACGACGACTGGCACGAGGCAGCGAACATCTTGCGCCGCCTCTCGCTCAACACCTACTCGCTAACATGGCTAGATCTGGAAGGCTGCACCTGGCACAAAGCATTGACCGTGTCCGACGTTGGCCAGGGGAGCACGGCGGCCAGAAGAGGGAGACTAGATGACTGGGTCCAGCCGATCACTGCACCCGGTCCCGACTGGAATACTGCATGGCGGCAGATCGAGTACATTAATCTCTTCCAGGGCTGGATCCCGGGGAACAGACCCGCGCTACAGAGCATGCCCGCGGGGGTCGTGGCGGTACAATTGATGCGCTGGTTGAGAGACAACAAAGATGAGAGCGATATGAAGGCGAAGGTGAGTAGCATTGACACGGGATATGTGGTTGCGCAGTGGGTGGATCGTGAGAAGGAGGCGAGGAGTGTTGGGGCTAGTGTACAACGTCTGAGGAAAGCGGCGGCGGGGAAGTGGTGCGCTGTTGACCATGGATGGGGTTGAGTGACTATGATCCAAATGGAGTATTCTTCAGCATACTTTAGCTATAGAACCGTGTTTGGAGACCAGCTCAGCTCATGAGAAGCCACACGCCAAGGGACTTGTCAAGATAACAAAGCTACACGAGGGCTTCCTCGGGTAGTTTTGTCGCGGGGCACGTAGGCTCGAGCCTCGTCTCTGGAAATCTGTCCTACGGCTAGAGGAAGGCGATCGTTGTACGATTCGGAGAGGGTATTAAGAGAGAGTTAGAACTCAAAAAAGGGTACCCATCCCTTGTTTATCACCTACTAGTAGGTTCTCAGAGCCAGAAAACACTCGTGTCTACCTCGTGTACAGCCCACACCAACTCGCGGAGGGGCTCAAGGTTGATGACCCATCACACCTGGGTCGTCAACCTTGATCGTGTCGGCCCACTGCCCCGATGGGACTGTTGACAGTTCAGTTCCACAATTGGCTATCCAGGTGCTCGCCATGCCTAAGCGGAACGTTCGAACGCTACTAGGCATAAACAACGGCGTTTAGCAACGCATCCCGCTGACTACGTCCAATTTACCAGACGTTTCCGCGCGGTTCAAGGGGAATGTAGCGCTGGAGGACGATACGATGAAACCCGAAGCCCCGAGCGAGATATCTACGAGCATGTCTTGGGCTACGCGGTTACCGCGGCTAGGGGTATACGAAATTTGGGATTTTGGCGGTTGTGCTGAGATGAAAAGACCACGGTAGCTGTGGAAAGAAAGAAGACAGGGTAATCTAGCCAGTGTATCGGAGTTGCAGTATCGGCTGATAGAGACAACGGAAAAAGGATATCGTTCAAGAAGTGGGGACAGTGTGTGTATCCATGGCGTCCGCATGAAATGAAGGTGTAGTACCTAGCCGTTTGGCCGTTATAACGGAGTAGTACTCGTTACACACGATGGTCTAGTGCTTTATTGTCTCTCTTGCGGGTTGGGTTGGGGAAGGTCACACTGCCGCGACCGACTGTACGCTCCACCGTGAAGGAAGTGGAACTTCTTTAGAGGTTAAAGTTCCGCCGCAACTTTGCGTAGAAATAGGCTACGCGGCCAACGCGATAGCTGTACTCCGTAAATAGACCAGAGTCCGAAGACCGGATTGCTGGGTTGGGGTTGTCCCCCAATCTATGGTTCGCTTGACTTGAGATAGTTGGATACAATGGCGATGGGGAGGGTGTGAGACAAACCCCGCGCCTCAAAACCGTTGAACGAACGTTGAAACTTGAAACCTTGGTGCTGGGGCTCGCTGCGACAAAAAAAAGAAAGAGAAGCTGGCGCTGGCGCTGGCGCTGGCGACGAGACCGCAGAATTGTGCGACAAGACGACACAGGCGCGGAATCGAGGGATCTGGGTCGGGTCCGGCTGCGTAGAGCGCCTCTAGTAAATCGGACTCTGGAAGCTTTCCCAGACCTATGATGGAACAAGCGGAAACACCATCATACGCATCATCCTCATGCATGACGACGCTCGCACAGCCTCAAGTTTCAACACACACCACAATCAGCAGATGCCAGAGCCTGTCGATAAATTGTAAAGGGCGGAAACTCGGGAAGCCGGCCATCTCTCGTTTCGTCATAATGCACCGTTAATCTGCACGATAGACGAGGTGTCGATTGCTGAGCCTGGGAAACTGAATCTGGATGTATGGGGGTGAATATAAGGTGCAGCGACTGAAGACAGGGTGGTGTGGAAAATACTGCACCTGAGGCGATCATTACCTTTTGTTGGTGCTGGTGAGTACCAGTCCAGTACGCAGTCCGATGCAGACGTGGGGGATAGCTTGGCAGTTGGTCTGCCCTGCTTACTAACATATGGCCTGTGCGATGCGGCCGATTTGATATTGATCTTGTGCGGGGATCTCACCAGGCTCCCGTCGACGACTTCGTACCCAACCACCATGGCGTCTTTCCTCTCCCTCCCCTCGGAATTACGCGACGTCATCTACGACTACTGCTTCCTTGACAATACGTACCTGCTCAACGAGCGCGACCATTGGTATGTCCTCCGCTACAAAAGCCAGCTGGGCCGGCGTCACGAAACCGGGTTTGAGTGGCCATGGGCCTGGCATCCGGAACATGCGCCCCAGTGGATGAGAGCTAGCAAGCAGATCTTGGAAGAATCGCGCGCGCAATTCTATCGCCATGCTGTCTGCTACGACTTTCTAGACGAAGAGCAGCATCGCGGAGGCGGCGGCAAAAGACGCTGGAGTGACAAGAGGGGGCAGCCTGCAGAGTTCAAGACGCTGGTTACGTGCGGGCTGTTCAACTTTGAGTTTGTTAAGTTCCTCGACTATGAGAAACACGAAGACTGTGGACTGTACTTGGTGTCGGATGTGAAGATGTTTGGAGCGTTGGACAATGGCGGGGAGAACACCGAGGAGATACAAGACGCGGACCCTACCGACTGGCAATACCGTGGTATGACCATCACGGCGGCACCGTACCGTGATCATGATCGGAGCCGCCCTCCCCTCCCTCATTTGCACTCGCTGCGAACGGCCGTCGTGCCCTTGGAGTTGACCATGCGGGTGTCGCTCAACTCTGGCTGGGTAGCATGGGATCCGATTCGCCCGTACTATCGGGCATTCGATCTCTCTTATCTGGAACAAGCAGCCGCAACACCGCCCCTCTTCTCTCGCGTTGAGTTTGTAATCCATGAGCCCATGTACAGCCCTAGTGGCCTCTCGCCATTGGATTCAACGCTGGACGATGAAGTTGAGGCCATGCCTCTGTTTCAGGTTGAATTAAAGCGTATTATCAAACTCCTTGTTAAGTCGGACGGCTGTCATGTCCGCCAGTGGTTCTCGCCAGAGACGAAGACAAGCAGCGGCTATTTCGTTGGGGAGGACAGCGATCAAGAGTACTTTCCAGGACGCGTATTCACAACCCAGAAGTGGCATGTGGAAGCACGACGGAGTGTAGATGGTGCTGGAGTTGTGGAAGAGACGATAGAGGGGTGGAACAACGTTCCGGGGCTGTGGGCATTTCATGGCGGGATGGGGGACATGTACAAACTGCGAGGGGAGAGCGAGGGGATGCTGATGTACGAGAACTTCAACTCGGACGGGATTGAGCAGACGGGAATTGACGAAGGGAAGCGGTATGAGGTGCTGAAGGTCAAGAAACCCGCTATGGCAGGGTGGTCGGATCCAGGCTATGGCAGGATCTCGTCAGCGTGATAGACAATATCTAGTATACTAGATACAATAGGGCTTTGTAAGGATAGAGATAGATTATCTACCTGTTGCTCAAATCTCTTAGGCAGTCAAGAGGATCGTCTAAAGTCCTTGTTTGACGTGAAGTGGCTCGTGCTAGGCCTGTAATCCGGTTCTTAGCTAGAACTTGAAGTGAAATGGCCAAGGGGGCAGTTCCGAATCGAGCAGGTGGAGTTGAGAGTCGTGCGAGATGCTACCGGGCGTTATACAGCCAACGGCCATGATGCCAGCGCTAGAAGCTGGAGGGCAGGCGGTGGTTTTGGATATATTCCTATCCCAGACGAGTTGCCAGAAGTGGATCGGAGGACTTGGCCGCGAAGCAGTGGCTACAAATGGCGAAGACTAGCCGGGAGCGCTAAGGCGGAAACGGGAGGAGGCTGCTTGGCCGTAATGTTTCAGCCTGCCGCCGCCCAACAGCCGCGCCGTCCGAGGTTCGAGGTTCGAAGCAGACAGATGGCGCTCTGACGTTAGCGTCTGCAGTCTGATGCTAGATACTACTGGGATGCTGCGGCGTGGAGAGGGCAGCATCCGGCACAGCCCGGCGTTCGTAACTTCGTAACATAGCGACGAGCCAGCGTCACCGAATCACGGCCGAATGCAGTGCGTGGCGCTTCATTGACAGCCCCTCGTAGACGCGTCGCCCCCTTCAGGGTGGAGGCTGGCCGAGCGCCCTGGAATGTGGAGTGGTGGTCATGATTAGGTACGCAGGTGAGGCATAGCAGTGCGCATGCGGCATAGCCTCCACAGACAGCCGCAGAGATAGCATATGAGAGCGAGCCGTTGAAGCGCGACACCCACCTCCTGCTCACGCACTCTCTGGCTGAATTCGGACTCGTTGACAATACAATTGCAAAAAGAGCCCACGCCTGGCCGAGATAGAGACGACGTCGACTGTCGTCCACTCATCGCCGGCGGAGGCGTCAGCGTGCTAGCGCCGCCTACCTGAAACACGGTCCTCGCAACCCTCAAAAACTCGAGGGGCCTGCATCTCGACGACAAGCACATCGCACATCGCACCAACTGTGTCCTCTCTTTTTCAACCCCAGCACCACCACCACACTCGCTCGCTGCTTCACCCCGCCCGTCTGATCACGTTCCGCCTGCCGATAACGTCTGCAGTTCCCCGGGCCACGCCTTCCCCCGTCCACGGCTCCACGCAGGCCCGCGCACCCACCCGGCCAATTTATTCGAGAGCAGGGGCCGCTGCACTTCCCCCCAACACTTTATATCCTTACCACGGCTCTTGCACGCCCTCGCGCCCTCACCTCCATCGCTCCCCTCGCGCCCTCGTCGCGCCCGCATCGCCTCCCAAGGCCAGCCACCGGCCACGATGCTCTCCTTCAAGAAAGCCCTGATCGCCTCGCTCGCCGTCCTGACGCTCTTCTTCATCTTCAAGTCGCAGCACTCGCCCGGCACGCAGCCCGCGCCCTTTCGCAATGCCAACGACATGCCCAAGCCGACCCTGCTCACGACACCGAAATCCGGCTCCCAGCAGCCCGCGAAGCAGGAAACCAGCCACACCCCGACCCCGAAGGCTCAGACAACCGCGGCCGACGCCTTCAACACGCCCGACGCGCCCAAGAAGAAGCCCAAGACGCAGGTCACCATGGACGAGCTGAAGACGAAGCCGCTCAAGCAGCAGCTCGAATACCAGTTCCCCTACGACGTCGAAGCCAAGTTCCCGGCCTTCATCTGGCAGACGTGGAAGTACACACCCTCGCAGGGCGAGTTCTCCGAGGAGTTCCGCGAGTCCGAGGCCAGCTGGACCGTCCACCACCCGACCTTCGTGCACGAGGTCATCACCGACAACGTCGCCGTGCATCTCATCCGCCACCTCTACGCGTCCGTGCCCGAAGTCCTGGAAGCCTACCACGCGCTGCCGCTGCCCGTCCTCAAGGCCGACTTCTTCCGCTATCTGATACTGCTCGCCCGTGGCGGCATCTACTCGGACATCGACACCACGGCGCTGAAGAGTGCGGCGGACTGGATCCCGCACGACGTGAAGAGCAACTCGTACGGCATGGTCATCGGCATTGAGGCCGACCCCGACCGTCCGGACTGGGCCGACTGGTACTCGCGCCGCATCCAGTTCTGCCAGTGGACCATACAGTCCAAACCCGGTCATCCCGTGCTTATCGAGGTCGTCGCGAACATCACCAAGGAGACGCTCCAGCGCAAGGCCGAGCACAGGCTCACCAAGGACCACAAGGGCATCATCGAGTTCACCGGGCCTGCCGTCTGGACCGACACCATCTTCTCGTTCTTCAACAACCCCGATTACTTCGACTTGAGCTCCGGCAAGGGGAACGTGACCTGGGAGCACTTCACCGGCATGAAGGAGCCCAAGAAGATCGGCGACGTCATCGTTTTGCCTATTACGAGCTTCAGCCCGGGCGTCAAGACGATGGGCGCCGGCGAGGAGGACGACCCGATGGCGTTTGTCAAGCACAATTTCGAGGGTATGTTGTTGTGATTTGGTATTGTATTAGTGCTAACCGCCCCCAGGCACGTGGAAGCCCGAGAGCGAACGCCACATCGGCGAGATCTTCAACTAATCGACGATGCAGTTTAATGAAACGATGCCTTATCCTACCGAAACGACGACTCTTTCTTGTACATGGTTGGTCTCTTGGTCTCACAGAACGGAACACACATAGACGGATGGTTAGACGGGTACCGCAGGCGGTCTTGCGGAGATACACAGCAACGACGTGGGCATAGCTGAGATCGAGCGGGTCACTAACGCATATAAAGGTCCACGCTGAGCCGCCGCGTGCGAGCAGCATCGCCTGACATATCGACCACCCGGACTTCCTCCGACCAGAACTTCAAGCGCTGAAGTTTGGCGAACGGAGTTTTGAGGGCGTTTATCTGGCGTTGCAAAAATATTCGAGAAGTCTTTTTTTTTCTTTTTCTGGGTCTTGTAAGAATATGCGGTCGGCGGCATGACGCACACGCGAGTCACGCGCGAGTCACAAACGGGCATGTACGGTAGCGGGCTGTATGAGGAGCGGTGGAGTCGGGTTGGTTGTTATCAACTGAGAAATAAAGAAGAAGAGTTGGCAGTATGCAGTAAACGTCTTGCGTGAGCTTGTGAGATGTGCTGTGTGATGGCCGGTACGGTACGCCCGGCTCCGCATCTTTGCTATACATACATACTGTGTATGAAAAAGAAGAGCGAAAAAAGAAAAAGAAAACAAATCGCTGAGCTATAAACCCCTAAGCCAAAATCACATACACCATCCATCCGCACAGAATCCCCGCGGAATCCATCCATTAACTTAACTTCCCCGTCCCTGGTTTGGTTTGGTTTTTTATCCAGCCCCTCGCACTAGAGAGTCTACCATCTACCCTTAGACGTGACTGACTATCACCGTCGCCCCGGCACCAAAATCCCCTTAATGAAGCTCAGCGTGTCGTACAGCGTGTCCCCCAGCGTAGGCCGGTACTCGAGTTTCTTGTCGCGCTTGATGCAGCGCCGCTCTTCGCGGGCTTCTGCGCGTCTGCGCTGCGCTGCTTCTTCTTCTTCTAAGAAGCGTTCGGAGGAGCAAGGAGAGGCGCGGGGGTCGTAGTAGCGGGGGGAGGTGTAGGGGATGGTGGTGTAGCGCTCGTTGGTGTAATCGTTGTAGTAGGATTGGGGATGCGGATCGGATTGGGAACGGATCGGGCGGGTTAGAGGGGGGGTGAAGTATGGCGAGGGCGAGGACGGGGAGGCGTGTTGGTGGTGGTGGTGCTGCCGCTGGCGGGAGTGAGATGTTGAGGAGGAGCGGCGGCGGCGGGGTGGAGATGGGGCGCGAGGGGGTACGGTGCGATTTGGGCGGTTTTGGTACGCGTTGTAGGGCGACTGGGTGTATGTGGGGGTGTAGGAGGATGGCATCGTAGTCGGTTCGAGAGTCGGGGTCTGAGCTGCAGAACTTGGGCGCGGTTCGTAGGGGGAAGCGATAGCTTGTAAATTTGGTTGCTTTGTTGGCGATGGAGAGTACAAAGGGGTATGTTTGTGGTATAGGGGTTTTCGGTAACGAGACTGTATAGTGGTGGTATGGTGAGAGCGTGCAAGTGTTCGAGCGAGCGGAATACGTTGAAGTTGATATACTCATCGGTACCATGACGCCTCTGTCGTGAGTCTTGACCAACCTTGACCTTTCGAGTCCTCGTTTTTCAACAGCACTTATTCCGGTCACTGATGCGCAGCAACCTTAGACCGGATAGTCACCTGATCCTCTCCTTTGGGTGTGCATCTCGTAATGGCGCACACAGCCTGGTTGATCTTCAAGGCTCGTCCCATGTATATGGTGCTTCACCGGTCCTGGAGAGGGAAGGCTGGCAGGGGCGCATATGGAAGCGGGCTTGATTGGCTGGGCCAGTTGCACAGGGCGCTGGAGACCTGGGTCGAGTGCGGAGATGGGTTGATCTGATGAACGCCTTAGTTAGCAGTGGTTCTGGCGGACCGGTGAGGACGTCAGAATGCTGAGAGGAGAATGCAGTGTACGCTGAATTTGATTGAAGAATATGAGGCAGAAGTTAAAGAGACAGGCTACCGTATAAACCTTGCCAATATCCGCTGAACGACCGAGTTCCATCATCCAATTGGAGGCATAGAGCAGAGAAGGGTTTAGGTAGTGATGGTACGATCTAGATAAGTAGCCTTGAACGAGGTGTGATGACGCTCAGATGCACGTCCGCCTCGTGCCGCGAGAGCAGCACGGCCTTGTGTCAATGGCTAGTTTGTGGGGTACTACTGAGATTGAATGTTTTGCATGGATGTCGATTAAACGATCTTTGGTTGACTAGATATTGGGGTCTCAAGTGGAGAGCGGACCCTTTATAAGTCGCACGGACTCTGATCCTATCTAAGCGAGATGCGTCACCTCAAGGTCGGACTCGGAACTTCCACTCCGACATCGTCGAAATGCTTTGACTGTACGGAGTGCCTAGCAGCTGCCACACTGTTGCCGCGATTATGGGAGTCTATAATCTATCGCTCATATATTGTGCAGTCCATTGACTCCTGCAGGTTTTGAGTACCAGGGAGTCGGTCGACTGCACACGATGACACTACCGACGCGTATGGCTCGAGTCATGCGAATGTTCGCGACGAGGACTCACAGACCAAGTTCCCTACGAAAACTGCCTACATACTCTTCTCCGTGGATGCAGAAGATTCTATTCCCATTAGCTCGGCAGTATGTGCTCGTTGCCGTCCGTTGGAGAGACATGCGCGACGGGAACGTTCCAACACTACCCGGTATGACCACCCTGACTCACACTGAGTCCTAGTCCGATACTCGACCAACTCCTCAACCAACTCAGCCTAGCAGCCCCAGCCATCCCATCCACCGCAGACCATCCTCACATCGTCCTCTCCACAAGCAAGAGCCTTCGCCTTCAACGCGCCCTCCGCAATTACGAGTATAAGAAGATCGACCTAGCCAGGAAAGAGGAGACGACCAAAAAAGTTCGAAAGTTCGTCAGAAATTTATTGGACACACCCGAACCAAAAGAGAGTATTTTCTATAGATTTGACAAGATTCTGCTAAGGTTCTGTCTTTGGGGGTATGCTAAAATGGAGGAAGATCTTGCAGAAACAAGGATGGAGGTCGAGCGAGAAGGGGAGAGGCTATGGGACTTCTGCATGGAGGAGGAGGGGCTGGCGAAGCCGAAGAAGAAGGAGGGGGCGAATACCAAGAAACAGGACAGCAAGGGCAAGTGAGAGACGCCTTATCTGCCGCCCATTACGGTCCTTGAGCAATTGATCGACTTTCTAAAACGCTAGAATTCGGGGTTATTCATCAACGCCTAGATTCGCAAGTCAAGAGGTTAGGTTCAAGATAAACTAAGCAATTTCGGCGCAGGTACCCCTGATGTCTGGCATTCTAAGACTGAAGCAAGAACAATGTGCTCGCATTGCCTGAGTTCGAAATAGAACAAGAAGTTATAAGCTCCATGGATGCCGAAATACATTTTACCGGTCCCGATAGAGTGATGCATCTAAGTGGACAGAAAACGGAACGACTTCGGAGCAAAGTGGTATGTACAGGGTTGGTATAGATTATAGACAGAATCCATTAGAAGCTCAAAGAATGCAACGCATGGGGACGCCTGACGCACATGCGAGCCCCCCTCTTCCCACCCAAGGACTCCTAAAGAAGACCAATCCGAACTGGCTTCAAACTATCTTCCAAACTCTTTCTCCCACTTCTAACCTCCAACTGACACTTTACTTCTGACTTGAATCATGTCGAGTTGAACTAGACAGGCAACAGCAGGTAACCAATTAGCAAACACCTATAACCCTTATGGATATATCACGGGGACAATGATATGGAAATACGTTAGTCATGTTATCAGACAATCACTATTCGCGTGGATTTATGACCATATCAATGTCAATTGCTGTAGACAGCAAACCAGCGCAGCTCACCTCACCTAAAACTATAAAACCCCGCCGGCTATCTCGATTTTTCTACCATAGACCTCACAACCTTCGAGGCTAAATTCGCTTTACCTCGACGTAAGTGGCCGAAATCCTACGCACAGGGCATGATTCACTGCTAACATCGGCCTGTCTCTAGGATCTCTAGCCATACGTGATCCAGTCAACAACTAATGTCGGGCCTTCGCTTCACCGGAGACCCTTTCAGGGGAGACGCCTCTCGCCACGAGGGTGCCGCAAGTGGTGTGCTACCAACCTTTCCAACCCTCGCCGCGAGCGACGAACAAACAAGCCCTACTCAGCGAGATCCGCCCGAAGGCACGAACTCCTCTCAGCAGAACCCGGAAGGAGTCTCGAGTCCATCGCCACCTATCCCAGCTGCTGCAGTCACCCGTCCCGCACGCCCTTTGTCGCCAACTTTACCACCACGACCCCCATATTTACCACCGCGCCCCCCAACCCCAATAACCAGCGCGCCACCATCTACCAATCTCCCCATCAAGCCGAAAGGACGTTACGAGTCGCCGGAACACTACGAGCGCCGCGTAGCCGCCGCAAACGCGCCGCCAAACGGAGGCAACAAGCGTCGCGCATCCTCATCTCCTGAGCACCATGAAGCAGAGACAGCGGCACTGTTGGATACGCCGTTCTCGTCTGAGCCCGGTTCCGAGCGCGGGCCAGCTACAGTGGTGGCGGTGCCAGAGTTTCCGGGCATTTCAGCGGCGCAGAAGCACACTGAGGCCAAGAAATAAGTATTTCGAGGCTACGATCTCACACCAGGAGAGGCAGCCAATGTTGTCTTTTAGGTAACTGGTGTGGGTAGCGCAGGAGGCTCTACGCCGTGGACGAAGGGAAGGGGGCCGCGGAAGGCCTGCAGATATCGGGAGAAGGAAATCCTCATAGCAACTTGATGGAATATGCTTCAGACAGCGAGAGAAGACTTCAGCGGCAGAAAAGGAGGAAGAGACGGCGCCTACCCAATATCTTCGTATGTATCTACCAGTTAGAATGGGACGAAGAAGCGGTCCAAGCGTTGGCTCAGTGTACATGTGCAGAATGCGATTTTACAAACAAACAGGATTAGAACACCCGCCTTCCGAGTCTGCAAGCAGATAAATGTTGCGTCCGACCCATTAAGAAGGCCGCGCACGGTACGGTGCTTGTCAATGTTGCTGGTATTTGTGCTAATATCCAACAGATTTAGTGATAGCAAACGCACAACGGGCCTCGAAGATCATGACCCCCAACAGCTCATACACTACTTTCAACGCGGTAAAATCCCACGTTCGCATCCAAGTACAACACAAAGGGTTTGAATATGGGAAAGTCTACCAGGACCCAGAGAGTCGCGCTGTCTGGCGTCATCGCCACAAGGTTCTGCTCCAAGATCAGAGTCGCTTTGTGGTACAGCCCGCAGGTTCTGAGCTGCCGCTGACCTTCGTGGATAATAACTTAGTTCCTGCAGAAGGAGACGAGCAGGGAGGAGAAGGTACGGCTCCTCTACTACAGTCTAGCGAGATATCAACGGCACAGCACAGCCAGGGAAGAGAAGGTACAGCTTCTCCGCTACAGTTAGGCGAGATATCAACGGCACAACACAAACAAAGAGGAGGTAATCTAGTGTTCCGCTACAGCCTAGTGAGAACTTCTCAATGGAAGACGACAGCTTGCAGTCAGCACCCATGGTATGTACAAGCACCTAACATACACGGCGCGGCCAACATCGTAAAAGAAGGCGTCAGATCATGCAGCTCTACGAGACATCCAGCCTACGCGAGCCTTACCTGCGAATAAACGTACTCAGAATAGCAAGCAGCCCAAGGCATTGGCAGCACATCAGCAGACACGTCAAGTCTGGCATGCGGAAGACACAGAAGATGAGACAGAAACGCGAACTACGAAGACACGTGGCAAGCAAATGCAAACCACATTGGACAGCAGGCTGTTACTCACTAAACGCACCACTGGCAAGACAAAGAAGCATAGAGAGACATCAAGTAACGGACCCCTAGCCGGACATAGGTCCATCAAATCAGCTTTCGCACGTGCAACTACTACACTACAATTCCAGCCTGATCTGGACCCCGAGATACTCTCTGGAGCGTATACTAGGACTTATACAGCGGAGATCGAAGTCCTAACCAACATCCGCGATTGGTTGGATGTTGCAAGCCCACCGACTGGCAGTATTACGACGACTTCATCCAGCAGTTCAAGCTAGGACACGGAACACAGCGCTGTTGTAGTCACGAGTAGTTTCAAAAGTGATTTTTGCCATTACAGATTCACTGACGCCACTGCTATCAATGCTCTTAATACAACATACACGCCCGCACAAATCATCCCTAACGCGAAGCAAGTCCGCAGCAGCAACCCCCAATTGAACTGGGACAAGACATCAGTGCAAGCGTGGCTCAGCAGCAACATCGAAGAATGCAGAGAGCATGGTCTCTTCAACAAGCACGACCTGCAAAAGCTGGGATTCTAAATGTGAACCCAAATACAGTCAGACGTCGCACCTAAGCGTTGCTCTACCGCACTCACCATGGAGCTTGCGCCTCAGACACAACGACAGCTGTCACACGAAGATGATAGACCAGTAGGCCCACCAAACTACGCGCATGCTATCTACAACTAATACGACTTGCAGACCTAGTTAGACGGCAAACGCAAGAGCATCAAGCTCCCAACCAACAACAACGCGACGACGAACAAAGCAGGCTTTACTGCGACCGAGGAAGACGCTTCCAAGAGCGATTGGCCTATACTAACATGCCCGAACGTTCAAAGTTGTAAGAGGAGTAAACCAAAGCGTAGAGTTCCTAGATCGGGATTTGTGCCACTCATGCTAGAGAATCCACGCTTCCTCCCACTGTCTCGCGACTGACTACGTACAGAGAGTACCAGACCTCCACTGCCACGGACACCCAGTTCTATGTCGGCTGGGACCAACTAGTATCTGGCTTCTTGCGCGTGGCGAGGCGGGTTGAAGTTTCAAACAACATGGCTACTACACCATTCTCCGACTTAGCCATTACTTATATCCAGTTCGCATCGGAATTGTGCTACACGATGCGATGGAGAGCCCACGTTCGTTGCAACTGTGCTACATGTGCGACGACGAGCGCGATCGATGGAAAAACTGTATGCCGATGGTGCAGAGGACGAGGACGAGAGCGGGGACGCGGATGCGGATGGGCAGGATTCTGCAAGGTATGATGAACTGTTAAAGTATAGTGTACTTTTATTCACAGTTTCAAAGCCTGCCCCGCGACAGCCTCTCTACTCGAGACAGCCTCGATGCTCGCTTAACGCGGTGCACGACATTGTGTAGTGAGAAAAAGACTGCAGTAGGTATCCAAGTTCAGCCAAATCACCCAATAGACAACCAACCAGCCCTCTTGTGTTTATCTTCTATAGTATAGTGCACACTGCCAGCGAGTAGGTATATCGATATCTATCATAGACTACAACCCAACTTGATACCCACCCTCCCCCCTAGCATCCCCCCACCTCCTCACCAACACCCACACTCCTCCTCCTCAAACCAACCAACCACTTAAACCAAACAAAACTCGCAGTGCTGTACTTACTATTTATCCCTAGCAAACCAGCTTTTCGGGCGATCCTTCCTCTTGCCCGTCTAAGCCTTTTCAGCAACAGGTAGATAGGACAGCTTACCCCTGTGCTTTACAACGCCCTGGTGTAGCTACTATACTGGGTAAGGTATTGTCTATGTACATTGTAGGGCTTTATAGAGGAAGAAGGGTTGGGCTGGGCTGTAGTGCCTAACTAGCTAGGTGCGCATTAGAAACGAATCCATGCTAGACGGGTATAAGTGAGCGGAGCTCAGGGCGTCAGCCAGCACTCCACTCCATATCCATGGTACCTAGATAGATAGACCGCACCACAAATCGAGCATTCGTTCGCGAGACAGCACGTCTTTGAATCTTTGAATCTTCAAACCCTGCGCTTTTGACATTGATTGCATGGCGAGCCAGCCTATACTCCATCCATAATGTTACAAGCATCATCCATCGCATTTGCAACTCCATGCCTGGGAATCTTATTCCTGCGCGTCCTTCAACGAACCCGACTCATCCCTTCACAATCCCGTCCATCACATCCACGCACCCCCCCCTCAGAATCTACTGCGTCTTCTTGCCGCTCCTCTCCATCGTCGGCGCACTATACAACCACACCGCGACAAACGCCAGCCAGCCCGCGACCGTAACGCCAATACCCGCGATCCAGACCCAGGCGGCGCTGATCTGCCAGCTGCGCGGCCACTCGTCGTGGGCGAAGTGGCGCACCGTGACCTGCCGCTTCTCCTCGATGTTGGTGAGGAAGGGCCGGCGGTAGTTGATGTAGAAGTTGAAGATGCCGTGCTGGTCGGGTGTCTTGAAGGAGACGCCGAAGAGGGTGGCGTTTGCCGTGTGCGAGATTGGGGTCAGGTTGAGGCGGTGGAAGGGCGAGAGCATGCTGAATTCGAGCTGCACGGCGTCGGAGGGGGCGGGGACGAAGGGGGTTAGGTGGTCGTAGGAGTACTCGGATATTTCGACGGCGAAGTGCTGGGGGAGGTTAGTTAGGCTTCTGAACAGGCTTCTGCGGCAATGGACTTACGACGTCGTTCTTGATGCGGTAGATGGTGGGGTTGTGCTCTGGAATCGCAGCGCTGGTGTTGATCCTCTTGCTCACACCATCATCGAGATAGTGCACAAACTTGCCCACCTTGAGCACGCCCGTCTCCTTGAAGGTCCAGGCCGTCAGCTTCTTGGCGAAATCGCGGTTCTCCGTCTTGACCGCCTTGCCTGCCAGAGTGGCCTTCTCGGCAAACCACTTGTTCTGCAGTGACTCAGCTGAGCCCACAACCGTCAGGCGGGCGGAATTGCGAGCCTGCAGCGCAGAAACGAGATTGAGCTGTGTGCCAACCGCGAAGGGGTCCTCGACGACGTCGGCCTCGTCCTTCGGGTTGTAGCTGTATGCCGTGCTCGGTGCGCGGAGGATGGGCGCTGTCAGCGGGGATTCGTTTCCGAGCGTCTGGCCCACAGCGCGGGGGAAGGCGATGAAGCCGTCGCCGCCGAAATAGTTCTTCAGATCGGGCTTCAACGCGGCCGGGTACGGGAGCAGCAGGACGTCATGTTTCTCGCTCGCCGACGCCGAATCGTAGTTGAAATGGTCGACGACTAACGCGCCCTTGTCGGATGGGATGTGGATGTCGAGTTCGAGGAGGAGCGACTGCACGGCGGTAGGGGTCGCGTATTCGCTCGAGAGCGCAACAATCACATTGCCTTCTTTCTTGAGGAAATCGAGGAAGTTGTTTGCGGTCAGGGCGGGTCCGAGGCCCTTTGATTTCGCGGGGAGGAGGATTACGTGGTCGTAGCCTCGTTCGCCGTGTTTGAAGAGGGAGAGGGACTCGCTTTTGGGGGATTCGATGGTTGTGTGGTATCCTCGAGCTGTGTGTTATGTTAGTACTTGAATAGGTAAAGAATAGTGTAGTACACTATGTTCACTCTAGACACTCTAGAGCAAAGTCTCCACAGCTTGGAATCCGGAGTCCAAACACCAGGACGCTGAAAAGCGCACATCTTCAAACTACAAGTCAAGGGTGTCATAGACCTCCTCAACGCTTTAGACAGGAGCAATTCCACTTACCGGTCAAATCCTCCAGCAACACACTATACTTCTCCCGCTCGCTCTCGTCCTCCAGCACCACCAACAGCCTACTCCCCGTATAGCTGGCGGCCTGCACGGCGCCCAGCAGCGCAAATAAAAGAAACGAAAATAACCCCCTCATGATTGATCGAGTGGTGGAGTTTCAGTTCGAGCAGCCTGCGAAGAGTCGACGCGCCCGCCGCGGCAGAGAGCTCAATCGGAGACGTATGCAACGCCAAGCCCTGCACCCCCGGCCGGCGCCCGGAGAATCCGCGCCGGGCGCTCGACAACCAACCTCACCGTCAACCTGCGACGACGACGCCGCACGATCGCTTCTCGCCATTGAGCACCCGCACACCACCGTTGAACTGCTGCGGCGCAGATACAGTGAGCCCGGCCGCCTCTCGCCACGATTCGGACACCGCTAAAGCAAGCAAGCTGCCACTGCCGACCAGCCCCGCCATGGCCGCCGCCAACCCCCTCTTCTTCAAGACGCCACTGCGCTACCTGCGATGGGCGTCCATCAACAAGCCCGCGTACTTCTACTCCATTATCATCGGGTGCATTGGGCCGGTCATGATGGTGGTGGTGCCGCCGGTGCGGACTTACCTGGGCGATGGGAGGAGGCCCAGGATTCCGATGACTTATCCGAGTAGGTTTCCCTAGCGCGTGCGTTGTGTGGTGTGAAGCGGAGAGGGGCAGAGGAAAGAGGAAAGAGGAAAGAGCTGGATTGGAAGGAGTGGTTCCCGAGGACGATGTGGCTGACTGTGCGATAGTACCCAAAGGAGAGCGACCGCGGCCAACGGGCTTCGACGACGAGTAGGAAGGGGGGCATGGAGCGTTGGAGGGAGGCGCAGGGGCACCAGGGAGCGCAGTACGATATCACGGGCAGCAGCACAAGGTTGGAGCGAGAGAACTAGCGCATGAGGAGAGAGCATGAATTATGGGACTAGCCATAAGGACCGAGATCCTGTACTATACAAAGTCCTTTCCTTTGAGCCCCCAATACCATCAAAGTAAAATCAGCACGCCGTCCAGAGCTCCTTTTCCGTTACGCCATTGCCCTGTTTGCCGCCGACATTGCGCGACGGAGACGCCAACGCACCCAGCATCCCGGAGCCCAGTACCACTCACCCTACTTGACGTAGAATGCAAACCATCTGTGTATCAGCCGGCCTGGAGGGCTTCAGTGCGCGACCTAGAAGCCAGTGGCTTGGGGCAAGCGAGCCCGCTTGTTGCGAACCGGCGCATCGTCGAAACCGGCGCTGTCGTCGTCCGAATCCGACGCGTCGCCCGCAGCACGAGTCTGGCCATGCGCCTGCGCCTCAGCCAGGTTATGCATGACGATGTCGTTGCCGCCCGCGCGCCTGCCGTGCTTGCCTACCAGCGCCGCCCCGCCCGCGCCGCGCTTCTTCAGCCACGGCAAATCGGCCCGCACGAAGTCGACGCAGGTGAGGTAGTCGGCCGGGTAGCGGTGCACGTCGAGCTGGCAGTTGGGCTTGAGGATGGCGGACTGGTCGATGAGGTTGCGCATGCACTCCTTGATCTCGAGCAGGTGGTTCTCCAGCACGTTCATGGCTTTCTTGGTCATGGGGAACTTGACGTGGAACTGGTTGATGACGGTTTTCTCCATGTAGGCGTCGCCCGCTTGGCCGATCATGCGGAAGAGCGCGTAGCCCTTGTCGGGCGCTTGGTGGCCGCGCTCCGTGATGATGCGCTGGCCGAGCCAGTGGCGGAAGAAGGTGAGGGCCATCCACACGAGGATGTCCTTGGAGTATTCTTCGCGTTTGATGGGCAGGTCCTGCGTTGGCTCGCACATGTCGCCCGGGTAGGTGCTCATGAGGGCCAGCTCGAGTTTCTTGCTCTTGGACACCAGTATCTCGTGGTACTTCTCGCACAGGGCCTGGATGCCCGGCACGTCTTGCATCTTCGGGATCGCCGTGTCCTTGACGCGGTTCCAGTTGCCGGCAAGGTGGATGATGGCCTCGCGGAAAATCAGCTCCGACTTGAGGCGGTGGGCCATGACGATCCAGAGATACGGGAGTTCTTGAATGCCGCGGAAAAGCGCTTGGCCTTGCTTGACGAGGGCGACTTCAACAGGCTTGCTGATGACGGAAACGCAGCCCAGGTACTCGGCAATCTCGATCAGGTGCACGGCGTCAGTGAGTGCGGAGCCCATGTCGTCGTCGCAGATCTCAATGTCCTTGGCGTAGAAGGCATAGAAGATCGACTCGTAGTACTCGAAGGTTTTAGTCGGGATGCGGCCGTTCTCATTGATCACCATGCCGCTGCGGCCATCGGCGCGCTCGCCCATTGGGTTGAGGGGCTGGCGTGTTTTTGTTAGCAACATTCGATTCTCTGGACTGCCTACGCGATTCCAGGCAGTGGCAGGTGAACTTACGACGAGGGCCAATCGGCCGGCCGGAAGGTCGACAGAGGGCAACGACTTGAGCTCTACCATCCAGCGAACCTTGATACCGGCATTCCTGGCCCGGTTACCGAGCTTCGCGGCGGCCGGCTCCGTCAGTAGCTGCGCGAACAGCGTCGAGTTTCGGGCCAGGGTGCCAGAGTGAAACTTGTAGATACGATCGTGGGCGAGGATGACCTCGACGTCCTCTGCCTGGTTCATCTTGACGTGCCGTCGGTGGTTGTAGTGGGGTGGAGGGGTTGTGTAGTGTCGGGGTAGAGGTCTCGGAGGGGGCCTGTGTGGAAGTAGAAGGGCTGGAGAAAGGCGCTAGAAGCTCAAAGATGAGCTAATCAGTGGTTGCTCAGGTGACGAGGTGGAGGGAGAGGCCTGCGTTTGTGTGGGGCTGGAGGGAGAGGGTGGAACGGCCGGGTGAAGGAGAGGTAGGATGGGCTGGGTATACGCCGGCTAGATGCCGCTTACCTTGTTTTGTGCTGTCAATCAGATTTGCTCAATGGGTGCTGAAGGGCTTGCGAGTGGGGGATGTATGTACCGGTTCGCATATTAATGAGGAAGGTTTTGACGGCTGGGTGCTCGAGAGAATCAAGCGAACGGTATAGAAGAGAGAACACTGGAGCCTAGAGCGACAGGGGATAGCCTCGTTACGACAAGAAAACTCCAGAAGCGAAGCAAGTGAAAGAGTATAGTGTTGTCATAAGTGGAGACGCATGTGAAGATCCTGTTTTTGCAGCCAGGGCTTTCCAACCGCAGGGCTATGCTGTCTTATCAGACATGTGGACAGATCCCGTCAGTCGTTCGCTCACATGACGACAAAACAAACGCTCACCTCGCAGACTGCTTCTTGACCGCTTCTCGGAACTGTTGAGGGTTCTACGACACAATGCATACTAGACCCATCCATGAACGTCACAGAACAACTGCGGGGATACGTTCATAGTTGAGTGTCGTATGACGAAGTGAGCCGCCCTCAGTACCGCGGTATCTGCACGTGAAAAAGACATAACAACGAGGTACCATAAGCGGCTATGCTCAGAAAACCGAATTGAAAGATGGAGTGACGAAGGATTACTCTATTAATATATAAAAAGGGTAATAAGTGATGAGATCGTGAAGTGTCTAACCTAGGCAGGTCTATGCGTTGGCCATTTCATGTTGACTGAAAGAAAATCTATTTGAAGCCTCGAGTCTGCTACTATTTTGCCTCTCTCTCAACATCTTGGCTACTCATCGCCCCACTTCCTGTGCTGTCGACGCTCTTCTTCCGTCGTCCAAAGCAGCTGCATCCTCCAAGCTTCGAGTCGTATCCTTCGCTGAAGCACAATCCAGGATGGAACGCGTTGAGTGCGAGTACCGCAGCGCCGACGATGGCTCCCTCTAGTCCGATGAAATAGCTCTGGGTCTTGATCAACCGGCCATTCCACCCCTCGCTCAGCTCAGCAACACGATAGACGGAACGCGTGAAGATGCAGAGCGTAGCGAACGCAAGTGCAGCGAGAAATCCTTGGAATGCCCAGCTTGATCGTAGTCTGGCATGCGTTTGATCGAGGGCGTTTTGTGACCCAAGTTCTTTGATACGACGGTATGTGCGCAGGGTGAAATCAAGAGCGAGGATGATAAAGATCAGGAGCGTGACGACTTGGATGGTGAGACCTGCGATCATGATGTTGTTACCCACAGTAGGGTCTTTGTCCTGGTGCGATGCGGAAGAGGCGATGCCACCACCTGCTGCTTGAAGCATGAGGGATGCAAGATCGCAAGGGATGAAAATGCGCGGGTAGGACAACGGCGCGATGCGGGAATTGTGCGCACCGAATGTGAGGACAATACGGGATAAGCAAAGGTAGATGCCGGCAGCGAGGAAGGCGGGAGCGATAGTCAAGCAGATGATTTGAATTAAGAACGGGTTCTAAGCGGTTGGTAAGTGCATATTCGGGTACTTTTGACTCGCAGAACCATGATAGCGGACCAAATACTTACTTCGGCAAAGGGATTCTTGTAGCTCAACGACCGGCCAATATATCCTATCACTTCCAGAGCACATCCAGACACCATGGCTACGGTGAAGCCCAGGAACCGTCTTGAGAAAGCACCCTGTGCGATGAAAAGAACAGTCGAGAGACCGAAAAGGGCGGCAAACATGGCGTTAGCGGGCAGTGAGGGCCTGTAACCCCAGAAGGATAGCTCGAGGGGACATGTTTCTAGAGTACAAGTGTCGCGAAAGTTCTTCCGGTCGTTGTAGGATTCCTCTGTCTCGCGGGCCACTAGCTCCAGCGCCCTAGAAAGGAGGTGATGTGCTAGAGTTGCCATGGTGCACACAGCGAAATATGGTGAGAAAGCGGATATGGAATAAACTGGGTGGCAACGACGCTTTATCTGAACAATCTGGAAGGGCCTTGGGGGGGGGCGAAGTACGGCAGAGATTACGTGCCGCGAAGGTACTCCGTATGGGGGCGATATGATGTTTAGGTTGGCGGATGATGTTGAAGTAGCAAGATGTTGGTAGACCCAAGAGGGAGGTTCAAAGAGAAGAAATGGCCAGCAAGAACTGCAACAATTTAGCTTACCGGTCGTCTACTTAAGGCTGCCATCAAGGCTTGAATGAACATCGCTTAGAGTCAGATTGTCATCATCTCCGCCGATGCATCTCGAACGTTTCGTGTCGATGGCTGGGCCAGCTGCGGGTGCGATTGGCCGACTCTGCAAGCGACGTCGATGATGAGAGTGCTAGCTCGCGCCATGGTCCGCTTTGGGCGCCGGCTGCTGCGGCTTCCGAGCTGTCTGTCTTCTAGCGTCACCTCGCTTGGAGCTGCGACCCGGTGAACGGCTATAAGGCTGAGGCGGCCGACGAGATCGAGAATGGTTTCGTTCTAGGCCCTTCACCGGACTCTCTTCACATGACACTACAACTGCCCACAGTACCTGTCGAACAGCTTCCTGTTGTACACTTAGCTTGGCGACACTGCGAATCGGTCGCCGGCGTCATGAAGCCACAGCTGATGCAGAGGTTATCAGGAACAAAGATATGTACCCGGAGTGCCATCACCGTTCTTTGTCCGCGACCAAGCCACGTGAAGCGCGGTCCAAGTGCCCTGTTTAAAATCAATGCCTACATTCAGAGCGAACGGCACACTGTGGTCAGATGAAAGCCAGTAGTGAGTGAAGAACGAAACTTGGTATATGATATCGAGGATCACGATCCTGCTGGTATTACAACGACTGACACCACAGTCGGAAGGAAAGAGGAGCAGTTAGTGAGCCCGACTCGGCATCTCTATACATGCGCCTAGTCCGTAGTGAAGTGAAGTGAACTGGACGAAAGGCGGACGGGAGTTTGTGAGGTGAATACGCAAAAGTTACCACCGAGGACTGGTTCTGGCGCTTTCAGGCTATGACGCGCCAATCATGCGCTCGCCGTACGGAGAATTGCTGTGACCGGTGTCAAGAAGATGCATGCGGCGTGGATAACCACCCGGTTACCGAAAGCTTTCACGCCGTGCCATACTGCCCCGCAAATAGCCTGAGTTTTGTTAGCATTCCCCAGTGACATTCATAATGGAGGATTGGAATATAGCGCAACACGTACACCTATACAAAAGGCACCCCCAGAAATCACTGAGAGGAACCCAGGGGCAAGGGTCTCTGAAGTGAATCATAAGGGGAGCTCAAGGGTGTGGTGATAGAGGGGACGTGGGGGAGCTGGAAGGAAGGACCTGGCGGGGTAAGCCGGCTGCCAAGCCCACGTGAGCAGCTCTCAATGTAGGTATTGGTTGAGTAGCTAGATACTGTCTAGAAATTATTTGGCTGTACACTCTCTAGAGGTATGCTCAAAGCGATACTGTACCGGATAGATGCTGCTGGTTAGGCGCTGCAACGCCTTGATGTGACGTACGTACACGAGTCGGATGCCCGAGAATAGAGCTGTGGGCACTATCATTCAACCAGCTGGAGTAATGACCGCTAACAACTCAAGCCTGTGATGTATACTGGATTGTTCCGAGTCCCTCAGGGCCATGAGCCAGATACTTCTTGTGGTCTCTCATTCGGAAATCGTGTCAAAGAGAAAATGCGTCCCATCCAAGACCAGAGGATTAGTGTATTTTTCCCCATACCTCGTTTTTTGCATCTCAGTAAAGATGAAGCGTATGTTGTGCATAGGTAATCCGCAAATTGACAGGCCCATGGTCGAACCTGGTACTGCCGACCTTGGCATGTTTGGAACCAATATCTGAAGAAATGCAAAGCCAGACCTGTCAGGTCCGTTACATCAAACTGCGACAGTGACATACAGCCTTACGACGTCTGCATCTCATTCCCAGGCTGATGTGCGGCCATTCCATGAAACGGCAACGGTCTTGGTCCAAAGATTTCGAGGCCTTGTCAGCAGCACAAGAGATGAATGCAGCGGCTGCGCCTAAAGTTCAAAAGCAATTGAGACGCCGGTATGCATGTCAAAGCGTAACAATAGCGGGACAGGGGCAACAAGACAAAAAAAAGGAGAGATCGAGACAGCGAGAGTGGCGAAATGGGGTTTGAAGGAGGTTGCCGGGAGAGATTACCAATCCCCTTTTGACTTTAGCGCCATAGCACGGCCTTCTGTAAGACCGTCCTGCAAGTCAACGTCGACATCCCTCCCACCGTCGGTATACGATCCGGACTATTTTCCATCGTCATACATCTCCCCCTCGAGCTGACAGCTTTGACCGGAAGCGTTTGCTCGTGTGCTGGTCGTGTTGCCGGTTCGATAGGCTTCCGAGACACTCCATTCTGCCTACGTGTGTCCTTGGCAATTGGCGAACGTGTACTCGTCCATTTCTGGATTCTGATCTCTCAACCTCTTCCCCTCACCGAATACGACTGCTGTTGGGTTGCTATCATCAGCTTGAGCGCGGGTGGCTCACATAACAGTCTCAGTGGCACAGCATCTCCCGTCAGTCAAAATACCGAGGAAGGGGGCGGGGCGCCCACAAGTACTGATTAGCGAGCAGCTCCGGCACTGTCGTCTGCGCACGATTCATCCGAGAGGTGTGTATAGTCTCAAATTCGACTGGAAAACACAAGGGGTCAGCAGCGGGAAAAAGAGCCGGCGGGGGGAAAGGTCACTCGACAAGCTAACAGCAGGCAGTTGCAGACGCCATCGATCCTACCCCGAGCGAAACGACGTCGACGCTGGTGGGACGGGAAGGGAAGGCGCACACTTGCACGGCGAGATTGGTGCCTGTGGGGAAGGCTCGAGGCTCGCCACCATGGCAGCGGCAACAGCTGGTAAGTCGAGGGGTCGTTGCGGGACCGCCGCAGCTTCTCTGAATTTTGTCCTCTCCCTGCACCCTCTATCATGGTCTTCGGAGGCGTATTCCACACCGTTGCTGCATATCTGACATTGCTCCTCGAATCCGCAGGCTACGAGTGGTCGCACTCCTCGCCGCTGCGCTCGTCCCCGGACACCGTGTCTCCGATGTACCCAGATCGGCCCATCCGCCCTCTGCCCACACGCCGCCTCCGGGCCCGCCTGTCGCCCGAGCAGGCTGACTCGATCGTCTTCCCGCCCGCTCCAGCCTCCGCCGCGCCGCTGTTCAACTTTCCATACTCGGCGGCGGAGCGGGGAGGGCGGTCAGTGAGTCAGCGGCGGGGCGAGACGGACCACCACGCCTGCCACTGCGGCCACACGCACTCGGAGGTGGAGAGCGAGGAGGACGAGGAACTGCCCCCGTCTCCGAGCTACCACGCCAGCCGCCACCCGCCGCCACGAACCGTCCTCTACGGGACCGGTGCCTATCCCAAGCCCGCCGCTTCCACGTCATCCTCCGCCGACGGCTACGACTCTTTCGAGAACACAAACAACAAGAAGAAGCGCAAGATCCCCAACATGGGCAGCATGAGCACACACCACACCGCCCTGGCGGCAGAAATGGCGAGCATGGGCATTTCGCACGCCCACGACGCCACAGGGCTCGAAGACGGAGATGGGTCGGGTCGCTACTACGCGTCGGCGCCATCCACGCCGCAACACAGCAGTACAGGTACGGGCATTGCGGGCGCGGGCAGAGGCCGGTTTGGTCGATCTGGGTCTGGGCGGTCAGAGCGGCGGGTTCTGGCCACATCGACGAACCTCGTCAACGCGAAGGCGAGCAGCAAGCGTACGAATCCCTTCAGCTTCATTCACTCCGCTTCGGGGTCTTAGCTCCCAAAACTACGTCCGTGCGCTGACTATTTATTCTAGGACCTCCCGACCAGGGCGGCATCATCTCCAACGCAATCGCCAACGCACAGGCAACTACACCCCATTCCGGCAGCGAGAACGTGAGCTTGCTCCAGCAGGAAGCTGCGAAAAACAGCGCCAACAAGACGCAGTTTACCTTCACGTGCGGCTCGAACTCGTCGAACAAGATGGTGTGGCCAGGCCAAGAAAACGGCGGGTATCCAGAACCTCCGGGCTCGTATCCGACGGCAGCGCCAACGCATCCCCAGACTGCGCGCGCTCGGCCCCCAGTCCGCCCGGATGCACCCATGGTCTCGACCCAAGGCACCCAGACGAGTCCAAACATCAACGGCGCGTCCCAACCACCTGCCGGCAAGGCTGCACCACCGCAGAAGGGCGGCCAGCCTACTCCGCAAGCACCGGCACCGCGGAAGCCGCGACGTAGTGCTTCCAAGCTGTATGTTATTGCTGCCCGGAAACGTCGAATCCAGCAAGAGTACAACAACTTCCACAGCCCTCCGAATCCCATGTGGATCTGCGAATTTTGCGAGTACGAGGACATATTTGGCAGACCTCCGGAGGCTCTGATCCGGCAATATGAGATGAAGGATAGGAAAGAGCGCAAACGTGCGGCTGAGAAGAGACGTTTGCTGGAAAAGGCTAGGATGAAGGGTCGGAAAGGAAAGAAGGCAAACAAGAAGGCACAGAACAATGCCAACAATGCCCAGCAGAACCAGAACCCCCCTCCAGGCGGCTATGACAGACGCATGGATGACGGCGTGGATGGTCAAGAGGAGGATTACTACGATGACGAGTACGACGACCCAGCCGTCCAAGCACCCGTCAGACCGTGTGAACATGCGCACTGCCATCATCACCACCACCCAAAGACTCCAGCGCTACCTCCCGATGACTTGCGCGGATGTGGCAGAGCTGTCGCCAATGGTGCGTAACTTGGGGACATGACGGGGTGGGCCGTCTTTGTTCTCGCATTATCCTCTATCTGTGCTCTGTTCTATTCCATTCCGACCACGGTCGAGGCTTTCCACGTGTACTATCAAGTTCAGGCCTTGGTGTCACCGGTCCCCGCTGGAGCACCGTCAGATTAGCAAGTCTCTCGAGTCTTACTTCGGGCTTGCAAGTGTCGGCACTAGTATTTGTGCGCAATACTCCGTCACTTTAAGTGTGCGTCTCGGGTGACGGTAGCCACAATTGGCATGTTATATCGGACCTTTTGGATACCATTCTACCACCAACCGATTGGTGGGAACACCTCGGCCTGGGAAAAGCTTTTTTTCCTTTCTTCATTTGCAGCGTCTCAGCATCCCATACATCATCCAGCATTTCCCCGGAGCCCGTCTATCTCAGTCATTTCCGTTCCCCGATTCACCACCATCCTGCATCCACCAACGACTACACAATAGACCGAAAACCCCATACTATTCTACGTCTGGCGAGATGAAGCATCCCCATCCCCACTCTGCATCAGAATGTCAAACGATTCCTCGATGGACTAGATACTTAGCCGTTGGAATGAAGACCCGAACGTCTGCAACCGACAAGAACGATAGGATATAGCGAGTAAGGCTGTCTTATCGTGGAAGAAGTTCGACCATACTTGAGCGCGCCTGGTAAAACAACTGCTGCCTACGGCGAATTATTCTACTTTCATGTAGCATAATAATTGACACCTGTCTGTCTCCTCATCCCGTCCGTTGACGCGATCTGTTCGTGATGCAATCCACAAATCTACACTGACAAGTAGCTAGGCTGCTCTAGTGAGCTTTTTCGTTTAGTAGACCTATGGCGATCATCAGAAAGCAAGACACTGTGTGTAGTGGCTGTGAGTCTTGCATTGTGCACCACGCCTTGGTCGCCCGAAGGTGTCTCAAAACACAAACAACCTCAGACTGACATTGTACTTGCACAGAACGAACCACTTTTTAAGACATAAAACCACTCTCTTCGCCCCAACCAAAGACAGACCAGATCAGACCAGAGCGACCTACTCACCCTCAGCAAAAATAACCATCTCTCACACATACCACCTCATCCCCAGGCACATCCAATCCACCATGTGTCAATTCATCTACCAAAGCCACGCCTATTGCCCCCACCGCACCCTCCTCACCAGCCCCCAAACCACCGTCCTCTGCGACCTAGCTCTGAACTTCAACCTCCGCCAAGGCATCGACAGCGCACCCGTCTCCTGCATGCCACTCTCCCACAACCCCACCTCCGCCTCTCAGATCGCGTGGCACAACCTAGTCCTGACCCCCTGCCCCGCCTGCCAGCCCTCCGACCTCTCCGTCGAAGCCGCCTACCTCGCGCCGCCGCCCTCGTCGCGCTCCACATACTCCGTCTCCAACATCGAAGCCGTGCAGCGCCTAGCGCGCGACGTCGACCGCCGCGCCTACACGGCCGCGCAGCACATCGCCTTCTTCCACGAGCCGCGCATGCAGGCCGTGCTGCCGCTGCTCCGCAACGCCTGGCTGCGCGCCTGGCTGTCCGGCCAGGACCCGCATAATGACCGCTTCGCTGCGCTGTTCGGAAATGCGCTCGGCGAGGCGCGCGACTGGGCAAGGCATCTTCGGATGTATGTGGAACTCGGGGCGCCGCGCGATATGTTCGTGAGGGGGTATGCGTTTGTCAAGGAGATGCTTGTGAGGGCTGCGGAGAAGATACGCGCGTTTGGGGGCTTGATGCGTTTGTTGTGGGAGATGGATGAGGACGAGCAGATGGGGTTGGAGCGCGCGGCGGGGGAGTTCCGCGGATGGGTGCAGGGCGTGGATGAGGATGAGGAAGTGCAGGGGCGACAGCAAGTCCCTGCGCAGTTTGCGTATCTGAAGTTCGACGACGACGAGCGGCTTGTCAGCAGCATGCGCCACGACATGGAGAAGTCGCGAGATGTGGTGCATGAGCATGAGCGTCCAGCCGTGCGCGTCCGCGGCGCCAGCCAAGTCAACAACGCTCTCTGTGACGTCACGTATGCGGCGGTGGTGCATAAGTCGCCAGCTGCACATACACATTCACATGTGCTCGCTGTGCCGAAGCGCGCGCTCTCGCCGTCTGCGCTGCGGTCGCCGCCGCCGGGCAAGAAGCGCATGCTGAACTTTAAGCGGTTGAGCGTGGGGATTGAGCCGTATGATGAGCGGTATGATTAGATTGAGATATGGGTCCATAGGTAGATTGATGCGGCATACAGCAGGCTGTTAGTTAGACAGGATAGGAGTGTGCTTTTCCGGCGGGCTTGCTGCGGGTCAGTGGGCGCGAGGGTGGTTCTCCGGTTGCAAGACGATTGAGGAGTAGGGTTAGAATTCAATGGTAAAGGTGCTGGTTGAAGATTGTATTGATTGATTGATTGATTAATTGATTATTTCGTTAATGTGAGTTGTAGACAGTGACGCACTAAAGTAAACTCGATCAGACTTATGTAAAAGACGGGATATTATCCGGACGACCAGGCCATATAACCTCCAACTCAATCCTTTCCAGCTCATCCAATTCCTCCAAACTCGGCTCCCCCATAGTCCCTCCAAGACTCATAACACTGCGCCGGAACCACAGCGTAATGTCCGCGGCCTCGAGCGCCGCCCACGGAATCCGCGTATGCCACGAGTAGTCGTCATCATACTCCCGCAGCCAGACCTCCTTGAGATTGACGAAGTACGTATGTCGCGAATCAGCGAGCTCCTGCAGCAGGGGGATGATCTCGTCGTTGACGTGGTACATGTCGAGGACCTGCAGGCTGGCGGGCAGCTTAGTCGTTATGCGCGGGGGGCTGGCGGGCAGCTTCTCAGTCCGGTACTGTATGTATGAACTGCCCCAACTCCTGGCCTCGTCGACGATGGCCTCGGAGTATTTGAGCGCCCACTGCGGTAGCAGGACGGATTTCAGGCAGGCGAATTGCCGCAGTCCAGGGGATGGCGCTGGGTAGGGGACTTCCGAGTAGATCCTCCCTTGGTCGATGCCGCGCTCGTTGGGAACCCAGAGTTGCAGATGCTCCAGCGTTGGCGACAGCGACGCCATCATCTTGTATAGATTGCAGAATGACGCTTGGTCCCAGAGAGCCTCGGAATCGGGGTACGCAGTCGACGCCGCGAACTCGTTGAAGTATTCTCCCGTCCGCCGGAGATAGCCATACTGAGCATAGCCGGGCAGCTGCAGCCGGAACTTGGTCAAGCGGTCGAACTTTCGCAGGAACATGGTCAGGAGCGTGTCGTCGTCGTCGTCGGGCCTCGGAAGCAGGACTGAGCCGTTGCAGTTTAGGGTGAGTTCTCGGACCTTCGAAGACAGCGCGTCCGTGGAAATGCTTGGGCGAAGGAAGATGTTCCCGAGCTTGAGCGTCTGGAGGCTAGGCAGCATGCACCAGTTCCAGTGGAGCTCTGCGTATGGAGAAAGAGACAGGTGTTTCAGTGACGCGAAAACGGGTGCGGATAACAGCGTCGAGAGACCTGCGTCGTGTAACGAAAAACATGACAGTGCCCGCTCTTGCACATCCAACCGTGTGAGATTGGTGGCTAGATGGATGAGCACGGTCATGGTTGTGTTGATATCCCACTTCTCCAAGTCCTGCCAGTCATCTGGGCGTAGTGTATCGGCTTTTACACTGTCCAAGATCCGACTGACGATAGCTTCACGATCATGCGACGCGCTACGCTGCTTCTTGAAGGCTTCGTCCCACCCCGTATTCTGGCCGATCTCGAGAGACCGCACTTTTGGTAGGAAATTTCGACATTGCAGAAGTGTGCGTGTGAAGCGGATGAACTTCTCCCAGGTGTTGATCACGGAGATGTCGTTATAAAGGGCTTCCTGCGCGGGGCCTCGGAAACGCCTCGAAGCCAGCGCGAGCATCCGAAGATCTTGGTGCGGTAGATTTGATCCGATTTTGAGCAATAGCTCATCGGTGAGGTCACTGAATTGAGCCCTCGCCTTCATTTTCTTCTGACGTTGCGATAGGCGATGGGGAAGGTAGTGGTAGGTTGCGGCCTAACGGGGTGCCTTGTGGTCTTTGGCTGTGTGTGCTGGACGCGAGGTATTGTGTGGACAAAAGAATACTCGAGAGAAGAGAGGTTTTATATAGTCCTGGGGAACAGCTGACCAGTGCGTAAAACTTCGAGTGGAAAAGTGATACTTATCGAATGACTAGCCTGTCACGGCTCGCCGGATGACATAACGTTCGTACCGAGAGAAAGAGGTTATCACTTATCCCTGCCACTTCCGTGGCTGAGTACGTGCTAGTGACTGGAAAGGCCTGCTTGAAAAACGATCCAGTCAACTGCCAGGGAAGATTACAATGTAATATACGATCCTCTATCCGCTCGGTAGTGCGGAGCACCAGTATATCGACCTAAGTGCTCTTTTAAGAGCTTCCTATCCCTGCACCTACAGGGCAGTTGGGCACATTCCCCTGCCAGGCAATCCTGGCATAGGCCGGCAAGTAGCTGTTCGTGGTAAAGCTCTTGTCCAGATAATACACTACGTCGTTATCTTTATAGTCCCCTCCTACATCTGGCTGATTCAGTGCATCAGTAACATCGCGGGCGATGAAATCTAGCATAACTACATCCACGCTCTCAGGAGCCGTTCCATCCGCTGGGAATGACCCATTTGCTTGCAAGTTCTCAGGCTGTGGAAACGCGGGAATTGTCGAGTGCACTGTATCGTCTCCGTCCGTACCAAAATCGTCGGTCGTCGTGTATCCAGGTGAGGGAGTTGTCGATTGGCGACGGATTAGACGTCCGCCTGCTTTGGATCTCTTCTTCAGCCCATCATAATCATGAGTTAACGGAGGATCGATACAGATATCCCGATCCGCCAAGACTGGCGAAAAGTTGAAGTCGGCGGTCGCTAGGTCGCGCTTCCTTTTCTCAGACGCGCCGGCGTTGAGAATGTCGAGGACCTTCGAGGCTTGCGCATATGGCACATTTGGGATAAACTGGAACGCATCCGTAAAAGGTGATACTATATAGGAGTCGTCGAGCGTGAAGGGGCCCTTGGCCAGATCGAATCGGACACTGCCGGTGTTGATGATAATGATACGTGGAATATCCTTGCGTGTATCGTTTACGACGACGGTGGACAGCGCTATTTGCAAGAGCTTGAAGATGTTCCCTTCCTCGAGAAAGGGCTTACAGACTTGGCAGTACGTTCGCGGCGCGCAACCATACAAATCTGTGAGGTTGAGCCTCGCTCGCGCAGAGGTGATCTCAGATGTCACTGCTAGCCCTTTCAGAGTGTCGAATGAAGTATAAGGCTGACTGCCCTCCGCGTGATAAGAGAATGTCTGGCGGTTCCAGTCCAGATACCGCCGCGCGTAGCGCAGATTCGACGGCGTAGTAGAGATAGGGACGCTTGCGTTTCCGGTTCCTGTACTTGGAGGCGCAATGGCGCTTCGGGTAGGGTTTGGAACGCCCTTAGGGTTCTTACTCGCTGTGCATGTCGAAGATTTGATGCCAGACACGGCCAGCCATCCCAGCGTCTCGCAGTATCGCCCTGATTCAAGCCCTGTGGCTTTGTTGTCATACACGACGAAGTCCCTGATGTGTGTGTGACCGCCGAAAGCCTGGATTGGCACATCTGGCCTTATCTTGCGGATGGTGTTGAACAATGTGCCAAAGGTACTGCTAGTCACATTCGTCCGCACGGGATTGTGTCCGATGACCACAAACAGATCGACTGGTTCGGTATAGTTGACTGCCTGCAGGAACCACTGCTCTTGGACCAAAGACGCTGCCTTGATGACCTTGGAAACATTGGAGTTGCCGGTGAAGTCAAAGAGGACGCCGAAAGCCATGATCCTCAGCCCTGGAAGTGTCAGCGTATACAAATTTGGTTCTAGCGGTACATACCTTGCTCGGTCGTGAAATACCGGTACTTGGATCCAATGTATTCGAACTGTCCCGTCGCTGGGTTGATAATCTGCACATTGCTAGTAAGGTATCTGTCACCATAGACTTTTGAAAAGTTGCTGAAGGTTTGGTATGCGATTTCTGTTACGTAGAGCTCATGGTTTCCAATAGTCAAAAGATCGTAGTCAATGTTCTCAAAGATGGCGTTGGAGATGTTGCCGTTCGGGGTTGTGGCGTCGGTCAAACCAGCGCCATCATGCAGGTCCTGCATCCGTTAGCCACGCCGTCTAGTCGATAGAATATCCACGCGTCATCTCGGATAACCCCTTGATTATGTCCGTGTCGCACAGTCACAGAATACGCACCCCTGTGTCAACCATGAGCATGTCCACGCCCAGATCTTGGGCCTTCTTCTTCATATGCTTCGTGAAGCTCACGTAGTCTCCCCAGTCTGCTCCGTAGTTCTGCTCTTTGATGTGCCCCTCCAGCCAGCCATGCGTATCGGTGGTATGTAGGAAGTTGATCTGACCCCATTCAAGGGGACCTTTCGGACCTGCTGTCGCATTCTGAGCATCAGGCTGCATTCGTCGGACATTACGAGTCAGTACAACATCATCGCGCAATGGTCCGTAGCAGCCATGACTCCCTCCGCAGGCGAAAGAAAATCCAACAAGAGAGGAAGCCGTAGCAAGCGTAGAGACACGCATCATGGAAAGAATGAAGGGGAAGGAGTGTGAGGACAACGAGAAGGATCTTACCAGGCTTATAACGAGGGCTGCCGTGTCGGAACTGGCAGCGCCGGAGGCACAGAGCACGGGTGGGCGTACAGAATGGGGGCGCAAACAAGCCTCGTCAAGCTCTTGCACAACGCGACGGCGCCGTTGAGGCAATGCTTAAAGCGCAGTGCACCTTCCTAGAATAGAAAGCGGCGCTGATTCAGCACCAATAGGCGAGCGGAGAGGACGGCACGGCTCACCAACACCAACACCATCACCATCAACTTCTCCGCATTCTTTTCATCAAAGGACGACCAGGCAATAAGCGTGAAATGTGGAGTGCTAGTCCACCTTTGCTTTTCGTTCGCAACCCCAACCCGCACGCACATGTGCCAAAATCTGTCGGAGCTAGAGTGCAGATTCAGTTGAGACGATGTTAGATCATCTATCTACGAGGAACGTGCCCCCTATATATATGGCACAATGTGCTTGCTATCTAGGGCACGAGCACAAGTAGTAGTATAGTAAGTCATGAGACAAGCTATCAGAAGCCAACAGAATTGGGACCAACACAGGGGCGTAGACTACGTTCACCGTTCAACGGCTTCATCGGATACCTGCGGATGACGATCCAACGCAGTGTGACACCAAACAGAAATAGCACATGGCCCGATCAAGAATCTCCATGTGATGAGCTCGAACTGATCGAGTTCGGGACCCCGGACAGCAACAATCCTCGGATCTGGTCATGCGAGAGAGGGAGAAAAGTTCGTGTTGTCTACTCGAACATCTACTTGGTAGGTATTCAGTGCAATACCTAGCTTCAAGAGATATATCGCCAGTCATGACTCCACAAACATAGGATGATCCCTTTTCTTCACTTATTTCAATAGGGAACCGGTAGCAGCCCTAAAACCTAAGAATCTCTTCGGCATGCAGGTCCAATAGTTACATTTTCTCTTCTACGTTGTATTTTCGTTATCCTCATCGTGAGAGCCACTGCGTGGTTACTTATTAAGACATAATCTCGTAGGTCGATGATATCTTACACACTGGGCAATGCCTGGGCAGGGCAAGCAAAGATGATCAGCCTTCAGCGGAGCCGTATACTGCTAGCAACAGGTTCCTTTAGGCAATGGAGCCAAGCTCATACCCCGAATACTGGCAAGCCACCTCACTTCCCTCGTTGCTATTTACAGCGCCAAGCCAAAAGTCTGGGCCACACTTCCGCACCCTGAATTTGACTAAATCCCACAGCCGATTTGCTTCACTCCAAAAACGGAATCTTAAAGTCAGGTTTACCCAGAGCGATATAAAGATTTATGGGACATAGCCGAAAATCCGGTGTTTTAAAAATGTGGCACGGACTTTTGGCCTAGTACTACTGTAGCTCGCCTTTCGCAAAGCAGTGAAATCAACGACGAACAACGGTTCTATACAATTAGTTAATTTTAGTCGTCCAGTCATTGCTAATTATGCTGACTACCCAAAAAATTTGAACGCAACAGCTAAAATTTTCAACGAAGATTTTTCTTTTACAGATGATACTGCGCAACCACGGTTCGCAGGCTGAGGTTCGGCTCGAAAACCCGGAACGATACTTGACGAACAACGTTGCCTAACGAAAACTTTTACAAACAAGTATAAAGTCTAGCCATTCACAAATATTTCTCTACGATAGTCCACTCCGCAGTCACTATATATTTTCCACCACCGTACTACCCAACACACTCGATCGACTTTCACCTCGCCCAGGCCCACCACACTCCCAGAGAAAAGGGGTACGACACAAAGCGTCCACCATCCGCCGTCCGCAATACGTCCTGTACACCATCCGACTCGGCGAAGCATGGCAGAACACATCCAACTCCCACGCGCTCGAACCATCCAACTCCCAAACCACCGCTCAGAGCATCGCCGCTGTCGCCCAGCAAGCCCAGCCCCAGCTAGTCCGTCTAAATCGTTCCACAAAAGATCTCCCACGAAGTCGAAGAAGTGCGCTCGTCGCCGTGCACCATCTCCATATCCCCCTCGAGTCTCGACGCCAGACTGGATCATGTCTACGAGCTCTTCGCCACTCTACCACGATTATCTCGCCGGGCTGGATCTGGAAATGCATGTGCCTGTCAAGGAGCGTGTCAAACAGTGGTATAAGGGCAAGAAGAGCAAGGTAGTGCACGTGGCGGTCGAGGGGGTAGCTCGGTTGCATGGGTGGGTGGACAAGTAGACCTGCACATACACAGTGTAGGGTAACGGCGACGAGCTAGGCGCAGGACATGCTTAGAATCACTGTGGCCTAGATGCCATACTATATCGAATGAAAAAACTGTAATTAACGCATAAAATATCTGAACAACAACAATCAAGTGCTCTCTCTTATCTTATCAATTATTCAATGTTACGTATTCTCACACACGACTATGCCGCGAGTCCTCAAACTCATCGCCTCTCGTGTTCCAACCCCGACTTCCGATACTCTTTCAACAACTTCCCCAGCGCATCCAAATCCTCACCCATCTGTCCCGTACCCGAGTACCCCTGTTTCTTGCGTAGGGTGCCGGTACGGGGACTAGCATGGTGGGTTGGGGCACGGGAGTGCTGGCTGACGTGCTGAGCCTGGGAGGCACGAGCACTAGGCGAGCTAGTATAGGAGGTGGAGGCACGAGGGTTCTGGCTGGCGTGCTGAGACGGACGTGTACTAGCCGACGAGGTAGAATGCTGAGTAGACCGACCACCGCTCCCAGATACCTCCTTCCTATCCGGACGAGAAATCCCGTTCATGAACGCAAACGAGCTAAGCGGACGCTGAGTAGACCGACCACCGCTCCCAGAAACCTCATTCCTATAATCCGGATGAGAAATCCCGTTCATGAACGCAAACGAGCTAAGCGGACGCTGAGTCGCCCCAAGAGACTGACTCCTGCTAGACCGGGACGACGCATCTCGAACTCCAGAGAGTCGGTAAGGCGGGCGCGTGGGGTCTGGCGGCGAATATCCCATTTCGGCCATGGCTGCGTCGATGTCGTACTGTCTAGACGGTCGCGTGGACTCTGTGGGATACGCAGTAACCGTCTTGTACCTAGGTGAGACAAGAGATCGAAGATCGGTCTCAGACCTCGAAGACGAGAGATTCCTACTAGACCTCGAAGACCGGAGATCTGCATCAGACCTCGACGACCGGAGATCGCCATTCGACCTCGAAGACGAGAGTCCAGCCCCACTGTCCGGAGAGAAAGCATCCCCAGACCATACATGGGGGGTGATCCTCGACGCTACAGTAGCACGTTGGCTCGGCTGCGCCGAGGGCGCGCTGCTAGAGGCCTGCTGTTGCGATGGCGGCTGCTGAGTAGAACGCTTACGTGGTCCCAGGATGACGATTGCGGTGGCGTGTTGACGCGGCTTGTACTCTGCTTTGGCGTTGGACCACATTGTGGAGTGTATGGAATCGAGTATGATTATTGTGGAAAGGAGAGAGAAGTGGTTTGGAGAAGATCGCATGGCTTCTATGTAGTTACAGCGTGTTGTGTGGGTGGTGTATTGTGAGGCTGACACAAAGAGCGATGTTTTTATGTCGTTCGATAAGTTTTTAGTTGGTGGACATTGTGAGATGTAATCCAGAGGTCATGACGAAATAAGGAGATGAGTGGACGCAGACATTATACAATACATACATTATAGTGAAGTCGTGAAAAGAATGTACAGAATCTAATTCGGCCAAAGCAGAACATCTACAAAGAATTCGTGGAATAAAAAATGCGAGAAGTCAAGCACAGAGTTCGTGGTTTACCAGGAAAAGACCTTGGGACCGGGGAGAATGTAAGTAGGGGTCACATCAGATTAGTACTTTTCTTGATATGGTTATGAGGTACGTACGCTTATACGCATCGTAAACGATGCCCGCATCCTCAAGCTTGTAAGCGCCAGGGAACGAAACAAAACTGGTCGGGTTGGTGCTGCCCGGCCCTGTGACCTTAAGCTGATGGCACCCGGACTAGAACTGCGCGCCCGGATACGAATAGGCAGCGTGAAGAGCGATGTTTTGGTGACGGACGAGGTACTTCCCTGGAGTAATATATGTGGGGACGGTGTGAGTGGCGATAGCGCCAGCCTTCATGAGGGGAGTTGCGCCCCAGGTGTTAGAGGTACCTTCGCGGCCTTCTTCATTTACTTGAAACTAGACGGTCCTAGAAGATGTTGTCAGTTTGAACACCGAGTCGGGGTCTGGAAATCGGACTCGGTTCCGGGCATGTAGTCATTGCATCCTGCAGGGGTTTCTACATGCATGGCGATCATAAAAGAGACAGAGACGATTGATTAAAGGAAACGCGCTAGGGAGGCATGGTGCGGTCTTGCGTACTTTACACTTCCGTGTATGCTGTTATGCGAGGATAACTTACAACTTGGATTTTTGTAAGGATCGGTATAGCAAGAAACGGAGTGAACGATTGGTGGTTTTCAGTGTCGAATGTCCGTGTTGATGGGCATTTGAGTAAGTGCTCATAGGGCAGCAGCGACGGAACAGCATCGAGACGCCAGCTTGGAAGTTAGCATGCTGCCAGTGACTGATGTCTCGATGTTTTAATAGAACGTGGATACATTTAGTGGCTAAGAGGCGCCATCACCTAGTATGATTAGTGGGGAAATACTTGACGGTATTAGATATCGTAAAAGTAGAGGCTCTACGTGACCTACAAGGGGTAAGCAAAATAATTCTGAGCGTCACGTGCTGCAGGGGTAGGAACATCAAAACTTTGAGCACCAAAATAAACGAGGGGCAGATTGTGCAGCAGATCTAATTGGTTCAGACTCTCGCTTAGCAACACGTGACGCTCAGAGTATATTTTCTTACCCTTAGTTAGTAGTTTATTTTTGCATTCTGCTTGTTGGTCACTAACGCGGAGAAACCCAGGAAATTGAAATTAAGGTCATCTAAAGATACCCGGAAAGCCGCCTTCCGACTCCCTGGGATAGACACCGAAGACGACCGCACTCCTAGTCCATGGTTAAAGGCCGTCGATATTTTTGTGAAATACACTTACCAACGTGGATTGTAAAGTGTCGCTCATTGCTTCGGTTTGCCCCATGCAGGAACCTCCTCATGTCTTTCAGCACCCCCAGGAATCGGCACAACCGCACTTCTGCAGAAGATATGCTTTGCATCCCCCCAGTTCAAGCCCTCTAACAGTCCTCCTTTTACTGCCACCACTTCTGGATCTCCACCTTCCACAATATGCGCGTGCAGGATCCGAGTACCGCATTTGTTGCAGAAGTAGCAGTTCTGCCTTCGCCCACTGTCACAGGTCCGGGAGAAGGAGGACACGGCCGGGTTGTCGTCGACGCTGAAGAACGGGAAGATGGCAGAGGTGCCAAAGGCGCTCGCAGATTGCTTCCGGCAGTCGGTACAGTGACAGTGGTAAAGATTGAGGGGCTTGTCGACGGGGGTGGTGAACTTGACGGCGCCACATGCACATGAGCCGTTCATGGTGTGTAAGTGCTGACGATATTCGCTTCAATTCTCGAGGGAGAAGTGGAATGAGGAAAACCAGGCGCTCCTTATGAAGATGCCCCGCAACGCCTCCAGCCCCACGGTGCGGGGTTAAAACTGGAGGGGCGTTTGGATCCGCGCCCAGACAGAGAAGATGACACTCTTGTCGGATAGTCCAGGCAGGGTGGCTATGTATTAGGAAAATTACATCCGGTGACCACTACGACGAGATGGACTTCATCAGAGGCCCCTTGCTAGCCGATTGACTTGTCGGGTGCCATAATCGGTTGGTTAATGCTCACAGACTAGACATAGTCGTGTGAGTTGTAGTATCCCAGCCAAGCTTCGATAAATTCGTGTTTGAATCGGTCCCGTGAAGTAGACGGGATGATACGGCGGGAGTGAAGGTGCGGTGAAGTGACGTGAGGGCACTCGAAAGTTCGACGTACACCGAGGCCCGAGCGCAGCCATCCCACTTTGACTGCCCCGCGCTGCCCTCAAACAAACACAGCACTGCACGACAACAACCCACGGCTCGGAAACGCGCAGGACCAACCACCATGGTGATCAATTACAGCAAGTGGGTATGTATGCGAGCGGTCCCTCTGCTACCTCACCAGGCTCTTACCTTGCTAACCTGTCCTAGGACGCCCTCGAGCTCTCCGACGACAGCGACATCGAAGTGCACCCCAACGTCGACAAGAAGTCCTTCATCCGCGCCAAACAAGCCCAGATCCACCAGGACCGCGACCGCCGCCGCCACCAGATCAAGACGCTGAAGTACGAACGCATCATCAACGACGGGCTGACGGAGCGCATCGGCCGGCTGCTGACGGCGCTGAAATCGCACAAGGGCAAGGATGGCAATGCGGACGCGCTGGTGTTCCAGTCGATGATGGAGGGCATGATGGAGTCGGGCGAGGACAGACCGCCGCCGCCGCCGGAAGGGGTGCACGAGCACGTCAAGGAGAAACCTACATACCCGCAGATGATGGCCAACATCGTGGACATGGTCAAGAAGGAGGTGGACGAGGTGAAGGCCGACGGCGACCGGTTAGAGCTCTTCATATCTGGTCTGGATAGACAGCGAGCCCACGTCGAGGACCTCCAGACCCAGCTACTGGCCAAGCTCGCGGAGCTCGAACAGGAGGACAAGCGGCACATCACCAGCGACGACCTGCACGAAGGCTTCAGCTTTTCCAACGTGCGCAAAGCAGACGACCCGAAACCCGCCGCCGCGTCCTCCTCCACCAGCATAACAGACTCCACTGTCGAACTCTTAAACGCGCCTCAACGCCCCGACGCCCACCGCACCGACACAGGCCAGTCCTCGGGCGCCGACGCCGACATCGAAGAAGGCACCGCCGTCGGCGACGACGACGACGACATCGAAGCCTCGCCCCTCGCCAAAACCTTCGCAAAGATAAAGACCGGCGACCTCTCCTCTAGCATGGCCTTCCTCCGCTCGCACCCGCAGATCCTGCACGAGAAAGAGACCGACGGCCTGCTCGTCGAAGCCTTCACCGCCGAACTCGACAGCAAGCCCAAACACGCAAAGCAGTGCGTGCACCAAGCGCTGCTGATCCAGTACTGCCGGCAGCTCGGCGGCATGGACGGCGTCGCGCTGTTCTTCAAGCGCATCACGACCAAGGGCCACCAGGCGCACAAGATGTTCACCGACGACGTCAACCAGACGTACCAGCGGATCCACACGCGCGCCGCCGAGATCCTGAAAGAGCGCGCGGAGAACCCGCCGTCGGCCGAGGGCGTCGAGCAGATCCAGCTGCATGCCGTCGATCCGAACACAACCATCAACATCAGAGTGCCGCCCAAGGAGTCGCAAGAAGAAGACGAGGAGGTGCGCGCCGTGGAGATAATGGCGCGGGAGCTGTTCGAGACGTTCCCGCCGGGACTGCAGCGCGCGCTCGAGAGTGCGAAGCTGGACGAGGTGAACAAGGTGCTGGCGAAGATGAGCGTCGAGGAGGCTGAGGAGATAGTAGGGAAGCTGGGTGAGGGCGGTATGCTGAGTATGGAAGAGGGTGTGATTGATGCGACTACGGACGAGGGAAGGAAGACGGTGGAGGCGATTGAGAAGACGCACAAAATGCCGGATCAGACGGAGTAGAGCAGCACCCATCATCGTGTTGGCTGGGTCATGCAAACCGCAAACGAGTCACTGGGTCTGCAAGTCAGGCGGGAACTTTGCAAATGTGCATACTGTATGTATTATAGGTAGTTGATGGTATCTACGAATCATGCACTTCGAACCAAAAAAAACTCTTCATCGAAACAAATGTCGGCGTAGTCTGCCAATTGTGTCCCCTCATTACCCCTTTAAGAAGAACCAAACTATCTTTGGAAGTGAATAAATCAAGTGCTGTAATCGTGCCTCGAATAGGACTTTACTACTCCGTTTCGAAATGTCGGTCTAGTTGAACCCGATCATGGATTTTTCTCAATCAACCTGCTGAGATTCGAGTCAATCCCGTCCATATCACCATCTCCCGCAAACGCCGCAAACTCGTCTTCGGTAGCACTTCGACTCATCTTCCGCTTCTTGTACGTGCTCTGGCTATATACCCCAGTCGCATGGCCGTCGTCATTCCGCGAGTGGGCGAATGTGCCCATGGTGTCCAGACCGGTAACGTTCGGCGCACCGATGACCGTCGCTGGGGCTGATAGTGCCGTGGCTCCCGGCGGGGCTGCAGCTGCCATGGGCTCCACTGGGTTGGCAACCGGAGTCGGTAAAACATCATCGTCATCCGGAAGATCTGGTACATCTGGAGCCGTGGCAGCAGCAAGGTTCGGGGATCCGACGGGAGTGAAGGTCTCCATGGGCGGTGGAGTCAGTTCTTCGACTTGGGGTCTTTCCTGAGTGACGTCTTGTGCGTTGGCTGACAGTCGAGCTCCAGACAAGACTGGGAGCGGCGCTGCAGAGATCTTTTGAGTCTCAGTCGCAGAGAGACCACTGAGAATGGCTTTCTCGACCTCGTCCCTGCGGCCCTCGATGGCGTTTTTGCGCGTCGTGATATCAGCAGCCAGCGCCTTTTCTGCCTCCAGTTTCAATTTGTTCGTCTCGAGTAGGTTTTCCATCCCAGTTATGAGTGCTTGTCGCGCCTTGACACATTCGGCGGCCGCGCCTTCAGCGACTGCGAGTTTCTTGAGAAGGGCTGCAAGACCAGCTGCATGCTTTGGCGCAGACGGTATGCCGTTATTTGGGTTCGTCAGCTTTTCATAATCCTGATTCGCGTCCGCAATGGCCGGTTTGGCGTTGAGATCGGCTTTTTGGAGAGAGGTAGCGAGCGGTGCGACGGACGCCAACTCTGGAGGGGTGGCAGAACTGGAGAAAAGCGAACCACCGAGTGTAGGCTTGCGGCTAGACCGCGAGCGATCGAGGTCTGCGTAGGGTTAGCTCAGAAGATACCCGTGCTGCTGTTCGAGTCCCATACCATTGATTGAGCGCTCAATTCCGTCTTGAATAGGTAGCTTGAACACTTGCCGCTGACGCCAGACTTCAACAACCCGGCGTATCTTATTCTGGACTTCCGGAGAGGAGCCCTTGTATGCGATGGTGATCGCCTCAACCATGACGGGATCGAAGGCTCTGAGGAACTCGTCCTTCTTGCGTATTTTCGAGGTTTGCGCGACTTCTGTTGCCCATATTAGTGATTATTTATCAGAACAGCGTCGAGGACTGCCTACCGTTCGCAAGATAGATGAGGTTCAGTTTCTTGCTGGGTGAGGCTTCTCGCAGCCGTTGCACCCAGACCGCGGTGATGCGCTCAGCATGTCGTCTGCTCACAAGATTCCATTAGCCTCTTTCTGCATCAGATGTGACGATATCAAGGGGGGTATCCGGGATGAATGGGTGCGCGCAAATTCCTTCATCGTTGACGCAGAATGTACATGGAGGGAGTTTACCTGTGGAAGAGCACCCATTGCCCGACAGCAGTGATGGACTCTTGCGTTTCATTGAGCGATGAGAGCTTCGCCCGGAGACCATCTTCAGTGAAGGCCATATTGCAAGTCAAATCACAGAAAAAGCTGATGAACAGCGATGGCAAGACGATGAAGCCTTCGCTCCTGATGGGCACGCGAGTGATCTGTTGTCCTCTCGATCTAAACTCTCGCGAAAATCACACAATCCCAACCAACACTATCTGCTTGTACAAAGTGCACTCGCGACTGGAGTGTAGTGATGATGCAGTGGTGTGCGGTCGCTGTTGTAGGGAAGAAGACACGAAGTCGGAGCTTCGAGGTGACTTCTACGACCGCTTCCGGAGGCGGGCGAACTAATATCCGGGCTTGGCGCTGCATCATCCTGTCGCCGGGCGCGCAAGCTGCCTCACCGCAACAGCAAACCGGCAGAGCTATAAAGACGCCGCACCGTCCACCCGCTCTCCTCCGCTCTCCTCGGCACCTGTAGTATTCAAAATGGCTGACAGATTCCCGTCATTGGACGAGATCGACGCCGGTAAGTGCAGCCAGCTGCTATGCAACCCCCGAAGCACCTCCACAGCGCTGACAATTCTAGGCCAGACGCAAACGCGCGGAGACGCCAACTTCGACCTTGTAGAAGGCGCCACGGATGGCGGCGACGACTTCCTCTCCCGCGAACGGGCGCTGCTCGGCGACGATGCGGACCAGTTCACGAACCACGCAACAGTTGAAGATGGCGACGATGACCTCCTTGGCGGCGGAGGCAACACTTCACAGACCAATGCTGGCGGCGAGGACATGATGGGCTTCGAGGACTCGTTTCCGGCAATCGACACCACGAATGAGGTAAGCTTAAACTATTCTCCAGGCGCTTGCATGTCTTCTGTTGAGCAGTGGAGTAGCATAGCCTTTACTGATGCGCTGCTCTTTTCTTGGCCCACCGTCCCATCACAATTTCTCTAGCCAGCTCTAACGAATACAGCACATGGCACCCGGTGGGACCATCACTGGCTCGAACCTTCCTTTCCTACCCGGCCAGCCGCAATCTACCTACACTCCTGCCCGATCAGACTCGCCCGAACCCGAGGTCATCCGAGCATGGCGCGAGCGTCGTGATCTTCAGATCCAGCACCGCGACGAGGTGTCCGCCGAGCGCAAGGAGAAGACGGTCAAGGAGGCGCAACAGAACATCGACGACTTCTACGACAACTACAACAACAAGAAGGACAAGGAGCTGAACAAGTCGCGGAAGGAGGCCGAGGAGTTCCTCGCAAACCGAGATGATACCACGGCAGGCGGCACCAGTTGGGAGCGCATCGCAAAGCTAGTGGATCTGAGCGGCAAGGGCGTGAAGGGCGGCGCGTCGGGCAGCGAGAAGCAGAGGTTCAGGGAGATACTTCTCAGCCTGCGGAAAGATGAGAAAGCGCCTGGTGCCACAGGATATTAGGAATTGATGCAAGACATTAGGGGCATTGATATACATGGCTATAAGTCAGCTCAGCGTACATGACCTTGGCAAGGGGGATCGCTGTACGCCTTCATGGCTTGGGAGTTAAATGGATAGGTTGCCGGTACCCTTCATGTATCTGCGTTAACGTCTTCCTTGACCATTCATTCATTCCTCAGATGGCCTACCTGCTATAGCATCGCTCTACTAACTGGGAGTGTTATAATCTATAAGAATGATAACTCAAAGCAAGACACAGACCGTTTATATCTTATGGCGCATTAGGGGTGGGCTAAAGAAATACATCACACTGTGTGTTAGTCTTGATTGGAACAGGTTGCGGTCATTCTAGAGACCGCGCCCACGGTTCAGCTTCATGGTACCGAGGAGACCTATAAATAGCACTAGACCTCGAATCTTTTCCCGTCACTTTAGTTATTTTCTCTGTGTTCTTCTCTACCTCGCCGCATCCGGTTACTCGCGGCAAGAGCTCGTTCGGCTTTTTTGTTTTTGGAGCGGTGAAAGTGAGGTCGCCAAAGGTCGTCCGTCCGCCCGCCACCTACATAAAAAGCTTTCGCCTTCGCGAGACCGTCTTCCTACCCCCCACAACCCATTCAGATCGGCGCGCTACCCATTTCGCCTCGCTGGCTCGGCAAGAACAATATCGCAGCGAAGAAATGACTGCAGTCACTGCGGAAAAGACTGCGGACGCAGCGATGGAGAGCGCTCCTCGTAAACGTCGCAAGGTGGGCTACGAAAAGTGAGTACAAGTAGCGTATACTGCCGAAAAAGCGACTAATCCACGGTCAGCTACTACAACTCCGAAACCTTGTCCGACGTCACGATCCGCTTCGGCCAGGAATACGAAGAAGTTTTCCATAGCCATAAGATCGTACTCTGCGCCAAGTCGGCTTTGTCGCCTGCTTGTAGATCTGCTTCACGATGTTGCGGAAGCCATCTCCATAGTTCGCCTCTTTTTTGGTTCCTACGATCTGGACTAGGTATTTGGCCATTGAATCTTCTAGGAAGGTTTGAAGATACTCGATGAGAGTAGGGACTTCGTACTTAGCAGCTAAGCGGTAGACGTCGATAGAGTAGAGAACCCGATCGACAGTCCCTTCTTTGGAAGAACAATTGATTTTGTCGTGGTACATGTAGTAGAGTACTTCCTCGAGGAGACCGGTGTCTTGGTCGTCCAACTTGATCTCGCGGGGACCGGTTTCCTGTCCAGGGTTAGCACTGCACCTCAGATCGCGATCAACTCTTCCGTCTTGAGCAGCCCACTTACTTCCGAGTCTTCAGTAAGCGCTTTTTCAAACCAATGGGACTTCTCAGCACCCTCTCGTAGAATCCCTCCTCTGCGCACTGGAGGCTTGCAAAGCCATCCGCATTTTCGAAGGTTCTGGACTGCTGTATGATCTTCTCAGGACCACCACTGAGGAGATTCCGGAATTCGGCCGCGATATCTTCCTGGATGTGATCAAATGGACACAAGGTTTTCAATACGTGGGACTTGTCCGCAAAATACACTGCTACAGATGCAATCAAAGCTGGATGGCACATTACAAGGGGGATGGCCGCTGTATGGAGTGTACACTGCAGGAAGCTCGCGAGGAAGCTCGCGAGGAAGGTCGGGAGGAAGGTAGATAGGAAGCTCGACGACAGGTATACTAAGCATAGCATGTATCTGGTCAGGTCGTAGGGTATTCGAGACATCCATGCCGTCGGTTGTAGCTCTTGACTAGAAGACTATCTACAACTTGTATTTTTTCTTTAGGGTTGTAGTACCAAACTAATACTCCATACAGCTGTAGCCTTCTGGATTCACATTGCCACGTTAGCATCATTGTTTTGGAGACGCTCAGATTAACCTTGTAGTTCTGGAGATCTCGTTCGTAAGAGACTCTGTACTAATGTCTAAGTAGCCTCATCGTCCTCTCCTCACCGCAGAGTCATGCAACTCGCCCCGTCTCCTAGCAAGAATACCGCCAGCGCCTGTTACTCTTGGGCCTAACTAATCCTCCACTCAATCCCTGGTGTACTCTGTATAGCTGCTTTGGCTTCGATATGCCCCGAAGTCGAAGTATTGACACATATATGATGGTACACTGGACTCAGTCCGGATTTTGAACTCGGGTTGCATCGCAGCAAGTTGACCGGGGAAGATTGCTGGGTAGCTACATTCTATGGCTAGAGAGCGGGCGAGTTCGAATAGACGAATTTTAGAGCCGTTGTAGGCGAAAATGTTGAAGCCTTGTGCAGATGTCAGTTCCAGTTGGGGTAGAAACCCTCAGGTAGATCGAGAGGCTGATTTACTGGACGTTGAGTAGCACACTATCCTACTCGCGACGAGAATCATAATTCCCGTTATTGTGTATTTACCGGCCTAGGGCCTGTGTGTATAACAAGAGCGTGCAAGGGAAGCTTGACTAAAACAAGACCAGCTCATTGCGACAAGCTCACAACGAGTCTTTCACTCGTGCTCGAAACATCCCGAAACTTATTCAACGCAGTGAAAGATGGTGGCATCTAGCTCACCGTAAGTGTATCCCATCAGTGACTCCGCCACTAGAGGGATCCGCGCTACGAAATGACAGTGAAAGCATCGGCAGTGGGCACTCATCGGTATTTCTCCGTCTCCGATCCTGCGGCTATTCCACAAATTTTCGCTTGTCGAGCTTCACCACCTTCCACCACCCCACCTCCCACCCCAACCCAACGCGACACTCTTCGGAAGCATGGCGACCGAGGCAACAGGAAGCTCAGTCGTCGTCGACGACGGCGAGAAGAAGGAATGCGTGAGCGACGCCCACAAGCGGCCCCAGCTAGGTTTCGACTGGTGAGTTCAATCAATATCGTTGAGATCCTCGCTAATATTACCAGGTACTGTAACTCCAAAGAGTTCTCCGATGTTACGATCCGATTCGGTGCGCAGGGCGAGCGTGTATTCCATGCACATAAAGTCGTTCTCTGTGCCCGTTCGCACTGGTTCCGGGCCGCTCTCAGTGGAAACTTCCAGGTAAGAACTTTGCACTTCCAAGGTGCGCCTACACTAACCGATACGGCCACAGGAAGGGCACTCGAAGGAGATAGTGCTACATGACGATGATCCTGACGCGCTGCAAAAGGTGCTCGAACTTGCCTACGGAGAGGAAGACCCGTATATTGATCCGCCATCGACTATCCAAGAGGGAACTCATGAAGCGGTCCTCTATTATCTCGGTCTTCTTGAGGTGCCGACAAATACGACTTCGGTCCGCTTCTTCGTCGTGAAATCAACGCTCACCACCATCATCAGCTGATCATGTTCCATAAGATTGCTCCGGATACAGACTTGAATTTCAAGGTCGACCACTGGCGGCAAGTGATTCACAAGATCTATGATATGCCTGTGGGACTCAGCAATGAAGTGCGGAGGTCTCTCTACATGGTGATCGCGGGAAACGGGATCTACGGGAAGGACATGGGTCCAGTGATCAAGGAAGTGGCGAAAGAGCACGCCGAGTTCGGTCGAGACCTCATGGTATATATGCTCGGAAATATGCAGTCCGGCGGACCAACGTCAACCACATGTAGATTGGGACTACTGGATAAACACATTTGTTCCAGCTGCGGTGTTGATTCGTGGATGTCCAGGGACAATGTGGCGTTTAGTTGCACACACTGTGGCTACTTCGACGAGGAAATCTAGAGTTTGGCCTACAACTTGTATGTGTCCACAGAGGTCCGCAATGTCAGTCAGAGTAAATCTGGTACAAGCAAGTTAGTTATTATATATGGCGAGACTTGTAGTGCTTGCCGAAGAATATCAGGCAAGGTCATACCGAGCTCTAGTCTTTCAGCTATCACTCTTCAGCCATACTTGCGCGAATTGTAGCAGTCGGCGGATTACTATCCATGCGGCAAGTTAAACAACAACCTCGAACTAAAATGATACATACGGAGTAGCTATTAGCCATATGCTGAAACCTAAGATGGAGGCTCAATGACAACGATAAATCATCGGAAGATGTCTTATGTTGCACGAGAGATTTTGAAACGCGGATCATGTGATTCTCCGAGCTCCGAGTGACGCTAGTGCAGCCTACCGTCTTCATCCCGTCGAGGGGTCAACACGACCCCAGACACACTTTCACGACTTTTACGACCCATGACGACTCTCTTGACTACTTGATCTCTGCTGCATATTTTCTTGTATCCGGTGGCCTTCTTCCTCTCCTTCGCCTACTGACCAGCCAACTGTCTTGCATTACCCAATCTTTTCCCGTTTCCACGGACACGGAATCACTTCCTTGAATAAGACTGCTAGCACGGCCGCCCACTCCATCCGTTGCTACGCACACCACCGCGACGATGCCTGGCGAAACAACCAAAGTCGTACCCTTGACCTGCCACGGTCACTCGAGGCCCGTCCCGCACATACACTTCTCGTCCCTCGTCGATGAGGACCAGTACTACATCATCTCGGCATGCAAGGACGGCAACCCCATGCTGCGGGACGGAACAACCGGCGACTGGATTGGCACTTTTCTCGGACACAAGGGCGCTGTCTGGCAGGCCAGGCTCTCGTCCGACGCCTCACTTGCGGCAACGGGGTCTGCGGACTTCTCCGCGTATGTCTTTACACCGAGCGCGACATACTCCGCTAACCCTGCATAGTAAAGTGTGGGACACCCATACCGGCGAAGCGCTCCACACGCTGTCTCACAACCACATTGTCCGCGCGGTAGCATTCCCGAACCAGCCCTCGCCGCAAATCTTGGCCACTGGTGGCATGGAGAAGAAACTGCGCATCTTTGACCTCTCTTCCGCGTCTTCGACACCGCAAAGCTACGAGATCGGCTCCGGTGTACATGGCGGCACCATCAAGTCCATCGTGTGGACGGCGGATCCGAACATTGTGATCACGGCAGCAGAGGACAAAAAGATCCGATGGTGGGATCTGCGATCGCAGTCCTCGGTCGGGGAGTACGCGGTTGAAGGAGTCGTGGGCACATGCGAGTTGGATAATACCTCCTCGGATGGCGTGCTTAGTGTTGCCGCTGGAAACAGCGTCTACTTCTTCAACAGCAAATCGCCCGGCTCTCTTGTCAAGAGCATCAAAACACCGTACGAGATTGCCAGTGTCGCGCTCCACAGTGGCCAGCGGAAGTTCGTGACTGGCGGTAGCAGTCAGAACGACACGTGGGTGAGAGTGTGGGACTTTGACGAGGAGAAAGAGTTGGAAACGAACAAAGGACACCATGGACCGATCTGGTCTACTAGCTTTTCCCCTGATGCCAAGCTGTATGCGACAGGCAGTGAAGACGGCACTGTGAAGCTCTGGAAGTTCACCAGTGGCCCGTATGGTCTTTGGAGATAGGACCGCTGCTGCAAACGGAAGTGTCTCCTTTCAATTACGAGCTGGGCAATTGTGTCGCGGAAAGACCGTAGGAGTTGGCCATGTTTGACAGCGCTATTCGACGCGGGGAGCTTGTTCACGCCCCGACTCAAGCGGATCGCGATGATTAAATCTACAGATATATGAAATAAGAGTTCGAACACATACATCTTATCCTGCCCCTTAGTGTCTTTGCACAAAGTTAAAGGCTATCTAACACGAGTAGTTCTACTTAACCAGAGTCGAGTTCAAAGCTGACAGTCACAGCCGAGGCCAAATACCGAATTAGGAATTGCCGGTTGCATCGACGTCATCCACCCACTAGTAGGGATGGAGATAGACAAGCTTACACACCGCGAATTGCAGTTCGCAGCGAGCGATACGGCGAACTACGATAAGCATATTTTTCGGATGTTGGCCAGGCCAGGGACGGGAGGTGTTAAGGTTGAGTGGGACGGGGATGAGGCGGGCGGTGCGGGGGTGTAGGGAATAAGGGTAAAAGGTGTGCATATGTACCATATATCTCAGGTGGCACCACATACTCCGGGTCCTGGAATCAGATCGTTATCGTCGTTATCGTGCGGTTTCTTTGTGCGATCTTGTGTAACGTGTTGGGATGACCCCTCTCCTCCCCTCCCCTAACTCCATTGCCAGAACCATATTTATTCGATTGATTCGGCAACCAACCTGTCAAGACTCAAACAGGCACTACGTCTTCAACATGGCCGAGAAAGTGGCGGACATCCAGCCCGCACCTAGCCCCAGCATCAATGAAGGGCAATTGGCAGCCGAGAAGCAGATGCGCGATATCGGTGCAGAGCTGTATCTCGAAGTGCGGCAGTACTCGCGGGCTGAGCTGGATGCGGAGCGGAAGGTTGTGTTGGGGAAGATTGATTGGGTGATTATGCCTATGGTGAGTGAGGCGATTGGTTGATGAGAGTGTGTGGTTATGGTTTTGGTTCTGGGTGCGTTATGGGATGTAGGTTGTTTGGAGAGAGAGGTGGGGAGTGGAGAGTGTTTGAGACGGAGGCTTGGGGGATGGGATATTGATAGCAGGTATTGGTATTTGAGTTGGTGTTGACGGACGGACAGGTCTGCATAACGTACACCATCCAATTCCTCGACAAACTGTCTCTCAACTACGCGAACGCGTACTCCCTAACACCGGATCTGGGCCTTTACGGCCAGCGCTATTCGTGGACAGCCGCAATCTTCAACTTCGGTACCGCACCCCCAATTCCCTATACTCCTCAAGCGTCAAAAAACACACGTTCACTAACCCACCCCAGGCTACCTCTTCTGGGCCCTCCCCGCCAACTACCTCATCCAGCGCCTCCCCGTCTCCAAGTACACTGGCACCATGATCTTCATCTGGTCCGTGCTGCTCTGCTGCCACGTCGCAGCCAAAAACTACGCGGGCCTCCTCGTGCTGCGCTTTCTGCTCGGCATGTTCGAAGCATCCATCAGCCCCGCCATCATGAACATCGTGTCCATGTTCTACACGCGGGCCGAGCAGCCTCTGCGCATGTGCGTGTTCCTAGCCTTCAACGGCATGGCGACCATGGTGGGCGCGCTGCTGGGCTACGGGCTCGGACATGCGCATAATGCGCATATCAAGACGTGGCAGTTGATTTTCCTGGTCATTGGGTTGGTGAATTTCGTCTGGAGCTGGGTGTTTCTCTGGCTGATGCCGGATTCGCCGGCCAGTGCGAAGTTTCTGTCGCATAAGCAGCGCATTGTGGCGGTTGATCGGATTGCGGGGAACATGATTGGCGTCAAGACGAAGCAGTTCCAGTGGCATCAGGCGGTCGAAGCGCTGCTCGATGTCAAAGTCCACTGTCTTGCGCTGATTGCCATGTCGTGCGGAGTCATCAACGGCGGAGTGTCTAACTTTGCGTCTGCTTTGATAAAGGGGTTCGGGTTTTCGGGACTCAATGCGACGCTGCTGCAGTTGCCGACTGGTGCGTTCGAATTTGTGTTGGTGCCGCTGTGTGGGCTCGCAGCGGGATACTGGAAGGATTCAAGGTGCGCGATTTTGGCAGTTATTTGTCTTCCGCCGTTGGGCGGGTTGCTGGGGATTCGACTTACACCGTTGGACAAGCGGTGGAGTCTTGTGGGCTGCACGTGGCTGCAGTATCTGGTCGGCGCGCCCGTCATTCTCTCCTGGAACCTACTCACGACGAATATCGCGGGCCACACGAAGCGCTCCACGGCCAACGGTCTCTGGTTTCTTTTCTACGCTGCGGGAAACATAGCCGGGGCGAACATCTTTTTTGCACGTGAGGCTCCGAGGTACCTATCCGCACTCACAGGGCTGATTGTGTGCTACTGTGCAATGTTTGCGGTTGCATTGTTTTTGAGGCAGTATATGTGGTGGGAAAATCGGAGAAGGGATAAAATGTACGGTATGGGCGAGAATGAGCAAGCGATTGAGGACGGTTTCAAGGATCAGACGGATGGGACGGCGAAGCATTTCAGGTATGCGTTGTGAGTTGGACGTTCTGCCTGCATATTTGCGGGGAGAGACTGCGGGGTGAATTATATCGTGGAGAACATAGCAACGCGGAAATCGGCTTCAGCGCCACTACTTCTCCTCTGGTGGACCGACGGCCAATTTTTCCAATCCCTTGACCAATTCTTTTTCTTCCTCGTTCCGCTCTCCGTCGATCTTTCTTCCACTATCAAATCCGATACCATCGCAGCTACCTTCTTCATCGAACTGCACGCCAATAAGCTCACCAACCACCCACTGCGCCGTTTGAGTATGTAAACTTGGCTCTTTCAAGACTCTGTTGCTCCGCCCACCATCTACGCGACTTTGGCCTCTTGCCAGTGCTTGATATACCACCAGCTGATCTCTCAGATACTCATCCACACAACCGCCATGCTCAATCTCCCCAATCAGATCCCCAGCCACTTTCTTGACAAGATTGGAGATCACGGCATCAATCTTGCCAGCACGTACCCCGTGATCGTACAGCCAATCTCTCCCGAGTTTTATCCCAGTCGTTGAAGTTGCGACAAGCAAGAGGTAGAACCGTTTATCGTGCCGCGAATCTTCAAAGGTGATCCCGATCTCTGGCTCTCGCTCTCCGAATATTGCTTCCTCGCGCTTCTCAAACATAAGATTGAGCTCATCGCGAATTTGCTGCTCGTAGCTTTTTGGTGCAAGAATCGTTGCTTGGACGCTCTGAATCGTACCACGCTTGGTGAGCTGAAAGCTGGGAAGTGGTTTCGTTAGAGGTTTTATGGTGTATGTGACGCTTCCTAAGCTGTTGCTGCCCTGCGACCATCCTCTCGAATGCAAATCTGACTGAATTGGAGGGATCCCAATATGTGCTAGCATGGGAAGTAGTACTTGAGTCACATAGTCGTACGAAGGGGAATTCGACACATTTGTCCCGCCCGTGATTCTTAGTTTCATCCTTTTTTTCGCCCCGGAGAACAGTAAATATGGTAGGATAGCCTGGAGGACTAGGTTGATACTGCCAGGCGTAGATTGTGATATCTGAACATCGCTCGACCACTTAAAAATGTCATCTGTGCTGGGCGTGAAAGTGATTTCCTTGCTCTTCAGCTCCGCACCGGTCAGTTGCGCGTTGGATGCTCTCCCGAGCCATTGGACGGAGGTAAGATGTTGCGCCTTGAGTCCGCCGCCTCTAGAGCGTTTGCCCCGGATGTTGGTAATCCGGATGGGTATGCCCGTGAGACTAGACAGACCAAGGGCGATGCGCAGGAGCTGACCGCCGCCTTCGAGTGTTGTGCCTTCAAGATGAACAAGAGTTGCCATTAGATGCGATGAAGTTGGTGAGAAGCCGTTGACTTGCGTCTTGCTGTGGCAGATGCTACGAGGAGGGAAGACAGATACATGTGGTTTGTGTTGACTGGTGCTAAATGGGACAGGGAGCTATGAGTCAAACGGTCGCTCTTTCGTGTCACAGTCATTTGGAGTGGCTGTACTTGTTGCCTATCGGGCGGGGTAGTCAAGATTCGGGCGCCTCTATCGCGGTTTGGTTTCTACATCTAGGGGGTAGAGCTGTTCGAGAGATGTGTTAATTGTTGCTGCGCTCTGTAAACGTGTGCTGGACTCGACATGAGCCGATGAGTGCTAACCGCACGTGGTCTAACGCCGATTCCCAGCACGTCAATCGGCGTCATCTAGACACCGAGGCGGAAACTTTGCCCGGAGGCATCCAGCGTCAACACTCAACCCCAGCCGCCTGTTTCAATCGCCCTGTCGCTGTCGCCATGTGGAATACCTCCGTGAACGCCCGGCTAATTTTCATCTGCAGGTAGACAGACTGTCTACTCGCATCGGCCATGCGCGGCATCCTGGCAGTCCCGGCGAAGGCCTGGCACGGCGCCGGTAACGGAGCGCTCTTCTCCAAAATACACCCTCAACTACACGCTGCGTCTTCGATATCCTCCCGAGCATTCTCGTTGAGGTTGCGCGGGTCGGCCAGCCATCCCGTCCCAGTCCGAACCTACGATGCGATCCGGCCAGGCCGCCTCCAGCCAGGTGCGCCTGCGGGCATCACGCGTCGCAGTGGCCTCGTCCACCCGCTTCGCATGTTCTGTTCTTCAAGGCCATTAGCAGAGGCGACTCCCCCCAGTAAACCGCCAACAAAGCCGCGTCGGTCGTACAAAGACGAGATGAAGGAGAGGGGCGCTGTGGACGTGGAAGAGCATGAAGGCGAGGGAGAAGACATGGGTTTTGTGAAGTCGGAGCGGGCATCTGCGGCGGCCCAGGTCAATCTGAGCGCGAAGCTGAGCAAAGAGGGGGCACCAGGCGCTCAGGCCGGGAGTTTGAGCGAGGTATGGCGCTTGATTAAGATTGCTCGGCCAGAGCTGAAGTCGCTCTCGTGGGCCTTTTTGTTCCTCCTGGTCTCGTCAGCCGTCTCCATGTCGGTGCCGTTCTCCATTGGCAGGATTCTGGATATCGCGACACACGGAGAGGGCTCATCAGAGCTGCTGCTCGGACTAGACCCGACAACCTTCTACATCGCCTTGGCTGGCGTGCTTACAACGGGTGCCGCTGCCAATTTCGGCCGCATCATTATCCTCCGCATTGTGGGAGAGCGCATTGTGGCACGACTACGATCCCAATTGTACAGGAAGACCTTTGTCCAAAACGCCGAGTTCTTCGATGCGAACCGTGTGGGCGATCTCATCTCCCGCCTCGGATCCGACACTATCATTGTCGGAAAAAGTATTACCCAGAATATGTCGGACGGCCTACGCTCCATAGTCGCCGGTGTTGCCGGATTCGCCATGATGGGGTGGGTCAGCATCAAGCTCACGGGCATTCTTGCCTTGATTGGACCCCCGGTTGCTGTTTCGGCATTCATAGCCGGACGATCATTGCGGAATATCAGCAGAAAGATACAGAAAAATCTCGGGACCTTGACCAAAGTCGCTGAGGAACGGCTAGGAAACGTCAGGACAAGCCAGGCGTTCGCTGGAGAAGTGCAAGAGGCCTCGCGGTACAACCGCCAAATCAAGAGGATATTTGCGCTTGGCAAGAAGGAGGCGTTTGTGGCAGCCAGCTTCTACGGCAGTACCGGCCTGATGGGCAATTTGACTGTCGTCGCCGTGTTGTATGTGGGAAGTGGCATGGTAAAATCCGGCACCATCACCATTGGCGAGCTATCATCGTTTCTGATGTACACAGCCTATGCTGGATCAAGTATGGTCGGTCTCTCCGGTTTCTGGGGTGAGATGATGAAGGGTGTGGGAGCCGCCAGCCGTCTCTTCGAGCTTCAGGATCGGAATCCGACCATATCGCCAACGAAGGGCGAGCGAGTCTTGTCTGCCCGCGGGCCGATTGAATTTAAACATCTCACATTCAGCTACCCTACCCGGCCGGCAGTCAAGATTTTCAAGGACTTGAACTTCAGGATTGAACAAGGCACGAATGTGGCCATTGTTGCACCCAGTGGAGCGGGCAAGTCTACTGTGGCTAGTCTACTATTACGATTCTATGTACCCACGGAGGGGACCATCTTGATTGACGGGCGGGACATCACAAAGTTGAACGCGAAACAGCTAAGGAGGAAGATCGGCTTTGTCGGACAGGAACCAGTTTTGTTTTCTGGATCTATCGCAGAGAATATCGCATACGGAATCCCTAATGCAACTCGCGCCGAGATTGTAGCAGCTGCGCGCAAAGCGAACTGCGAATTTATCAGCGACTTCGTAAGTACCAACTATTCCACCGCCAATAACATGCTAATATTATGTAGCCTGAAGGCTTGGAAACCCACGTTGGCGCCCGAGGAACGCAGTTGTCTGGTGGTCAGAAGCAACGAATCGCCATTGCACGCGCACTCATCAAGAAGCCGGATATTCTCATATTAGACGAAGCGACAAGTGCTCTCGATGCTGAATCCGAAACCCTTGTGAACCAAGCGCTCAGCAAACTGCTCCGCGAAAATAATACCACTATTAGCATCGCCCATCGTCTCTCTACCATCAAACGATCGGACCGGATCATTTGCATTGGTGCTGACGGACAGGTCGCCGAAGAAGGAACCTATCATGATCTGGCGAACAATCCAACGGGCGCGTTTAACAAGCTCATGGAGTGGCAGCTTAACGGGTCAGAATCTGACAACGGACCGGTGAAGTCTCCGAAACCAACCGAAGAGGAGGAAATCCAGCGCGAGCTGGAGCGAGAAGAAGTGGAAGCTGAGCAGGGGAAACGTACGAAATGATCTTGGTTGAATCGCGTTCAGAGGATTTGAGAGCCGGTTGCATCGCTGTACTACTAACGAGCTCTTCCCGGAGCTGTTTGTTACACCCCGTCTATTCCGAGACCTGGTTCCATTTGGGGTTATTCCAGCATTGGAGAGAGGAGGTTCAGCGGACGATTGCAAGGTTGGGCGGCTGGCATCATGGTGGTGCCACCTCTTGGCCATAGGAGTTGGATCATACGATCCCTGACTGCGGACATCCTACCTGGCGTTCGAAGGTCATATCATTTCATAGCTAGCTAAGCCGAGCTATACCTCGCACAAGCACTGTACATTAGACTCCTCTCCAACACACGTACGGCCCGATCCAAGGCTTCTAATAAAACACTCACAAATGTCTACGTTTGGATGAGCTCGATCCTTTTATTAAGGTTTTATCCTTCTTCACAATAACTTCAATTCGGGTTACAGACAAATATCATGTCGCTGGTAGATGTCTCAACCCCCATATTAGCGACAGTGAATACTAGCTTACGCAATCCTCCCTCAGCACCATCACCTTCACGGTCCGTCAGGTACGCACACACGCACCCTTGTACCACCTGTCCACCAATAACCGCTACTTCAAAATGCAAATACTGAAAAATACCGCCGCATGCACGAATCACGATCGCGGCTGGCAATCGACAATATACTGACGTCACTATTGTATTCTACTACCGCGTAAACTCCCCTCATAAAGCCGCGATGGTCTCAGCCCAGCAACATCCCCCAACACCCTCCTATCCTACTCTCCAATGCTCAAAACCGCGCACTCCACACCATCCCGTCTGATCCAGCGCACACTTTCGCATTTCCGGCCATCGCCAGCTCCCAACACCCTCGCGCGCACAGCACCACTCGTCCAAACCTGCACTTTCTCGACGCGGAACGGCGCTTTGAATCAGAGTAATAGTAGTACTAGCAGCGCATCTGTCGCCGCATACAAGATGGCCGGCAACCGCGAGAACCAGCCGCCGAAACATGAGATGGTGCATCTGAAGGGCTTGTTGAGCGAGAAGCGCGCGTTTGGCGATTTTAGGACGGTGTTGCATACGGGGCTGTATAGTCAGTTGGTGGCGATGGAGGTGCCTGTTGGGGGGGATATTGGTGATGAGGTGAGTGGTTTTGTAATTTCGCTGTTCAGATTATACCGTAGCTGCGTTGGCCGCGGCCACACCACACCAAATCAAAATAGGAATCCACACTGATTCCGCTACATCCACCAGGTCCACACCGTCGACCAGATCCTGCTCTTCACATCCGGACGCGGCCTCGCGACCGTCGCAGGCAAAGAGCAAGAAGTCAACGCAGGAGATGTAGTAGTCGTGCCGGCGGGCACGCAGCACCAGTTCGTGACGAAGGGGGACCAGCCGCTGGAGTTGGTGACGGTGTATGCGCCGGCGGAGCATGCGGTTACGACGGTGCATAAGACGAAGGAGGAGGGCGATGAGAAGGAGGAGGCGGGCGAGGATGAGGCGCCCGAGTGGGCGCATGCGAGTAAGACGGAGAATGAGAAGAAGGGGTTGGTTAGGGAGACTGGGAAATATGATTAGATTGGGGTGGAGCGAGTCTGATTGTGGGTTAGGGGGAAATGGGGAGTATGGCATTTTGAGATGCGATGTGTTGGGGGTGTAGGAGAAAGTTACATCCTTCGAGATATGTGTGAGATATTGTAACATACGCTACAGATGTTCTACTATTCCACATGAACTTTGTTGTCAACTGAAATAGGCTGTACCTCCATGATGCGGGCGTAACTAACAATCATCCCTTCTCCCTTTCAGATTCAGACAGAGACAATGCTAATATCTAATCTGACCCGACTCCGAACTGAAGGTCCACCAGTACGATACGCTAACACAGCACCGACTTGTCGGGAACCCGACCCTCGGAACGCCAAAAAGGCGCTATATCGAAACCAAACCTTATATTGATATCAGATCAAGACCGACCTCAATCCTCGATGTGAATGGCACGTGCAATTCTAGGTCGCAGGTGACTGCTCAAGGGTACCAGGTTTACCAGGCTGGGTATTTGGGAATTGGGTTAGTTCCTTCATGGTGTGGACTGGACTGGACTCTGTCTACCTGCGTGACATACAGGAAGGCTTGAAGTGGGGTAGATAGGTGAACAGGAAGGGCTGGTGGTGGCGCCTGTACGTGATAGCGGCAGTGGGTAATGCGTGTGGGGCATTCTGGGGTACTAGATCGTGGTTAACCTGTCTGTTTTGCTGCTGGGCGTACGCTCAGGTATGTAGTACTGTCGCCAAGTATGTTTTGATGTCGAGGAGATTGTGCAGATAGCAGGTCGTTGCTCAACAACAGATGCTACCATTTATAGGACCCGCAATTGACGCCTCTTTTGGACATCCATGCTCGCCTGAGGCTGAGACTCGCCAACGGCGTCCGGATCTGATAAGAGCCAGGCGTGTGGTCTTACCGCCTCATATGGTCTGCGCCGCTGATATCGCGCTATTGTACTCAATTAAATTTGGATGCTTAGATAGGTAATCGAATGCGATCTCTGGGACGACGGAAACCTCAAAATGTGTGCATTTCCCTATCTCCAACCGGAGATTGTCGAGCAGGTGAAGCAGACGAACCGAATAACGTCCGATGAACGAGGTCGTTGTCTGGGGAGGCGGCATGTTGGCGGCTTTGTGGGGCTAGTGGCAATTGGCAGTTCGGCTCGTCAACCAAGGCTGTGGTATCTAGATGTGTTGCACACAGTCAATTTACGTAGCCGGAAATAGCGACGTGTAGAATTGTCAGCTGAACGGTCAGCGGTTTGTCTGGCCCTGAAGTGGAAGCGGTATCCATTCGGCTTGGCGTCATCGACACGTAACGGTGAGTGATGCGAGTGTCCGCATCTGATCTGCCGTGACGACAGTCATGGCTGCGCAGCGACAGCGGGGTGCGGAATGGCATGCTGCGACGGGTTGTCGTATCCGGTCGGTACGGGCTGGCCATGATGGCCTGGCGTTTCCACATTGATTGCTGCAGGTTGCTGGTGGGCAGAGTGCATTGCCTGTCGAGCTTGCCGTGGCTCCAGCCTGGTTGTGGCCCAATATCGAGTACGACCTGGGTCGTATGCCCACGACACCGAATGGCCTCAAGCCGGCTGCTGAGAAGGGCGCTGTTTCGAGCGGTGAAGACGCAGCCCAGTCGGCGGCTTGGTATGCATCTGGGAACGGTAGGTAGCCGGGTGTGTCAGATCAGGAGATGAATGGTAATCCGCGCATGTTATCAGATGGAGCCGTAGCGACATTCCGAAGCACCGCCGACAACCGGGCGGCCAGCGACAATTCGAGCAACGAGGCGGCTGAGCTTCCGCGGTCGGCACAGATTGAAAGCAATCTGGTGGGCATGGCGCACCGGTGTTGGCCACATCCTCAGCATCTCGCTCGATCGGCGCTGAGGTGTGAAGAGCACGCCCCGACCATCGTCACCACTCCGACCTGGCAGGCTCAGGCTGGACCACTTCTTCCCGCGCGCCCTTAATTTGCCCCACCGCCCTCCACACCCTCGCCATCGCCATCGCATCTCCAGCAGTTACCACTATTCATCCTGTCGGGCCTCCAAGTTCTACGCGCGAGCCAGCAACGGTCGCTCTTTTCAGCTCGTCTGTCGCAGCCGCTGTCAGGTGAGCCGGTCCCGGTGTGCTGCCCCTAACCCCCACGATCTGATAAGGTCGGCATCTGATAAAAATATTGGAAATCATCCACCACCGCCGCTTCTCCGCGTTCCGTGGGCTTACAGAAGCACGCGGACTGGCAACACCCGCATCTTCATCGTTGTGCCGCAATTGAAGCGATGCACAATTCCTGACTCAACTTTGGCTAACCATGGCCCGCAATCACAGTCACCGCCTTTGTCGCGTCCTCAAAACCCGCCGCCCCTCGCCGCATCTCTCCTCCACGTCATCGCTTCATGGCCTCCACTCCCACCATGGAGAGCAGACTGCCCACCACCGCGAACTCGCACCCGCACGACCCCATACCCTCCGAGCCGCAGCATGTCCCGCACCTCACCCTCAAGCCTTCACGGTCGGCGTCCCCCCCAGACCACTCCTCCCCTAGGTCGTCTCGCGAGGACCTGCTGTGGAGCAGCCAGGGCAGCGACTCCGAGGCGCCCCTGACGCCCAATACCGAGCCAGACCAGCAGGTGGACGAGATTGTGGACAAGCTGCAGGACCTTCCCACCGGTGCCATCAATTTCACCGAGCCGACGACGCGTCCCCGACGCGCCTCCACGACGCTCATCTCGGACAGCCCCGCCGACATCAGGCGGATACTGGGCGATGGCGACACAGCTACGAAGCTGATCAGCCAGTGCTGTGGCGGAGGCTGCTGTCTGCTTAAGACACTGGTCCCAGACCCATCAGCGTCCGACTATAAACCTGTTGTCATCCCCGACAATGCTGCCTTCAGGAGCCTGAATGTGCGGCTAGGGCCTCTTGCCCTCGACAGCCAGCTGACAGACACGATGGACCTTCCTGCGGTGAATTTGAGCTTTGAGAAAATTCCGTCCATTAAGCCCGAACACGCATCGACCGCCGTCAAGAACCCGCCCAACTTTGTGCAGCCACACCCCCCGTACCAAGTCTTCTCCGCGCCGCTGTACCACGCCCGCGAATTGACCAAGCCGGGAGCTGAGAAAAGAACAATCCACTTCGATCTCGACGTGACCGACTACCCCAACGAGGGGGGCGTCGACTTTAAAGTTGGCGGAGCAATTGGCATCTGCCCGCCCAACTCCGAAGAGATTGTCGACGAGCTGTTCGACGTCATGGGTATCCCAAAGTTCCTCAGAGATAAGACGGTTACGCTAAAGACTCAGTCCGGTCGCTGGCCTACCATCTGGGGCGAGGACGAGCCCCGCGAGCTGGTCACAACGCGCCGCGAACTGTTGACCTGGTGCGCAGACTTGCAGTCCAACCCTCCCACCAAGCAGCTCCTCCGTATCATGGCCGAGCATGCGAGCGCGCCGAACGAACGTAAAATCCTGTTCTACCTGTGTTCCGCTCAGGGCCAGGCCGCCTTCTGCGATCTACGGACTACTTCCCACCTTACCGTCTCCCAGCTGCTCCACGCCTTCCCCTCCGCGAAACCGCCTCTAGACGCCGTGTTGTCCGTCCTGACTCAGCTCATGCCGCGTTTCTACTCGCTCTCGAACGACCCGCACATCTCATCGGCCCGCCCTGGCCTGCCTGGAAAGCGCCGTCTCATCGAGATGGCCGTTACTATCCACGAGACGCCCGACTGGCACGCCGACGGCACCGTGCGCACGGGTGTAGGGAGCGGCTTCATGGAACGCCTCGCACAGCGCTTTATCAACGCCGAGAACGAGGGGGTTGACCCCCGCAGCACCCTTGACCTCCGTGTCCCGATGTTCCGGGGTCTGATGTCTAATCCGCTGTCCCGCCAATTTGGCGGAGAAGGCCCGATGGTCCTGATTGGGGCCGGTGTGGGCATGGCACCGTTCCGCGGCTTTATCTTGAATCGTCTGAAGAACGCCAACTGCGCCAACAAAATCTGGCTGATCCAGGGCGTGCGCGATTCAAAGCTCGACGAGATCTACTCTGGCGAGCTGGGCGACCACGAGGCGTCGATCAAAAAGGTCGTACAGAGCCGCAAAGTTCGCTCCGGCCAGAGCGAGGCCAAGTACGTGCAGGACGAAGTCAGGCAGCAAGCTGATATCGTGTGGTTCGTCGTCAATGCCCTCGACGGACGTATCTTCGTGTGTGGCAGTAGCAAGGGCATGGGCGAAGGCGTTCAGCATGCGCTGATGGACGTGGCCATGCAGAAGGGTGGTATTGGTGAAGCGGAAGCGAAAGAGTTCTGGGCCAAGAAGAAGGAAGATGGGCAATATATTGCTGTAAGTGCTATCTACAGCCGATCCCCGTTACAAACGTGGGTTAACGAGTGTTAGGAAACTTGGTGATCTCAATCTACCTCGTCCGTTCGTTACGTCTGGGTGGTTTGTAAATAGGTCTCTCCGATCTTTCGCTCTTGATCGTGTGCATACCCTCTATTGTTTCATCTCTTTTGGCGTTAAGAAGAACGGAGTCGCCTAGAAACCAAGATGATCGGCACATCCGATATGTACTACTCTTTCGCCGGGCTATTCTGGTCTGAAGTCGAGCTACCGACTGTATAAGAAAAAGACATAGCACGGAGTTTTTTTGGGCGGCATGGCGCTGATTCGGGTTTATCGGAACTGGGTGGAAGTTTGAACTGGTATGAGATAGTTTGGTTTGGCTGGGCTTGCTAGATGGTCTTCACAGTCGTGTCTTGATAACAGGAGAATAGATGAGTAAACTATTGTGCTTACTGGTTTCTTTGTTGAGATTAACCAACTGTGGGTTGAGTATGAGGATTGGGACAGGGGCGTGCATTGACGAGCAAGCTAATCATCGATATATCCCCCTACCATGGCGTACCTCAAGGCCTCCGGACCTCAACGACCGCCCGACCAGGAGCGCAAAGAAGACTTCCCCATCAACCACAGCACATGAGCGGCTCACACAGCGTCCCACACGTCAACCCGCACTTGGCCACTCCTTGCGCCCTCTGCCTCAACCCGCCCACCACGACGCTCCCAGCATCCGCACCACTACTCTCCATCGCCTCGTCCTCCTTCGGCGCCAACTCCGGCTGCAGCGTCACACTATGGATGCCATACGCATGCAAACACTCGCCAAACGTCTGCGCCTTCTCCATGAACCGCGCGAGGTTCTCCTCGCTGACCACAACGTGCGCGCTCGCAATCGCCTTGCGCTGGTCCAGCCGCCACACGTGTAGCTCGTGCACAGACTGCACGCCAGGCAGCGCCTCGAGATCGTGCTGCACGTGCGCGAGGTTGACGCCGGGGGGCGCGGACTCGAGCAGGATGGTGCCGCTGCGCTTGGTCAGGGGGAGGGCGGTGAGGAGGATCATGCCGGCGATGAAGAGCGAGACGGCGGGGTCGGCGTAGAAGCGCGCGGCAGAGTGCGTTAGCCAGATTATGAGCGCGGCGATTATCACGCCGATGTTGTTGAGTGCGTCGCCCATGAGGTGGATGAGCACGCCCAGCATGCCGAGGTCGAGGCCGGGGGGCGGGGGGAGCGTGGTGAGGTGCTTGTGCGTGGTGTGCGAGGCCGGGTTTTGGAGAGAGGGGCTGGGGGCGTGGGTGGCGGATTCTTCGTGGGAGTGCGAGTGGCCGTGGTCATGGCTGTGGCTGTGGCTGTGGCCGCCGCCGTCGCCATGGTCGTGCTCTAAACTTGTGTTAGGGGTGGCATATTGTGGAGTGAGCAGCGAGGGTCGGCTTACCGTGTAGAAACAATGCACTGATGATGTTGAGGAAGAGGCCCACGCTTCCGACGATGAGGACAATCTTCGGGTTCTCGACATCTGCGGCAGAAGATTAGCGAGTGCTCTGCTCAGTATTCCAAGTTAACGAGGCGAGGGGAACAAACGCTGGATGGTAATGAAGCGCTCAATGGACTGCAGCGCGATGCTCAAGCCGAGGGCGAGCAGGAAGACGCCGTTGAAGAAGGCGCCGAGGAGTTGGGCGCGCGCCCAGCCGAAGGAGAGGTCTTGCGGCGAGGTTTTGCGCTCTGTGACTTGCACGGCTACGAGGGCGACGACGAAGCCGATTAGGTCGCTGAGCTGGGGGGGCTTGGTTAGGGGGGTGTACTTGAGGGTGTGCTAGTGGTGGGGAAGAGTGGTGGTGCGTACATAGTGGAAGGCGTCGGCTACGAGTGCTAGGGAGCGCGTGTAGAAGCCAGCTGGGGGTTGTTAGTGTCTGTCTGTGTGTATTGTGGAGTGGGAAGGGACTTTTGGCGGGGGGGGGGAGGTATACCGGAGATTTCTGCTAGGAAGAAGGTGAAGGAGATGGCGATGACGGCTCGGAGGCGGGCTTTGCGGGAGAGCTGGAATTTTGGCATGATGGGAGGGTGGGATGGGGTGGTGTTGATTATGAGGACGAGTAGGTTGGGGGATAACAATGGCTAAGTAATGTCTAAGGATGAAGATAGATATAAGATAGGCTTGTATTGATGGGAAAGGGTGAGGTGGGCGAACGGGTAGGACAATGTAGTAGATTATGATAGACTTGTTGATGGGAAAGAGTGAGATGCACGAACGGATGGATGGTGATACTGATCAGGATAGAGTTCTAATATTTCGAGTCACAGAAAGCAATACTTATACAGGTGATAGTGATGGTGCGTGCTAGAAATTTATTCGGTAACATGTCGATAACATATCGAGTCGATAGCATATCGACATGTTTGAAACTGAACCTGGAGTCAGGCAGGCGTCGCACGTTCCTAGCGTACCGGGTTCGCTCCTGTGTTTTGCGCTCCCCGCTAAGTGAAGAATTGCTTTTCTCTGTGGCGCTGGATTCCTTGTTCAAAGTTGTTATGGATGCGTGGTCCCATCTAATCAGAGAGGCAGATTGTGGGAGAGTAGTGGAAGGAAAACGCGCAGCCTATGAAACCGTCATGTGATTACGCGGGCGCTAGCGTCCCGAGGTCCCGGAAGTTAAGGTCGCCGTTTGAGACAAAGACCCTCTCTACGTTCCACCAGAAAATATCTCACCCACTCTACGACGCACAAGCCGATCCGACAACAGTCTTCCACGAACAACTAACCACCACTGCCTGACCGATATGGGTAACGGAAACAGGTAGGACCCGGTGAATAGCGAACTGCGCAACGAAACTAATACTTCCGCAGAGCCCAGCAGAAGCGGGAGCGCAACGCCGCCAAAGCCAAAGGCGGAGAGCCCAAGAGCCAGTTGAAGACCGTATGTGCACCCCCGTGTGTTGCAATAAATGTTGCTAACAAGATGCATAGAACGCCGCGGCGCAGAGCGTCAAGTGCAAGACCTGCTTCCAGACTTTCCAGAGCACCACCAGCCGCACGATGCTCGGCGACCACGCTTCGAATAAGCACACCAAGGCCTTCGAGGACTGCTTCAACGCCGAGGACGGGGTTGCGCGGTGATCACCTAGGCGGCATGACCGGAGCTTTATCACCGAACACACGAACGTCACAAATATTGCATGAGATACCACTGGACGATGCGGATGGAGTCAACGAGGGAGTGTAGATACACGAAATAATGACCGATGTATGGGCGTAGGGTGTTCAAATCATCAAGAAATGCACGGCTATCACAATCGAGCAGAATTATTTTAGACACAGCTATGGCTCATTCTTTAACGGACATCCTTTAGTTGTCCTGGTCGATCGCTAATCGCACCAGCCTCCCACTGTCTAACCAATCTCTTAGGTCCGAAACGTCAAATTTACGGGAGCGAGCAGTTAGGAATATCTTCACCGTTGAAGTGGTGCTCTCCACCAGACTCGCTAGCAGATCTAGAACCCTCGATATGCCCCCTCGAACCCTATCGATGCGATCGACGACTATCAATACCTTTTGGATCCGCGCGTTTACGAAAACTTGGGCTAATAGCCCGATCAGCTTCTGGGAATGTGCCGTTGGTTTTGAGATGAGGCGATCGAATGTTTCCAATTTCCGCTGCAGAGCTGTGTAATGCTGTTCGTTTCGAAGAATCTGTTTGCCGTAGTCGGACTTTAGGATCTGGTAGATTATGCCCGAGATGACCACGGAAGGTGAGATTTCATTTTGCGGGATGGCATGAGTATCGGATATATGGCACAGATGATAGGCAAAGGCGGAATTGTGACCGGTAATCCCACCGCCGTCCCTGGACTCGCGGACCATTCTTGTCGCTGCCGGCGACAGCCAGCTGTATGACGTTTGCTTAGGCGCTACAGTTGCCCCATGGAGGAGAATGATACTCGATACCTTGGCCTGTTTCCATTCCGCGAATACTGGTTGGCTTTGAACTTGCGCATCAACATCAAGAGGGGGGAGTCTTCTCAGTCGGCTGAAAGTGTCCTCCAATCGAGTATCGTAGTTTTCCGGATCGATCTCAATGTCTTCGAGTTCCACGTGAAGCAATCGACGCAGAGAATCCAGACGGTCATTGTCGGTCCGAATCTGTTGTGCTGGAACGGACAAGTCAGTATATATTTCGAGGACTAGTACGTGTTAACAAACCATGGAAAATTGCGCTGAGCTCCTCTAGCGTCGCCTTACTCGCCTTCTGCTCATGATCCATACTACTCTGGACGCGCTCGATCTTGTTCAGTCTTTTTCCATCTAGCGCTCTCATTTCCCGTTCGACCTCACGAATTGCATCTTTGATCTCAGAAACCTTGTTTTCTACCCCGATGCTCGGCGGCCACGTCATGATATACCGAAGCCGCCGTAGAACTCCCATAGAACAATATCGAACCGTCTCGTGGAGGAATTTGATACCGAGTCTGTAAAGGACACCGGTATATTCTTGCATTTGCGTGGTCGGATAAACGTCCTTGAGCATCTTGATCCGGAGATATTGTTGACGAAGCTCTATGAGCATCTTGTCGACGAAGTCCTCTGTCTTGTCTTTGTTCACTGCAATCTTCAAAGTACGTTAATAAACCATATCCATATATCGGCAAGAGTCTTACCACTAAGAAAAGCGATAAAGCGCCGTATGCTGCCTCCCCAGATCCAAATCCAGCGCCCTTCATTATCGAGACTACTCCGGAATATGCCTGCACATAGCCGTGGAAGTTTTTAGGAACTTGGTGGTTCCGCGCTCTGTCTTCGCAGCGTACCCCTGCCCGGCCTTTACTCTACTTTGTTGCCTCAAAGCTCGGTCTGTGTACGCTTGCATGAGGTCTTCGAGTTCAGAAGCAGATTTGCATTTGACAATATTCTTATCGACTTTAGACATCTTCTTTCTCATCGCGCGAGTAGCTTTCAACGCTCTTGACCTCTCCTTGCAGCAATCTAGATGACTGTCAGTCAGAGATACGCATATGGCGGAAAGCGAACACTCACAGCAATGTATCTCCATCTGTAGACTTCCAGAAAGGGCTTGACTCAATTTGTTCTTCCAGGACAGCCGGGTCCTTCTGTTCGTCCTCGATAACAGAGTCTTTGGGGCTTTGACGAGACATCGCGGGATTTGAGGAGAGAAGACTCGAGGGCAACGAGAGCAAACATCAGTGCCTACAATACTCGTTCTAGCGCCACTGTACTATTTCTGTTGACATCATAGAAACAACACAAGGCGCAGCTGGAGGTACCAATTCTAAAAACAACGCCCAACCTTTTCGCAGTGATGGTTTTGGTAGGCGTTACGATGGGGGACAGCCTTGTGGGGCGCCCCTTAACGGAATACAGAAGTAGTACCAACCAACTACAATCCATGTACTTTGTCAAATGATCTCACGCGAGATTCTCGTATCCCTAAAGGTGGTCTGCTGCTCTAGTCCTTCTCGTATCAAACAGGGGCTCATCCGGTCGCCTCACTTAGGCGTAAGTTTCACGGTGTTTGACCATAAGGCTGCGACGCTGAGTAGGCCACATAATCCGCATCTGATCCCATTGTTGCGGTCTAGGGCCGCCGGACTCTCTTATAAGGTAGGTGGTGTCTCAGCTGTTTCCTGCCCAGCCTTGTGCAGTGAGTAGAGGAGCAACACTCAACAAACTCAACCATGGACGGACGACCAAAAGAAAATGGAACTGGCATGTCTGCCAAGGACGATCGCAACGTTCGCACTTTGGAATTACAGTATATGGAGCTTCTTGAGAAGAGAATAGCGGATTTAGAAGCTAGACTTAAGGAGTCTGACAAGGTACGTTTTGGTAGAGTCTTGCATCGTCGCTTGATGCCGGCGAAGTCTAGTACTGACCATCGCGGTAGCGCATGAAGAAAGATCCTCTAGCGGAGATGGAGGGCGAGGTACAGTTTGCGTTTACCATTTAGACCGCCTTGGTTAACATCTACATCAGAAGGAGAAACCGGGCAATACTCCAACTAGAACGGCCACGCAGCTACTTTCAAAGACCAACATCCGCTTCTGCCAGGTCAAATATACGGACGACGGCCTCGAAAACGCCCAAGACGTCTCTGAGACAGAGTTTGCGAAAGTGGAACAGGACGGGAAATCTAAACCCGGCGATGACCTCATATGGACCCGCCATTTTGACAAGGACAACAAGTACCAATATACCGAAGTCCAAATTGTTAGCAGCGAATTGCAGGATCTACTACAAATCCTGCTCGCGCATGATCCCCGTCTGCAGTTCTCCGAAGACAAAATCAAGACAGGCTTTACAATGCATAGCCCATTTGAGTCTCTGCTACACATCTGGACGAGACTCGAAAAACTCGTTGAGGTCGAGTGTCATGCTCCCGAATGGATAAATCTGAAGGATCGCTTTGCTGAACTGAAGAACTCTTCCAAAGACGATCCCGTGTCTCCGTTGCCCAAACTCGATGATAGAATGCACAAAGCAAGAACAGATCTGGCCACTTTATTAAGCCATATCAGAGCCACACAAGAAGTCACGTCGTCTTTTGGTGGTCTAGAGGCTTCCAACACCAGCCAAATCGTGCAATTCGAATACCTCTGGACGCTTTTCCCGCCTGGTGAATTAGTCTACTCCACCGTCTTTATGAAACGACCGCAAGTCTTCATCGTAAAAGACAGCTCAAGCTATATTGAACGCGATGGCGATGACAGCCGAGACAAAGAGCAGCGGAAGGTCTGATACCTAGGAATGGAAAGAAATTCAACCGCGTACCTGTGAGGTTCAGGTTTGAAAACTTTCAGGGGTCAAGGAAGATCAATACTCTACCTTGCTATCCACTCAAACACAGAGATGATGCAGGAGATCCGGACAATGTGAAATTTAGGAAGGATCTGATTGATCGGGGGAAAAAGTTCAGGGACTACAGTATCTTGAGACACGGCTCCCAGATGCTTCATTACGATGGCGATGCTATCAGTCATGGTAGTGGGTTTCAGAGAATGAAGAATGATTCCTCCCAGGTAAGAATGCTCTTCGGTATTCTTTTATAGTTTTTCTGACAAGGGACAGAGTAATGCAGATCTCGTGATGCATTGGCTTGTACATGTATGGACTGATCCTCGTGAGAGAAGCATGGCTCAAAACAGACTGGACGTTCGTCAGGTGAGTGACTTGTTTCTTTCTTTACGTATGGCTGTCATCCTTCTATATGTTCGCATATGGCAACAGGATAATGCGTAGCTTGACAGCACAGCATCACTGACAAGGTTCAATAGAGAGTCGGGCATGTGATAGTAGATGCTGAATCGTACCTTCAACATGCTCCAAACATCGCAAAGGACCACGGGCCAATGGGTGAAGTAGTGTTTTCTCGAAGTGAAGACGAATGCCATTGCAGCTCATGCCTCAACAACCAGCTACTGATCGATGACCAGAGGAAGAAGTACGATAATTGGGATTCGAAAGAGCCTTTCAGCGATGAGCAGTATATAATCTGCCCTCCACGAGTCTTGGGCTACCATCTCGAGTCTCGGACTTGGCTGGAACTGGACGTGAAGAAACTGAAGATTATAACGCAGCTGGTCAGTGACGGCGCCTTCAAGAAACTTCAGTTGCAAAAGGGTCTGAAGGACATCATCCAAAGACTCGTGCAGAGTCATACAAGTGGTACAGGAAAGAAACCCCTCATGGAAGACATCGTCCAAGGGAAAAGGAAGGGGTCTCGTCATACTCTTACACGGGCCGCCAGGAGTCGGAAAAACTCTCACAGCGGAGTCGGTAGCCTCAATGGCCGGCAAGCCGCTATTCGCACTCAGCACCTCGGATATCGGCCTCGACCCTGCAGACGTGGAGCACAATCTCGAGTCTCTCTTCGAGCTCGCAGCTCGCTGGCGCGCGGTCCTCTTATTCGACGAAGCCGACGTCTTCCTCGAATCCCGCAGCTCGCACACCTCAGACCTCACCCGCAGCGCCCTAGTCTCCGTGCTCCTGCGCGTTCTCGAGTACTTCCCTAGCATACTGATCTTAACCACTAACCGCATCAACCACTTCGACATCGCCGTGCAGTCGCGCGTCAATCTCGGCATCAAGTACACCAACCTCAGCATGACGCAGAAGAAAGAGATCTTCACGCAGTTCATCAACGAAGCGCCCAAAGACCAGATCGACGACAAAGAGGAGATCTACGAGTGGTTCAAGGAAGATGTCGATGCTACCGAGTGGTTGGAGCCGCTGAATGGACGCCAGGTTCGCAATGTGCTGTTTAGTGCGGCGAGCTTGGCGCTCGAGGATGGCGGAGTGTTGAAGTTGGAGCATGTGAAGATTATGGCGAAGCATACGGCGAAGTTTCAGGGCGATTTGAAGGCCGTAGTGCAGTTGGCTAGGAGTAAGGCGGAGGCGGGGCAGCCGGGTGATTGAGTGGAGCTGTAGAATGGGGTTGAGTCGTTTGTACCAATCATGTACAACTTCGTACCAAGAAATTAACGAGTATTCGCTTGACCTCTAGTAGAACCTCTTATACTCGCCTTTTTCGCTTTAACGTTATTAGTCTACACTAATGCTAGATTACTTAATAAACTTTACTACAAATTATCTTTAGGTACTAACGTAAACTACTAGTAACTCGGCCAAACTAGTAACCTAGCCAAAAAATGCCAAGACTACGAATACTAACTTGCTTTTACTATGCTTACACTTACGAACGCGCAATTACGTAAATACAAAAGCAAACTCTTTTTTACTTTTAAAGCTTTTAGAGCTAGCAAATTCTAAAGCTTTTGCGCAGCTACATAGTTTTTTACTATTAATTACTATTAACTTGCTAAACGCAATTAAAGAATACTTTTTAGTTTAAAAACTATTTCTACTCTTTGTAAGCTTACGAGCACTAAAAAGAAAACAATTGTTTAATACATTTTTAACTTTAACGCGCAAGAATTCGCGTTCTATCTATTTAAAGTAGCTAATATAGCTAATAAACTACTAGGCAAGCGTAGTAGCAAGCTAGTAAGCAAAAACTAGCTTGCGCGCTTCGTAACGCGTTTATCTAAGCTTAGAATAGCTTTTAATTAAGCTTAAAATAAGCAAAGAATACTGTAAAAAAATTCTAAAGTAATTAGCGCGTAGTTTAAGCTAGTTAGAGATACTAAAGCTAAGTACAGCATCTACAAAAATAACGTGCACAACTTTAATAAAACTAGCTTTTAAATAAGCGTAATTAGGTTTATAAAAGTTGTTACAAGCTTTTAAAAACGTACTTAGCTTAATCTAATCTAGCTAAGCAATTGAGAGTAGGTAATAGTTATTCAAAGCATTTGCGCCGTAAAGTACGCGATTTTGCTATTTATTATCTAACGTACTTTACGAGTTCGTGTATTACACGAGTTTGTACATTACTTTTGCTAAGTTTTTACCAAACTCTACTTTCTACGTAATGCTTTAACAACAACACAAAATAGAACTTTTTAAAGAACATTAGATACAGCTTGCTCTTTAGGCTTTTAAACAAAATGCAACACTTTTTTAGCAACGCGCTGCAGCTATCTACAACGTTGATTAATTAACACTAAGTTGCTAACGCGTAGAATAGACTTTACAAGCAAATTACTAGCCTAAATTAAAGAATTTAACAAAAACTAAAAAAAGCGTAGTTGTTAAGTATATACTTAAGCTTATATTGCGTAGATTTTTTTTAAGCTTGCAGCTGTAGCTAATATAGCTAAATTTTTACGTACAAAGCGCAATTTAAGCTAAGTTAGCTTAAACTAGCTTAGTACGTAAGTTATGCACTGCTTTAAGTTTATAATAAAGTTTAATTGCAAGTACAATTACAAAAAAGCGCTTTGCAAAGATTTTAAAGTTATTTAGAGCTAGTTTTGCTTAGTAGCTAATATAAAAGCTAAGTATAGTATCTAGAATGTAAATACATACAACTTTAACAAAACAAGCTTTATAATAAGCTAGATATTAACTAAAGCAGTTGTTACTACTTTAGAAAAACAAGAACAGCTAAAGGCAATATAGCAAAGTAATAAAAAGTAAACAACAGTTATCCAAAGCATTAACGCAACAAAGTAAGCTATTTTACTTTTTATTATTTTTAAAAGCTACTATTACTTTTTTGCTTAGTACAAAAAAGAAAATCTACTTTAAAACTAAGTTATTGCAGTTTTCAAAAAGAGCTAGACAATAAATAAGCTTAGGCTGTAGTAGTTAAAGCACTTTAATAAGCTGTAAAAGCTAAGCGAACTTGAAAAAGTCGTTTATTAAGCTTAGGTTAGTTCTTGAGAAATAAGTAAGTTCGATAGACTAGAAGAAAGTTGTATAGCGTTTAATACTAAGGCAGTAGCAAGCTTCGTTCTGCAAAGAGTATTTCTTCTACTAGCTTAGTTTTGCCAAACGCTTTTATCTTTAACGCAAAACAAAGAGTTTTTTTGCGCGCTTGTTTTTTCGCTTGCTTTAGAATTTTTTTATTTTACAGCAAATAACTTATTACTTCTGCTAACAACTTTTTATTTTTATTTACTTTCTTTCTATACTCTTTACGAGTACAATTTAACAACTTTTACAATATGTTAACATACGCTTAACTTAAACGCGTACACTTAGCGCACTTTAAACAAAAATCTAGCATAACAAAACAATTTAAACTTTGTAAAAAGTAGTAATTGCAAGCAATTTTAGCAAGCGTATTAGCTTAACGAATTTTAGAGCTAAGACAAAAGCAACGATAAGTTAACGAAAACATTGCAAGTTATTACTAGCTAGATGCGAGGTAACTTTAGCTACTTGTACAAAATAAGTAGCTTCTACAATTCAAGAACAAATTATTAAAAAAAAAGAATAATATTACGATCTAGCATTACGAATAGACTTAGTGCAAAGCGCTTAGGTTATAAACTACTAATAGAGTTACATAGCAAACTAACTAAACTTTAGTTACGTAACTACTTATTAGTAAGCGCTTAATAGTAAGCACGCTTAATAGTAAGCGCTTAACAACGATTACTACTTAGTAACGAGCGCTTAAAAATAAGCAAAGACACTTTCTAGTATATAAACTAAAAGAAACAACGCACTTTTATAGTTGTTGTTTTTAATTTTACAATTTCTAAGTTAATTTTTACTTTAACTTTGATTAATTGTTCTACAGCGTTAATTAAAATAGAGATTTCGCCTACAATGTAAGCTACAATAGATTTAATCGATTCTTTTGTTGCTAGTTATAGTACTAGGTTAGAAGCAAGTAGTAGTTCGTAAAGTTCGTACTTAGCTTCTATGTATTCTCGCTATCTAGATAGTTTAACTATTTAACTAGATACTTTTTCTAATTGTTTACGACTTAATGTGTAATAATCTTTTTAACTTTAAATTTATTTTCTTTTTTGGTTTTATAGCGAAAGGTTCGCTGGAGTAGCGTTTGTAAGTTAGCTAGTTCTAACAAAGCTATGTAAAATACTAAATAGATCTTTGCATCTTTAAGCAAGTTTAACTTATAATTAACTAAGCTTCGTTGCTTTAATATTAAAAATAGTTTGACTTTAACGTTGTTTAGACTTTTGCTTAGTCGTTTAGTGCGCAAATTCTTTGTAAAGAAATAAACTCTATTTCTTTTCTTTAGCTAAAGTGCTATTTTTCGTTTTTAGTTAACATATAAAATGCTTTAGCGTTGTGCTATTTTAAGTTTACTTTGTAGTAACTTATTTTATATAGCGCTTGAAGAAAGTTAACGAGCTTTTTAACGTTGTTCTAGTTGTTGTCTAAAATCTAGTTAGTAAGTAGAAAGTAGTTAAAGTTGTTCTTAAAGTTGTTGTTGTTGTTGTTAGCTTTAGATTTTTTTCAAAAACGCTAGATAAAGCGCTTGATAGAATTCTTAAGCTTAAAGCAGCAAAGAAGCATAAAATAAACGCTGTTCTAGCAAACGCTACTATTTTAACAAAGCTTAAAAGTAGCAAAAATAGCAAAAGCTCGTTGTATACTTTACTTTGTACTTTATTAAAAAGCTTTCGGCGCTTATAAAATACGCAAACAGCATTTACAAAATTGTAAAAGCAGCTAACAACACTAAGCTTCTAGAATAGTCTAAACTACTTTTTAAAAGCAGTAGCTGCAAGTTTTTTTTTTTATTTACTAACTTCGTTTCTATATATTGTTGCTTTTACGATAAAGTTAATAATGTAGCTAGCGCAGCATATACGATGTAAAGCGTTAATGTTAATATTTAAGTATAAGTTAAGCTTTTTAATAAGCTTTAAGTTGTTGCTAGTTGCGTTATTACCTACAAAGTAGTAAAACTTTTAGAATATTTCGTAGTTATTAAAGACAGCGCGTACGATAGATGCTTAGGCAGCGCTAGTATAGTTTTCAAAAATACGCTAGCGAATAAGTAGAAAGTACTTATTGTTGAGTATAAATTAAGTTAGAGTTGCATAGATTTAAAGTTAAAGTTGAGTTAGAGTAATTAAAGCGTAGGTTAAAGTTAGGTTATAGGTACGCTAGCGAATAGGTAGAAAGTACCTATTAATAAGTATAGGTTGAGTTATAGGTCGCACAGACTTTAGGTTAAAGTTGAGTTAGAGTTAACCTAGCGTAGGTAGGAGTTAGGTTAGAGTAGTTAAAGCTCTAGGTTAGAGGTTAAGTTAGAGTTACCTAAATAGTTAAAAAACTGTAATAAGTAAATGTGATAAATATACATAGAAAACTTAATATTAATATAGGTTGTAAATATTATGTAAGACCTAACTACAACTCTAAGCTTTGACTACTCTAACCTAACTTCTACTCAAGCTGCTTAGTAACTAGCGCGGGTTAAAGCTAAAGTTGAGTTGAGGTCTAACGTAAGCTAACTCAACTCTAACTCAACTTCTACTCATTTACCAGCCTAGTTATAGGTACTACTTTTAGGTTAATAAACTTATTATAACTAGCTGTTATAATTATAAAAAGAAAATATATTAAAATATAGAATTGTAGAGGTTTGTGCTAACTTAACTTATACTTACGCTAAAACGTTTTAGCGTAGGTATAAGTTAAGTTAGTACTAGAGTTTTACGTAAGCTAACTTAACTTTAACTTAACTTATACCTATTTACTACTCTACTCAAAAAAGTTTTAAAAAGCGATAATAGTATTTTGTTGTTTAAAATTAGCATTTGCAAGCTCGTTAGCAATTGTAGTGTTTTTTAAAGTTTGCTACTAGCGCTATACAAAAACTTGCGTAAAGCTGTTTAAGCTAGTAAAAGCAAGCGCTAAACGTCTAGCAGCTATTCTTTCGCGCGCTAAGTAGAAAAAATCTCGCACTTCAAAGAACTTACTAACAAAGTAAGCTACAATACTAAAAAAACTTAGGTAGTTACTTAACGTTTACACGTTTATACTAATACTAATCTTGCTTTTAAACGCTTGTAACAACTTTTTTATTTTAACTTTTCGCTTCGCTAGCGCCGTAAGCACATACTTTTAAAAAGTTAACGCTAAGTTTAGCAGCGCTAGTAGTAGTAGCAACTAGTTTTACGTTAGCAACTTTTTTATAGCTATAGATATAGCTATAGCAAAGCTAACGTTTTTTATAATTACCTAGTTAACTAGCGCGCTCTAAAGAGCTTTTTCTTGCTAGAAAAAGTAAGCTATTATTGTACTAGTACTAGCAACTTTCGCAGCTTCAAAAAGCAACAAGAATTAGAATTTAAATAGCGTTTCTAGTAGCAGCCTAGTTACGAAATTAATTTAGTAAGCTTTTTAAAAGTGTTAAGTAATATAAGTAGTGCTGTTAACTAACTTAGCGTTGTTAAAGCTGCGAAATTAATAGCATTACTTGCAAAGCAATAGCTTTGAGTAAGTTCTATTATTTTCAACGTACACTAACTTAATACTATAAGCCTAGATAGAAGCTAAGCAGTAGTTGCTTTTTAAGTAGCTTTTGTGCTTTACTTAATACTTTAATTGCAACGCTACGAAGCAACTTTTACAGCAAAAAACGCGCTTAAAGTTAACTTCAAACTACTTGCTAAGTATTGTAAAGTTACTCTTTAGCAGCTTATATACAATACTAAATAACGTACTTAATAAAACTAGCGAGATAAAAGTCGTAGCACGAGCTTTGCTAAGTCTTTTAAACGAACCTGCGTAAAAAATAGATAAAATAGAAGTAATAACAAGTAGCTAGAAGCATTAACTGTAACTTATAATAAGCAAAATAAATAAATAAGTAGTAACTATTTAGGTGCGTACAGCTGCTGTTATATACCTAAAACATTTACCTAGCTTTTTTCTAGCTACTTTTTAGCAGCTAGGCAACGCGTTGCGTTGCAGATTACTATAAAAAAGCTAACAAATCTAAGCTAGAAATTAGTTTTTTAGCGCTGTACTTTTGCAGTAGTATAGCTCTCAAACAGTTACTACTAAGCTACGCTACTACTTAATTTACTTGCTAAGTACGTACGACTTACTACGTTGTACTAGCGTACCGTACTACAACGTAGTACGCACTATTGAAAGCGCTAGCAGCTTGCGCGAAGTTGATAACTTTCTTTATCTTTTTAGCTATTTCTGCTGCGCTTCGCTTGGAGTTCAAAGTTGCTTAGTAGAGCGTTGTTACGATCAATAATCCGCCAAGCCGCTAAAAGAAGAAGATGCTCTCACCTTGGCGCTTAAGGTAACAGAGCACGGCTATACCTCGGGTAAGCTCAGCACGTAAGCTAAGGACCTCCCTCGACGACACAGCCTCCCTATATGCTCTCTCTGATCTCACGCTCTCTGTGGCACCTCGAGAGCAAGAGATCAAGGTGCTCTCATTGATCTGCCGGCTCTGTAAGAGCAAGGAGATCATACAGAGCACACCTACGTATATAGTCAGGACGATGAACCCTTATGGCTCATTGTCTTCAATCTCAATTACCCAAGTTGACTCTTACTTTGACTTCTATACTCTTTGCAGAACGAAGCCTGCTACTGCCTTAGTATTGAACGCCATACAACCCCCCTTGGTCCATCGAACTCACTTCATCCCTAAGAACCAACCTAAGCCTGATAAAAGACTCTTCCAAGTCCGCTCAGCCTTTACAAGCGTGTTCGCTCTTTTCTTTGCTTAGAGTTAAATCAAGTTCATCTCGTAACTATGCTAGAGAAAGAAAGAGCTTACTTTTGTTAATACTACTTTTTGTTTTTAGATTGCGATTTGTACGATAGAGCATAGCTGCGCTTAGTTCTTCTAGTTCTAGTTTACAAACGGTTTTAAAATAGTTTTAATTATTAAATTTGCTTTTTTTGTAGCTTTGTTAGTTTTTGGGTAGAAAGCTGTAGATAGCTGCTTTACAATCTCAAGCTCTTTGCAAAGCGTTTTCTAGAATTTACTTACAAATTGTGCTTTTCGATTAGAAACAATAGCGTTAGAAAGCTAGTAGTAAGCTACTACTTTTTTAATAAATACTTTTGCTACAAACGTTGCATTAATTCTTGCTATAAAAATCAAGATTATATCTTTACTAAGCTAGTTCGTAATTACTAGCAAATTCGTGCACTTTTTGCTTTCTAGCAAGTTAGTAATAAAGTTTATAAAAAGTTCTTTCTAGATTCTGTCTAGAACGAAAAGCGAGCGAAAAAAACTACTTTTTATTTCTCGCTATAGTTTCGCTCGTCTACATGCATCGCAGTTAGCAATGTACTATTAAATATTCGAGCTTATTTCTAGCTAGAAGAAATTTCTTTTAAGAATATTATAAGTGTTTTTTTTGCTAAAGTGCTTTGCAATAAGCAAGTTGTAAGCTCTAGAAATTAATCTAGTACGCAGTTAATACGTTTTTAGCACTTATTTTTTTTTAATAGAAAAGCGCGTTGTTTTTAACAGCGCAATTCGCTAAAAACGCTTTTAATTAAAGGCCTAAAAGAAACTTCTTACAAGTACTTTTTTTAGTTTAGCTTTTTTTTTTACAGCTTCTAAAGCTTTCTAGTACAAATTGTTTTTTTAAATTTCTTTATTTTAAAGTTTATCTAAAGACAGCTTCTTTGTATTATTCTTAGAATTGTTTTTTATGCTAGTATTTTTTTCTGTTTAGCAGTATTTTGTTTAGAACTTGTAGTATTCTACTTTTTAAAGCCTGCATTTTTGATCTAAAGAAAAATATTTTGCTTTAAAGCTTCTACTATATTTGCTTTATAAAAAGCATCGAGCTTACTAGCGAGTATATTTAGCGTTGAAATTAAAGTGCTATAGAGCAAGAACGCGCGGATTACGCTTAAAGTTTTTTTTGTAATATTATTCTCGTTTAACACACTAGTTGGTTTGAGAAGTTAAAATTTACAGCTTTTTAGCCGAACATTGTTTTAGTTTTAAAAAAGATTCTGCTCTTTTTGTAAAAAAGCGTTTGCTTTTTTATTAGCTGCTTTAAAGCGGTACACAAACTCTAGGTTGTATTTAAAAAAAAAATTCGCTTAGCGAACATGTTACTTTGTTAGTAACCTCGCTATAGTAAAGTACAAAAGGTTTTTGTAATTAGTGTAAACTATAATTCTTAGCACTACTTTAAGCTTCGCTTTTTATTTAGTAATGCATTTAATTACTGCTAATAATTCTTTGTTGTAAATAGTGTAGTTAGACTTTGCAAGTAACATTTTAGCAAAGTAGTAAGCTACTACTTGCTACAAGTTGTTCTTTGCTTTTTAAAAAAGCGCTTTTTTAGTAGCTATTTCTAAAGCGTTCGCTTTAATAGCAGTTTCTAAATTAAAGTTAAAATAAGCTAATAACGGCTTAGATATAAACTTTTTTTTAAGCGTGTTAAACGCTTTTTGTTGTTTAAGCTTCTAACGAAATTCAACGCTTTTTTTGTTAACTTTGTTAGTAGAAAAACGATTGCAGAAAAAGCGCAAATAAACTACTAACGTACTTTATAGGTTCGCCGAATACACAGGTTCACCGAACACTTGTTTTTACTAAAGAAAATTAATAATCTAAGGCTTAATAACTCTAGATCTACTTAATAGAATTTTCTAAAAATTTAATATGTTATTTCTGTATACATTAACTTTTCAATTCTAATATTACTAAGCTCTACCTAGTCTAATTCTAGAGATACAAAAAATACGCTAAAATAATTCTTGTAATTTAGGCTTTCTTTAATAGCTTTTTAAATACTAAGGCTAGAGCTTAGTAACCTTAGAATCCTAAAGTTTATATAGATGCAGCTTAGTAGTGAAATTTTTAGAAAATTCTATAAAGTAGATCTAAAGTTATTAAGCCTTAGATTATTGATTTTCTTTAGTAAAAACAAGTGTTCGGCGAACCTATAAAGTACGTTAGTAAAAGTTTGCAAAACTAACGAAGCTTTGCACTTTTTTAACTAAAGTTAAAGCTTTTTATTTAAAAATTGCGCGAACTTTTTCTAGATCTATGCTAATTTCCTTGCCTACCTCGATAATAAAACTAAAGTATTTAGTTTTAGTTACTTTAAACTTGCATTTCTTAATATTAAGTTGTAACTTTGCTTTTTTTAACTTGTTAACAACTTTTTTAACACGTTGCTAGTAGTTCTTTTAAAAACTTTTAAAGTAAATAAGTATATTATCTAAGTATGCAAAAGCGTTAACGTTAATGTAATTACGCAAAGTGTAGTTAATAAACTGCTAGAACGTACTCAAAGCGTTAGCAAAGCTAAATAAGCAAACTATTTATTCGTACAATTTAAATTTTGTATAGAAAGCTGTTTTTTACTTGTTTTCTTTAGTAATCTAGACTTTGTAAAAGGCCTAGATAACGTCTAGCTTAGTAAACTATTTAGCTTAGCTAATCTAATTTAGAGTTTCGTAAATTAAAAGCAGCGAGTATTAGTTTTTTTTCGTAATAGCGTTAAGCGCTTAATAGTCTACGCAAAAGCGTAGCTTTTTACTAAGTTTCTTTGCAAACAACACTAGCGCTTCGGCCTAGAAGCAACTTACTTTAATAAACTCGCAATTTAAATGCGCAGTAAGCTGCTTTTGCAAAACTAATAGTTTGTTTTTAAACATGTTATACAAAGGTTTCTATAAAACCTCTGCTTTTTTTTCGTTCTTTTCGATTAGTTTAATGCCGTAGTCTATTAGGCTTTGGTAAAGAAATAATTTGTTAGCTTTAAACTATATAAACGCTGTATACTAATTTTTTATCTAGTTAAGCAGCGTTAGGCGTAGGTTAACTACTACTTTAGTTTAAAAAGCTTTCTAAATGTTCGCTATAAACGCAGCGAAAATCTTAACGCTAAAGTTTTTTCTTTTAAACTAACGTAATCCACTACCGAGAGCGACAAACCACCAAGAGCGACAAAAAGGCTTGGCAGCACCAACTCATGTTACGCATCTTCAATTTCATCGCTATCAAACAAGGAGCCTGCGTACGTCGTGCTAGCATCTGATTCAGAAGCTTCTTCTGTATTCTTTTGGCAGGTTCGGGCATTGTGCCCTGTATCACCACAATTTCTACAGCGCCGTAGAGCTAGTTGTGCCCTTTCTTGACCCTCCCTACTACGCGCTTTCTTTGATAGCTGAGGCGCTGTAGACGCTTTAGCAGCTACCTGCGCTGATCCGTTACTGTACTCTATCGTACTACCTGTCTGAATTCGCTTCCGTTTGCGCGATTTCCGCTTGGTTGTCTCTGCTAATTGATCTTCAAGCTCCTTGATACGGTGGTCCTTGAGCGCGTTCTGATGCAGCATTAATTCAGCTCCTTTTACAAGCTGGGAGAAGCCGCTCTGCGCTGAAGTTGGCGATCTAGTAATAGAATCGCGTACTAGCTTTGATTGCGATCCAAATTCAAGCGTATTGCTTGGAGTCTTTGACTGCCACGGCGTTTCTAGTGCGGGGGGTGGTGGTGGGGTACACAGCCGTACTTCAAGACGATCAAGGACTACCTGCGCGTTGATAGGGACTAGCCCTAAGGCCTTGAAGGCCTTCTTGCAGTTCTCTGTTGTAAACACCTCGAAAAACGCGCCTCTAAAGGCTGGCAGGAAGCCTTCTTTGTTGATATAGAAGACGCGCCGGCGCGCCAAGTCCCGAATGCGTTGGGAGTACTTCAGCTTCAGCGGCGAAAAGCAGACCACATCCAGCGGCTGAAGGATATGGGATGAATGGGCCGGCATGCAGAGCGTGAGGATCTTGTTCTCAAGGCAATAGTCTTTGAAATCCTGAGATTGGTGGCTCTCATGGCTGTCCAAAATGAGCAGCTGATACCCCCCTACCTAACGCGCCTTTGTATGCGCGTCAAAGTGCTTCAACCACTCAAGACCAAGAGCGTTGTTTGTCCAGCCGTTCTCAGAGACTGAGAGCTTCCAATTGCCAGGTATAGAGTCCTCCTTGTACCATGCTGAGATGTGAACGCGCCCTTTGTAGATAATAAACGGCGGGATCGCGTACCTTGCGGCGCAAATGCTCTGGATGACTGTTACCCACTCTCGATCGCCTGGCTGGATAAGATTAGGTCGAGTACGTCTTTGAGAGCCTGTAACGACCTTCATGGAGCCAATTACGCCCATCTGGAAGCTAGTCTCGTCAAAGTTGTGCACGTCGTCGTCGTGGACGCCGTACTTGGCTTTGGTGTCCTCCACCAGCTTGAACCACGCGCCAATTATCTCTGGATCCTCTTGGAGTATTCTCTGACTATCCTTGGCTCGATTGAACGCCATCTTAAGCTGATCTGAACGCGTTACGAATCTCTCAGCCCAGTGTTTGCCAACTGGCTCCCCACCGCGCACACCTAGCACTTTATCAGCCATATCTGCCACCTCACACAGCCGGGGCGCGAATCCTCGCGAATCGAGGTTAAGTATATATCAGACGATCGTTTGCTCTTCAGTCGCTGTAAGCTTATAGCCGTTGGCAGGTGATTTAAGGCGAAATAGGGTTCCTTTGGCGCGTTTAGAGAGAGTATAGTGATTGACGTTAAAGGCAGCAGCAGCAGCTCGATAGCTTCAGAATTAGCCAGCTTGAAAGGCTGCAAGGGCAATCTGAAGCCTCCCTTCGTTTTGCTGTAATAACGCGTTGTTTAGTTGAGGCATAACAAGATAATGAGAGGAGTAGCAGCCTTAGCAGATTTTGTCGCTCTCGGTAGTTTGTCGCTCTTGGTAGTACAGTGTTGGCGCACGTGCCGACCGGAACGCGTGACGATCGCCCTATCGAGATTATCACCACTACAAACATGAGGATGTAACAACAGCAGCAATAGCTATTATTGCAAGACCTTTTGGTGGATTGATACATTGATTATAATAAACAATTTGTACTACTTAGATTATGTGTATCTAGTTAGCAGCTTGACAGCGCGGCCGCTGCGGGCAACTTTGGCTAGAACAGCAGGTACGACTTTAGCAGGTGCTGCAGCAGCACTAGAACGCTTCTGTCGCTTTGCCTTTAGAGTAGTTGTAGCCAAAGCTTTGCGCTTAGCTGTTTGGAAAGTTTAGATAGGTTTCTAAGTGTTTTAGAGCGCCTTTCGAGCTGCCGCAGAAGCTGCCTTTTCTGCTTTCTCTTTCTCACGCTCCTCTCGCTTTGCTGCAGTTGCTACACGCTTCTCCTCTTTAAGCTTCTTGTTGTATAAAGCGTTAGCAGCTTAGAGCTGCTTCATCTAAGCTTTTTGAAGTTTCTCCTCTTTAGCTAGTCGCTTGTTCGTGCGCTTACGTGCCTCACCCTCAGCCATCTTACGCGGTAACTAGAACACAGCTCCACCATGATACTCCTTCCTCTGCTGCAAGTCAAAGACCTTGCCCTTCTTATTGTGCTTTTTTTTAGTAGTAAGAGCCTCGCGTAGGCCCTCATTCTCATTAGTAAGAAGCTCGTTTTGGTTGGCCAAGTGGTGGATCATGGAGGACACTTGTTTGAGATCAGACAACGACGTATCAGCCGCTGCTCGTAAGAGACGATCGGCTTCACGCTAGGTAAGGCTAGGCTTGTTTGCTAGCTTGTTTAGAGGCTTTGGCGGGAAGCGCTTCATGACTCTCTCTCGATCCATAGGCCATATACCGGTGGCAGCAAAAGACTGCAAAATTGTCTGCTTCTTAAAGCTTGCCTGCCAGGCGTTCCAGAACAACAAAAAGAAGTTGCCCTTCTTGATTGGGACTAGCTCTTGGCTGCGCTAGGTGTGTTCTGCAAGCTTTTTGAAGTAGGCCTTACTTAGCGGCCCGAAGCAAACTACATCTAGCGGCTGCAGCGTATGAGTACTATAAAGTAGAAATACAGCAACATAGATCTTGTAAGTAAGGCAGTAGTGTAAAAAGTCCTCCGTAAAGTGGCTGCTGTGGCCGTCGAGGATAAGTAAGCGCTAGTCTCTTCTATGCCGCGCTTTTTTCTTCGTGCAGCGGTCGAAAACCTGCTCTAACCAGGCCAATCCTACGTTATTATTCGTCCATCCAGATGGTGTTGAAGCCACAAAAACGTCGTGTACGCCGGGCTTGATATCAGCTACCTATGACGATTGTAGAGTACAGTTTGCAGACTCGTAGATTAGGCCAGGCGGCAGCGCAGTCCCATTAGCGCAAACTGCAGCGACAGTTGTTATCTAGGTACGTGAGCCATCTTGGAGGGCTGCAGTAACTTCACGCTTCTCCCATTGGGCCCTTGTGAAGGTCCTTTTCAATCGTCCGATTACACCTATCATGAAGCCTTTTTCGTCTATATTGTAGCTATTCTCGGGCAGAATCTCATGCTCCTCTATCTTGCCGTGTAGCAGGTCAAAGTATAGCTTGTACTTGATATATGAGTCGGCTGTGTGGCGCGTAGCGTCCATGGCGGTGGTGTATTTTGAGATGAGCTCGTCCTCGTGGCGGTGCTTGAAGCGCGTCACTCAGGCCAAAGAAACGCGTTCGTGAGCTATCGTAGAGGCAAAATTTTGTATCATGGCTCGAGTAGGTGGTAGCCCACGCTTAGTCAAGTCTCTAATGTAGAGTACAAGCTCCTCCTCTTGTTGTAGCGTAAGTTTCTTCTGGTCGAAGATTTTAGCTGTTCTTGAGCCCTGACGGCCTTGGTGTCTTCGCGCCAACGTAACTCGATCTACGCCAAACCAGTCAGCATACTCCTGGTATACAAGATCATCTCCTAGAGCGCGCGATTTAATTGCTGCAATTGCTTCTTCAACTGGGGTCATGGTGGTAGAGTTATCGCGTGTTGAAGTTAGGGTGTCAGTGGCGTCGATTGAAGTTCGGCGGTCGGCACGCGTTCCGGTCGGCACGTGCGCCAACACGGTAGATTACGTTACTATATTATTATTCTAAACGCAGCTGCAAATACTTGCTAAAGCTTTTGTTTAAGCTTTTTTCTTTTCTAGCTTCGTACGCGTGTTAGTACTTTAATATATAGTATAAATAAGAATATTTTAGAATATAAAAGTTTATTATAGTAGAATTCTACTAGATACTAGGTATAGAGCTTAAGCGAGCTTTTTATCTTTAAACTTTAAAAACTCTAGTAGTACTTAGCCTATTTAGGTAATTTTTAGTAGATTTTAAAGTTCTAGCTTAGAGCTTTAAAACAGTGTATAAATTATTCTAATAGGCCTACTATTAAAAAAGGTATTAAGGTTATAATATTAGATAATTTGCTTGGCAAAAGTGTCCCGCGAATACGCTGGCGAATGGGTAGGAGGTACCCATCGATGGGTATAGGTTGGGTTATGGGTCGCACAGACCTTGGGTTAAGGTTGGGTTAGAGTTAACCTAGCGTGGGTAGGGGTTGGGTTAGGGTGGTCAAAGCTCTGGGTTGGGGGTTAGGTTAGGGTTACCTAAATAGTTAAGAAACTGTGATAAGTAAATGTGATAAATATACATAGAAAACTTAATATTAATATAGGTTGTAAATATTATGTAAGACCCAACCACAACCCTAAGCTTTGACCACTCTAACCCAACCTCTACCCAAGCTGCTTAGTAACTAGCGCGGGTTAAGGCTAGGGTTGGGTTGAGGTCTGACGTAAGCTAACCCAACCCTAACCCAACCTCTACCCATTTACCAGCCTACCCGCGAACTCGTGTGGCCCGACTACCCGTGAGGTACGTTACTTATTTACTACTCTAATTGCTAGCGTACTACCTATCTGTGTTGAGTTGCTATTTTGTGACAACCTCTACCTGGTATGATTGGTCGAATGACTCAGCTAAGTTCCGTTATCCATCAATCTTGGAACTGTCCATCACTCTTCCAACAACCATTACCAACGTCCATTATCAATGCTCACTCATCAAGCTTACATATATTAATCCGAGATCACACGATTCTATCTTCTTAAGTTACTAAAAACTTCTATACTGTCAAGAGGATTGCGAAATGTTTAGCTTCATCAGAAACGAACTCTGCCAGAGAGGTGGTCAAAATCAACTTATGGCCATATTACATACATAAACACATTCCGATAAAAGGGCTGCTCTTCGGATCCCTTCCCAACGACCGTTACCACCAAGACTTACCAAAACTCCGGCTCGCCCACCTCAACTTCGGGATTCATAATCTTTACTGGCTCCTCCATATCGACCCAACCCATGTAGGGCTTACTCGCTCCGAAACCGGCAAATCTCTGGAGCGCCAGTGGAAGCTCCCTGATCTTATTGAGACCGTTTGCTAGGTACTGATTTTGTTCTTGACGCAAGTAACCTCGCGTCGCACAGGCCGCATACACGAGCCTTTCCTCGTCTCTCGTAATATTCGATCCAGCGCCGTGGTACACTCCACCAAGCATCAAGAAAGCATCGCCCGGTGACATCTCGGCGCGAGAGAACTTCTCTGGACTCGTCTCGTACGATGGTGGTGGGGAAGTAAAGTCCCATAAATGGCTTCCAGGAACAATACGCGTTGCACCGTTCTGCTTGGTGCATTTCTTGCCGGCGACGAAGAGACACAGCATCGTATCTCGGCCAAGGTGGTGTTTGGCTGAAGCTAGATGTTGTGTGTGGTAGATATCATCGTCACGATGCAGGCCTTGAGCCTTCGTTCCAGGACCGACCGAGAAAGCGACGGTTGTGCTGAGTTGTGGCAAGCTGACACTGGTCCGCGCTTCATCACCGTACTTTTGTCAATTAGCAAATGCCACCTCAACGACCAAAGAACAGCCACTTACCCAGGAATTCGACAGCTTGCTTTTGAGGAAGTGTTCACACACCCGATGCCATATCTTGTTATTTGCCACTGACAGAGCGTAGGTGCGAGACTTGCTCAAGAGGCCAGTTATCATCTTTGTCGATGACGGAACGAAGTCTTCACACTTCGAGTCAGCGTTTCTAGTCGCCTCGATATATGGTCGAATCTCGTCTTCTATCGAATCAAGTGTTTGTTGTCGATACATGCCGCGGACGATGCATCCCCCAGACACCTTCAAGCTCACCGCTGATATGTTTGCCAGCAGCTTTTCGCTGATGAACTGCTCGCTGGCTTCGGCGAAATTGGTTGGGCCGTTGGCTGCGGGTGGGCTTCGGGAGCGTTTTGGGTGGAGCGGAACTACGCTCGCTCTGGGGCTGATGTGTCTCTCGGGTGCCGTGCCATGCGTGGCAGATGCAGTAGGTCTTTGTGAACCTTAACTAATCCTCCTGAGTATTGCTAGTAATGCATACATCGTCCAGACCGAATAAACACCCGACTCGCATCTTCAATCAATTTTAAACGTATACGACACCGTCATACGTGACACGTTGAGTAGATGGATGTATAGCCACGCGTATCCTCCTCACTTTTCGCTGATGTTTCCACGTTATCCGATTGGAGCCGATATCTAAGTGAAATCGAAAATCGTAACTTGAGCGTGTTCAGGGAGGACATTACTGTGTGGTGCTTGGTCTATTCTTTTGCAGCTTGTTAATTATCTTTTGTGCTGTCAATACCTAGGCGATGTACCAGGTTTCCTTCCTATCCTACATACCACTGGTTATGCGTCTTCGGGAACCTAATTCGCCCACTCAAAACTCTTCTCTGCATGTCAGATGCGATGGAGTTTTTTAAGACTAGGGAAGCCTTTTGACGATTGCCCGGAAGTTTCGCATCGTACCACGGTACCACTCGCAACTTCCGTATGACTCATCTATTCCACCACCTTTATATATTTATTCTGGCCCTCCCCTTTCCTTCGCCATTTGACCTTCCCACGTACGGTTCACAATCTATTACGCTACTAGGACGATGGAATTCCTCAATGCCCTAGAAGACCTGGCGCTGCAGAGCAGCACACCAAGCGACGATTACGCGATCGAAGATGTTTCTCGCTGGGCAAAGTTGTTTCACCTTACCCACGCACAAGCTGCGGCAGCTATTGAGGCGCACCTCATGGATCTCTCGAAGCTCACGATCTCCGACCAGTATTGGGACATGATCCGCCAGGATATGGAAAGCCAGGGTCACGATAGGATGAGCTATACATACGAGCTCGCGCAAAAACAACGCCCTGTAACTCAACCACCGACTCCCTCATCCCCCCGACCCAAATCTCGCAAGAGATATCTCTTCAAGCTGGCATATCCGCTTGATTCCGCAAAGAAGCTACAGGATCTCGCCTCATTGCCCGAAACACCTGAAGTACTGGACGATGAAGAGGACACCGAGTCCCGATTCGTGGTAGTGGACGATGCAACCCGCGCAACAATCGAGGCCCATATGCGTGGATTCAGTCCAATTTTCACATCGCTGCGCACACCTGCCGACAAAAACTTATCCCGCACCTCCCTCGCGCCTACCCTCGGCATCGACCCCACTATACCGCAGCACCGCGTTGACACGTCTCCATCTCCCGCGCAAGACGAATATCCCGTGCTCTACTTCTTCTACGGCACGCTCGCGGAGCCGGAGCGCCTTGTCCGCGAGCTCGGCCTCGACGAATTACCTACGCTTGCGCCGGCGGAAATACGGCGTGGGAGGATGAGGATGGCGGGGAAGTACCGGGCGTTGGTTGATGGGGACGAGAAGGATGTGGTGCAGGGTGCGATGTATGTTGTTGGGTGCAGGGAGCATGAGGATGTGTTGAGGCATTATGAGAGCGACTTGTATGAGGTGGTGAGGTGTGATATATTTGGCGAGAAGGGAGAGATGGTTAAGGGCTTGACGTTTAGGTTTGCTGGGGATGCGGCGATGTTGAAGTGAAGGTACTTGGGGTCTAAGATCAACGGCTGTACAGTACGCTGGCATTTGGGATCAGCTGGATATGCATCTTTCACGAAGAGATTTGACGGATGAAGGAGGAGCAATAGGGGAGTTCCATCACGACGCGGCGAACACTTGTCAATTTTTTCTCTTACGATGCTAGACCTGCGATACCCATCCCCTACTCTCTTGTCTCAACAATAAAGTTGACATAAGTCCATCAAAGACACTCCCAATTCGGGCCCGATCTTCAAATCTCACACGCCTCAATCCTGAACATTCCCTCTACGATCGGAGAATCCTGTCCCCACTTCTCAAGCGCGTCCCTCACCGCCTCCTCCACACTCACCACCTCCACTCCCACCGTCTCATTTTCCACCAAATGACTAAAGTCACTTCCACTGTCCACTTCATAGAACTGACCGCCTACTCCCAACCCCTTCATTGCCTTGGCTACCTCGCCTCTCTCCAGCGCAATGCGAGAATGCTTGACGATTTTTGCGACATCGACGTTTTCGACTGAGAACTTGGTGTCGAGGACGGATTCCAGACTTGCCAGGATGGCGGATTGCGTGAGATTGGCGACCGTGCTGATGTGGATGGGGCGGTTGGTTACGGGGCCCGGGTTGCGGAGCATGTTCGCAGTCGCGAGGGCCATAGTTGGGAGGGGCGTCCAGCACATTTTGTTGAGGCCGGTGCCATAGATGCGAGCGCGTTTATTGGGGATATCGAAGCCGGCGGGGCCTTGCATGAGCCCTGATGCTGCTATCAGCTTACTGTTCTCGAGAGCATCATTTTCTACCGGAAAGACGACAGCGATAGCTTCGAGAGGAGTACTTACACAGATCGAAGAACGGACCTCCGTTCAGGGACGTCCACTGCATTTTGCCCTCCTTACTCAGCTCCTTCAGGTACTCTCGCACCCTGAGCTTCGATCCGACTGCGGCTTCGGGCATGCGTCGAAACTGCTCTTTCTCGATGTTGCCCACGAATTCATCTGCGAAGAAAAATTTCACTCCCGCTGCGACGGCGGCATCGACGATGATCTTCATGGGCTCGAATTGCGTGGCTCCGGCGGTGATGCAGTTGATGATTGCATCTTGGCCGGCGAAGGCCTCCGTGAGAGAAGACAGAGAGCTGTAGTCTACTGACTTGACTGCAATGTTGGATCCTGCCGGGGCGGTGTAGGTCGACATTTCACGGGAAATCCCGGTTATGGTGAAGCGGGAGCTGTCTTTCAGAAGCTCGTTGACGATGGCGCTGCCGAGGGTTCCGCGAGCCTATGATGTTTGATTTAGTACCGGTCGATATTGAAGTCATTGCCAGGGAAGACAGCATACCCCGAGTATAGCAATGTTCTTGAGTTCCATGGTTTAGGCTGAGAAGTGATTTCTTAGAGCTGAAGGAAAAATAGAGGATGTTGCAACGCTATTGGTAGGAATTAAGATTGGAAAGAGTCAATGGGAGTGATTGTAGGGAGTTCGTTGATATGCTTGAGATGCCTGGAGATAAACAGAAAGAGAATGCTGCCACGAAGGTCCGTATATATACTCAACCGAACTAGTCGAAGACCATCTTCCTAGGCTGTTTCGTGACTCATATCGTTTCCGTATACTCCGTAGCAAAGGCAGAAATAGGCACCAGGGTCGAGTCTCAGAACTGATGCCTTATTCAGGGGTTATCGTAGAGGATCTGTGCCTAGCAGAGGAAAGTTAGGCGCACGGACATGCCGGACAAACCCTGAACCAGAAATTAGAGCGAACTACCCACTTAGCTCACGCTTAACATAATGGTATAATGTCTGCTAAGATTTGGGGGAAAGTTGGGTGCACGGTGGCGGGAGATAGCGTATATGTCGCACTAAACCTTAAACGGAAATTGAAGCGAACCATCCACTCAGCTCACGTTGAAAACGGAAGAGGCTCAAGGCGCATTGAGTTCGCAAATGCTTTCATGTCGGGGCTATCGTAAGGATCACAAACACTGTTGTCAGATGTCGGAATCTTCCATGGTGGATTCATCGAGAGCACGTGCATTTGACTCAGTAGTAGGTACCCCGCATGCCATCTCGACAGACGGAAGACCCTTGCAACTCCCATTCCGAGGTTCCGACGCAGATTTCAAGCCGCACAACGAGCTCTATCGTTAGACGGTGGGCTCTGGTACCAGTCAAACCGTTTGTGCCGGCAGGAAGACTGGACTACGATTAATGACGGCGATCAATCTGAACACATAACACTGCCACTTCAGCGTGTATTCAACACTGTGACGGCCTAGGCGGACCGACCGTCAATGCTTGGTTCGAGCTATACCGGAAATAAAAACCCCCACTTACTGACCCTGTTGCGTCATCAAGACTAAATAAATGATGCAAACTGTCATGACTCCACGCAACAATAAGTCAAAACGACACCCACCCGCCGATTCTCGCGACCGCCCGTATACGACGCAATGACGCAACGAGCAGCACTACTCATTGGTGTGCTCACCCACACAGAAAAAGAGTGGCAGGAATGCGATAAGTTTACTTCAAAGCTACACCATTATCCCGAAGGCTTGAGGGAGGACTTTCTCTCGAAATGCAGAAAGGGCGACTTCGACGGCGTGTATGCCATGTACCGGAGCAATGATTCGAACAGCATAACCGGCAACTTCAACGAAGAGCTCCTCGATGCCCTTCCCAAGTCGCTGAAATTCATCTGCCACAATGGGGCAGGATATGACAACATCGACATACCAGCTTGCACAAAGAGGGGCATATCAGTGTCAAGCACGCCCATCGCCGTGAACAACGCCACAGCAGATGTAGCGCTGCTTCTCATGCTTGGAGCGCTTCGAAACGTTACACAGGCTTTCCAGGCCGTCAGGCAAGGTGCGTACATGTGTCGTATGATAATGGGCATTGATTATTGATTGACTTGATAGGCAAATGGCGAGGAAACTTCTCACTCGGCCACGACCCGAAAGACAAAGTCCTCGGTATCCTCGGCATGGGCGGGATTGGCTCAGCAGTGGCACATCGCGCAAAGGCGTTCGGCATGAAGATCCAATACCATAATCGCCATCAGTTACCAGCGAGTGAGGAAGAGGGTGCCAAATACGTGAGCTTCGACGAACTGCTGAAGACGTCAGACGTCTTGAGTCTCAATCTGGCGCTCAATCCTTCCACAAGGCATATCATCGCGAAGCCACAGTTCGACCAGATGAAAGACGGCATCATAATCGTCAATACTGCTCGTGGGCCGATAATGGACGAAGCTGCGTTGGTGGACGCCCTGAAGAGCGGGAAGGTGTGGACGGCTGGATTGGACGTTTTCGAGGAGGAGCCGAAGATTCACCCGGGGCTTCTGGAGGCGGAGAATGTCGTTCTGCTGCCCCATATCGGAACAGCGACTGTCGAGACACAGGTAAGTTAGCTGCCTCATGGGGTTCACCAAAGCCTCGCTGACCCAAGAAATAGCGCGATATGGAGCAGCTCGTACTGGATAACCTGAAGTCGGCCATCAAGGAAGATAAGCTGATAACGCAGGTGCCGGAGCAGAAGAAATAAAAGGCGAATATGTGAATAGAACAGATTTTCCCGGGGAGTACAGTCAGATTTCGGAAGCATAGGCCAAAGTAAAGAGCGTCGGACAAACCTCCCTGTTAGCGTTTGGCACAGCAAGGATCTTTGAAGTGAGTGGCGGCACCCTAGTAATTGGCATGGGATAGAAGAAGGTTGTACAAGCGATAAATATTATATTGATACCTGAGTCTTGTGGGATCAGAGGGTTGGCGTCTGACGATCGAGCAGGAGCGCGTCGCGTCGGCAACCAGACCACGACGACGCGTCCCGGGTTTCTCATCATGAACTCACAGAAGCCTCTTCGCGCCACTGTCTTATTTCATCAGCAGCATGCCAAACACGCCATCTGATGGAGTTTGGGGCAAGACGATTCTATTGTGCGTAATTAGCGTCCCAACCCCACCCAAGACGAACCTCCGCTACTACCCCACGTCACCTTCGCGAAGAAATCAGCCGAACCGGCATATCGGGCGCACAGCTCCAGAACGAGTATCCGAGTCTTGTGATTGAAGACATGCATGATCTTAACCTCTTATCTCTCTACTGTGAACTCTTCGACTATTCTTACTTCCACGACTGTTGCAGTGGTCAACTTGTTAACCCATCTTATCCCGTCTTTCCCAATTAACCCCGCACCCAACCCGCTGGGACTGCAAAACATGGCCAATTTTGATCTCCACCCGATCTGGAGAGACATCAAGGCCTATCGACGGGTCTATGTGTTAACGGCTATCGCCTCTTTTGGCGGAATGGTACGTTCTGACCAAGTCGGTCGCTGTCTGGTTCAGTATGTGCGCTGAAATTTACGTGCAGCTTTTCGGGTGGGATACGGGATTGATTGGTAAGGGGATCTCACGCTTTGATACTCGCAGACGAAACATGACAGATTGTGCGACTGGAAAGCAAGATAGCTGTTCGTCAGGTCGGAGCAGTGTTGGACTTGTTCGAAGTTCGTGTATTGGCTGACTCGATGTTTGGCAGGCGGCGTACTCACTATGGACGCCTTCCAACACTCGTTCGACTTGGATAAGAATTCGCCACACTTCAGTAGCCTGCAAGGAAACATCGTTTCTGTCCTTCAGGTATGTTGATAGACGAGAGTAGACTTCTCACACATGTCTGATATCTCTTACACTGTCAAGGGATTGGGTTCAGTCTGTCTTGATCGGCCATGCATTATGTATGGGGTGAGGTCTTGTTTTCGTGACTGACACAAAGCAGGCAGGCTGTTTCTTTGGCGCTTTATCTTCTTTTTACGTTAGTGATAAACTGTGAGTTACATGTGATCTCACGCCGACACTGTCCGCATGACCTGACTAATTTCGCGCTCAGCGGACGGAAGTGGGCTTTGATCATTGCAGACATCATCTTCATACTCGGTTCCCTTATCCAGACCTTGTGTGCCATCAACACCACCAGTCTAACTCAACTATACGTCGGGCGAGTGATCGGAGGATTTGGAGTGGGACTGATCTCTGCAGTCGTCCCAACATACATTGGCGAGAATGCGAATAAGGAAATCAGGGGCCGCTGCATTGGATGGTAAGCCCAAAAAGGTGAGGAACAGCTATCAGCTAAACGCACTAGCATGCAACTGTTCAACGTCACCGGTATCTGCCTTTCGTTCTTCGTCAACTACGGTATGAACATCCAAATCAAGGACTTGAATTCAGCGAAATGGCGTGTCCCCTTCGCCCTTCAAATGCTGCCCGGTGTTCTTCTACTGGCCGGCATCGTGTTCCAAAACGAGTCTCCCCGATGGCTGGTCGAAAAGAACCGCTTGAGAGACGCTGCGAAAGCATTGGCGACAGTTAGAGGCAAAGCTGTTGACGATGCGACTGTGGTCCAGGAGCTTGACGAGATTGTGACTGACTTTCAAGGGCATGAGAAGCTGTCGCTTAGGGCCCAGCTAAAGGCAGCCTGTTCGAATAAGCGGATGTTCTATCAATCGTCCTTCGCCGTTATTCTTATGTTCTGGCAGCAAATGACAGGGACGAATTCGATAAACTACTACGCACCGCAAATTTTTCAATCTGTTGGTCTCAAAGGGACGTCGTCGGGGCTTTTCGCCACCGGGGTGTACGGAATTGTGAAGATTGTGGTGACAGCTCTGGGTCTCATGTTCGCAACAGAGCAGATGGGTCGCAAGGTACGTGGAGTTTTATATCAGCGGGCCTGAATCTTCGCATTCCATGGCCTACCATTTCTCAATGTGCGTACTGATCTGCCTCTAGTGGTCACTCCTGATAGGATCAGCCGGTCAGGCCTTCGCCATGTTCTATATCGGCGTAAACCAAGCTGTGAATCCCACCAAGGCGGGAGATTCTCTCACCGGAAACAGCATCTTTGCTATAATCTGCGTGTACCTGTTCGTCGTGTTCTACTCGTTCGGTAAGCCGTGGCGTTTTGTATGCAGGTCATGGTTAGTCTAACAGCACTCAGGATGGGGACCTATTCCTTTCGTCCTGTCCAGTGAATGCAGCCCAAATCATGGTACGTTCCTCTTGGTGTGCGCGGGCTGGTGGTGGCTTCACGTCACGCCACCAACCGGTCAGTAGGCGAGTAGATGCTGATATGCCGTGAAACAGTGCGATCTCTTATCATGGCTGCGGCTTTGATGACCCAATGGCTTTTCAACTTCATCATCGGTCAGTCTTGGACACCCGTTGCTGCATAACGAACTAACACGGGTGCAGCCAAGATTACCCCACTGATGCTGGACGATATCACGTATGGTACCTTCCTGCTGTTCGGGTCTTGCTGCATACTGATGGGCATCTACACGGTGCTGTGTGTGCCCGAAACTAAGAACGTACCGCTCGAGTCCATGCACCTGCTGTTTGAAGGCAGTATCATCAAAGGCTGCGTGAGAGATATGATACCCCGCTACACTCGGGCAAAGAAGCTGCAGGACCACCATGCCACCCATGAAGCTGACTCGGACGACGGCGAGCCTGGTGCTGGGCGGAAGGGTGCCAACACCGGTGCCTCGCACATCGAGGACGCCTGAACGGGTATCCAGACGACTAGGCTCTGCACCTAATGTAAGGATAAGGTACGAAAAGAACTCGTAGCCGATTAGTAGCCTTGTCTATCCGTACGCTCTAGCGCTTCTATCAGCCCTGTTCAAGGTATTCCCTAGTTTGCTAGATATAACAGCGCTGTACAAAGCCAGAAGTGAGCCCATTCGATACTGTTAGATCCTTACATTGTCACGGGGATAGTGAATAAATTCCCTCAATCAACAACAAGGATCAGTTCACCGAGGAACACTGTCAGGGTTGGTGAAGATGGATGCGAGCTACGTGTCCAGGAGGCGAAGATCACAGTCGGAACAGGGACGTTGCTGGTTATAGTCGGGCCGCGAAGCTGTTCGGGGCCTCAGGCTGTCTGTCGGTGCCCTGTACGAGTCGGAGCGGAAAATAAGGCAGTAATGTCTCTCCGCGACCAGCATCAGGCTGGCAGCTCGTTGGGCAGCGAGCAGGCATGTTCCAGTATGGGCATGGGGAGGAAGTAGCGACGGCGAAATAGCAGGCCGAGCAAGAACGACCTCGGGCGCCTTCCGACCGCCGGCTCGAAAGTGGGGCGCCAGCAGTTGACAGCTGGGCAGCCGGGATATCAACTGACACACAAGCGTCCGGTGTCTTGATGCAGGAGTGAACGGCAGCACGTTGGACTTGGGAGAGAGCCCTATTTTCCGGACTCACAGGGTCGCAACGGACTGGAGCGTCGTGACACGCCTCGGCAGCAAGCCCTGCTGCACGCCCGCACGGCTCAGGTGCTGCTAGCGCGGGGTTCTAGCGGGCCAAATCGATGTCATGGCGCTGATCTGTGACCCTTTGACGACGACGACGACGACTCCACGGCCGTCGGCACCCTGCGCGCACACAGCAGCTTGCCGTTCTGTGCTTCTTCTCCCTCGTGTTTTCCCCGCTGCTTCTCTGTGCGTTCCGCAGCCTCATTCTTTTTCCCGACCGCCCCGCCCTGCTCTCGCCCCCGTATTCCTGCCGAGCGACCCCTCCTGCAAGATTACTTGGACAGTGGCTGTAATTACCCTGGACAGCCACCCACCCTGCCGAGCGCCTGCGGACCTCACCTTGGCTCTGACTCTCGACCCTGCATCTTCGTCCGCGACCGCGTGTTGGGCCGCGATCCGGATACATCGCATCCTGGCACCTGGCCGCGCCGCCGTCCAACACGGCACTCCGCTGCCACCGGCGTCGTCCAGCCAACATTTCGGTAGCGAGTGACTCGGCCTTATACCGACAGCATGTACGTCGAGCTCCGGCACAGTTCTTCTCCAGAGCTTATTACAGACTCCATCTCGTTTGTGCCATGTGGCTCCTGTTCTCTCCCTCTTGCACTGGCTGACTGTAATCATGGGCAGCGTCCTACTTCCCTCCAAGACTGCGAGTCTGCGCCGGAATTCTTATAGCTGCAACCAGGCGCCACCCCTCCCTCCGCGCCGTAACTCTGTTGCCGTTCCACCCCTCCCTCCGCGCCCTAACGCTGTCGCCGTTGCACCGCTCAAGCTCACGTCGGTGACACTGCCCGACAGCATGGATTCCAGATACTACCGCCCCTCCTCACCCCGCGGTCGCGTGTCGAACCCCGCCCGGTCATCGACTGGCACGTTCGTTGACCCATACAGCGAGTCCTACTACGCGCGTGGTGGCGCTGCTTCACCGCGGCTGAGTGGTGAGCGAATTGCGGGCTCTCACCACCAGCCATACACACATGCACCGAGCAGTTCAACAGGGTCACGAGCGGCGAACGTGAAATACGACGTGTACTCAGGACGGCCACGGCGCAACACTCATAACGAGTCTGACGACCGTGTTCTCAGACCGAACGCTACCAACCTACCACCAATCACTACAATCCCAATCCGGGCACCAGCGGTCCACTCCGCCCATCACGAGCGTCCAAACAGCCCTTTGGCCCGATCTTGGGATACTCGTGGAGATGCTTATGTCACCCAACCCATACCGCGGCGGGAGCACAAGAAAATATACAGTGTTGACGACAATCACTCGTCTAAACTCATAGCTGAGAAAGACGTCATCGAGCCACGACGTAGTGAGGGCGGCGAACACCGAGGTCACAGCATCACAAGTGGTGGCAGGAGCTATCACCATAGCAAGCCTACACCTAGCCGGAGTGCGGATCTCGGCGATGATGGCTATTCGTACACCGATCCCGCTGCCATGTACCGCGACACGGAGCCAGCCTGGCGCCGACAACGATCTGGTAGTATGGAGCGGGGCTCTCGACCTACGAGTTTAATCATGGACCATGCTCCACGCACCTCTGCACGTGAACTGGGTCCACCTCCTTCCACAAGAGGCTTCGATAAAATCAACAGTAGCATCAGCAAGCACGCGCATAGCAGAGGAGGCTCTATCGACAAACTGAGGGATACCCCCAAGTTTGACCCCTATGCAGACGCACTCCCAGCCCGTTCGTCTTCGACCCGTCATCATGCTCCGGCTATTCATCAGGAGCCACCTAGACGTGAGGTGTATCATGACGCCTATGAGCCACGAGACCGAGACGTGGAGAATAGGCGGCACAATACTGCGGACCGGTACCAGGACCGCGAGGTTGCCGCTCGGGGTTTTGGTATTTCCGCTGGAAATACAGCTGTCGCGCCTGATCACATTCCTCTTGATCGCGAGCCCATCTGGAACCCCGCGGATGTACCCGCACCTCGAGGCAGGCCGGAAGCATATGGAAGTCAATATTACTCTGCGGACCGCGCCGAGGCGCGTATGCCTGAACCAAGACTCGCTCGAGAGCGGGACGCTATCCCAACCTACGAAGAACGACCTCGGGAACGTGAGAGAGATAGGCGCGATAATAGCCATGTTGCGCCCATTCCACCTGTTGCTGCAGAACGACCTCGAGACCGCGACAGGGACCGACGGGACATGGCACCCGCTTTACCGGTGGCTGGTGCTGTGGTCGGTGCGGCAGCTACACTCGGTGCTTCTGAGCTTATCAAACCTCGCGATCGGGAACGAGATAGGGAACGCGATCGAGACCGTGAACGTGATCGGGATCGAGACCGTGACCGAGATGTAGACAAAGAACGTGAACGGCGTAGGGAATGGGATGAACGCGACAGACGCGACAAGGCACCGGCCGATCGCCGCGAGAGGGCACCTGAGGATAGGCGTGAGAGAGTAGTGGACGATCGTCGCGAGAGAGGACCCGAGGACAGGCGCGACCGGGCAGTGGACCGTGAGAGGGTACCTGAGGATCGACGCGACCGGGCAGTGGACGATCGTCGTGAAAGGACATCTGAAGACAAGCGCGACAGGGGAGTAGAGGATCGCCGCGAGAGGATGCCTGAAGATAAGCGTGACAGGCCAGTGGATGATCGTCGCGAGAGGATACCTGAAGACAAGCGTGAGAGGGGAGTAGAGGATCGCCGTGACAAAGTTCCGGAAGAACGTAGAGACCGAATACCGGAAGACCGCATCCCGCCTGCGGTTCTACCTCCGGCTGCTGCTGCGTATGCCTCCACTCAGGAACCGGAGCGAAAAGTTAGGGAACGCCGTTATGAAGACGATGAGCCTGACAGACGATCCCGCAAACCACCATCGCCGGACGGTAGCCCCGACGAGCGGCCTCGGCACTACGTCGATAGAGATGCTGCTCGGGAAAGCGAACGGAAAAAAGAACCCGCTCCGCAAGAGGCTGCTCTTGACCCCGACGAAGAATATCGCCGACGTATTCAGCAAGAGATGGAGCGAAGCAGTCGGAGTACTCGGGATAGAGAGTCGCCTGATTCTGACAGAGGGAAAGAGCGGCAGCGTCGAAAAGAGGAGAGGGACAAGTCTCGTGACCGGTCAGATGGTACTCTCCAGCTCTCTCGGGGTCCTGCATCAGCTGTTGCGGAGCCCGCTCACTCGCGCTACGACGATCGTTCCATGAGCGTTCTAGATGCCGACATGGTTCAGGAGCCAGACACGTTTGATCCCTCAGCCGGAGATCAAGAGCCGAGCAAGACAGTACAGATTGTCACGCCTCCGAAGGATCCTCAACCTCCGCCCAGGGGTATCCTTCGCAAGCCCACCCAAAAGTTTCCTGAAGATCCCGAACCGATCCGCGAAGGTGTTGCTCCTCATAAGAGCCAGTTGAAGGGCAAAGACATCCCAGTTGATGCCCGATGGACTAAGATCGATCGCAGACTAGTCAATCCACAAGCCTTGGAAGAGGCCCATGAACGGTTTGAGGAGCGCATGGACTGCGTCATTGTGTTGCGGGTGTTGACTAAGCAAGATATCCAGAAGTTAGCAGACCGTACTAAGGAGATCCGTGAGACTCGAGGTAACTAGTTACCCCTTCCGTACTCCTTGGACCCTACTAACTTTATTGTAGAAGAAGATGACTACGAGGAGTACGATCACGAGCATCGGGATCGCGAGCGACGGAGCCACCGCAGCCATCGCGACGACGAAGACCGGGATCGCGACCGACGTGGCGAGTACGATGATGATTACAGCGATGACGACGATGTCGGACGCGACCGTGAGCGCAAGGACCGCGATCGCCCACGAGCTATAGAATCTGGAAGGTGATCTTGCAATACCCATACATGTCATTAAATACGTTGAGCCAGTTCAGTTACTTATCGTCGTCTGAATAGTCCTGTGAAAGAGAAGAGCGGATCCACCCGGAGAGTTGATAAAAGCGGAGATCGAGCGGGGTCTAGAAGTCCTGATAAAAAGGCGGATACGCAAGACCAGCGTGCTTCTGGCCATCAAGAGCTTGTTCGCACGAGTCAGGAGAGGCATCGCCCGAGAAGGGACAGCCATCAGGACGCCGATGAGAAACCTGACAGGCCTGACAAGCGCTGCACTAAGACTAAGGACCGTCTCAATCGGGTGTTGGATTGGCTGTGACCTTGCAGCTCTGCTACAGTTTTTGAATTCCACGTTTTTTTATCGTTAGCGCGAGTCTGTCCAGTCGAGCGCTGTTGCTGTGCTGTTGTCCTTGCATGTGCTGTGTGTTTTGCGTTGGACCGATAGATGATCTAAGGCTGCATAGCGACGGGTTTATGTTGTTGCTCTTTTTTTTGTAGGGAGGTATGTGGGGAGGGGGGGATATGGGCATGTTCTTTGCATGTAGGTTTTGCGAACAATGTAGTGGAGAGTAGGGTGGTTCGTGGTATGCGGGGGCTTTGATTCTTTCCATTTGGTTGTGGGAATCGCATACGTTTGTCAAACACTACAGCTACATACCCTCGCTCTCAAGATTTCCCGCGCCTTCCACTGAAATGAAAGCTGCAGTGCCACGGTGACTGCGTTCGTTGTCGATACGATACCGCCGGGGCTTTGTTCGCGCTTTCTTGTTATGGTGTTGTGGATGTGTTGAATACTTCGCTTTGTGTGCTGGATAGATAGATGGATAGTACAAGGGTTTGTGAAGGTACTGACAATGTACTTCGCAGACTATCTGGAAAGTCCATTACTCCCCTAAAAGAACGTGAATCGTTGATACTAAAGACGCATACATATAATTCCTTCCTTTTCACTCACCCTCACCCGTATAAACGCCCCATACATATCCGCTAAATCGCCACCAGCTCAGCTCCTACCCCCTCTGTCCCCATCTGGCCCCTCTGTGCCCTCTCCACCCCTTACTTCTCCCCCTCCCCCTCCCCCTCCTTCCCCACCTTAATCTCCAACACATCCTTCCCCGGCGCCACCTTCAACAGCTCGATAATCGCCCCCCAGTTCCGATCCGTCACAACCGTGTGCTCGGGCCACGCGGCGCGGTCGCGGCCGCACGCCGTGCTCCAGTGGATGCGGATCTCCTGGATGGGTTCGGGGGTCGCGGATTTGTATTTGGATAGGACTGTGTGGCGTAGATGCAACGGTTAGCGGACGGAGGGGCGGGGTGGGGGTGGGGAGGGCATGTGGAGGAAGAGGGGGATGGGAAGAGGGGATGGGAAGTGGGGAGGTGGAGGGGGGAGACGTTACACTCGGCGCAATTCGGCGACCCGGCCATCGCGTCGGTGATTTGCTTGTTTAGTGCTTTGAGCGTGGGTGGTTTGGCGGAGGAGGTGTCGAGGAGGATGATTTCGTGGCGGTTGGAGGGCGGGAGGGTGAAGACGAGGGGGAGGGCCATGGTTGGGTTGGGTTCGGTTTGGTTTGGGATGGAGGTTTGCGATGGACGTGCGTAGGTGTGTGTTTGCTAAAGGGGTGAAGAAGATGGATGTAGATAGGTGTGTAGGTAGATGTGTGTTTGCTGAGGGGTGAGGAGGATGTTTGGTAGTTAGTGGGGGTGGAGGGGCGGGCTGAAGCAGGGCAGGATGCGAGTTACTTCTTAGATGTTGCGTCACGTACAGACAAGACACGCCGCAACAACAATTCCAGATTAACACAGCCCAGATCAAATCAAATCAAGTCAAGTAACTTTAAGAAAAGACTCTAGGCAACGAGATAAAAGCGTCTTCAAAACCAAACCAGAACCACCTACGCGCTGTTTTCTCTATACAATGAACGCATACCACCACTTCAACTCAGCTCTGAAGCTTGCTTCGCCTGTGCGCACACCACACTACGTCATCGAGCATACGGGGCCGTCTCCGTCACCATCCCTGTCATACACGCTACGCTCTCGCTTGCCGTCGTTGTTCAGTGTCTTGGCAGCCTGCCTGCCTATGTAGAACATCGATCGATTAGCAGCATAACATAAGGTGTTTCTCCACTTGGTGAACCCCAATTCACGGGTTCATCCTTCTCCGCTCGTGCAGCCATCGTCAAGTAGCTGGTCCACACCACCAACTACATCCATCCACTTCGTTTCTCCCTCACCCCTTTAGCAGAATTCGATACCGGTCAAAACACACATTACGCAATCAATTCTTCCGACAGTCAGTATAGTATACAAGACATGACCAAGAGGAAAACAGCTTGCTTTAATCACTACAACCCCCTATCGTATCTAGCACACGTAGCATACTACTGGCTAAATGTAGAATAAATCTCGTAAAGGTCCTGGAATGCACTATCCACCTATGTAAAAAGAGAGCCATGCCCCGTCCCGTATAAAGAAACATGTACGCTGCGTGCAGCGACGCCAAGCAGAGGCAGAGACGAAATGAAGAAAAAGTGGAGGGTATCCTGTTCAGTGGGCAGTCGACAATGAATATTGAACCCACAACCCTAAACGCCAGTCCCGAAATCAAAAAGGGTAGCGATAACCTTCAACCGTTGAACAATGCCCTGGTAGCGCCGGTGGTATGCAGATAATTGTTTGAAGGAGGAATGCGCAAGCTAGAGTGCCGACCTCCTACTTCTCAGGCCGCTCGCTGACCATACGTTGCCAGTGCACCAGGTCCCGGCTCAGGTCGTCCATCATCTGGAGGGTGCTGAGTTTTTTGAACACACCAAGCTCCTCTTCGTCAGGGTTGGGCTCTCCCGAGGTGGTTTCGCCATTCGCTATAACAGGAGCCTGAACCGGAGGTGCAGGCGAGTGTTTTTCTCCGGCCAATTCCACCTGTCGCTGGGCAATGTAGTTCTGCATAGCTCCTGCAGGGCGCCGTATGTCGTTCCAGGATAGTTTCTCCAGTCGCCAATTCTTTGTTTTGGCTTGTTTATTCACGGCGCCGTCACTACTATCGTGCCCGTTGCCCACGCCATTTGTAACACTAATCTGCGGCGAGTTTGGAGTGTCGTGGATGGCAACTGGGGAAGCTCCGTTGGCGGAAGGAGCTACGGCCTCCCTCAGATGCTGGCCCCGGCCACCCATTCTACCACCACGCTTTACGGGAGGACGGCCTGACTTCCTCGGGGCCGGTGCGGGTTTCAGGTCGGCTAATGGGGTCTCTGGTGGAATAGAGTCGGTGACTGAAGGTGCCATTGTCGGTTCCTCGCTTGGTCTGGGTTCTGGTCCTTCGGGATCTGTCAAGTGTTAGCATTACCCGAGGAGCTCTGGCATTGTACCCTTACCGTCTGCTTTTCGCCGTTCAGCGCGGCCTTTCCGTCTGTTTGCAGCTTCAGTTCGTTCGCGCTCTCGCTCTTTGTCACGCAGCTCTTTCTCGCGTTGGCTTCTCGCTGCAGCACCACGAGGCTTCTGTTTGGGAGCACCGTTCTTAAGTGCCTCGTCCTCTGATTCAACAGCAGGTGAGTTGCTAGGGGTTCTCGAGTTTGTACGCTGTCGCTTGATTTCTTGTCTCACTCTATCGCAAAGTTTGTTAGCAATGTATGTCTCGTAAAGTACAAACAAGACTCACTCTTCGCTTTCATCGCGGCTCCGCTTCTTGCGAATGCCACTCTCTGACTGAGACAATCCGCCCTCGATTTTGCTTTCTTCTAGAACCTTTCGCAACACTTCATCTTCGTCATATGCTGCCCGACTATTCATAGTTGACCGTCGCTTGCTAAACGACTCAGCACTCGACCGAGCGGTTCGGTCCTTGTCCCTGCCCGCTCTGTTATCCACTTCCTTGGAGAGGGACGGCTTGCGAGAGGTCTTTCCGTGGTGTAATTCGTAGACGGGGAGGTAGCGAGAGTATTTTTGTCTGGAGCAAGACAGTCGTTAGCATCTATCGACAAGTCGCAGGTGACGCGGTGCAATCGCGAATCGTGGGACGAGGTGGCTGATGAGCTGGCCACTGTCGTGTTGCTCCGTGGCGTCGGCCCTAAGTCTGCAAGAGCATAAGAAATGAGTGGTACGCACCCTTTTGAGCTTGTAAACAGCTTGTGAAGATCCTTCCTGCATTGTTCGCAGAAGTACTCGTCGGGGCTAGCAGCTTCGTCCATGATGCCGACGCAACCGCCGTGCTGCCAGACCTTGCAGACGTCGCATTGAATAAATAGGCCACCTGCGTCATCATTCTGTATGTCAGAATCTATCAATGAAGATATTTGACCTTCTCTGGACTTGCCCGTGTCCACTGGTTGGCCCGGATACTCCTGCTGCCCACAGACACAGCGTGTGATCTCATCCTCTTCGGCAATCTCATCTTCGACCTCGTCTTCAGGCTTTGTGGGTTCTTCTTCGTCGTTGTCTTGTTCGCGCGTTCGACGGCGGGTTAACGGTGGCTCTGCTTGGGCACCGAGGGCCGGGTCGTCGATCTCTTCTGAGGAGAGAGAATGAGGGGTCGAGGACTTCTGCGGCGATGACTGCTTCTGGTTAAGTCTGCTCGCTCGTTCTGTGCGAGCAGATGAGACAGAGGACGAAGATGTGCTGGCAGCTGCCGGGACGCTGGGCTGGGTGGTGCGAGCCCGCGAGGAACGACGCGGCGACATGGGTCAGAGAGCGGCTGCTCCTGTCGCGTGCAATGGATCGGGAGAAGGCAAGAGGATCTGTCGTCGCCTCCGCCGGCGTATTTGAAGCGACTGACGTGCTCCGATGGCGCCGTCGCTCACTCAGGCGACTGGCCAGTGGTGGGCCGTGAAGACGGCAAGTGGATGCTTTTCGGCGAACGAGCAAAGAAACAGCAGTATAATCCTGGCTCGTTGCCTCGGCGCACTCGACGGAGCGGTCGTGGAAACGTGTGGGTGTGGGCGAGGTGACGCTGTAAATGCGGAGACTGCGGGACAAAAGCTCCGCGAGCTTCAAAGGGGGACGACGGGATGGATTGATAGCTGAAGATGGCCGAAGGGGTATACCAGAAGCATGGTCCAGGCTGTAGGAGGCGTCGGGCGTGCTGGGCTGGGGCAATGGAGCGTGAGGAGAGGAGCTGGCTGCGCGAGGAGCAAAATCGAGTCTCTCCTCAGAGCGGGACGCGCCCAGGGTTCGGTCCGCCCCAATGGGCACGTGACCGGGCCGCTCGAGGAGCCTCAAGTGGCTGCACACTGAACGACGACGTCATGCTGGCGTGTGGAGACAGGGCAGTGGATGGACAAGTGAAGATGCAGCGAGTGTTTTCGTTGCAGCACAATATAGTGCGAGAGGCGGGAAACAAAGTAGAAGAAGAGGCAGACATCGTTCATGGCATGGCGGTGACCAGGAGGCAGCGAGAAGTCGCGCTACAATGTGTTCTTGGCAGAGTCCCCATTGGCACTAGCGCCATTTGGGAGGAGGGGGTTTTGCGCGGCTGACGCATCGTCAACCACATCCGTCATCGTCACCGTGCCGCACCGTCATGCCCGAAACCGTTGCGGATTGGGGATGCGACCTTGGCCACGCTCAGTTGTCCTCGTAGCCCTGTTGAAGCATCAATTTCTCCTAACATCTCATAGACTGCCAAGAGACTCACGAGGAGGGGTTATCGCCTGTGTGTCTAAGTAACGGCGGAGTGTAGGTGTGTAAAAACAGATATCAAAACAAGAGAAATAACAAGAGAGTAATCACAGGCTCAAGCAAGAGTCTGAACAGCCTAATAGTGACATTCAGAGCTCAGTATGCCCCTCTTTGCTAACCGAAAACCACCCTGCAGAGTAAATATGGCGAAAGAGACACAAGTATGTGAAAACAATAGCAGGTACTAATATTCAGTAGGGAAATCGGGAAGATCAATTACCTAGCTCTGCACTGCACGCTAGCTCCACAATTTCAAGAGGGTAGCGATAATACCCTTGAGAAAGTCGCACAGAAAGAATAAAAATGAGAAGCAATAGGGAACCCCAATGACCATAAAGGCTCTCGACGCCAAGCAAACACACACCAGAACTTGACACTGTAGCAGCATCCCACTATGTCCTTTTCCTTTTTCTCCTCCTCAGCCCCTCAACCCTCATCAAGCCTATACCCCTCATGCACAATACGCCCACTCCTCAGCACTTTCGCCCTCTTCCTCACAGTCCTCATCCCAGTCTCCGTCTCAGCCTCATCCTCTCTTCCTCTCTTGCGCTCCGCAGCACCTCTCCTCCGGGCTTCTTCTCCAGCTTGTCCAGCCTTCGCGCCGGTGTCGTAGTTCAGATCGTCTTCGCCTTTGTCTTCGCCGTCGGCCTTGGAGCTGTGCTTGTCCGGCTTTCCGATTAGACACGGCTCGTCTTGGGGATCATTGGCGACATCCTGGTTGTCGGGCGCCTCGTCGGGGTCAGCTGTGGAGTCTTCAGTCGGGGTCTTCGAGTTCCGAGCGTTGGTCTCCTATAGCAGTATATCAGCAATCGATGTCCTCGTCTACAAAGTGGTACTTACAGCTCTAGCCACAATGGCTTCAAACACTAGCCGGCTCTTCACTCTGTTCCGGTCAATCTTGTCCTGCAGCTCCTTTGTCGCCCTCGTCTTTCTCCTCTTGCCCCGCTTGGCACCACCGTCTTCTTCTTCCTCTCCATCGCCCTCCTCTTCTCCATCATCTCGACTATCGCCAACACCCAACTCATACTCATTGTCGCCGTCCTGCTATTCCCAGTAAGCGCGGTCATCTAGCTCAACTCCAGCCTTCAGTCCAACTTACCTGTTTGGGTTTGTATCGCGGCTTCACGACTTTCCCGGTCCCAAGAACGTACCCAGTTGTACTGCTGAAGAGAGTGGATTTCTTCTTGTTTGTGGTCTTGGCCATTGGGACGGTGAGTGGTTGCAATGAGTTAATTGGGGTTAGGCCGAGGTGGTGTTCTAGAATGGAGACTGGCGAGGAGGAAGGAGGGTGTGAACTTGTGGGCAGGTAGTTAGATGCGGGAGTCAAGTAAGTAGAGGTGAGTTCTCAAGAAATGTGGGAGCTGATTAACTACGCGCAGGAGCCAGTAAGAGTAACTTCTCAAATAAACGTAGGAGCAAGTAAATATAGAAGCTGCTCAAATAAAGAGAGGTAGAAGTGAACAAAAGTAAACTCTCATGTACGGGCAGGAGTCAATAAAGGCGAGTTACCCAAGTAAATGTGACAACTCAAATAAAGGTACGGGCTCAAGTACACGTGCTTAGATACTCAAGTAAAACATAAACAAAAAAACACCCAGACATACATCCCACTCAACCCAACTCAACTTCCCTCTCTTCTAGCTCTCCGCCATCTCCACTGCTAACTTTTCATCTCCACACACACCCCAGCCAGGGCCCGCATTCGCTGAAACCCCATCGCGCACGCCACAACATGCCAGTCACAATAAGTCAGTAGTCAGTAGTAACAACATTCCAGTTCCTAAGCCCGCCCATCCGCACGCCATGCCCCCACCCCATCGCACCCCTCGCACAGTCAGCGTCGATGCGTCATCTATGTATACTCATGCTAGACGACAAACCGTCCGACCCCAGTCAACAACGGCCATTAAAGAAGCCAACCCGACGCCCCTACCCGTCTACAGACCGCACAATCAACACAACACAACACTACTAGCAGTAGTCTTGCCTCTTTACACATCACAACCACGCACGCATGCAAGTATCAACGATTCTTTTTTCCAAGTCATAACGCATTCATTCATATCATTCAATCTAGCCCTCCCCCACCACGCTTAACTATCTCTCGATTTCCCTCTCCACAACCCCATCCCTCCATCCCACCCCCCACCTACCTACTTACCCTCCGTATACTCCTTATGCGTCCCCTTAACCGGCGCGCCATTATTATCCGTCGCGCTAAACCCGACCTTCTGCGTCATCCCATTCGCGGCCCTCAAACTCTTATCCTTCGCCATCCCATTATGCGTGCCATTAAAGCGCAGCCCCGAAATCCCATCATACCCCTTCACGCCCGTAGCCTTCTCGAGCCGCGCGGCCAAGTCGTCCGACACCTCGCGGAAGATGGCGATCTGGCGCTTGATGATCTCCTTGTCGGAGCACGTGGCCATGTGGCCCGAGACGTTGCCGACGAAGCGCTCCTTAGCGCCGTCGTCGAAGACCTTTTCCCACAGCGTGCGCGGGGCCTGGAAGTCTTCGGGGCGGATCTCAGACAGGAAGGTGATGGCTTCGCCGGAGAAGTGGCCGTGCGTGGCGTTGAGGTCGACGGACCGGTTGCGGAAGGAGATGGGCTCGATGGAGGAGAGGTAGTTGGGTCGCGAGCCTTGGTTGAAAAAGGCCATGTTGCCGCCGCGCTGGAAGTTCGCCATTCGGTAGGGGACGCGCGGGGCGTTCACGGGAAGCTGCTGGTAGTTGGCACCGACGCGGTGACGGTGGGCGTCGGGGTAAGAGAAGAGACGGCTTTGGAGCACTGGGTCTGCGGATGGCTCGATGCCCGGGATCATGTGCGCGGGGTTGTACGTCACTTGCTCGATCTCGCAGAAGTAGTTCTTGACGTTCTCGTTCAAGATGAGCTCTCCGACCTTGCGGAGCGGGAACTGCTTTTGTGGCCAGATGTGAGTTAGGTCAAAGACGTTGATCTTCTGGTTCTCCCACAGATCCTCGGCTTCCTTGGGCGTCATGGTCTGCACGGACATATCCCAGCCGGGGAATTCGCCACGTTCAATGGCGTTGTACAAATCTTTCTGGGCATGATCTGGAGACTTGGATGCCGAATCCGCCTGAGAGATCCACTTGATGCCCTGCTTCGACTTATAGTGGAATTGGACGTACACCCATTCACCGTCCTTGTTGACGAGCTTCATGGTATGGCCGCCATATCCGTGCATGTGGCGGTAGCCGTCGGGAATGCCGCGGTCGCCCATGAGGATCATGACCTGATGGATCGACTCGGGATTCTGGGAAAGGTAGTCCCAGAACATGGTCGAGTCGTCGGAGCCGCTCAGGTTGGTTGCCGGGTGGCGCTTCTGCGTGTGGATGAAATGCGGGAACTTGGCCGGGTCCCTCAAGAAGAAGACCGGAGTGTTGTTGGCAACCATGTCCCAGTTGCCTTCATCGGTTCGGAACTTGATTGAGAAGCCTCGGGGGTCGCGAGCACAGTCGTGAGAGCCACCCTCGCCACCGACAGTGGAGAAGCGGATGGTGATGGGGCATTCCTTCCCTGGCTTGAAGATGTCCGCCAGTGACAGATCCTCGAGGGAATCGGTGGTCTTGTAGTATCCGTGGGCACCGCTGCCCTTTGCGTGCACAACTCTTTCGGGGATACGCTCGCGGTCGAAGTGCGAGAGAAGGTCGATCAAGTGGAAGTCCTGGAGCAGCAGCGGGCCGTTCTCACCGACACGCTGGACCTCGTACGGATGCGGGTAGGGGACGCCATTGCTGGTGGTGTAGAGTGTGTCCTGCGACTTTGCGTTCCGGTCGTCGACGTAGTCGCGGTGGAGGTCGCCGTTGCGCCTGCTGTCGGCAGCGTGTTGAGTGGCCATGGTGGGCAGAGGTTGGACAATACGGAATATAAGGTAGATGAGAGTCGGAAAGTAAACAGGTTGCAATCAAGCAGTTGCCGTAGTTTGGTAGGCGGGCTTGGATTAATATACGGCTTGCTGCCCGCGGCGACTATCGGCGTAATCCGAGCGGGGTCATTGGCCTGCTGGAAGGCCGTGTGAGATGGGCGTGGCAGCAATCGATGACGAGTGGTTCAGAACGAGCATGCCGAACCGACGACCGCGGACCTACCCCACAGTCGGCTTATGCAACAACGTGCGGCCAGACACGCAGAAATTGATAATACCTTCACCCGTCCTGACCTGACCAATACCGCGCCCGCCATTGGCTCGCCACACGCCGTCGTGCTGCACCTCCGACCTGCGTTGCCGTTTGCCTCGGCTCTCGCCGCTAGTGCCACGCCGGTGCCAGCCAGACGCTCTCTATTACAAACAGAGGCGCGGTGCTCGGAGTGGCACTTGGGCTTGTGGATTCGGGCGTGGCCATGCACAAGGTGTGCAGTTGGAGAAGAGGGAGGGGTTCGTGATGGCCACTCGCTTAGCCTCGCCCCTCCACGCTAAACCCGTCGCGGGTCTGATAGAAGAGGGGCAACGACGACGTGCATACACTGACAGTTACACGCGCCACGTATCTTCAGCAACATCCATCTCCATGCAAAAGCCATGGACCAGATGCCTCTTTCCAGCCGTTTCTCGAAAGCAAAGTCTAAAGTCCACCAAAACCCGCGGCTATACGCCCATCCCATCCCATCACCAGCCAGATGCCAACTCCCGGCCATGTCCAGTGCCGAGACCTGCGAGCCACCTCCGATCCGTCCAGCGCCCACATGATGCTCGCTGGCCAATCATGCTGGTGTTGAGAGCGGATCCGACAGAACGTGCAGAGTGCGGAAGCACTTGTGACGCCGGACCGGTTGCGGGTGATTGGTTCGGTTAGAGTCCTCGTTCTCTGCAGTGTTCTGTAGTGAATGGGCCGGCAACGAATTCTTTCCGGTGTAAAGGCTGGGCTGACTTGTGTTCAGAGAGGTTTGTGCTATTTGACTGACTACAGAATCCAGCAGTAGATACGAAGTATTCAAGAGGAGGGCCCAGATCGTATTCAAAATACACAACTACTCGCTACCTATGCCTCGGATTCGCATGCAAATACTGCACATCTACAGCTAGTTCCACACAAAAAGAACAATATCTTAAGAAAACCGTATAGATCGTAGAACCGGCTTGTCTACCCACCCCTCACTTTTTCTCTTCGAGAGCTCGTTTGATAGCTATCATGCGTGTGTCAGCCAAAGCCGTGTAAACAACCACAAAGGAGTCTCTCAACTTACCATTACAGCTAACATTCGCATCCCCAAACAGCATCTTGCTATTCTCCATATAAAACATCGGATTCGGCACATCGGCATACCCGCTCGCCAACCCCCTCTTCATAACAACCACCTGCTTGCTCTTCCACGCATGCAGCACCGGCATACCCGCGATCGCGGACCCCGGCTCCAGCGCAATCGGGTTGACCGTGTCGTTGGCGCCAATCACGAGCGTGACGTCCGTGTCGCCAAAGTCGTCGTTGATTTCGTCCATCTCGAGCACGATGTCGTAGGGCACGGAGGCTTCGGCTAGCAGCACGTTGCATTGGCCCGGCATGCGGCCTGCGACCGGGTGGATGGCGAAGCGCACGTTGATGCCTTTGGCGCGCAGGTATTTGACGAAGTCGGAGATGGCGTATTGGGCTTTGGCGACGGCCATGCCGTAGCCGACGACCTGGGAGGAGACTGTTAATGCTGTTGATCGGAGTAAGATGGATGGTGAAGACACTTACGATGATGACGTTCTCGGCATTTGCTAGTGTTTCGGCGGTCTCTTCTGCGGTTGTCTTGATGATTTCTCCTTCTATCTTTGCTTGCGTTTGAGGCGTAGATGCGATGCCGCCGAAAATGACATTGCTTAGCGATCTGTTCATCGCTACACACATGATGTAACTGTCGCGGAATTAGTCCCACAACTTCCCTGTCGGATTCGGCTGTCACTCACCTCAAGATCGAACCGGACACTCCAATGAGCGCACCGACTGTGGTTAGCAGAGAATTATCCAACATGAAGCCCTCGGCAACGAGTGCAAATCCAGAGTACGCGTTCAAGACAGTAATCACGACAGGCATATCCGCTCCTCCAATGGCTGCAGTAGTCGTATATCCTTTGATGAAACTGAGTACTGCATTGGCAGTGAGACATGCCGCACCTATGAGTGGTGCTCCGGAGGCGGCAGTGAGGAAATATCCCATCGTTCCCATATTAGCACCCAACAGCGAGATATTGATGAGGTGTCGACCCGGTAGCACTATAGGCTTAGACGACATCTTCGCAGCCAGCTTGAGGAAAGCTACGATACTTCCAGTGAACGTGACTCCACCAATAAACACCCCTAGGTAGGCACTAACCATATGGAGAGTAGAGATCTCGCCACTGTGAGCCAGCACGCTACCGATGCTCGTCAGAACCGCTGCAAGGCCGACAACAGAGTGCAATGCGGCTACGGTCTGTGGTAGAGAGGTTGGTGTGATTCGCCGTCCAATCGCCATGCCAGTTATGGTTCCTACGGCTGCAAGGCCAGCGAATTGGACCAGGACGTCTGGTGTAAATCCAACCGCCAACAGAGATGCCAGGATACCCGAGAAGACACCCAGGATTCCGAACAAGTTGCCACGGCGCGCAGTTGTTTGAGAGGCCAGTCCAGATAGAGAGGTGACGCAAAGCACACTACTAACGAGATAACCGGCCTGGACTAGACCAGCCATACCGGTACTGGCAGCTGCAACATAACCACCGCCGAAAAGTACAGCAGGGATGGCGTACAGCCAGGGGTATTCAGCAGGGTCGGTAGGGCGTCTAAACATATCTAGCATGCGCTTGGTGATGACGAAACCGCCCGAGATGTTGACAAAAGCGAGAAGAACCGACAAAGCACCAAGAGCCTGCGGTATGGTTCCAGGGAGGTAGCCGCCGCCCATGACGAAGAGCCCGCCAATACCGACCATTCCAGAGATCGCATTGGTAACGCTCATGAGCGGAGAGTGAAGCGCAGGCGCAACTCCCCAGACCACTCTATATCCGATGAGGCTTGCTAGGGCAAAGGTAAATGCATTCGACATGAACAACGGACTACATGCCACACATTAGTAAACTAGATGAAGCTTCCATCGATGATTCCATACCTAGTGTATTTGCCCAGAGCTACAGCCGTACTCATACCAGCAGTGAGCGTCGCAATCTGCCGCGTCTGGCTTTGCCAGGGTGTGAGCTGAACGACGTTCGCAGCCTGTTCCGCCATGGAGGGAGGTTTCGCAGCGGGCGCAGGTGGCGGGGCAGGGCGAGGGGCTGGAGGAATAATTTTCCCGTTGAAAGTGACAATGGCTCCGCGCGTAACCTCATCCTTCAAGTCAATATCGTAGTATTTCTCTTTTTTGCTTTCAGGCACCAGAGAGAGAAGGAATTTCGTGATATTGTTAGAGTAGAGCGTTGACGATTGAGTCGGAAGTCTTGAGGGCAAGTCCGTGTAGCCTACGTACAAGTTAGGGTGTAGGCATGCTGGACGTGGTGTCCAACCTACCTATAACGGTAACGCCTTGGTATTTTGCCAATTTGCCTGGCACGGTAGCTTCACAGTTTCCTCCTGCTTCAGAAGCCAGGTCCACTACAATGGAGCCAGGTTTCATAGAACCAAGCATCTGGGCATGTCGATTAGAGAGCCCTCAACTTATGCGTGTTCTTCTGCTTACCGCTTTAGTGATCAACTTAGGAGCAGGTCTTCCAGGAATCAACGCAGTTGTAATCACAATGTCGACTTCTCGACACTGCTCGTGGAAGAGCTTCATCTCCGCTTCGATGAACTCCTTTGACATCTCCTTTGCGTACCCGCCGGTTCCAGATCCATCTTCTTCAATCTCCACTTCGATGAATTCTGCACCGAGCGATTGTACTTGCTCGCGAGCTGCCGGCCGAGTGTCGAATCCGCGCACAATTGCGCCCATCCGTCGAGCCTGTCATAACGTTAGGAGCGTCTCTAGGACGTGTTTAGGCGAGACTGACCGTTGCTATGGCCGACAGTCCAGCAACGCCGGCACCGATGACGAGAACCTTGCACGGTGGTATCTACGACACGGATTAGTGGGGTTTCGTCCTCAATGGATCGGATACAGTGACATACCTTGCCAGCAGCTGTTACTTGGCCGGTTAGAAAGCGCCCAAAGTGGTTAGAGGCTTCCAACACAGCCTTATATCCAGCGATGTTCGCCATTGAACTTGGAATCTTGTAAGCTTATTGAAGAGCCGGGGCTTTATGGGGAGATGTACCTCAAAGCGTCAAAGACCTGGGCGCGGGAAATACGCGGGACCATGTCCATGGCAAAAGCAGTAGCCTTTCGGGAGGCGAGTTTATCCACTACGGGTTTGTTCTGTACCGGATAGAGCATGGAGATGACCGTTGCACCCTCGCGGAGGGCATCCACTTCGCTGTCCGCACCATCGATGCTAACGGCTCGCACCTTCAACAGAATGTGGCTGTCCGAAAAGATAGTATTTCGATCAACGGTCTTGGCACCCGCTTGCTCATATGCTTCATCTGTGAATTGAGCCTCTATGCCGGCGCCCCGCTCAATGATTATATTTCCGAACCCCTTTTGCAACAGAAGCTTGACATTCTGGGGGGTTATGGCAACTCGTCGTTCCCCAGGGAAGCTCTCGCGTGGGATGCCCACGGTGAGGGCAGAGTAAGGTCCTGCGGTCAAGGCTGAGGCCGAGATCTCTTCGTTGTGCGGATCCGCAGCAACGGATGCGTAGCGGGCGACGGCTGTGGATGGTGTGGGCGGAAGGTGCCTCTGGAGGCTTAACGGCCTCGGGCATGCCAAACTTCGAGCTCCTGCAGTAGGGCCGATGATAGCTCTGCCACCGTGAAGCTCCTGTTGGATTATTGGCGTGGAGCGAAAGGCGAAGGCTGAGGTGTGGGCCCGCAAGCTAGAGAGACAAGAGCTTCCGCGCGGTCGAAAGGCGACTGCGCGGTAGCCGGCCAGGCAGTTGGAAGAGCTCATGGTGGACAGAGACGTATCTCGGAAGTGGTCGCGTGAGAGGAGCGCATCTGCTGGCGAGTCTCAGTGTCAACTGTAGCTGGAATTTGGAAGTTGGAGACTGCCACGGTATGGCTGTTGCGAGTTTCGAGATACATAAGGAGGCGTACCTTTCGGCCGCGCATTATCGGGCTTCCTTCGTCGCGCGCGTGGCCCGTACTGCCGGTCACCTTCCTGTTGGAATGGTGGGGTTGGGAGTGCGGGGAAGCGCAGGGTACCGTAGTTCCACGTCCCAGAGCCTCAAGCGGAATTAGATGCTGCATTTCCTCAAAAGAACGCGCGCAGCTTGCAAGATCATGTTCTCTAGCCAACGGTCTCACCTTGTCCTAGGACCGACGAGCGTTCTCGATGTCCGAAGCGACGCGAAGAGTGATGGCCTGCAGACCCTGTGCCTGTGCCTGTGCCTGTGCTCGCTGCCAACGACGACTGCGGGGTAGCGGCGATCATCCATAGTGGGGCGCAGCCTTACTAATTAACCAGGCCTTCACCCCATTACTACCTACTACAGAGCTTGTCAAAGCATTCCGTAGTGTGCCAGACACAATAGAGCTTGTATGCGTCAAATAGTGACAAGTGCTATAGAAAGGAGCGTGTTTCGTCTTTGCCGTCCCATCACGGTTGGGCCGTGAAGCTAGTCTACAAAGCGTTAGCCCCACAGCTAAATCGTGATCGTGTCATCGCCCGTCAGTGCAGGTGCTGAGTAACAACCATGCCGACGCCATTCATCATCCCACCCTCCGCTACACTATTCGCTCGGCTTCACATCTCTACAGCGGAACTTTTGGCCTTGTGCATACAGACACCGGCGCGCTACCCTCCGTGTTGTGCGACCCCCTCGCATGCCAGCCGTTGCCTTGCTGTTGCCTCACCGGCCCCCAATCACGAAGCCTGCTAAATGCACGGCGTCTGCATCGCCTTCGCTCGCCCTGTTATCTGGCCCAATGAGACACCCTTCGACTCTTTTCAGCTGACCGGAACCACAAGCCAAGTTGTTGCCTGGACTGGCATGTGTTTTTAAACACGCTGAGATGGCCCCTCTCTGTGGTCTGTTTTCGTTTTCGAAGAGTACCGCGGTGTGACTTGGCTACCTCTTCTACTTGCAACTTATTGAGCTGGTATTGCAGCCACTCTACGACAACATGGAGTCCCGACCAGATGACTTCGATGTGGCCAGCATCTCGAGTGTCACGACTGAAGACTATGTCCCTAGCAGTGATGATGCAAAGGCCACCATGCCCTTGTTGGGCAAAAACACCAAGGAAGAATTGCCCCCGGTCGGTATGATATGCGACGCCAAGAATTTGTGGGAGGCAGAAAGGAAGCGTGGACGTATCATCTGGTCCGAAGAGTATCCCGAGAACGTGAAGCCTAACCCAGAAGAAACCGAAGCCGTTCAGCGCTATGCACTCATCATCAGGAACACAAGGAACGACGCGATGGACGGCAAAGCCATGATCGTCAGTACCATTGTGGTGCAGAGTCCGTTACTCAAGCCATTGTTGGAAGAAGTCTTCGAAGGGTATGACGGCATCACGGCTACCCTAAAGAAGGTCACTTTCGCAAGACCGTTCGCTCCTTTCTTCTACCGATGGGCTCAATTCAAGAAGGCGGTCGAGGAAGTTCAAGACGAAGAGACTCACGCCCACACCCAGCTGCTGTACAAGGTGCTCTCCGAGGAACTTGACGAGACCATCACTACCTACCAGGACCTCCTGAGTCACGGTGTCATGACATACAAGAACCTCTGGACTCTATTTCAACCGGGCGACCTCATCCTTTGTAACATGGGTAGCCACGACATGATCATGAGGCTTCAGAGCTCTGGTCTTGAACCTGGTGGCTTTGGTCTGAATTGCAAATACGTCTCCTGGAGCGGCTACAGCTTCGGCTACGCGACTTACGACTTCATGATCTATCCCTACTCCGGAACTAAGGCAATCACCGACCTTGGGCCGTATCCGATCCGGTTTAACAGCGATTCTGTAGCAATTGAGGAAAAACTTGCAGAGAGAGGAAGAAGATTCGCGAAGCTGCAGGGATATCATTACAAGATGTACAAGGGCATTGCTGAGCTACAACCCGTTGTGTTTGCGGACCGCTATGTTCCCGTGCTCAGTAGAACGGTAAGCTTGATGTTGATGCAAATTAGTACTCCGCTGACATGTGTTTCAGCTCGAAGGGCGTATCATCATTCATGCAGAGATGTATAATCGGTACAATCCAAGCGAAAACTTTCCCTTGGATCCTCTCGAGTCTACGTCGTTCGCTCCTAGATTGAGCGTAGAGATGGTCGACCACAGGAACATGCCGCCGCCCCCACCCCCACCGCCGATGCCCATGCCGCCACCGCCACCACCACCCGGCCAATCACCTTTTATGATGCACCCTGCACCTGGAATCATGCCCGGCACCCGTATGCCCATGCTTCCCCCGCCTCCACCAACGCAGGGTAAGCATTATGAACCTAGATCTCGGATGCGATCTTTTGTCCTATAGTGCTAACTTCAAGTTAGAGCCACAAATTCTCCCTGATGACCTATACTCGTTGTGTACCCCCGTTGTGAAAGGATACTCTCTGAAAACGAAGAACTGGGCCAAGTTCGATGTGAACAACATAGATGATATTGTCTGGGAGGACCACGCCTTCGACAATCTTGTTCTACCTCCAGGCTACAAAGATCTGATCCTCTCTTTCACAAAGAGCCAGCAAACAGTGGATGTTATGCTCGACGATGTCATTGAAGGAAAAGGTATGTATGTGCTATTGTGTTGTGTATATAAGCTAACATGGACGAAGGCCAAGGAATAGTTATGCTTCTCAACGGCCAGAGTGGCGTTGGGAAGACATTGACTGCAGAAGCAGGTGAGTCTTGATGCAGCGTCCTATCATCATCGCCCTGGCAGAATCTCGTCGCCGGTTTCCCCAGTATGCCACATAAAATAGGACTTTGAAAGGCTACGGTAAACTTCATCGCGAGACCAAGATCAGTATCAATTGGCAACGGCTTGTGTCAGAGCGGTGTGTGGTTCGCAGAAAGCGCAGGTCGGCTAACAGTTTCTAATTATAGTGGCCGAGCATATGCGGGTCCCATTGTATTCAATGAGTGCCGCCCAGCTGGGTGTAGACAGCAGCCAAGTCGAACGGGCCCTAGGTGACATCCTAGAGATGACTACCAGGTGGAAGGCCATATTGTTGCTTGATGAATGCGAGGTAAGCACACGTTACATGGTAGCTTCTCGCGTGCTAATCTAAGTGTGCAGGTGTTCCTCGAGCAGCGTACCATCGACAGTCTCGAGAGGAATAAGCTCGTATCCAGTAAGTCCTTCCGAATCGACTACGGTATATCCCCCTACTAACAACGTCAAGTATTCCTTCGTATGCTGGAGTACCACCGAGGCTGTATTTTCATGACCTGTAACCGTGTCTCTGCCCTCGACAAAGCGATCGAATCGCGTATCCACCTAAAGATCGCGTATCCCGCGCTCGACCAGACGGCCAGACTAAGGATCTGGAATAATTTGCTCGAACTCCTGCCTGCCTCGGCCGTGGGCCTAGATCCTTCTGATCTATATTATCTGGCACAGAAGAGAATGAACGGACGAGAGATTAAGAACGTGATCAAGGCAGCGCAATTGCTCGCCAAAGAGCAAGACACAGCACTGAACCTAGACCACGTTCACACCGTTTTAAGAATTACCCAGATTGGAGAGGATTTCGGAGCCCAGGCTTGAGGCGGAGTCGATATTCGGCGCTCGAGTTAATGTACTTTGATATGACGGAAATTGAATATGAGATTTGGTTAGTGAGATCCACTGTTACCTTATATCTGTTCCGCGTTTTCTGCAAAATGAAGAGCATGGGCTTCCGCGGTCTGGACAACCCCTGCATGGTTGGCTCATCGGAAACAGTCGCCTCGGTACTCCAGATCCATATTACCCAAAAGCCACGCCGAATAAACGGCTATTGCCAAGCGTCCATATTATCGTATAAATTACACCAATGCAGGCGAGACCTCGTTCTGTAAGCACAAGTTACCTGGATCTCGGGCTCACAGAGGCGGCTTGATTACCTGGAGTAGTATGCCTTCATCAAGGGTTTGTTGCCACCTGTCACCTGACGCAATATATTTCATTTCGCGTACCGTCATCTATCTCCACCACGACTGTTATTTTTGGAACCAACTACGGCCAGGATGTGCATCCGAGGCTCTCCTGCAGGGAATGCTCAATTAAAGTTCCTACTCAAGCTTTCGTATCTTCACTTTAAGAATTGTCCCGTCTTTCTTGGGACCTTCTATAGCGCGCCGCTTGCCGGTCTGCGTGCGGCGCGGCTCTGACCATGATCGGCAGCCCTAAGCATCAGATTACACAAAGTCATCCTGCACAGTCTGTTGACTCGTATTCCCCCTTGGATCGCTTTGTCTAGAGCTTCATCGTCACACCCAGGCATACTACGCAATATACCACGCCTACGGCACAATGCAGCAAAGATCCGAATTAGCACGCCCAGTTCCCAGAAGACCACATGCCTTTAATACCGGAGGAGGTATATGTGAGCTAATTATAACCTTGACTAACCGGTTCCGATGTCGTGAGAGTTTGTACCTCGAGGGCGCTGCACAACGTGGTGACGGCGGCCAGAGTGAAGGATCCGAGGCCATTGCAGATTGGCACCCCATATTGATACCATCAGACTCTCAGACCACGGTCTTCAGGTATAAAGACTGCAGACAAGGCCCTCGAAAGTAACCATCATCGATCACCAGCCTTCTCTTCTACTCTCAGCTCACACCATAACCCAACACTCGCTCCATCCACGATACCCACCGCTCACCAACTCCAACAACCCAAACAAAATGCATTCCAAGCTCGCTGCCTTCCTCCTCCCGGTCCTCGCCGCCGCCGCCCCCCACCCGCAAGGCGTCTCTCCCGGCGTTGCCCCCGACCCCAACCAAATCACCATCGTCGACACCACATACTCCGGAAACGGGTGCCCACAAGGCAGCGTCTCGACCTCGACCTCTATTGACAAGACGGTAAGAACCGGCTCCACACACACCTACCCGATTCATCCACCTCCACACACATCATTCATACATACAACTAACACTCTCACGAACAGGTCATCACCTACGGCTTCGACCAGTTCCAGACGTACATTGGCCCCAGCTCCAAGCAGGGCGACCACTCCAAGAACTGCCAGCTGCACTTGAACTTGAAGTACCCCGGCGGCTTCCAGTATGCCATCGTGGACGCAACCTACCACGGCTGGGCGCGCATGGACGAGCCTGTATCCGGCACCTTCGTAACAACGTACTTCTTCTCGCAAGACGCCTCGCGAACCGTAAGCCCCCCCTTCCCCTCTGCACTCCAACCCAGCTCAACTCTCCTTGCAACAACAACAACAACAACAACAACAACAACAACAACAACACGCCTACCCCATAGAGTACTGCTGCTAACACATCCCGCTCCGCAGCAAACAAGCCGCATGTCCGTCAAAGGCGGCGGCCGCCTCATCGAAGGCGAAGTCTACACCAAGCACGACAAAGTCGAAACCACGGCCACCATCTGGTCGCCGTGCGGCAACAACGGCATCCTCAACATCAACAACCGCATCCAGCTGACGTCCAAGGACGACAAGGCGTCGGGCGAGCTGTCCAACGATGACGCGACCGTGGCTTTCACGCAGCAGCTGCATGTTTCGTGGAGGCCGTGCACGCCGGGGTGAGTTTACATTGATCTTCTTCCTGCTTCTTCTGCCATTCTCAGAGTTCTGGGAAACTGCGAGGCAGTGTTGGTCCATTGCGCGTGAATGCTTGTTGACGAATGCTGATCAGTCCCAAATAGATCCGGCTCCGGCGGCGGCGGCGACACCATCGGCATCGGCAAGCCCAGCGCTGACATCGAGCTGAACAACTAGAATGAGATGATATGGCTAGCTTTCTGTATTCGAATGATTGCAGATGGTGGATGTATTTTCTATTGTTTTGTTTTCCATTGTTGTTTGTGGTTGGTCGAGGGGATTGGGAGGACTTTGTATATAGTTTTGCTACTACCTCCCGTCGATGGCGCGTGAATCGATGTGCGTTTTGCTGTTTGTTATACTGTGTTCTTGGGTTCTGAGGCGGGATGTAATGTGACGTGATGTGATGTGACGGTGTTGGATTCGAAGTCGAAGTCGATGTCGAAGTCGAGATGATGGGTTAGTCTCGTGAGCTTCCTTTACACTCGATTTCACCTACTTGGTTTCCGCTCGACTCCTGCACTTCTCGTCTACCTGAAATATAAAATTCGGAAAAACCCATGGGTCCATCCATCCTAGGAAGGGCGTAGCCTATGCCTACCAAGCATCCAGACCTCCATCCATCTCCATCTCATCTCCATCTCATCTCCATCTCATGATTGGCCGACACAAAGACTACTCCGTTGAGCCGCACTGCTTGAACCTTTGACTTCGCAACACCTTTACGATGCAATGACTACCTACGCCGCTCAGCATGCTATGCTACGCCACTCACTCACGCAGCATGTCCGAACAACACCTCCCTCGCAAGGCAGACAGACAGGAGGCGAAGACGATGTTTGTTTTGTTTGCGTGGACGATGCATTAACACATCAGTGGCTCGCTGGATGCCAGCGCACCTCTTCCTTCACATACATACATTCCCAACGACTCGCTCCCTCAAACAAGATAACCTCTGCCTCATCGTTGCCAGCGCAGCTGCAATCGAGGCGATGAAGTTAAAATGAAATTCAATCTTTTCTCGAAAACGGTGTTTGCGTTGTACGACATGTGGCCGGTCGGTGTAACGTTGAGCCCTAAATATGAGTTGAGCGAGTGAATGAGCTACATCAAACCGACATGTATAAACTAGGCCACACAAACTCACTGAAGCAAATAGCTACACACAGAGAGAGACACTTGTCTCCTACCTACACTATCCCATCCAAAAACCTCAATTTTCAAACAATGCCCCTCCTCGACCTCCCCCTTGAACTCTTCCAATGCATCCTATATCACTCTATCCGCGCCCGCGGTATAAAACATGGCCTTGAGCTGCGACTCGTGAACTGTAAGTTCCCTTCTTCCCCCTCTATAGCTCCACCCACCCATCTAACAACCCCTCCAGCCTTCTTCGCCACCCAAATCCCCCAAACGCTCTCCCACACCCACCTCCTAGACCCCTCCTTCCTGTGCCTCAAACCGCGCTTCAACCCCCCACTCCCCCCCTTCGCAGCCACCTACCTCTGCACGCGCATCCTCAACGAGCCACGAACCGGCGGCCTGCCGCCCCTGCTCTTCGTCCGCGGCGTAGCACAGCGTCTGGCGCAGGAAGAAGAACACGCCAACGACAGTACCGCAGGCCGCGACACCCGCGCCTTCGTCGCCGAGCTGTGTCGCGCCATCCTGGTGGACCGCCTCCCGCACCGCATAGCCGACCTGTTCGACCCGGAGCTGCGGCCTGCGACCGCGGGGCACATCTATGAGAAGGATGTTTACGTCGCGGCTGTGTACACGCAATGCATGCCGCTCGTGCGGCGTTATGTCGCGCTGGGCAAGAATCCAAGCGCGGATAGCTGGCTTTTCGGAAGCGCAAGGCAGCACGCAGCGCGTTCTAGCAACGTCGAGCTACTAGCCATGCAAATGCGGGATCCCCGACGCGGCAATGTTTGTTTCCGGCGGCGCGCAGCGCTGTTCGCCGACGTGGTGAAGTTCGGCGATGTCGAGGCCACGCGGTTTGTGTATAACTTTGGAGTCGAGCAGGTGGGATGGCGGTTTTATCCCGAGTGTCAGGATATGTATGCCAGGAAAGCGAGGGCGGTTTTGGCGGAGACGGAGACGCTGAGGAGGGAGGTGGAGGAGTTTTTGGGGGAGTTGCGGAGGGTGCATTTAGGAGGGGAGGAGGGGAGAGGACGAAGTGCTGATTGAGGAAACGTTGAACTGGACTGAACTGAACTGAACTGGACGGGCTACTCTTGCGGAAACCAAACCGAACCGAACCAAACCAAAACAAACCAGATCTCCAGAACTTAGCTAAGGCAGAACACGCTACGTTGTAATTAAAGCGCTATCTACAACGTAGATTTTATGTCGTGTCTTGTAACATTAACTAAACGCTGTGTACAAAATTGTAGCTTTCTACAGTTATATTGCTGCGTTAGTTGATCCTTTTGGAGGCGCGCTGTTTTATCCGGTTAGTTCTGGAGATTCAGTTTTAGTACTTACGTTGTTTCCCCGGCTTGTGATGTGTATTAGTATGGTTGTTCCTACGCAAGCAAGCAAAAGGGGAAGCCGCGTCTTGTAAAGTAAAGTAGAATGCTCAGATACCTTGGTGTTGGAGTAAGAATTACCGAGTAACAAAAAAGAATAACCCAGACAAGCTGAAACCACGACCTGTACAGCCAAATCCACGCATAACCCAAACCGGACAACTGAACTGTATAAACCGCATGACGGGATTCAGGAAAATAAAGAAAACAAGAAAAAGTCCAGGTATGCAAAAGAACCGGTCGTACACGTCTGCCGCCCGCCCTACCGCAAGCCGAACACACTTTTTGTTTGTACCAGATCGATCACCGCGATCTGCGCGGAGTCTGGATGGCGCGCAACACATCCAGCCAGCCGCCGTCATCCTCTTCATCAGCAGCATCGACCCCTATATAAGACACGAATAAAATCAGGGAACCGAAACATCGGGTAGTTCAATATGTGGCCACCATGTACTTACCGTTGAATGTTGCCCCACTGCCTTGCACCACGATAGGGTTGCTATCGACGACCTGGACGCTCGCTCCTCCAGCTGCGGACGTCACCGGAGGGTCTGCACTCGAGTTTCGAATGCGAATCAACGTGATGCGGACTCGATACGTGCCGGGTTGGCGGATGGTCAGGTCGGGGAAGTACATGTAGCCAACGCCGCGCGGATCGTTCATGTCCATGGAGGCGATGGAGCCATCGGCTTCGTCGTCTGAAAAGGGATGGAGCATGTCGAAGCGGCGGCCTGCGAGGATCGTGTTTAGGACTGCGGGATCCGTCGAACCAGTCGAGTTGGGTCCTGGTATCAGCGTAGCCACTGCGACTAGATTGGTAGAGTCCGCGATGGCATCGTCAGGGTCCGTGTCTGTTGTCCGCAGCCGGGCGATGATGTTGCCGTTCAGAGACTGGCCAGCACGAGCGGTGGGCGGGGGTTGGAGTACAATGTCCATGGCGTACCGAATGTCCTCGGGGGATAAAGATGGGCGATCGGATCTTGATCGTCCGGGGTTGCGGTTGTTTCCGGAGTGGTGTCTCGACCGTGCGGACCTGTTCCCTACCGCCCGTGGTCTTGCAACGTCAGCCATGGAGCTTTCTGTGGCGGTCTCGTCAAGCCCGCCGTTGAGTTCCCCGTCGAGGAGCTGAGCCAGTCGGGCAGATCGTCTCAGCGAGGTGGCGCGGGAAGCGGTGCGGGAGTTGGATCGGCTGCCTCTTCTCGTCGAAGTGCTCCGGGCAGGGTTCGAATTTCTACCTCGTCCTCGGCCTCGGCCCCTTTGCATCTGCGGGAAGGATCAACCTAAACACTGTTAGTGAAGTTTTGATGGAAGCCAGTCACGCGTAATGCTCCGGAAAAGTGCGGTTATGCCGACGGGCAGTAACGAAGAAGATCAGGCAGAGAAGACATGGACAGAAACACCAAGCGAAGACGCTGGGCCGGCTCGCAATGTATACCTGAGGCCATGAGGCTCCCAGGCTAGTGGGTGTCAGACGCAGAGACTGAGGAAATGAAGCTCAAGCCACGAGTCAGGCCTCTGATCACATATCTCTGCGGGCCATATGCTATGGCCCGCCGCTGAGCAGCTGGCGGGCCGCGATCGACGTCAGTTGGGCCCGAGCCTGAGGCCGTTCTGCCCCGCCCTTTAATCTTAGCAGAGCAGCGTCTGCGATGGGCGCGCAAGACAGCCGATACCGCGAGGGATATAGGTGGTGAGGTGAGGTCGGAAAAACGGCTGCTACGCGCCAGACGGCCCCACCCACCAGCGGGCACTGTGACGCGAGGGTCATTGTAGGGGGCCGTGATTGGCGCCCGTCAATGCGGCGGCCCAGGCTAGAGACTGCAGCGCTCCCCATGGGGGAGTTGGCGGGCGAGCGACAGCGCGCGCGGAGGGGATAGCTTGGGATGATAAGGCTGAGGTGGGAGGGGAGCAGCGGGGAGGGAGGGTGAGGGAGGTTGGAGCACGCCGTGTAGCAGTCAAGCATTGACGCGGCCCTTGGATCACCCGCACCCCGGCCGGCCATGTGGCCGATACTAATAGCAAGCGAAGCGAAATGGAAGAAGAGCCGCTCACCTTCGTCGCCCCGTCACACTGCGCCGGCCTGTGTCCTGTGTGTGCGATGCGCTCACTCAGCCGTGCTGCCTTGCTGCTCGTCCTGCTCGTCCGCTCCCGTGCCGCGGCTGGCAGTGCTCCTTCGTCGGCGCTAGGGGGGCTGCCCTCCAACGCCCGGCCCTGGTGATGCGGGCCGCGCAGCAATGGCAATACTGGGGTCGATAGCGCTGCTCGATGCGGAATCCTGATCTCGAGCCCTGAGTCTCGCCGGACGCTCGAGTCCCGGGAGTGCGGCTCGCCGAGACCTGCAGCAGTGCAGCAGCGCAGCAGCAGCAGGTGTCGGTTCGGGCGGCGGTCCTACACCATCGACATATCAGCCATGCTCGTCCATCAACCTCACACCGCCATCGCCAGCAGCAGCCGCCGCCATCAATGGGTGCCGCCCCCGCCATCGCAGCAGCACGGCTGTGAAGCATCCGACGGCCGGGGTCTGCTCTGCTAGCACTGCACTGCTCTGCTAGCTCTGCACGCAGCTGGGACGGGGGCCGAGCTCTTCCGACGCACCTTTCGTGGGACTGGACCAAATGGCACGGCGATGGCACCCTCCTATGCTCGGGTGGCCTCGCGCCTCGACGGCCACGCTCCGGAATTCAGTCGACCGTTGGAAAGAACAGCAAAAGGACGCTGTCTCAGCTGTCAGGAGTGCAGAGCCAATGCTTTCGAGTTGTGTGCTGCAGTCTGCTTCATGCAGTCCGAATGGCCTTCGTGGAGACGGTCCACCGGCCATCTTATACGCTCCCCCAACGTTGCAGCTTCATCTACGGTCTTGCCTCTCCTGGTACGGGTTGCAGCTCGCTCCTTGGGCGTCCCGCCTGCGCTATTGGGGCTCGACGTGCTCTTCCTGTTTCTGACCGCGGCTCTGTGTGCTTTTCTCCCTTCTGACTGCTTAGGTGATTCAGATGGCCACCCGTCCACCTGCATTCCCTGGCCCGTCAGCTGCGCGTCGAGGCCCGCCGTGGGCAGTATGCAGCCTCAGATGCGTGGGGCTGCTTGGCTGCCCTTCCCAACCGCAAGCGTCCGATCTGCTGCTCTTGTGGCTGACGCAAGATTGCAGATCCGATCAACGACATCACCGCCAGCCTGTGGGCACCCATCGTCATGGAACCTTTTTCTCCGTCTGTGATCTCAACCACCAATACCGGCTGCCAGGCTTTGTGGTCCCAAGGGCCACGCGCGTACGACGTCGACGTCTTGACTTGGGACGCTGTTTCATTGGTCTCTAGAAGCAAAATCGGCTGCGTCAAAAAACACGAACAGGCTGCCTTCTGCATACAGCCATTCACGCCTGTGGCTGACGATTTCTCTTCCCGCATCATCTATCCGAGTTTGCCGGACCCAATGGCGGCCTTGCTGGAACTCAACGCCACAGAACCACGGACACCGAACTTCTCCGTATCGAGACTGCTCTCTACCATAGGCGTCAAGTATAACCGCTTCACGGGCCGTGTCAAGTCCTGAAAGCTGGTTACATGCAGCGTAGGAACCATGGCTTTGGCCCGCAAAGCAGTGATAGAGCGTTGGATCTCGCACCCGGTTCGGCTTCTCCGTCCGAACGTTATTGCGCGTCCAAGTCAATGTGCATGAGAGGCAGATGTCGTGGATGGGGGGTTTGATAAGGTCCCGATTGCTTTTTAACCTAGTACCACATGTACGACCCGCCCCAGACCTTCAGCCTCCGCCCCATGTGGACGAGCGACGCACATGGTGAAATACAGGACCCAGCCGCACAACTGTCCTATGGAAATATCGTTTATTAAGACGATCCTTGCTACTAACGGACGCTGATGCCTGAAGGCAATGGCTGTCCCTCCCGCTATGCCTGTGTATTGCTTCATCGAGGATACGAAGAACGCACGGGAAGGCAACTCCGACGCACCCGCCCGCTCACAATACTTGAATTTCTTACGCAGCAAGGTTTCGAGGGGCCATGTCCTTGTCAAGACCCAGTTTTCACCGGCAATCGAACTATTCTGGCAATGCGAGATCTCATCTGAGTGGACTCAGAGGTTGGCGTCACACACGTAACCGTGCTTTTGCGGAAGCGGAGCACGAAGCCGGTGCCCAAAACCCCGGGTCCATCTGCAAGTCTCCGACGACCTGGTTCTCTTCTTTTCTTTTCTTTCGGAGAGCGGCATGTGTCCAGGTCATGCTGCCAGAGATTTCTCTTGCGCCTAAATGCTTCGCCTTACAGTGCTGCTTTCGGCACTACCTGCAGGCAATGTACTGCGATTCTCTTTTTGCTTTGTGCAGGACACGATGGTTTCCCACCTACTAAAAAACGTGTGCTAGGATTACAGCCACCGCCCTGGCATAGACAACCCCTTATATACACAACGCCTAGTGTAGTAGGTATAGAAGGGATTTGTAAAGATAGAGGTAGACTCTCTACTAGTTCTTAGAAACTTCCAGGCTGTCAAGAGGACCGCTATCAGTCTTCTTTATCGGCAATGAATTCGCCAGGGCGGTGCAGCTGTTACAATTCCAGGCACGGGACTCGCCGCATATATTGTCGTCCGGGCGGAGAGACAGCCGTGTGCGCCGTATATGCGCCTGCCTATCCAGATCCATAACGCCATTAACATGGTACCTTTTCTGGAATGGCTGACATGAGGAGCAACAAAACAATCAAGATGACACGCGTCACGACCTCCAGCCTGCACAGCAACTCGTTTACTAACCGGAGTGATATGGATATACAATAAGCTAACCTAGGCCAGGTCGTTTTCTCTCTTTCTCACCTCTCTAAGTTTCTTTATTCATCTTTGTTGGCGGCGAAGAGCTGTCTCAGATCTGAACACAAAGGTTGTACGTCTCGCCTGCGTCAAATCTTCTTTCGGCTATCTTGGATAATTCCACCTTTCTGGATCCATGGTACTGGGAACCGCCATCTAGTTCACTGCATGGCGAGTGAATCTACTTCAGGGTGCTCATGTCTCAAACATCCTGACTACTATAGGCCATATTCTCTTGCGCGGGCGTTAGACGAACATCTGTTCGCCCGCACGCGCGCACGCAGCATCTACCGTTCGGGGCATCCCAATGCCACGGCTGCGTCCACGAAGGCTAGATCGTGGGCGTGAGCCCTGTTTTTGAGCACCAAGTACCAGCATTCGTCCAATCGGTCGTGTCGCACCTCTGTCGATGGGCGGCACTGTGACCGGAAGTGATTTTCTTCAATATTCTGGCTGGCTGGCTGGCCAGTTCAGTTCAGTTCAGTTCAGCTGGTGTTCGGATCCGGGGAATACGACTTCAAGATCGACCAGCGAGAGACGCATCATTGAACGGAAATATCACCGCTGGCTGCGCTTCTGCTGCTGGTATCATAGTAGAGCCTCATTTTCCGAGACCGGATGCTGTTGAGCACCCCTATTAGGTTATCATGGCAATTCTACGACTCGCTCAATTGGTGCAGTCTACTTCCCTTACGGCAGAACCTTCGGCCGGAATTCTGCGCAGCTCTCACGGTTCACCCGAGATGTTGAGCTTATTAACGGCGTGTAGCCCGGATACAGACCATCCTTTTACGTTCATCCAGCCGCTGTCTTGCGCTCAAACAAGGTAGCTTCGTCATTCGCAATCAACGCAATTATTTGACGTCGTTTCTTTGTAATCTTTTCGTCCTGGAGCCCTATCACGACATTGGCTAGTATACAGGATACCACAGGGCTTTGTAAAGCCATAGGTAAGCTGTCCCTCTATTGCCAACATCGCGTATACTGTCGAGAGAATCATCTAGGGTCTACAAAGCTTCTTTGAACTCTGAAACTGGAGGCCTGCTTTTGAGGTAGATACAAGGCAAGTTATCCGGGCCGTTCATGGATTAGAGCTTTTCTTTCTCAGCCTGCGAATATCTCTACGGGCGTCCACTGGTCGGTCTTATCATATAGAAAGGATCGCACAGGAATAGGGCAGCAGCAGCTCCTGTTAAGCTTATTAACTAGCTACAAGAACAGTTCGCTGCACTTCCCTAGCTTGATTAACTCCAAGGCGTGTAGTATATTAGGTTAGATACTTCTATTCTGGATATAGCTGAGACGACGAGGTAGGAAGATTGAACTAGTTTAGTTTATTAGGTTGAGCTTTGGATGATTCTCTTTGTGCTAGTATTGTGGACGAGGTTCTTTTGATATAGCACTATTGTGCTTGGAACTTCTCTCTAGCTGTTAGGTAGGTGTCCTCTTGCGAGAGTTGAATGCTTACGTACTTGCGAGAAGTGGGTGGAGTTAAGGGATATACGCGCGCACAGACCGCCGCTAGTGACGCAATAACGCACTTTCCTCGGGAAGACCTTCGCGCCTGTGCATCGAGGCACGGTTGGGCCACGCCGAAATCTTGCCATGGAATCCGTCCACAGACGCTTCATTCACCTGCGCGGGTCTTGCAGTCAATCCAGCAACCGCCGCAATGGTCACTTTCACCGTCCCGCGACACGAATGAGCCAACGACAACCCGCCCGAGAAGGATCATCTCCCACGTCGTCACTGCGCACCCACCGCTCGCACGGAGTTGCACGGAGTAGTCGACTGTCCTTACTACAGCTACCAACATGCGAGGTCCTCGAGTCTTCTCTGTTCGATTCGTTCTTCATATCCTCTTCCTGTTCGCCGTCCTCGTCATAGTCTCAGGAACGGGATGGCTCTGGTACACCGCACCGAAGAGACAGGCTTCCCTGGCTGTGCCTCACGACTACAGGCCACAAGCAGCGCGAGCGCACCCGATCGACCAGCTTATGAAGAATGCAGACAACGTCTCGCAAACCTGGCTGGCAAAGAGTACGAACAATCTGCCTACAGCCGCTGAGGCGTATCGAAAACGGCGAGGACGCCACCCACCGCCGGGCTTCGATAGGTGGCACAAGTTCGCGCAAGACCATGGTGCTCTTGTGGTGGAAGACTTCTTCGACCAAATATACCATGATCTGAGCCCATTTTGGGGTGTCGAAGCGAAGGAAATCCGGCGCCATGCGAAACATTTCCAGCATGCGATTAGTGTCAGAAATGGCACTATGACCATCAAGACGGATGCAGATAGACCGTGGATGAACATATGGTCAAATATGGCCGAGACAATGCTGGGGTGGCTGCCAGACGTCGATATACCTATCAATGTCATGGATGAGAGCAGGGTGATCGTGCCTTGGGAGGACATTGATCGCTACATCAAAGCGGAACGCAGCCTGCGAGGGCTTTTACCTCCATCCAAAGTTTCGGCGCAACTGACAGGACTAGGGGAACTGGATGGGGATCCGGGAGAACCACCTCAAATCGATTGGATTACAACAACGCCGTACTGGGATATTTCACGAGTGGGGTGCGCGCCAAACTCTCCGTCTCGGGAATTGCCGGCCGCCACGGATTTCTCAGGACCTCCTCCATTCCGTGCCGGTCATCCACCAGGTTCCTTTGAGGGCTATGTGCAGAATTGGACGTCAGCCAAAGACCCCTGTCTGCACCCGGATCTCAGAGAGTCACACGGTACCTTTGTGGAACCAGTCTCCCAATCCACTACCCGCTCTCTAATCCCTATCTTTGGCGGGTCCAAGCTCCCCATGAACAACGACATACTCATCCCCCCAGCCATGTACTGGTCTGACGACATCATGTACTCCGGTGGCGAGCATCATGGGGATGAGTGGGACAAGAAAACAGTTGGTGTCATTTGGCGCGGCGCTGGAACAGGTGGTCGCAACAGAGAAAACAACTGGACTCGCTTCCACCGCCACCGTTTTGTCTCGATGATGAACGGCACAGCAGTGCGTCTGGCAGAGGGAAATCCTGAAGGAGCTGGACAGGGCGCAAACTTCATCCTCCAGTCCTACAAGACGTACCATATGGCTGCCACACAATACACGGATCTGGGCACTTGGCTAGAGCGGATCACAGATGTTGGTCTGGTGCATCTCGAATGCTTTCCAGGCACTGGCAACGCTAACTGTCCTTACACGGATCCGTTTTTCGAAGTCAAGAGCAACGTCGAGATGAAGAAGCAGTATGGTTTCAAGTACCTCCCCGATATCGATGGCAATAGTTTCAGCGGGCGGTACCTTGCCTTTTTGCTATCCACCTCACTGCCAATCAAAGCCACGATTTACTCGGAATGGCACGACTCTCGACTGATCCCATGGCTTCACTTTGTACCAATGGACAACTCTTTCGTTGACGTCTACGGTATCCTCGATTACTTCCTTGGAACCGGGGTTGGGTTCAAGGTCAAGGGGGGCGATGTGGTAACCGAAGGTGCCCACGATGAGCAAGCAAAGAAGATTGCCATGGCCGGCAAGGAGTGGGCGGAGCGGGTACTGCGGAAAGAAGATATGCAGATCTACGTCATGCGGCTTCTTATGGAGTTTGCGCGCATCTGCGATGACAAGCGGGAGACATTGGGCTATGCGGATGATCTGACGGCGGGTTGAAAGAGCAATGAGGTGATGATGAACCGCAACAGGATATGGCGAGTGTTTTATCTGGTGACCAGCACATCGACGCACCGTTCCAGATGTCCCGTACGTCGGAGACTATTGATGCTACGACTGGGATGATAATGCAAGCGGGGGCTCCAGGTGCTATTTGCACACTTGTGTTTGCCAATAATGGGTTTAAGGACTTTGGAGCCAGATACCCCAGGGAGTCAACGGCTTCATCTATCGCGTAGGGGGGGAGGGGACTTCTAGACGTCCGCATATAGTGTGCCCACAATCAACATCAAATATAACAAAGCTCTAGACAGCTTCAATAACTATTCTAAGCTTCTTGATACATGAAAAACTCCTGCTTAGATTTCCGATGTATTCGGAACCTAGGTAGCTGACATACAAGGCCTAGGAGAACACGTCTTGGCGCGCTGCCCCTCCAAAATTTTAGTTTGCTGTTGACGCAGCCCCGTTACCACCCCCGCACCCTGCACGCCGCTAATCCACGCTCATTTTCTCTCTGCATGCCGCGCGCTCTTACTCACACCTCACGGCGCATCTTCGCTTCTTTCCACCCGAGTTCTGTGAGGCCGCTGGCGACTCATCGCTCCTCTTTGACTCATCGGACGCGCTCTTCGATCCACTCGCAAGCCCCATTCCACCCAGTTTCCCGCCCCCTCACTCCCTCCTCTTCCGCCTTCGCACACGTCGCTCGCTACGGCTCCCGAGCTTCAGTCTTCGCCGCCATGGACGCGTCAAAGTCGTCGCCCGTCTCCATTGACGACATCTCGGCAACGCTCAAGACAATCGGTCTCGACACGGTCCCGCAGCAGCCCAACACGTACCCCGCGCTCAACCCCTTCGATATCTACCGGTCACATGTCGCGGAACTGGTCGCTCAGGTCATAGGGGTCGAGGCCAGCAAGATATATCCGGCACTGCAGACGACGACGAAGACCGACTATGGCGACTTGCAACTTGCTGTTCCCGCGTTGAGGATCAAGGGAAAAGACATGAAGGAGTTTACGAAGGAGATTGCGGAAAAGGTATGCGCTGTGCTTGTGTTAGACGTATAGTACTGACATGCGCCACATAGTTCCCCGACTCTCCGCTCGTATTGCCACCCGTTGTCTCCGGTATCGCTCTCCAATTCTTCTTCAAGCCTGAGCCTCTCACCTCCCTCGTTATGCCCAGCGTACTCAAGTCCGGTTCTGCCTATGGATGGAACACAAACGTTGGTCTCCGAGACCCGGCCGATCCCGCCGCCGGTCGCAAGAAAATCATCGTCGAATTCAGCTCCCCAAATATCGCAAAACCGTTCCATGCCGGCCATTTGAGGTCAACAATCATTGGAGGCTTCATAGCCAATCTGCATGAGGGCGCAGGCTGGGATGTTATCCGAATGAATTACCTGGGCGACTGGGGAAAGCAATACGGCGTGCTCGCTATAGGTTTCGATCTCTACGGATCGGAGGAAGAGCTGGTGAAGAATCCAATTGGACATCTTTATGACGTCTATGTAAAGATCAGTAAGAAGGCGGCTGAAGAGGCTGACTTGATCAAATCTATCAAGGCAGACATTGTCGGACTACAAGAGAAGGGCGAGTCAACTGCGGAGCTCGAAGCGAGAATTCAAAAGGTTGAGGCTGAGGGCGTGGACCAAGCAGCTAGAGACTACTTCAAGCGCATGGTCGATGGTGAGCAGGTGGCACTAGGCATCTGGAAACGGTTCAGGGACCTGTCGATCGAGAAATACAAGCAAACATACGCCCGACTAAACATCCGATACGACGAATACTCCGGAGAATCACAAGTAAAAGACGAGAGCATGGATCTTGCTGCAAAGCTTATGCACGAGAAGGGAGTATCCGAAGAGTCCGACGGCGCTGTGATCGTCGACCTGACCAAGTATAGCAAGAAGTTAGGTAAGGCGCTTGTCAAGAAGAAGGACGGGACCTCGCTTTATCTTACCCGAGACATCGGTGCGATTTTCGAGCGGCTGGAGAAGTTCAAGTTCGACCGCATGATCTATGTCGTGGCATCGCAGCAGGATCTTCATCTAGCGCAACTTTTCAAGATCGTAGAGGCCATAGGTCGCAAAGATCTTGCTGAAAAATGCCAACACATTAACTTTGGCATGGTGATGGGAATGAGTACGAGGAAAGGCACTGCGAAATTCCTGGATGACATCTTGAGGGATGTCGGCGAGAAGATGCACGAGGTTAGTAATTTTGGTTCTGCGGGCAAGGACTACGCTAATTGAAATGCTGCGTAGGTGATGCGCACGAACGAGAAGAAATACCAGCAGGTCGACGACCCTGAGAGGACGGCAGATATATTAGGCATCTCTGCTGTGATGGTGCAAGATATGAGGGGGAAGCGCATCAACCACTACACCTTCGACATGGAGCTGATGACCAGCTTCGAGGGCGACACCGGACCCTACCTGCAGTGAGTCCCCAGCTAAACCCGCCGCATTAACCAACTCCGCTAAGCAAGAAACCAGATACGCCCACGCCCGCCTCTGCTCCATCTACCGCAAAGCCGTCGAAGCCGTCCCCGACGTCGCCGCCGTCGACCTCACCACCGTGGACCTGACGCTGCTCAAGGAGCCCCACGCCGTCGACCTCGTGCGCCAGCTCGCCGCCTTCCCCGACGTCATCACCACGACGCTCAAGACGCTCGAGCCCACTACCGTGCTCATGTACCTGTTCAAGATGGCGCATTCGTCGAGCTCGAGTTATATGCATCTGCAGGTTGTGGGCCAGGAGCGTGAGGTTATGCTGGCGAGGCTGGCGCTGTATGTGGCTGCGAGGCGGGTGCTGCACAATGGGATGAGGTTGCTGGGGCTGGATCCGCTGGAGCGGATGTGAGGGGGGGGAGGTCAGTGTGGTGACGTCGGCGTGCGCCGCGTGTGTAGTGTCTGTGCGTGCAAAGGGATTTTTCTGTTGGGGCGGAGGAGAGGAGAGGAGAGGTTTTGGGGCGTTGGCGGTTGGGCACGTGGATGCGGCTTTGGTAGCTACTTGGCGAAGACAAGACTTGGAATGTTGCTTGCTGCATTGACGTCTTGAAGTGATGGACCGGGAGGCTTTATATACCACGGGGATCCTGGGCGTGATAGATGGATAGGAAGATTGTTGGGGAGGGGAGGGGATGGGGTGCGTAGGGTAGAAAAGCTTTGCATAATGCTAGATCCAGATCCCGTTCAGTTCAGTTTGGTTTGGTTTGAAGCTGTTGCGCGTTTCTTGTTTTGTTTGCGGGTGAGGTATGAGGAATAAGATGGGAAATGAGGGTACTTGTTGGTTGGAAATTTCCATGGGGGTGGGGTGGGGCGTTGATGGATGGATGGGTGGAGGGATGGGTGGAGGGATGGATGGATGGAGGCAGATGAAAGATCAGGTATGGTATGGCATTGCCAGTTTTACGCATTGGTTGATTCTATCTGGCTCTGGCTGGCTGGCTGGCTGGCTCTCGCTTTGGAATGGAACAACAACGACACGATATGACGTGCTATGCTATGCTATGCTATGCTGGATCTTGGTTTGACTTAACTTGACGGGACGACCGGGATGGGATGGAATAGATTGGCCAAACTGGAATGTAATATAATGGACGATGGAAAGGGGCGACGACTGCGGGACGGGACGGGGTGGGGTGAGGTTTTTTTTGGTTTTTCTGCCATGGGAAGGGGAAGGGGAAGGGGAAGACAGGAAGAAGATGTTATCGTGGGTCTGCGTTGGTGATCTTTTGCTGTTGCTGTTCAAGGCGCGCCGTATATCGCAGTTGCAACCGCAATTGTAGTTGCTTAGGCCCTTGCTAACGCAGAGTCGACTAGATTGCTCACTTCCTTACTTACTTCCTACTTCCTATACTAGTACAGCTTCTTTCCTTTCTACAAAGAGTACGTTACGGGAAAATTAAGTTAAGTTAGCGCAGAAAGCCTAGACTAGACTAAACTAAATTGATGAATGAATTATTCCTTTGTTTCTAACATGACATGCATAGCAGACGGGGAGCTTTTTGCTTCGGCCCACTACGTTAGTTGGCACTTTGGTATCCTGAGGAAGCAGTGCAATCAATTCGCATTTGGACGAACGGAGCCCGGCCTTCTGTTCTGTACTAGACTGTACTGGAGTGTACTGATTGATTGATTGATTGATTGATTGTGCTGGACTGGATTGTAAGGTGTTGATTGTATAGAATAGACCAAATCAAAGCAACAAAAGTTGAAATTGAAACTAGGACTGGGACTGGAGGACACGGAAGATAGTAGAGTAGAATGGAATATGGGAAAATAATTCGATTTGCTCTGATAAATGCTCTGCCTTCGAAAATCTATAAGCTCAACCTGACCGGACCCAACCGCACCTGACCAGCCGAATTGTTAGGTAGATTGGATGCAAGGCATGGGTAGATGGATGGATGGATGAAATGAAATGAAATGAATAGACATCAGCTGAACTGAACTGAGCTGGTTCGATTGCTCAGGCAGTTTCAGAGATAATAAATAGACTGTGGGATGTGGGATATGGGATGAGGGTAACGTGATACGTATGCGTATGCGTATCCACCTGCTTCCTATCCGAGTTTGCCCCTCCTTCCCCCCGTTTCCCCATCTGCAAACAAGCAAGCAAGAATGTGATGTGATGTGATGTAATCCTAACAGAGAAAAAAGAGGGGGAGGCAATATGCATGAGCTCTTTGCGCCCATGTCGCACCGTTCCGTTCCGTTTTGCCTTTGTCCGCAAGAAATGATGATGGGTTGATGATATGTGTATCGCCGACAGTGAGAACATGAGATGCTGGAGAAAGGTAAAGTAGAGGAAAGGAAAGCGGCCGGCCGGCCGTGGTTAGTTGTGCCAGTCTGGGAAAGAAAGGTGCGCCGGATGAAGGGCTGACCGAGGAGATGGTGGGACTGGTGCTGGTGCTGGGAAAGTGGACGTGATGGTGGCGCCTCGGGGACGGGTCGAAGTGAGTCGAGTCGAGTCGAGTCAAGCTGAGCTCACCCGACTTCAATAGCAACGTCTTCGTCGTCGTCAGAATCTTTTTCGTCCTCCGACGGCGGTGTATCCTGTTTCTGTTGTTGTAGTTCACGTTGTCGTAGTTGCTGCTGTTCAGCGTGGAGAACGCGCACCCGATCCATAACACGCTGCATCATCGCCTACAACCCCTCACGTTAGCATCATCCGGCAAGCCATACCGACAAGGAAAGGACCTCTCCGTCCCACTTCTCCACTTACAAAGAAATCCCCCGACCCCAGCTCCACATCCCAGTTCTTGTGGGGCCAGTCATACACGCCCGAGAGCTCGTAGTCCGTCTCCGCGCCGCCAAACTCGCGGATGCGCTGCCACGCCGCAACGCGGAACCCTGCTTCACGCAGCCGATAGACAAAGTCGGCCATAGCGCGCAGTGCATGGGCAACGACATGCACCATTTTCTCCTCGACAATGAGCTCAACGAGACATTCGTGCGGGTTTTTAGTATCAAACAGCGGTTCGAGCGCCATGCAGATGCCGCCAAAGTACTCGCCGTCGCGCATGTACTTGTCCTCGACGTGGGCTGTCGCCTGGTGGCCCGCAATGAACCAGTGCGGCGGCGCCTTGACGAAGATGCGCACGTGGCAGACGTGCTGGCTGGGGATGCATTCAGTGCCGAGCGCGTCGCTGTCGAAGAACTGGCGCAGGCGCGGGCTGCTGCTGTGCAGCTCGAAGATGTTGACGGCGTAGAAGCGCTCGGCGAGCTCGCGGGCCATGCGGGGTGTGATGCGGTCTTTGAGTTCGCCTGTCAGACTGGGCAGTCGCAGCGGCTTGGTCGGGCACGGCTTCGATGTGATGTTGCGGTCCGGCAGCACTTTCCAGCATTCGTTAAGCTCGACTAGGTGCGCGTAGACGAGGTCGCGGATCTCGCGGGGCATCTTGTTGTAGAAGCGCTCCGAGAAGTCGAGGTAGTCACTGTTTGACTGGGCCATGGCGATTGTTGTTGTTTGGAGATGATCTTAGAAGGGGGCTGACGAGAGAGTAGAGATCGGGTTTACACAAGTAGAGTAGACCAGCTTTGCGATAGTTTCGTTGTGTGTCGTCGCTGGTGGGAGAGAGACGTTGGATGGTGAAGGTGAGTGTGGTTATATGCTCGGCGCGCTATTCCGCAGTGGGCTAGCTTACCGTCTGTCTAAATACCATGCTAACCCCTTCGTGATCTTCGCACGTGGTGACTATTTGTAGTACGCCACGCGAATTTCTCAAACGCACATTCACTGGACAGGTAAATTGTCAGACGTAACTGCAGTCAATCTTGCGATGCACACTAGCTGAGCATACAAATGTTGGAGAGTAGCGGATACGCAACCCTGCTCTTCAGCGTCATCAATATCTTGTAGACTGAGGGTCTGAATATGCATCCACAACTCTCTGTTTCAACAAAGCCCTATGAGATTCAGTTCCCATTTTCTACTCGGCCAGACCTGTGACGTATCCATGCACAGTGACTAGTCTTTGTCATGGACTAGGAGCCAAGACTGCGACTAAGTGGATGTCCTAACATCTATTTGGGACCCTCCACACGTGTCGGCGAACGAGCCCTACGAGACAGAACATCATGCCCGAGAACACAGCCCAAGCATATCCCCACGCATGACGCACCCTTCCACGCTGCTGCTGATCCATTCCTGTTTCCCGGCCGCGGCCGCAACCGCATCCTCCAGACCAGACCATACCAAGCCCCACGCTGCATCGCATTCCAGCAAAACTCATCTCCACCGCCACGACCCTCTCTGTGCGTGAAACAGCGTGACAGCATGCAATGGAGCCGCATACATAGCGCTAGAAAAAACGGGCGAGGTGAGGTGCCCAGTATAGCCGCCAGAGCGGGTCGTCGGGCTGCAGGAGCTGCAAACCACGCACGAGGGTGGAGCCGCCGGGCAGCAAAGTCCGTCGACTGGAACCCAATCGGGCAGCGAAGGATTTTCAAGAAAACCGAACATCTTGCGAGGTGAGTCACACTGCTGGGGTTTCTTTCGGCGGAGAACTGCAACGGAAAGATGAGAATGGGGATTGAGTGGAGTGGGGACTTGAGTGGGACCCCTTCGGCATAGCGGATTTGGAAGGGGCTGCGAAATGGAATTTGTAGGGAAAATTACACTGTGTAGTAGTAGTAACTTAAGGGTAGACGTGCTGTTGCAGGGTATAAGTGCCCCGCCAGATGCCCCGCCTGTTCTCGATGTGCGGACAATGGTCGTAGAAATTCCATGGCCCAAGGCAGCGCCTTGGCAGTCCTGGGTGGCTTTTATAGGTGTCGATGATGGAGATCTACAGATTTTGTCAGAGTCCTGGGAATCAAGCGTCATACTCGATTCTAAGTTCTAGAAGAGAACGCAGCCGTTGTGATTGGCATTCGTCTCCAGTGTTTTGTACGACTGGCGACCGAGTTTTGTGGTAGAAAAGTTACACACGATACTGATATCGCACTAACTACGGTAAGCTTTCAAGCCATCAGCCATCGATCTTACTTTATACATGGCTCTTAAATTTGCCGGATCGAGGATTCCTTGCATCTCGATATGAAAGTCTGATGTGCAGTCAGCAAGCTACTGGTCCGGGTGGAACCTGCTAGGGCATATAAAATATCAGGAGACCTTTGTCCACTCGTCATTCCTGGTAGCTGCAGCATTACACGGACGTGGAGTAGCCTCAAGCGCTCAACACGTGAGTCATTCGCTCTCGAGACCTGGTTATCGGTACTAGGCTCCGCTGTGCGACTGCAGGAGCGTTGAGAACAGAAGATAATGTATCATCGTACAGGTGTGCTGCATAGAGACGGAAGGAGAACGGCTTGCCTGATACAGCTGTCGCCATGAGACCACCAAGCCGCCAAAGGGCCACAGCGATACAGCAGGAACGACGTCAAGGTATATCAAAGGCGGAGGGTGGGGCAGCACTGGATACGGGTTGATAGTGGCAGTTGCTCGCCTTAGACGGAAGAACGATAGGCCACTGTGATCCCAATCTGGCACGTTGACCTGCCCGAGCATGGAGTAGGTGCTGTTGTGTAAGTGTGGCCCTCTAGAGAGACCCAATCGCCGTAGGAAGAGCCAGTAAGGGGACGACAGGTTTGGTCACACTTTCGACGGACGCTCTTTTGCAGATACGTGCACCGTGAGAGCGTGGAACTACCTTGGAGACATTCGAAGGCGAGGATCCAGCTTACATTGTAGGGCTTTCGGAGCCCTTCCCTCGGCCCGCTTTTGTTGAGAAGATGCATATGGCTCCACATGTGGACTCGCTCACCGGAAACTCAAAGGGCGTCAGCAGGACGGCCACGGCCCGTAAGGTGAGGGGGGACTTCGGAGACGAGGCGGCGTGGTTACACCGGATAACAAGTGTTTATATATTGTTGGTCTGGAGTCGGGGTTCAAGTGCGCTAGCCAGGCCACGGAGGGGTTCTGGAAGACTGTGATTTGCGCACCGAAGGCGCCAGTCAAGCGACGCGGTGCGGATGCGGATCTGCGCTTCTCTTGGTGGCAGTGCAGAGTTTTCTCATTAGCGGCCGTCTGCTAGCGAGCAATGGATGGACACTGAGGGCAGGCGCCGAGCTGCGCTGCTGTTCCTGCATGGCAGGCGCCGTCGGAGGCGCTGACGTGGCTACGTCTAGCAACAGCAACAGCTTGGACTGACGACACTACCGCTGGGTGTCACCGCGTCGCAGCAGCCGTCGAAGCCCGAGTGTTCCGCCGTTCAAAGTAGGCGTACTAGCACGAGATATGTTTTGTTGGTTGTGGAAGCCGGCTGCGAGGGACTGTATTTGGCCTGGCTGACAGGTGCCAAGACGGGCCCGTTGCAGTCAATTAGGAAGAAAGCAGCTGCGGAGATGACAAGTCTGCGTCCAGCGCGGTACGTGGAAGGCTATACCGAACCTCGAGATGGCACTATCTATGTAGAAGCCGGCCGGATCGAAAATAACGGCCCTGGTGCGTGCCGCGACGGGAGAATGATCAGCAGCTAGCCCGAAGCCGCATGGCTGCCGTTGTACGTCTAGCGACAGGGCGACAGGCGGCGGGCGACGGGCGACGGGCGACGTCCGCAGCTGTTCGTGCTCAGCGGTGGTTGCATGTGGAGCGGTGAGAATCGGGCGGATCTGGTGCGGTGGAGACAGATGCAGACTGCTGTCGGGGCAGGAGGGGGATGGTAGGCGCATGAGGCTGGGCGGGTGCTCCGGCACGAGAAGCAGCTTCGACGGGTTTCATGTGCTTCGAGTCGGCCAGTCGACCAGAAAACCGGCAGACGTGCTCTGGAAGAGTGGAGTCTGACCGGCAGCGGGGATGCGCTGGAGGGGACGAGGGGACGACGCAGGCCATAGACGCGTGCGAGCTGCGCTCCTGTTGCGACGACGCTGGACTGGGCAAGCGAGCAGTGAGCGGCGAGTGTCGTGCAGTTCGCCCGCCATGGGCCAATTGAGGGGCCGGCCACGCCTAGGTGCGGGCGTCGCGATGCTCTACTCTCGGCCATCATCCATGGCTCTCCAGGGAGCGGCATGGCGATAGTGCGAACTGAAGGATGCAGACGCGTCTGTCCTGCTGATTTGCTGCATCGGCGCACAGGATGGACTCTCCAGCGCTTTTCTTTTTCGACTCTCGCGCGGGCGCGTCTGCCCTACAGCCGGGGCACGCTGGGCTGGGGCTCGTATGGAAGAAGCTGGGCGAACAATCAACCGCGAGAGTGCCGGATCAAGAGCACCGCGACGGGGGAGCCCAGCGGGGGACTCGTCGGTCCCGTCCAGCCACATAGCTACCTAGCTCTTTGCCAGGCCTCTCGCAGCATCAGACGAGGGGGGAGGGAGGGCTTCTGCAGTCTGCACGGCGTAATCAGGCTGGTGGCGGGCTGTCTGCAAACCTGAGGGCCAGTGTCGACGCTGCGTCACCCAGCACCCAATGGCGCGCCGCCTGCAGACCCGATGCCGTGCAGAGCAGCAGCAGCCAGCGGCAGCAGCAGCAGGCAGCGCAGCAGGCAGACACGCCGCCAGTGTGGGGGAGGAGACGTACAGTGTAAGTTACGGTATCGAAGGCAGCAGAAGCCATGGCTGCCGTCGTCTGGACTCTGGCGGCGGCGCGACGCGTGGGCCGTCGTCTGGGAGCAGTGATGAGTCGGAGGTGATGGGCCGCAATGTGTCCAGCAAACGCCCAACCCAACGCTGATGTGTTATAAGGCGGGCGGCCCCTGCGCGCTGGTCGAGGAAAAAAAAACACGGAGTCCTCGTACGCTATTATCGCTATTATTACCCCTGCCAGACGTGTGACACTGACGCACTGACGGCCGATCGCCCAGCAGTGCCAGACAGTGCCAGCGCCAGTACTAAGAGTGCCAGTGCTCACTCCTCTCCCTCCTCGTTGCTGCCACCGTCCGCGCGCCCCATTATGCCCCATCGCCATCTCCCGCGCCGCCGCCAGGACCCATGAGCTTGCTACCTAATCTCGACCTCGCCCGTCGCACAACACTCGCCGCGCTCCCTCACTGAGGCCTTTTACCCGCCCGCTATCGATATCTTGCCGTTCCGCCTCCGGCGCAGGCCTCAGCACTCTCTCCTCAGGCCTCACCGAGTGCCGCCCGGCTCACCTCGCTCCTCACCCTCCCTCTGCCCTCCGGCCCTCTGTCGCAAGGCCTTATAACCCCCTTCGCCATGTCGCAGCAGGCGTACGTCGAGGACTGCCACTCCGACGACTCCTCCGACGACGTGCTCGAGTATCGCAGGTCGCCCGCCGCCGCGCCCAATGTCTCTGCCAAGCGCTCGCACCCCTCCGACCTCAACGAGAAGACGCCCTCGGCCGTCGACTCCATTGACCTTCCGTCCGACAAGGCCGTCCACATCAGTGACGGCATCAGCGATAGCGGGTACTCTAGCCACACCGCCGCTACTATGAGCTCCTCTAATTCGGCTCCAAGTGCCCAGTTGTCGCAGAGCCCGCCCTCTGTCCCCGCCAGCACTGCTCATTTCCCGCCGCCGAGCCCGGCCATGAAGAGACGGCCGACCATTGGCGACGACCGCAAGAACAGCAGCCAGAACAGCCCGCGCAAGCCGCTGCAGAAGTCCGGCTCCATCTCGTCGAGGCGGCCGCCTCCGAAGGAGCGCGAGCGCGAACGCAGACCGACCATCACTGCAGCCGACGAAGTGCCGGACTGCATTGATCCCAACTGTACCAAGTGCGGCCCCAGTTTACGGCCGTCGCGCAGGCCACGGCCTGAACTCTCGCCGCTCGACTCTGGCCTGGACATCTCCTACTCGCCGTTCAACGACCAGGCTTCGCACGCCTCGGATCCCACTGCATCCTATACCTCTCCACCATCACCAGCCTTCAGTCGACAGCGCCCTCAATACGCCCAAGGCTCTGTTGTTGTTCAGCCGGCCCAGCCACATCGACGCTCATCCTCCACTCAACGACCCATGAGCTATCATGGCGGGGATGCTGGACAAGCGGGCTACTGGGCCGCTGGCATGCAGCCTCCCTTCCCAGGCCAGCACGTTCCTGGCCCACCCCCGTCAATGTCCGCCCACTACAACTTGCCGACTCCCCAGATGTCTCCGTACATGATGGGGGCCGCTCCTGCGAATCCATATTACGCTGGACACCCGATCCAGCAGCAGGCGTCTTCGCAATACGACATGCAGCGACCGCCGCCTCCCAACCGGGACTCGTCCAGTTACAATACGCGGCGTCCCGTGTCTGGCTATGGACCAGCACTTGTGACGCAGCCAGATCAAAGCAGACAGCAGAATATGCCTTCCGCGCGATACCCACCTGCTCCTAAAAGCGCGCGACAGGACCGGTTCCCGCATGCCCAAGTCGAATCCGAAAGCTCCGAGTATGAGTCTTCGGAAGAGGAAGTGGAAGATACCCGCCGCAAGGACCGCGCGCTTATGCCTCCTCCGCAGATGATGCCTCCTCCGCAGATGATGCCTCCTCCGCAGATGAAGCCCTCAGCACCACGGCGCCCAAGCCTGGTACACGCGCATACGACCAAGACATTCAACGCAGAGCGTCGCATGTCCCAGTCTCAGACACTTCCAGAACGCCCCCGGGAACGAGATCCCCGGGACGCGCGGTCCACTCGCGTATCGCGTGCACCGTCAGTCAGCAGCCGTCCTGCTTTGATCCAGCATCCCCAGGCTCAGTCGGCATTCGAGACTTCGCGGAACGCTAGAGTCGTCGTTGAGAACGCAAAATCTCGTCGTCGCCAGTCCTACCAAGCTTATGACCACGAGTACGAGGCCCAGGTCAAGCGTGAGAAGCAATACGAGGCCCAAGTGAAGCGCGAGCAGCAGCAGTATGAAGAGCAAGAGAAACGTGAGCAAGAGTACGAAGCGCGAGAGAAACGTGAGAAACGCGAGAAACGCGAGCAAGAGTACGAAGCGCAAGAGAAACGTGAGAAGCGCGAGAGACGGAAAAGTCATCGAGACTCCAAGATATACTATGAGGAGCCTGAGCTTCCTCCCGCCCCACGCCGACGAGCCACCAACGCCGACTCTCGCCAGGCGGATGAATATATCGTCGCACCCCCCAAGGAACCCAGGACCGCTGTAGACGCCGCTGAAGAATACCAACGGGACACCCGAGGGAGCAGTGACCCTCTTACGGAGCATATTCACCGAGCTGCCAAGAGAGCTTCGCGAGTGCCATCCGGCGGACCTTCAGACAACGGATCGTCCCGTGGCAAAGGTGGAGACAACGCAAGCCGTATCAGCCACTCAAACCGCACCACGGTCACGAATGGCGGAAATAACGGCGAGATCCGGCTTCGTGTAGACGCATCCGCGCCTCTTAGTCTTCAATTCAACGGTGATATGGAGGGTCGAACCCTGCAGATCAATCCTGCCGAGGACGGCATGGCCGATATAGTTATCGCCAGTTCCACTCGCGACAACGAGAACACCTACCGAAGCGAGAGGGGAAGCGTCCAGGGCAGCAGGAAGTCCATTGTCTCGAGCCAGCCCAGACGGGATGCGGAGGATGCCTCTGTCCGAAGCAGCCGAAGCGGCCAGACCAGGCGAGAGGCAGAAAGACGGCCCCTGCGACGACGGCGTGACACTGAGTACTATGAGGGACGCTAGCGTCCGGCATCGCATCGAGCCATCTCAATCCGCCGTCGAAACTTGTCGCATGCTCGTGTTTCTCATACCCATTTCCTTACGCGCGTTTCTTTCCGTCCTATCAACTTTTTCACTGGCGGACCGGAGTGCCACCAAAAGCTTTTTCCAACCAAAAAGGGAGGGCATCATTGGCATCATTTCCCCTCCGCCTCGGGAAAAGATCTGGTAGTAGCACAGTCAGTTTGTTGTTTGTTTCTTCTTGGGCGTTTGCAGGATTCCCCCTTTTCAGCTACTGCGTTTTTTTCGGTTCTTTTTTTTGCGCGAACAAGTGCGGGTCACAACGGTTTTTTACTTGCTAGATAGGAAACGCTCACGCACCCCCCCTGAACCTTTGCAGCCCAGCCTGCGTGGAAGCGTTTTGGTCACGATGCAACGAGACTGTACGATCGATCGGATTTGATGGCCGTGTTTTTCTGTTGGTTTGTCTGTTGGTTGGTTGGCTTTGGTGGATGCGAGCTGTTTTTTTTTCACACCCTTTTTTCTCTTCACACTTCTTTGGCTTTTGGATGAGAGAGCGAGCGAGCAAGCAAGCAAGCGAAAATCGACTACCTCTGTCCCCTCTTCCTTGCACGACAACTCAACCCCCTTACTCATCCCCTCCCCCCTTTTAAACGAAAATCTCGTTGTCATTTCTTTCGCAAAATACCAACACCTGTTTTGATTGTTTTGTTTCGCAATTTGGGTTTTTTGGAGGATTTAATACCCTTTCTACCTTGTTGTTGCCGCTGTTTCTCGGAATTCTTGTCAGCGAGTGAGCGGGTCGGGTTGGGTTGTTTGTTGTTTTGTCTGCTTGTTGGGGTGGGTTTGGCTCGGCTTGGGTCGGATTGGTTGGGACTGGAGTGGATGGGATGGCATGGAAGCATGTGGGCACGCGGGCGAGGCTCAACGACGATTATGATGGATGGATGGATGGATGGATGGGGCATGACAGTAGAGGCTGGGCTGGGTCTGGGCCGGGGGCATGAGAGAAGGGAGAGCTGGGCAAAAAAGAAACAATTTGGGTATACTACACCAGATAAGCACTCACTGATAGTTTTGGCCCGGTCACGTCTCAGCGGACCCAAGCAAGCAAGCAAGCAAAATCTCACAGATTAGTTCCTTTTTGCCTTTGATGCTGCCTGTTGCTTCTCCGTGATGTTTCTTTCTTTCTAAACTAACAGTGACATTCGCTCTATGCATTTACTGCCTGCTGTGCCCTGTCTATGTCCTGCCCTACACCGCAAAAACCTTCTACCTACCTACCTACCTACCTAATAGCTAAGCCAAGTCAAGTCAAGTCCAGTTAAGTCAAGACAAAGCTAAGACAAAACTGTGTAACATATAGAGAAGAATCCTTTTATTTGCACTAGCCTTGCTAGCAGTAGTAGCTACTACAACAATATAAATATATCTGTCTACGCACGCAAGTTACTTACTTACTTATGCGAATACTAGCTATCCAGAGCAGACGGACGGACACTGTTTGGGAGCTAGCCTGCAAGGGAGAAATTTTTCCTTCTTTGCTTGCTTCATTCTAGACTTCAACCAGGACCAGAGACACAAGACACAGTTACAAGAAGCGCATACCTGTCTAGTAATGCGATGCGATGCGATGTAATCCAATATGATGTAACGCGTAAGCAATACAGTCGAATCTAGTAAAGTTAAAGTGTGCAAGATATCTGGCCGCGTTTCAATTAAGCTTTGGGTTTGCAGTTTTCAAAAGTGCTATAACAGCACAAGATAGGACATAACATAACATGATACTGTTGACGATAGACTACTAAACAGGGAAGGAAGAAAGACATCAAGGAAAAGAGAGTGTGCAGGCAGACCAACCAAGCGAGCGCTAAGTAGCAGCAGCAAATCTGTCTGTCTAGTGGAAATGCAGTAAGATGCAGTGAGATAAGATGAGAACAATTGAGAAGAGGTACTACCCATGTCCTCAGCAACCAGCAACCAACCAACAACAAGCATACCGCTCACCAGACTTTGCACTCTTATACTCTTTCTCATTCCGTTCTGTTCCACTCCATATATAACCTAACCTAAGCTACACACACTCCCAATAATTTTGACTTAGTAGTTCAGTTCAGTTCAGTGAAAAACCCCCAGAACCCAAACGCATCTCCGTTTTAAAGGCGGCACAAACCCAGTGAATGCCCCACTAAATGTCCCCCTTTTCCGTTCAAAATACATCAAATGTCCCACTCCCTACAACCGCTCTACCATGGGAAAGCAAAGGCTCGCAAACCCCTCTAATCATCCTCCGTCAAATCGCCATACTCCCACATCCCCTTATGCTCCCCACTCGCCCCCTCCTGCCTCTTCCTCAACGCCTCCACCATCTCCCCCGCACCCCTCTCCCACGCCCTCAACTTCTTCGGCACAAGCGCCAAGCCCTCCCCAATAACCTCCGCATTCACGCTCTCGGTCCCCGTCTTGCTATCCTTAGGGTCGAACAGCGTGATCCAGAACGTGCCGTCCTTCTCCACCTGGTCGACGTTGGCGACAAGCCGGCGGTCCGCCGTCTCCTGCGCGATGAAGTTGACCGCGTCGGCCAGGTACTCGGCGTTGCCCGGCAGCTGCACGAACGAGAGTTGCGCGTCGTGGGCTTGCGGCTTGAGCTTCGAGGGCAGGAATTGCGGTTGCGAGAGCGGGCGGAGGCGCGACCAGGGGATCAGTTCCGAGTTGCCGTAGTCGATGTAGACGACTTCGGCTTTCTTGGCTTCGCGGTCGTTGCGCCGGATGCGCGCGCGGTACCATTCGTCGTCGGCTGTGAACTTTGCGGCTACGAATTCGCCGGCTTTGGGAGGGCCGGGAAGGCCTTGGTTATTTGAGGGGTTCAAGTGGAAGCTTCGGAAGGCGTCCATCAGTGTTGTCAACGCTGTCGTACCTGCGCCGATTTCCTGCACCTTCAATCGCCCTGTCTCGTCAATATGCGTGACCATGACATCGCGGTAGTCTTTTCGCCGTGCCTCCGCAGTGTCACCATTCTGTCCGTTGGTTTCGGCACCCGCAGTGGTGGGCTCTGCCTCTTCGTCTTGCGAAGGGTCGTAATCTTGCCACAGCCCTTTGCGCGCATCCTTGGCTTTCTGCTCTGCGGCAAAGAGCTCGTTCGCGTTTCCGGACTTTTCAGCGGAGTAGGCATGTACTGAAGCTAGACCTTCCTCAAGCAGTGCCTTTGCAAAGTTCTCGCGGTTGATGTATAGAGTACCGATGAAGCCGCCCATTTTGTCGCAGTCCTCAACATCGATCTCGACGTCTCGCTGCTGGCAGCGCTTGTTTGCGAAATCGTGTGCCTCCTGCCCAAACGGCTCACCCTTGTCGGTCGGATTCCGTGCTGACCGTGGCGCACGAATGCCGGAGAGCACAAAGGTTAGTTTGGCGTTTTCGCGGGGAACAAGAACGGTGAAGCGAGATCCAGATTTGACGAAATCAACCACTCCCGGAACCTTGCGTTGACGCGAGAGCAATGTGAGTTGACGCTTGGCTTTTTCGAGGGACTCCGAGTAGTCGACAAATTGCTTAGCAGATGGCGCCTTGGGTGACCACAGACCCTTCTGGCCTTCTTGCGCGGCCTGTTCGGCAAGGAGAAGATCATCGTAGATGGGACTTCGGTCTGTGTCTTCTTGACGGTGTCGGATAACGGAAGCCAGACCGTTCTCGACCAGCAGTAAGCCGACATTCTTGCCCTGAAGCGTCACTGTGGCCATCTCGCGCTCATCGTATCCCTCCGTAGCAGCGCGCTTTCCGTCAACGTGGAATTTGACGTGCTTGCCAATGAGCTTCTTGCGTAGGAACTCCTTAGCTTCTGGACCCCAGGGCGACTGTTTAGGGTCCGAGGGCTTCGGCTGGCGAACGCTGCTGAGGTTGATGCGCCTCTCACCACCAACCTTGCCTCGTAGGAAAAGGGTGTCGGCGCTCTGTACCCGGCTAACCACAGCTTCAAGTTCGCCGGCTCCTGATGCTTTTTGTGCAACATGTCCTTGGAAGAGTCCTTGCCGACTGTCTTTGGCAGCCTTCTCGGCTTGCCGCAGGCTACCCATTTCTTGGCCAAGCAGCGTTGTGTGGTGGTCAGTACATCTCGCCAGACCGCTCTTGAGGATGAACGGCGCGATGTTTCCGTTCACGGGGTGTTTTACGGTAGCCACGATTTGTCCGCTAGGGCTGACTCCGAGTACGTTGATCACGACGTTGCGCTGCAGTAACCTCAACTCGACAAACTGCTGCGCTTCGTCGCCATAGGGCTCAGCAGGCTGCTCCTTTCCGTCTGATGTGTTTGTGCGCTTCGTTGCGGGTGCCCGGATACCAGCTAGGAGGATCATCGTTTGGACGTGTTCGGTCGGCGAGAGGAGGAGTCGGCAGATGAGGCGGTCGCCGGAGAGCACCTTCTCTACGATAGCTGTGTATTGTTAGCTGACCCCATTGGCAGTTAAAGAGTGGGGGTTCTCACAATCAATTTCCTTGCCCTTGTGCTCCTCCACAAAACTCTTCGGATCGCTCAGTTCTGACGTCGAGTTGATCCTGCCTCCCGACTCCTGCCACACACCCTTCGAGTCCGCCCTCGCACGAGCCTCGAGCACCTGGAGCTTCTCAAGGGTAGCAGCAGCCTCGTCGGAGTCGTCCTTTCGGCCGGCATCGTCCCGTAATTTGACCCATCCTTCGGCGACGGCGAGATCGGGTAGCTGCGTCCTGTTCGGGAGGGTGATGAGGCCGTATTCGCGATTGACGCCGGTCGGGATCTTGTAGAGCACGCGGAATTGCACTACTTTGCCCACGAGGAAGCGGCGGAGGTAGTCGCGCGATTCAAAGGCATATTGCTATTGCACGAGGCAGGTCAGCCAACTGTCTCAGAGCTAGTGGGGGAGGGCCTGAGGCCAGACGGGTCTCGCGCCACCGGGTTGCTGCATGAACCTGCATAACCGCCGCCAGCGCGGATGGCCTCTGTCCCCAGCCAAGGGAGTGCCCTCCAGCTTGTCGTGGAGCTTGTGTACGCACCTCGTCTCCCTCCCGCTTCAGTCTCGGCGCCGACACGAAGGCCAGGCTCAGTGTACGCTCTTGCTTCGGATTGTTGATATTGTGGAGCACCACCGTGTCGCCAGAGAGGACGCTCTTGACTTTCGCTTCTTGGAGGGACATGGCCGGAGCTTGGGGGGTGAGGTTCTGTGGGAATCACACTATGAGCTACCGTGTTCTCACGAGCTGCAGATTGGAGTCAAGCGGGGCAGGTGAATTGCGCACACACCTCGGGCGAAATTACTGGCGGCGCAGCAGTTGGAGGAGAAGCTTCAATTGGGTCTGGCTGGGAGGTATTTGTAGTGTGGAATGGCAGGAGAGGCGGTTGCGGCGGACTCGTGTGCGTGCGTGCGTGTTCGACACTTTGCTGGTTGCTGTGCACACTCGCAAGTCCGAAGGTTTGTGGGGTGCCAAGGCGCGGGCGCTCACTCCCGACGCGACCCTGCCACTCCCGCGTGAAACTCCTTGCAACACCACCCCACAGCGACCTGCTCTTCCGTGACACCTGTCGTGCGCAGTCTAAGTCGTAGGGGTACTGCTCTTCCTCTTCTTTACCCAACGAGGCCGTGTCGCAGCACTACAACAAGCTAGTAGAACGTTTGGGGAACACTGTCACGCACTAGAAACTGGACTGAGATATTTGCTGATGCTAGATCGATCGTACAGAAAAAGACGGCAAGTAGATGTCGGGTACAGTGATTCTATTTTCAGACTACCTAACTGGGGTGATGTCCCCCCCATATCCATCCAATCTACCTTCAGGCTGCTGAAGTGTGTTGTCGCAGTCGAGACGTTCCCACGCCTTCGATGCACTTCAATCCCCGCGCAGGTATCTAGGACGAGATACCAATGACACCTAGGACCTAATTAGCACATATGCCTTACGAGCTGAAAGATCAGACATACCGCAAGCGGGGCGGAGACCAGCGTTGCCGGTCTTCTTCGACTCCGCATGTCCACCTTGTCCAAGGTCGTCAGTGCCGGCGTGCACAACGATAGTGCGCTACCATCTCGTTAGCAACCAAGCCTCTCTGATATCCCGATGAAGATGCCTTACGCCAATGACGCTGTCCGGCCCAACCAGCTTGATCAGCTTATCCGAGACCGACCCCTCGGAGTTGCCCTGGCCATCAGTCTTGAAGTTGCCCAAGTCGCCGACGTGGCGGACCTCGTCTCCGGGAGCGCCGTGGTCCTTGCCATGGGGGTTGACTGTGTCTCGTCAGCGGACTTTCTCCAACATACCTAATCGCATCGAGTCGAGGCGAGAGCAGCACTCACAGTGAGGCCCGGCCGAGGTGCAGCCGTTGGTGTTGTCGCCAAAGGCGTGGATGTGCATGCCGCGCTCAGCGTTGGCATCGTGGCCGGAGATGTTCCACGAGACGGTCGTCTGGCTGTTCTCGTCGGCCTGGTCGAAGGTAACGGTACCCTTGACGTTGGAGTCTCCACGGAGGACAGCGACTAGGGAAGCACGTTAGCCCTATGCATCCATCCGTCGTCTCTCATAGTAGCCCATCAGGGTGTCTGGACGGATGCGCGCTGATTGGAGCGTCCGGCACCGTCGACAGTATGCGGGAGCAGTGCCACAGCGCCGTTGCATCCATCAGGGTCCCCGTCAACTGCCAGACCGGCCTAATGGAGGCATTCATAACGGTTCCAAACGCCCATTATGGCTCTTGCGAACAACATGCTCAATCTCACTCAGGTAACCATTGCCCCGCTTCTCCCCCAACGGGCAACCTGTGGGTGCGGAATCCAGACGCTAGACTTACCGGCTTTGACCATTGTGACGGTTTGAAAGGGTATGTAAGGAGGTACTGTAAGTTCTGGTTGCTTTGAAGTGCGGGAGTACGGGCTTCTGGTGATTGCTGTGAAGAGAGGTGAGAGGAGGCTGCCGGCAACCAGAGGAACCCACGGAACCCCAAGCGGGGCACTCGGGGTGACGCAACGAGCAACATCCGCCCGCACCATCCGTCGGATTTAAGCCGGGACGCGCCCAACAAATGATATATCTGGCCCACCCACCGGGCACGATTATAAACATGGGCGGGTAGGCGTAGGCATTACAGCGCAGCTCTTCACTCAGCACCTGAAGTCGAGATGGGTTATGTAACACTTTGCAGTCTATTTGGCCACCCCAACCACCCCAACTAAGTACGCTACCAAATCACTTCCCCCACTACTATACCGCTGAAAGCGCATTCTCGGTAAACTCTGAGCACACAACGGAGAAAACTCCCAAGTAAAACCGTTCAATTTCATTTCAATCCTTCACGACTAGTCAAACTACACAGGGGGGGGGACGACCGATATCGGCGCTTACGACTTCCCTTACGCCTCGATCTTCTTGCGCAGGATGTCCTTGAGCGTAACGGCGTCGGCGGCGAATTTGGAGATGCCCTCACGCAGCTTCTCGACGGCCATCTGGTCCTCGTTGAAGAAGAAGCGGAACTCGGCCTCGTTGTCAATGTACGATTTCCGCTCGATGTCGAGCGAGCTGGCCGAGGACGCGTCGAGTTTCTTGGGGACATCGTCTTTGGAGTTGTACAGCTGCTCGAGCAGGTTGGGCTAGAGTGGGGGTTAGAGCCGATCGCTATCTCTATCTTTTGCATAAGTGCACACTTACAGCGATGGTCAAATAGTCGCATCCGGCCAGCTCCGTGATCTCGCCAATGCTCCGGAAGGACGCGCCCATGACAATGGTCTTGTAGTCGTACTTCTTGTAGTAGTTGAAGATGGCCTGCACGCTCTTGACGCCGGGGTCCTCGGACGCAGAGTACTCTTTCTTGGTCGCGGCCTTGTGCCAGTCAAGGATGCGGCCGACGAAGGGCGAGATGAGGAAGGCGCCGGCCTCGGCAGCGGCAATGGCCTGCACCAGCGAGAACATGAGCGTCAGGTTGGTGTTGATGCCGTGCTTGGACTGCAGGATCTGCGCGGCCTTGATGCCCTCCCACGTCGAGGCAATCTTGATGAGGATGCGCTCCTTGTCGATGCCGACCTCCTTGTACAGCTGTTGCGACGTTAACGCGTGTATATGTATAAAGCGGGGAGGATTCGCGTGCAACGTACATCGATGATGTGGAGCGCCTTGGTCACCGACGCCTCAGTGTCGAACGAGAAGCGCGCGTCGACCTCGGTCGAGACCTTGCCGGGCACAATCTGCAGGATCTCCTTGCCAAACTGCACCAGCAGGTTGTCGAGCGTGGCGTCGACCTGGTCGTCGATGTTCTTGCCGTGCTTCTTGCCGTACTGGACCGCGGCGTCGATCAGCTTCTGGTACTCCTCCTTCTTGGACGCGGCGAGGATGAGCGAGGGGTTCGTCGTGGCATCTTGCGGCCTGTACTTGTCGATGGTCGCAAAGTCGCCCGAGTCGCAGACGACCGTCTAGCAGACAGCATCACATTAGCGTTGGTTGGCAATTTGTGGCATGCTGCGAGCGAAGGCTCTACTCATGCCGGGGCAGGCCGGCGGGGTGAGTGGACAGCGATGGCGGGGTACGTACGGTGCCAGCGGCCTTCAATTGATCGAGGGAACTGCTCATAGTGTGTGTGTCGGTATGTTGTAGAGATTCAGACGTAGTATTGGATTCGGCGGGCGATTTAGAGATGGGAGTCTAGGTAGGAGTGTGTTGTTTGTTGGGAAGGCCTGACTCTGCGTCGTCACTTTCAATCAACGGCGCATGGCCCCTCGTCCCCTCCAAGCTCCGTCACAAGTGGCGACGCCGGCGGGAAAAGCACGCATTGATAGGCCCGCACCCCATCTTCGCATCAATCAGCGTCTGAGAAGTGTTACAGTCAGCAACCGTTCCGTTCTAGGCGACCTCTTCGTGCTTCTGGCAAAGCGTCGTGGCCATGTCAAACGCCACTCTTCGTCTGCCCTACACCCATATGCCTTACAGTGACAGAATTCCGAGTTTTGTCATCCATCCCGAGCACCATTCCGCTTGTTGTGTAGCTTCCAAGTCTTTTTGTTCTTTTCACTGTCATTGAGTTGTGTTTCACCGCCCTCAATCAACATCGTCAAATTCTGCATTCACCGCCAAGCACCTCAATAGCCGCATCTCCGCCCCTCCGGCATTAAAGATAAAAAACCTCTGGCACCACACCATGCACACACACCAGCCTCACAAAGCCACCGGCCCGCCAACACTCACGCGCCCTGGCTAAAATAACAAACACAAATTGGCTGCCACGAGTCGCGTTCTCCCATCTCCGGTCAGGTTCCGCTCCAGCAGTCGGAAAAGAATTATCTTCACGCCTTCCTCCTGCACCCCCACCCCTCAGCGCCCAACCACTCGTGGACCTCCGCATAACCCTCCTTCACCTTACTAACCGTATGGCCCGGCCCACTCGGCCCCGGATCATTGAACTGCTCGACCCTGCGCGTCTGCCTGGCGCCGACTTCCAGAATCGTGCCGCCGCCCATCTCCGGGTCCTCGAGACAGCGCAGCATCGCCTCAGCGACCTCCTCGGGCGTCGCCCACTCGTCCTTGGCCGCGTCGAGGAACGACATTTTCTCCGGGTGCTCGGTCCACAGCGGCGTCTTGACGACGCCGGGCGCGACGCCGTTGACGCGGATGCCCAGCGAGGCGTCGAGAGGGCCGAGCGAGCGGATGAAGCCGTTCATGGCGTGCTTGCCTGCGACGTAGATGGGGCAGTTGAGGTTGGAGACTTGGCCGGCGACGCTGCTGATGATGACCACGCGCTTTGGATTCTGCACGCTGACCTTGTCGTCGCCCGTTTTGGGGTTCAGGAACTCTGAAATCGCCAGCTGCGTCGAGCGGATCGGATGCGTGATGTTGATGTCGATGCTCGCGTAGCGCCCGCCTTCGGCGTCGTCTTTGGATTTGCCCGTGCCAGGTGGATGCCAGAAATTGGTCCCTGGGTAGCACATACGATCAGTAAAACGTCCATGATGCTGATAGCACAGCACAGCACAGCACATACTGGTCGAGCTAACTTACAGTGCGGATCATACACCCCCGCGCCCGGACACACAACATCCACGCCCCCAAACTCCCTCCCCGCAACCTCAAACATGCGCTCCAACTGCTTCCAATCCCTCACATCCGTCTCCTGAAACACCGCGCGCGGTCTGCCCTCTTTCTTGCCAGCATACTCATCCACCAGCTTCTGCGCCTCAGGCCGCAGCCCCAGATCCGCAAACAGCACACTGCAGCCGCGCGAGAGCAGCAGCGCTGCAAACGAGTAGTTGATGCCTACAAGCTGGCTGGTAAGCAAAGGTATAGTGTAGAGCTGATCGGTTTTGTAGCGAAAGGAGATTGTGGTTGTGATTGTGATAGTGGAGATGGATGTTCCATGGCATGACGACGGACGGAGAGGAATGCATGCATGGTGCACGACGTACCCGAACCCGCACCCGTGACAATCGCCCGCTTGCCCTGCACACTAAACGGCTGTCTCGCTGCCATACTCTAGGTAGAAGTTGGTTGATGTCTCTGTGTCAACCTTGTATTGTAGACCTCGGTTTCAGTAGCACCGTAGTCTGAGGCCAGAAAGCGCAGGATACAGAGCTGAGATGGCTGTCTTCCCGCTCTTTATAGACGTGTGTCTACACGACGAGATAGAGATGATGTTCAGAGCCGTCCAACGGCATCCATCATTTTCCTCGGCGCGACTCGGGCCATGTCCGGCGAGGAAGCCGCGCCGCGAGAGGGGTAGATACTGCAGAGTGAGGGGAGGGGCGAGCGAAACCACCGGGGGAAACTTTGCCGAGCAGCAACCACGAAAGGGCGGATCGGATGTTTAATAGTCTAGGTCGCGGGATGCAAGAGGGTAGGAGCTGTCGAGGGAGATACAGGACCCAGCTCAGCTTGGACCTACCTACCCTACCTACAAGTAAGTGTGTTCCCATATTTAAACGTTCCAAGATCTACCTTTCGTCTTGTGCTATGCATTTCACACCCAAACCTTTAGTAGACAGACAAAATGATCTTTGTGAAATTATCTACCTAAACTACTCCTCGTTATCTCGCCATATTTCGCCTTCATCTCATTTCATCTCGTCTCCGAATTACAATTACTACACCCGAACCCTCTCGACTGTCTACTACCACGACGGACCGCGGCGTCAACCGCCCCAGGCCAACGACCTCTTCTTTGTTTTGTTTTTTTGCATCGCAGTAGAGCAAGCACTACGCACGCACGCACAGGCACAGCACAGCACGCAAGCGCCGACGGGGTCCCGTGTAGCTGTTTCTTCCAAGCTTCTCCCGTGTTCCATCCACGTTTGTGCCAACCCCTGACGCACGCGAAAAACCAACTCCGGGTTTTATATGCAAGAAAATGGTGGGCGGGTATCGATGCTGCTGAAAAAAAGAGAAAACCAAGAATAGACGGCCTCGAATTCCCCTAGCGCTCGAGTGTTTTTCTTTGCCCAAGTTCCTATTTCTAGGAAGACTGAAGAAGTCTCGCTGGAGTAGCCGTGGGTATGGCTACCGAGCCTTCAGAGAAGAGAAAGGTACGCATAACCGCCAGACAACGTCTAGTGAGCAAAAGAAGTGCCGCTGTTGATGTCATGGTCTGTGCTAAGCAGACTGGTAGATTGTCCTAATTAGTGAGCCTAGAGAGAAATGTTTATCACTCTCGATGAGTCCTTGAGGAACTCGCGACGGTACCTAATGATCTCATCGGCAATACCGTTGGGATCCTTTAGGTTTTTCTGCCGTAGGGTTTTCAAAACACCTCGTAGATCACTGTTCCACCGCTGTCTCTCATCGGGTGAGCTACCAGGGTTCGCCGTTCCGAGTTGCACAAGAAGTTTCTCACCTAGAGGCAAGGGTCTAGTCAGTCTGCGTATAACAGTGGGAAAGTGATAGGACTGTAAAAGGTCTTGTCCAGTACGCACCAGTTAAGATCATGTCTCGGAAATGTTGGCCTTCGCAATCCGGATCGTCGTTGCAAATGCCACCTGCTGTCTCAATTGGACAGAGTTCCTTATTGGGGTTTATTTGATGGCTATAGGTCATAGACATAAGGCCACCGGCTACTTCCTGCAGGAAATTTGGATGGTATCGGTAGGATTTGAAGATCCGTAACGGGCTTTGATAAGGTGCATACCGCTCAGTATCTACTATGTCAGCGGCAGAGAATTCCTACACATGGTTAGCTAGGCCTGTAGAGGGAGGTACTTACGTACCGTTCCCAACGGCAACGGCAATAGCGTAGGTGCATCTTCGAAATGCAGCCGAGGTACCAAATCGTCCGCAACAGTTGTAGAAGGCGGAGTTGGCGCAGTATCATCAGGCACGAGCTTGTTCTCTATATGCTGAGGTGATGGCTGTGGCGAGTCTAGGTCGGACTCATCAGAAGACGACGTTGAAATGTCCATTGCGCCTAGATCGTCCTCATCGCCACCGGTTTGTCGGTCGCTTGATGGTGAGACTGCACTGAGCGTACTCGGTTGTGTAGCAATCATAACCTGACCAACTTCAGGCGGTTCGTAGGCCTCCTCGTCACTTGTTGAAGCAGAAGATGCCGGATGCAGCGGGGATGAAGTCGCCCTTTCGGCAACATCTGGGTTTTGACTGTGAGGTATTGAAGGGGCTGCGATCGTCTCAGGTACTTCTGGCTCGTACTCTTCTTCCTCATCCTCCGATGATTCAGACATGTCTACTTCACCCTCTTCAGACGGTGACCGAGGATTCGGGTGCGGTTCGTTCGTACTAGATGCAGTCACCGTAGGAATATCCGTAGCTAGTTCAGGGGAGTAGAAATCCTCCTCGTCTTCGTCCATAGGTGTTGTTGAGTGAGATGTCTCCGCTGGGCGTGCTTCACTGGGAGCAGATGTTGTCACTGGACTAGAAGGCCTGAGCTCCACGGGAGGAGGCTTTAGACTCGGCGCCTCAGTGTAGTCCAACAGTGTAGGAGATATAGCAGGAGCCGGTAGCGTTACTGGGGCGTTCGAACCGGTTGGCTTAGTTTCGGCCGCGGGAGGAGGCTGGGATCCGTTCGTCACGGGCACAAAAGGATCAAGATGACCTTGCGGAGGTTTCGTCGATGAACTGAAAAGATCGTCTTCAGTTTGCTTTTTCGATATTGGAAGCTGCTCTGGGTGTTCCGAAGCGCGAGCTGTGGAGGGTGGATCGGATTTCTCCGTCTCGCTTTCATGATGTGCTTGATGTGCAACAGCTTCAACATGCTTTTCATGCTCGATCTCAGCTTTCTTAGCTTGGAGCTCTGCGTGTGGCATCCCGCTGGTGTCGATACCCAAATTCTCAAGTTCTTGCACAAGCCGATCCTTGTCCTGGGAGATTCTGAGGTTCTTTGCTTTCAGTTGTTCCATCTCCTCTGTAAGCTGAGCCATCCTGGCTGTGTTCGTGGCAATTTCAGCGTCCAAAGAAGGCAGCCCAGATTCAATTTCTGCTCGTCGTCGGCTTCTCACGTCCTTCGAAAACTTTGGCACACTAGAGTCGGGAACTGGTTCTGCTTCATGGACCAGCGCCGGGGCTCCTGATGGATCAGACAACAACGATGCGGACTGTTGGGAAGTGGACTCTCCCAGCGGTTGCGTTGTCGCAAACGGGGTGATACCAGTAGCAGCAGCAGCTTCATCGGCCGCTTTCTGACGCCTTGCTTCCACCATCCTTTGCTTGAGAAGGATCTTCGCCGTGGCCAGCCTTGTTTGAAGTTCTACTTTTCTCTTCTCGAGCTCTTCTTGTTGAGCACGGGTATCAGGAGTTTGGGGCCCAGGTGTGCTAACACCGGAAGAAGAAGGCCTGAATGCGTTCCCCAAACCAGAAGGCGGGTTGTGCTCTGCCTGTTGCGGTCGGCTGTTAGGCAGTCGGGGCATGTTGGAGGGTTTTGAGTTCTTGTCATCCTCCATGTCCATTTGCTCACTCCCAACAGATACGTCATCAACAACATCGCCATTGGTATCGTCGTGGGTACTGGAGGGGTGTACGGACGGCATCCAGGGTAGTGCACCCGGTCTCTTGAACGCATGCGGGGCCGCCCCTTGCCATAAGTTCGATGTTGACGCTGCTTCATCATTTAGACCTGCGGGTGCCTCAACATCGCCCATAGGAAGCTGGGACAATGGTTGACTGTTTTGAGATGGACCAGCGTCGGCAACAGAGGATGACGCGCCCATGAACAACCCTGGGATACCGGAGAAAGACGGTGTTTTAGGAGGTTGAGTGCTATAGTTAGTAGTTTGAGCTGCTTCACCGGTAACATGCGTTGCTGAACTTGGGAACGTTTCAGGCTTTTGCGACGAGGACGACAGAGGACGAGACGAAAGTGCGGGCGTGACAGGCGATGCCTTTGGCACTTGAGAAGACGCCACTACAGCGCTCTGTGCCCTCAACGAGGCGACCTTCTCCTTAAACCGTTGGGTGTTCCGCGCCTTTTCTTCCTCAGTTAATGGTGGACGCACCTTCGACACAGTAATGTTGTGCGGTGTCACTGGCTGCGGGGTCGACGCGGTCGGGGACGGAGCTGGAAGTGATGCAGGCAACGTTGGTAGCACAGGTTGCGCCTGCTCAGTAGGGGAAGCCTTTGCCGCGGCCGGTTGCTTTGCCATCTTCGCAGCCTGTAACCGAGCAATATAGTCTTTACGATCCTCCGGAAGTGTTGCAGACTTGGGGGTAACGCTTGTGTTGACGTTGCTCTTTGCTGCTATGACTGGCTTAGTCTGGACAACAAGACTGTGTGGTTTGACCGATGAAGGCACGGAGGTGGTAGGATTAGCACCGCCCTCTGTTGCAGGAGAGGACGCAACGGCAAGGGGCTCTGGCGGCGCTGCATGTTCGGTCTTCCACGGCAGATTTGCCTCTTTGTACAAAGCCTCAAGAAGGCCGAGATCCAGTCCTTCATGTTTTAGGCTCTCGTACCCGAAACCATGGTTGTGTAGAACTTGTACAAAGTGCTTCGCCTCCGCACGCTGCTGTGGTGTCGGGTCTGAAACGAGAGGGCCTGCCATTTGTCGTTTGCTGGCTGGTGAAGAAGGGGGCTGTAGAGAATCTGCAAGAACATTAGCAGGGAGTTGAGCTTCATCTAGGGTGCATTTACGCTTCCGACTTATGGAGACTTGACCCCCAATATCGTTGTGTGGTGGGAAGGAACGTTCCGTGTTGCGACTCTGTGGTCGGGCTAGATTGAGTGGAACAGATCGAGGAGTCTGCACGGGGAGGCGACCTTGAAGCGCCGGCGACTGGGACATTTGATCGCCCTCACTGACTTCACCGTCTTCTTTATCGCTGTGCATTGGATCGGCAGCGAGACCATTCGTGGCCGTGGGGCGCGGGAGCGAGGGCCCAAAAGGCATCGAAGTGAAAGACATTGATGTACCGGGGCGTGGTGCTGCTGCATGCGACGGCGGTATCTCTGGCAGTGGAGGAGGGGGAGGGGGTGCAGGCACGTAATTCTGTTGTGGCGGCGGAACTGCGCCAAGAGCGGTAAAGTAGTTCGGTGGCACCGTTCCCCAGGCGTGCTGAAAAGGCGAGTACGGCGCCTGCCACGGTGCGTACGGTGGCTGCTGCGTGTTCTGGTTGTACGATGTCGAGTTTAAGCTCAGGCCTGGCAGGTGGAAGGTGGGAGGAAAGGGCTCGGCATGGGCCTGGCGCGGGTCCGGAGGGCCAGCTGGAGGGCCGGCGGGCGCCATGGGCGCAGGTTGCGGCGGTGGAAACGCGAAGGGCAGGCCAAATGGCGGCTGCGGAGGCGGGTAGTTGGCCATGTCGCAAGCAGTGGTGGTGCGCGTGTCGAGGGAGTGGAAGAAGTCCTACGCGTCCGCAGCTAGAGCCAGAAAGTCGCCTTAATGCATGTCGCGGTGAAAGCGAGCGGGTGGGCGATGGCGAGCTGGCAGCTGTCGAGGGTTAGCGCGGCTGGCTGCGATGGTAGTAATGGTGGTGGTGGGAGTGAACGCAACAGAGTCGAGATCGCAAAATGATGATGGCGGCTGCAGCCGCAGTCACGTGCGGGGTTGCAGGGGTGCCTGAGGGCAGGGGAGCCGACGCGAGTGCGAGCACGGCTGGCTGCTAGGCGCGGGCAGGGTGAGAGCGGCGGCCGCAGAACGTAAACAAACAATTCAGCCCGCCGCCGCTTCTGCGCAATTGTCATCACCACCCTCTTCCCTCTGACGTGCGGCGTCCGGCAGCTGCGCTCTTGTACATAATCCAATCTGCGTCCGGCCGCTTGCCACATCTATCGTTACCCTTCCAACAGGCTTGACATTCCGACGGCCTGCACACACGCTCCCCCCTCCGACGTCAAAGACTGCCCCGATATCGTGTCCAGGTCAAGACTCGCCAACTTCAACTTTAGAAACCGCTGTGCGGGTACTGTAACGCCGCTCGCCTTTCCGCGGCCGCCTGCTCCTTCCGCATAATGCGCTGCGTCGACGCCGACCCATAATTCAACCGCACTATCGACCCGATCGAAGACGCCATGAGCGCGCCTGCTCACAACGGTCCCAAATGGCGCAATAGCCCGTTCACGAGAACCTCATCCTCGCCAAACCTCGGAACCATGCCGAATCTATCCCGCCCCAAGTCCGCAGTCATAACGTCGCCGCTTGCCGAATCGCAAGGCACCATGGGCCATGCCCGGAACCAGTCACTCTCACAGCTCAGCAGCGCTCCTATAGGGCGTAGTAACTCCACGCGGCTTCGAGCGGGCTCCCTCCGCAATGGCACACCTGCAGGCACATTCGCGCCCCAGTTCATCGAAGATGACTCGCAGAACTCGAGCGAGGTGCGCGGGATCGAGGGAGAAAATGACTTCTCCGGAAAGCGCTACGTCTGGTTGCGGCATGAAAAGACGGCTTTCGTTCGAGGCTGGGTTGTAGAAGAGCTTGATGGCGCCAGACTCTTGGTGCAGTGTGACGACGGCACACAACAGGAAGTGGATGGGGAGGCGGTTGACAAAGTCAACCCTGCCAAGTTCGACAAGGCCGATGATATGGCCGAACTCACCCATTTGAATGAGCCTTCGGTCATCCACAATCTACATATGCGATATCAGGCTGATCTGATATATGTACGTTTGACCCGTATCTCCTCGTCCGACGCAACGACTGACTTTATTATAGACCTACTCTGGGCTGTTTTTGGTAACAGTGAACCCTTATTGCTCACTTCCAATCTATTCGAGAGAGTACATCAACATGTATCGCGGCCGAAGTCGGGAGGAGACCAAACCCCATATTTTCGCCATGGCCGACGAGGCTTTCCGCAATCTTGTAGAAGAAGGGGCAAACCAGAGTATTCTTGTGACGTGAGTCTACATCAGGGATCTGCTCGGTGCCATACTAACATCCCACAGGGGAGAATCAGGTGCTGGTAAAACGGAGAATACAAAGAAGGTAATCCAGTACCTAGCTGCAGTCGCCACTTCAGATTCGGAACGCGCCAAATCCGGGGGCAGGCAGCTGTCCAATCTTTCTGAGCAAATACTCCGGGCAAATCCGATTCTTGAAGCGTTCGGCAATGCCCAAACCGTCCGGAACAACAACTCCTCTCGATTTGGAAAATTCATTAGGATTGAGTTTACTCGGACAGGACAGATCGCGGGCGCTTTCATTGACTGGTACCTTCTCGAAAAGTCCAGAGTTGTCAGACTCAACTCCAATGAGCGCAATTACCATGTCTTTTATCAGCTACTCCGCGGTGCCGACCAGAAGATGAAGCGAGAGTTTCTCCTGAACGACACAGACGTCGAAGATTTCGACTATACCAAGCGCGGCAACGATACTATCTCTGGGGTTTCAGATAGAGACGAGTGGAATGCCTTGGTCGAGGCATTTCATGTCATGGCCTTCTCCGAAAAAGACCAATCTTCAATCCTAAAGACGGTAGCTGCGGTCCTACATCTAGGCAATATCAAGGCGATCCGGGAAAGTCGACGGGCGGATCAGGCTACACTAGAACCCGAAGCTATCGTACAAGCCGAGAAAGCATGCCAGCTTCTAGGTATTGGCTCGGAAGACTTCGTCAATGCTCTTCTTCACCCACGGGTGAAGGCAGGTCGAGAATGGGTTCAAAAGGTCCAGACACCTGAACAAGTCAACCTGGCTATCGACGCTCTGTCGAAAGGTATCTACGAGCGCGGTTTCGGCGACCTCGTGGACCGTATCAATCGCCAACTGGACCGAACAGGAGCTGGGGCTGATGATTCTCATTTTATCGGTGTTCTCGACATAGCCGGTTTTGAGATCTTCGACGAGAATAGTTTCGAGCAACTCTGCATCAATTACACCAATGAGAAGTTGCAGCAGTTCTTCAACCACCACATGTTCGTGCTGGAACAGGAAGAATACGCCCGAGAACAGATTGAATGGAAATTCATTGATTTTGGACGCGATCTTCAGCCTACAATCGACCTAATCGAATTATCGAATCCCATAGGCATATTTTCTTGCCTGGATGAGGATTCGGTAATGCCGAAAGCAACTGATAAGTCCTTTACAGAGAAGCTCCACTCTTTATGGGACCGGAAAAGCTCCAAGTACAAACGATCGCTTCTGGCACAAGGCTTCATGCTCACACACTATGCGGCTGAAGTGGAATACTCCACTGAGGGATGGCTGGAGAAGAATAAGGACCCCCTGAACGATAACGTAACTCGACTACTCGCGGCCTCAACCGACAAGCACGTTGCACATCTTTTCGCCGACTGTGTCGATCCTGACGATGAAGTAGGGAGCTCACGTAGTCGGGTAAAGAAAGGCCTCTTCCGGACGGTAGCACAACGACACAAGGAACAACTTTCTTCGTTAATGACTCAACTCCATTCAACGCACCCTCATTTTGTACGTTGCATTATACCGAATCACAAGAAACGACCGAAACTGTTCAACGCTACACTTGTGCTCGATCAATTGAGATGTAATGGTGTTCTCGAAGGCATTCGCATTGCCCGCACCGGCTTTCCCAATCGACTTCCTTTTGTCGAATTTCGCCAACGCTATGAAGTCTTATGCAATGATATGCCAAGAGGCTATCTCGAGGGTCAGGTCGCCGCGAAGGTGATACTAGAAAAGCTGAGTCTGGACCGAGCCCTTTACCGGGTCGGTCTTACCAAGGTCTTCTTTAGGGCTGGTGTGCTGGCCGAGTTAGAAGAGCAACGGGACGCCCTAATCCGAGATGTGATCTCGCGCTTCCAGTCCGCTGCACGAGGATTCATTCAACGCCGCATTGCCCATAAGCGTCTTTATCGAGCTGAAGCTACACGCATAATCCAGCGGAACTTCCAAGTCTATCTCGATCTTCAATCTAGCCCATGGTGGAGGCTCTTTGTGCGTATGCGGCCTATGCTTGGAGCCACTCGCCAAGCAGCTGAAGTAAAGAAGAGGGACGAGATGATTCAGACTTTGGAAGAACAGATGCGCCAGGAAGCTCTCGAAAAACAAAGGGTCGAAGAAGAGCGCAGACGTGCCGAAATGGACATCCAACGTGTCCAAAAGACGTTAGAAAGTGAGCGTGCTTTGGCACTTGACAAGGAGGAAATATTCAAACGACTACAGTTGCGGGAAGCGGAGTTATCGGAAAAGCTATCCGGCGCCCTGGAAGACCAGGATAAACTCGAAGATCAGCTGGACAATCTAATTGAAGCCAAAAAGAAAGCGGAAGATCAGGCCGAACTCTGGCGCAATGAGCTCGAGCAAGCGGGCCTAATTATTGGCCAACTGGAGGGTGAAAAGCAGCTTCTTGAGGATAACATCTCGCAACTCGATCAGCAGATCGAAGATCTTGAGAACACCAAATCTGAACGTAGCCTACTGGAAGAGTCGTTGAACCAGGAAGTAAAAATGCTCCAGAGTCATTTAGCACTCAAGGATCGAAAGCTTCAAGACCTGGAAGCCAAGCTCCTCAAAACTGATCAGGATCTGGATGTGAAGCTATCAGCATCCACGAAGGAGCTTCAATCATCGAAGAAACAGATCAAAGAGCTCATCGACGAGAACCGCGAGGTTAGGCAACAGATGACTGACCTATCATCAACCTCGACTAGCTACGAGGATCTCATTCGGCGCAAGGAGAGCGAGTTAGCTATCCTCAAGGCTGACCTCAAGAACTACGAATCCGACCGCCGAATCTTCGACAACGAAAAGAAAACGTTGGCTTCCAAGCACGATGATTTGCAAAGCCGCCTGCGAGACGCCAAAGCGGAGTTGGATGCAATGCGGTCTCAGAAGCAGCAGCTTGAACGTGAAGCTACAGATGCTAAACATCTACTCGAGGAAAAGATCTCTGAGGACGCAAAGTCAGGTGAGGGGCGAAGACTTCTCGAAGACCAGATTGAAGATCTCAAAACCGAACTCTTTGAGGTCCAGAGAGCGCTCAGCAGGGAAAGGCAGTCTCGCGATGATGTCGAAATGCTTGGAGAACACAAGTACGATACACTGAAACGCGATTTCGACACGCTTAACGACGCAAAAATCACGATCGAGAAGGAGATGTACGCGCAACAAGATGTTCTACGACGAGCCACCGAAGGTCGGCTAACGATCGAGAAGGAACGTAAGGACTATCAGAATGAGTTGCGCGTCCTGCGTGAAAAGTTCATGAAACTGCAGGAAGAAAAGTTGGACGCCGATGCAGCAGCAGAGCGTACACAGTCAAGACTCGCCTCGGAACGACAGGCTACACAACAACAAGAACTCGATGTGAAAGACCAGCAGTTAGACCAGCTTGAGGCGGAGCGGAATGATCTCGCTGAGCAGGTTCAGAGTCTTACCCAGATGCTGGCCGACTCCGACTCATTCAAGTTCCGAAATGACCAACAAAAGGAGCGACTTGAACGCGAATTGGTTACCGTCAAGGGACGTTTGAACGCTTCGGAAAACGACAATCGTGCCCTACTAAACAAGCTTCAACAAAAGAACTTGGATATCGCCCGGTCTAATTCTCGGGCGGGCGATACGCAAAGGTCGCGAATTGCTCAGCTAACATCTGAGAAAACCAAGGCCGAGGATGAAAACAAGCAGCTGTTTCGGCAGCTAGAAGACTCACAGCTCACCATCGCCTCGTTGGAGAAACAAAAGGAAAAACTCTCACTCAGTCTCGAAGATCTTAATCATGAAATTACAAGGGAGCATAAAGCTAGTCGCAGTGCAGAGGTGGCATCGTCCAATGTCAACCTCCAGCTAGCCGACTTGAACCGCAAGCTGGAAACGGAGAGGCAACTTCGTGCACAAGCTCAGGCCAACACCCGTACTGTACAGACTGCGCTCGATAACAGCAACCAGGAGCTTGCAGAGTGCCGGAATCAAGTCATGCTGCTTCGCAAGGTTTTCGACCCCGAGTCTGGGAACGTCTCGATCACGTATGACGCCGCGAAACCGGATATTGCAAGGGTAATCGACTTGGCGGAGCGTGTAGAAGCCGCGAACCAGGCATTACGTGTTGCAAGTGAGCGTTATTCTCGAGCAGAAGCCCAGCTGGACGAGCTTAGAGACAGACATGGAGAGGAGGTCAATGAGATGGATGCACGCCACGCCAACTCAAAGCGTGCATTACTAGAAGAGATGAACAGCAGCCAAGTCAACCAAGTCAGTGCTCGGCGGTCGCCCACTCATGTCCGCAAAGACAGCGAGAATCGCAAGCAATTCTCAAGGACAAACACTCCCACAAACCAAAGACACATAAGCAATGCCACCAACGACTCTGCTCGCTCTGATCGAACCGTGGACACTGTGACCTACAATAACCGTATGGATCTCGCCTCTGAGCTCGAACTAGTACAAAACCAGCTGCAAATGTCGGAAATGCAAAACCGACATCTCCAGACCCAGCTTGATCGATCACCTGTACGAAATAGCTGGCAAGACGATAGTCCTTCGGTCCGACGCGTTCAGAAGCTCGAGCGCGAGAATTTCCGTCTGCACGATATGCTCGATGACTCAGCTAAGAAGGTTTCGACGTTAGAGCACAATCTGCGCTCTGGACAGCTTTCGTACCAAGAGGTTCAGACCAAGTCTCATGAGGAGCTATTCGACCTTCTGACCTCTCAGGAGCAATCGCGGAAGTCACTAGTACAGGCCCATAACCTAGCTGTCAATGAACTCGCGGATGCCAAGACTGCTTTCGACGATATCAAACAGGCAAAGGTTGCTCTTGAAGTAGAGCTTCACGACGCCAGGTCTGAGCTAGATGCTGTTGCTGATCAACAGGAAGAAGACAATGCCAACCACAACCAGCTCCTACAAGAGTTTGCTGATATGCAAATCCGATTGGATGGTGAGACCTCCAGGCTCCTTGATGTAACGTCAAGTTTGAGTCTTTACAAGAGTCGGGCGGATGAATATTTCAGTAAGCTCGAACAAGCCGAGATTGCGGTACTAAGGGCTTCCCGGGCGGAGCAATTTGCAAAATCACAGGTCCGCGAAACAGAAGAGACATGCGCTACCATCATGGCTGAGCGAAAGCAAATGGATGGTATGATTGAGGATTTACAGCGCCAGACTCAGCAATTTGAGGAGCGCGTCGAAGACCTATCGACAGATCTAGAGAGTGCTTTACAAGCGAAGAAACGTCTACAGAATGAGCTTGAGGACTACCGGAGTCAACGTGCACACGACATCGAAGACAACGAAACTTCTCTGGAACAGACACGGAAGAAGTACCAGGCCGAACTGTCTACCCTCACCAATGAGCTTGACGATGAACGCGAGAACGTGATATATGTTAGGGAAGAGAACGGACGACTACGCGAAGAGATTGAGGAGTTGAGAAGTAAATGGGACGATGAAGTGCTGAATTCATCCACTTGGGCAAAAGAGAAGAGTCGCCTGGAAATGACCCTACAAGACATTTCAAACTCGAGAGATGAAGCTGCTAACGCTCACAACGAGGCACAGTCCAAGATTGTGAGCCTGTTGTCACAGGTCCGTACACTTCGCACAGGTGTCGACGAGCTCGCTGCGGAACGTGACTCCGCGATCGAAGAGAAGAGGCGATTAGAATCGCGACTTCAAGAGGCAGCCTCCAAACTAGAAGATCTCGCTCACTCGGAATCTCCAGCCATGCGAAATGCTGCTACCTATGACCGCGAGCTTCTGGAACTCAAGTCTGGCCTTGCTCAACAAGAAGACATCGCAGCCGCCGCGGTTGGCAAAATGCGGCGCGCTGAAGCACTTGCACAAGAAATCCAGAAAGATATTGTTGCAGAGAGAGAGTCAAATGTTCAGCTGCACAAGGACAAGGCTGCGGTGGAGAAGAATGTGAAGGATTTACAACTGCGTCTTATTGATCTTGAGACAAAGGGTTACAGCGGCTCCGCTGGGAAGGACGTCCGGTTCTTGCATGGACGCATCCAGGAGGTATGTTGTTGCGCTCCTCTCCGACTAGAATTAATACTAACATAACACCAGCTGGAAAAGGCCCTCGAAACAGCCGAGTCCACCCGCCTTTCAGAGTCTCGCAGCATTCGTAACGTCGATCGAACGGTTAAGGACCTTCAGACCCAGATCGAGAGGCGCGACAAGCAGAACACATCCATGACGGAAGACTTGAACAAAGCCCGCGACAAGATCTCGAATCTCTTGTCCACAATTGACGAACTCCAGTCCTCCGACTCCGCTGCGCAACTCATTTCGAAACGTGCCGAGCGCGAGCTCCGAGAAGAACGCGAAAAGGCCCTTCGCCTCGAGCGCGAACTCGAGGGCTGGAAGGGTCTTCGCGTCGAGCGGAGAAGCGCTCTAGGTGTTCCCGGAGCAGGTAGCGAGGCCGGTGAAGTGCGTAGCATGCGCGGATCCTCCATCGGCCTGCTCATGGGCGAAATGGGCGAAGTGGCCGCGAGCGAGAAGGGCAAAGTGAGCAGCCTGAGGGGTGGCTTGCGACGCATCTCGGGCCAAAAGGGTTTTTTGTAGTGGGTGGGACCTCCGGTGCGGGGGTGTGGAGGTCCCGGGACCCTAAACTAAATCCTACGGTTGAAGAAGAAGAAGAGGGAGAGGGAGATGAGGACACGCTTGTTGGGGACGAGGTCTTCAAGGAAGTGGAGATTGAGGTCGATGATGAGGACGATGATGGTAGCTTGGAAGAGGGCGTTGGGGATGGTTGGGGTGGGCTGAAGCGCAAGCGGACTATTCGCGTAGTCATTCGGTCGAGGGCGTTTTTGTAGATGACTCTTGGCTTTGCTGTCCTTGGTGCTGGGATGGGGTGATGCTGCATGCGGGTTGGGAGTTTGCTCGTCGAGCGGGCTGGAGCATATTCGCATCTTCGGCGCGTGGGAGTTGTTTCTTGGGATTGCGGGTTATGTAATTTGTGATTTGCTAGGGACGACTACTAGTCGTTAATGATATGGATAGTACTTCATGTGGCACCACTTGTCCGTACCCATTGTAGTTTTTATCCCTGGTGAGTAGACCAAATATATTTTCTAGCTCGAGGTCTGGTGGTGGAAAACATGATGAATCCAAAACTGACACTAGATCTAGTTAGACTGCGACTAACGTCATGCCTCCCTCCCTGGCTTGCTTGTTAGATCGTTAGACAGCAATCATTAGCAAACATATACTTACTTTATATATAAGTGCCCTATTCTGACCTTCTGTGTATGGCATTAGCCTAGTCTAACAGGTTATAAGCCGAGGTAGTGCGACACTAGCTACGAGCGCTGCAGTTCGCCATGCCAAGGTAGGCTGTTCTTCCTACGTCTTTCATCAACAGTCTCGCATCTGGCTCTCTCTCAAGATGCCAGAATTGGTATATGTACATAGCACATTCGCGCACATTCATTCTGCTTATCATGTATTCTCCTCGCGTCGTCGCCGGTATACATAAAGGAAATAGCTCTTTTAAAATCTTTTTGCGTAAAGCGTGGAGTGTAACGTCGGTATCGCGACCTCTTGCTAATAACTTCAACACTTGTTCTAAGGGTCTATTATTATTAGAAACGGGAATTGATAAGGGAGTGTGATCTGCACATGTAGAGGGATTCTAGATGAGGAGTTTGGGGGTTGGACGTGTCTGTCTGGAGAGCTGGATGTCTTGCATGTACACGTTTGTTGCATCGCCGTCCATGGAACCTTTCCTTTCACTCCGCCTTCCTCACGCAAGAGCGGGCTTTCACTGTCACGGCGGGTTACGTCATCTGCTAGTCAGCTGGAAAAACTCTATATAGATACCGCGTTCTTTTCTTATCCTGCTACAACTTTCCCACTATGAAACCGACCGCGGAAATGGCCTCGAACGTTAACGCGGGCACTGGCTTGCAGCAGGAGGGCGGCGCGCCGCCAGTGTCGCCTCAGGTTCTCGCAGAGTAAGCCCATCTTCTGTTTACCAACGCGGCTCCCATACTGACAAGGCGCCCCAGGCTGTTCCGAACCGGTTTCCTCTCCGACGTCACCCTGAAATTCGAAGGCGCCGAAATACGTGCGCATAAGTTGGTTCTCGCCGACAAGTCGAAGTGGTTCAAGGAGGCGTTCGAGGGAGACTACGAGGTCAGTCCGCACCGCAACGCCATCAACCCAATACCAACTAACGGCTCCGCAGTTTGCAACAGCAGTAGACATCCCTCTCCACGCCTTAGGCGTCAGTGCCGAGCGCGCGCTCAACATGGTCCTGCCCTTGACCGCCCTGGTCCGCTTCTGCTACACCGGCTCCAGCACATACTCACCCTCCGCCCAGGGCCACTGGACGCCGCACCTCACGTCATCCTTCTACATCACATTACACCACCTCGCCAGCCACTACGGCATCCCCGCGCTCGCCACCCGCTGCAAAGAGCACTACCGCGCCGTCTCGGGTGTGAGCAGCGCCAACCTCGTGTCCATCGAGGGCCGCTTCAGCGCGCTGTCCCACGGCCTGCACCATCATACTCTGCAGGTCGTTCAGACGTTGACGCTGCGCGCGTACAAGCAGGAACTCGATAAGTTGCAAAGGGAGGGGAAGTATAAGGAAGCTTTGCAGTGGATGAAGCTCAATCCACGCGTTACGTCGCAGCTGTATGACCAGTTCGGCGCCGGCGACGACGACGCGGGGGAGCCGGCGAGGGAGTGGAAGTGCGCTGGCTGCAGCGCTGTGTTTCTGTATACGAAGCCGGCCAAGCGGATGAATCTCCAGCTGCGCAGTTGTCCGTGCTGTGCGGTTGAAGAGGAGGGACGTAGGGACTTGCCGGGCAATGAGGGCGCTCGAGCAGGCAATAACTTTGTGAAAATCGAGGACTGACGAGCTGTTATTAGAGATGCGATCGGGTAGCGCGTTCTTCTTTATGCCCTGTTTATACATTAGCTTGTATGCTAGATACAGTAAGGCTTTGTGCCGATAAAGGCCCACTGTTTCCCAATTGCTGAAGCTCCCTGTGCTGTCAAGAGGATGGTCCAACGTCTACTTTGCATCCTACTTCATCAGCAATGAATCCTAGGGACTGACTCGCTATATGGGAACTTATTCCAGATATATGTATGTGATCGCAGCGCGCACATATACACTGCTCCTCGACGGGCGACCGAACATTACATCACTAGCTAAGGTAAGACATGGTTAAACAATTCAAAAGTAGGGGTATGATGCTTCATATTTCGATTTCGGCACTCGCGTCCATTTTTAATTTGCTAGCTCCTGCACACCCCATCCCCATCGACCTCCCTCCCCCATACCATACGTACTTAGCACACCACCTATCATCCACACCACGCACGCCGCCACCACTACCACTACCACTACCACAAACCCCAATCCCCCGTGCCTATCTATTTCTTGCCCCTCCCTCGCATATTGAACGTCTTCAACGGATCAATCTTGCCCGCCTTATTCCGCACAACTTTCTTCCCCTTCCTGTACACGGCCCTCCCCTTCTTCTCCTTCTCCAAGCCCACAAAGCCCATGTCTTCGACCGCCTTCTTGCCGCCGGGCAGTAGGTAGCTGGGGACGTGGGCAAGATGGGGCTGGATGCGCGTTGGGTGGTTGAGGTTGAGGTCGTGGCGGAGGTGGGACAGCGCTTCGGGGTTCTCTTCGAACTGTGATGGGTTTAGTCAGCGTTTGTGCAGGCGATGGGAGCGCGTGCGTGCGTGAGTAGATGTGACTTACATATCTGCTGAGCTTGCTGCTGTTCACCAACTCGGTTCGCAGCTCCTTGAGCCGCGCTTCACGCACGGCTATACGCGTCACTGCGCGCAGAGCGTCTTGGAACCGGTAGCGAAAGGGCTCGAGTTTCTTCATGTCGAAGCCGTAATTCTCCATTTTCTGGCCGCCCTCCATTTTCTGCTCGATCTTGGCCAAGACGTCTTCGTCGTCTTTGGAGCCGGCGAAGGACGTCGGCTTGTGTTTTCGGAACTTGTCGGCTGGGATGACGAAACTGATGGCTGTCCCGGTTTTGCCGGCACGCGCTGTGCGGCCGATGCGGTGGAAGTACGACTTGTAGTTGCTGGGGAGATCGAAGTTGATGATCGAGGACACGTCGATGAAGTCGATGCCTCGCGAGACGCCGGACTCGGTCTTGTTTGATTTCGCTTTCTTTTTCGGCCTAGATTCGTCGTCGTTCGCTTTCGTTCTTGACCCGACAACCTCTGCTTCATCCGACGCGATGAGGATATTGTACACGTTCTTGTTGAACTCTTCCACCATCCTTAACCGAGACGCCAGCGGTAACTCGCTGTTCAGCACACAACTCTTGATTCCAATCTGCCCAAGGAACAGGCTAACCCTGTAACTTCTATCGACATCCCCAACAAAGATGATAGATTTGCCGCGGATCAGTTTCAGCATAAACAATGCATATACGAGTAAGAACTTCTCATCCTCGGCACATCTAATGACGTATTGTTTCACCTGTTGCGAGTCTTTCTCCAGATCGCCAAGATCGAGTACTACGGGTTCGGTGAGACGGAATAGAGGTCGGAGGGCTTCGACATCGGTGCTGAGCGTTGCGCTCATAAGACTATAGAGTATTAGAGAGGTGTGGTCTAACGGCTCTTGCAGGGCACGTTGCACTCACAAGATCTGGACGCCTTTAGGTATACTCTTGGAAATGGCTTCGAGGTCTTCCTTGAATCCATAGCCCATGACCAGATCAGCCTCGTCAATGACTAAATGGCCCAGCCCATCCAAAGACAGCGCGCCCTTGTTGATATGCGCACTCGCTCGCGCCGGCGTCGCTACCACTATGTCGGGGAGCTCCGCCAGCTTCGCCCGCGCTACCACATCAGACTCTTTGCCCGCGAGATTCTGTGTCCTAACACTCTGGCCACAGTGTGCAGAGAGGTCGCGTGCAAGCTTAGTCACCTGCTGTGCGAGCTCTTTCGTCGGGACTAGGATGAGCGCGGTAGTCGTGGGCGACGACTCTCGTGGCCGGCGTACTATGGTGTTGAGGATAGGGAGCAGGTACGCTGCGGTTTTGCCCGTGCCCGTGCCCGCGCGCAGAATGATATCTTTGCCCTGGATGGCCAGAGGAATTGCTTCCGCTTGGGGCTTGGACGGCTCGTTCCAGCGTTGATCGCGCACACCGCGGAGAAGGCGGGGCTCGAGTTCGAAGGAGGCGAACGAGGGTATTGGTGTATCTGCCGGTTTGGGGGGACTGCTTGGCTGCGGTCGGTCGCGCTCGTCTAGTTTTCGCTTCATGGCTGGCATCGTGTGTTCAGGTCGTCGTGTCGTGGTTTCGTTGTCGGCCTGCAAAACATCACGGTGAACTTTTTTCGGCATGCGCCAAGGCCCTAGTCTGTCTAGGCCTAATCTACCCCACGTCTGTCAAGACTCTACTCTTCGCTGTGACCGTCCGCAATAGCGCACGCGCAACGCTTGCCATGTATCAATGAGTAACGCCTCTTGTTATTGGGGCTTGCATCTATATATCTGAACTTGACCCTGACAATCCTCTAGGCTTTCTTTGGGTGCAATCGTCCAACACTCATATCTACGCAGGCCCCATCATGATCCAGCTACTTCTCATCTCACTGTCCCTTACAACCTCGTAACCCTCGGGCCCTCGGCCACCATAATCCGAACGTTGGTCGGATCCGCAAAAGCCGCCCGATCCGCCTCCAGTTCAGCACTGTGTGGCGAGGAGTTCTGAGCCTGGCTGAACTGGCCAAAGTGTTCTTCGTCGCGGAACTCGACGATAGTGAGGCAGTCGAAGTCGACCGAGTTCACGTCTCCCATGAGGACAAGCGGAGGCGCGACGTCGGCTTCGCCTTTCGCGGCCTCGTTGCGCTTGAGGTAGTAGCGTGTGTGGCTCACGGGAAGCACGTCGCCGAGATGTCCGAGATACTCCTTGACGAGTCCGATATGTTTGTTTTCGTAGTGGTCTTTGAACTGTTCGATGGTGATGCCGCTTTTGCGAGCCATGAAGAAGAAGACTGTGTAAGACATGGCGTTGGGTCGTGAAGTGGACGGAGTAGGGACGCTGTTGTGTAGTATCGTCTGGTGGAGAGTGTTCTTCGGGGTGCTCAGCTGCTTTTACACTTACTGAGAAGGATTCACACTACCGTCAGATGCGAAGTGTTGTGCCAGTGCGCGGCTCAGGCTGCGAGGGACTCCGCGAACTATATTTGTATGCCATGACTAAAGGCCATGGAAGCGCTAGCAACGCTTTGTTCTCCCGTGCACGTTGGATGCATTCCTCTGCAAGCCGGTGGTAGATAGTAGAAGGCATTGGGAGATGACCGAAACCTGAATGTCGAAACGTGTATGCGCGGATCGAGCAGGCTCTTCGATTCATTCCCCAGATATTCGACAGTCTAGACAAGCGGTGTATAATACCTACCATCACGGCCATGTAGAAGATCTCCTCACCCAAGCCACCATATCCATGAAGCCCAACAGTTGAACGGACCTGTTGTGGAATAGCTGTTCCGGACAGTTCCGCGATGGTGGCCTAAGCGATGCAATTGGGTGGTTGGTCTTGAACGAGGCAGTGGAGGAACAGTTATTGAAACCAAATTTGCAGAGCGTGCGTAATATTTCAAGCTATATCTATCTCTAGCATACATGACGAGGCATGATGCGTCACAAACCCTTTTGTGTTCCATCCGCTCAAGGTCTGAGCACTTTCACCCGCGCGAGAGACTAAGCGGCCAAGGTGCTTTTGTAGACAGACAACAGAGAATCACCTCCACAAGTCTGCGAACTGGCTCCGGCACATGGAGTGTGGCACTTGCCCCTCTCACGCTCCGTGTCTTGCAAACTGTTGCCACAGAAACACTCCCTGCCGAACTCTGTGTTGAAGTTAGCATGGGGTGTTCTAGTGATGGCAAACGGGACCACTTACCCAATCCTGCATAGACTTCGGAGTTCTCTGCACAGTATGTGATACAAGCTGGGACCGTCATATCGTCAGACTCTTTGAAAATGAACTCATTGTCGTCCGGATCACCGTTATGGAGAGTGCGGGCCGCAACGTCGTCAGAGTAACATCCGATATATTCGTAATCAGGATATGGCACGTCTTCCGGGCCGTCTACCGTAGTAGAATTCGAAGAATCGGCTGTAGGGACATCGTCTGTGATGACGGGAGGTGCATCAGTTGGAGTAGCAGAGTCGGCGGAAGTGGGATCAGCTCTGGGAACGAGATCTGAAGTAGCAGAGTCCGTCGTAAGGGCTTCATTCTTGGTGGTGTGGGTAGCGGCATCCCGGGGGGGGCTGGGATCGCGTTGAACAATGGCCATACGAGCTTCTGTAGGAACAGGCGGGGCATCGGTAGGAACAAGAGGAGCATCGGTGGGAGCATCATCTTCTGCGGCATCGGGAGCCGCAGCGTCTGTGGGAGGGGGCACATCGCCTGTGGGATCGAGGAATGAAATGGCCGAGGACGCCGTGAGTATGACGAAGCCTTCATCCGTTGGAGTAGCCGCGTCCTGGGGCATAGCATGGCGTCGAATTAGAGCAGCGGAGACGCTCAATGGACCCAAGAGGGCGAGGGTGGAAACCGAAGCGACCTTCATGTTGGAGATTCGTTGTCCGAGTGTCGTGGAGATGATGGTATGGTGTGGTGAGTTGAGTGTGGAAACAGCGACACTATGCAGCTATATATCTCGTCCATGTAGAGCCTTTCGATCATCGGTAAGGTTTCTTGACAACACTCTAGCTCGAAACCACCCCGCATGTCGTGGTGCTCGGTGGAGATGTATGATGCGGTGTTCTGCTAGGTCATATCGACCCGAAGGATGTCCATTTACGAAGCGAATGGAATCTGATTTCGATAGTGGACCCGGGGAAAGGACGGTTGAGTTATGAGCCAGGTTCTGGTGGGCCCATCCGTTGGTCGGTACCAGCGATCTCCATCCTATTACAACCCTCCTCATATCCACTTCCCGCCGTCGGTTCCCCTTCCCGAAAACTCTATGCCATGGTAGTGAGCGTTTATGACAAGTTTCCAACGCACGGATGCATCATCGGTGGAGTCGTTGAAGAGGTGCCTAATTTAGACTTGTTGGGCAGTAGAAGAGTTGTGGCTCATGACCAAGTCTTCCGTCGCCACATACGATCTAGACTATACCCACATGACTAGGCACTTCGAGGATGAGAAAAGATGGCTCGTCTTCTAGCTCCTAGTTTAACGTATTATGCAAGCCGGCGCAATACTTTTTCCACGAAAAGAAATGAAGTAGTCCAAAGATGCACCCCTCACGCTCGGCGATCCTCTCTAGACTACCGGCTATCGTCTCTTTAGTTCAGCTTCAATAGCACCATATGTTGGAGTCTATCGAGTTGTTGCATAATCCCCGCGAGTTAACCTTAACGGTCAGATTAGCTCAGAGCCACCAAACCCCGCTCGTATCAGGGCAACATCTCCATCTAATGGTTGGAGGAGGACTCCGGATCTTGGCTTCATTGACGCGTTATCTGGCCTTCGAGATTGACGAGCACGACTCCGATTTAGGAAAGCCCGATCTATGCTGTCTTTGTGAAACTGACGCATCTCCTACATGTCGATATGGATTCGCAAGAAAAAGTCATGGAGAAGGCCCGGGCCGCATATTCCTCGACCCGCAAGGTCCACCGAACTTTTGTCTTGAACGTCGGAATACAGACGTGCTGGAATGACTTTGGCGGTGATGTAATAGGCACTTATTCCCTTCGAAGTTCGTACATAGGAGGAAGGGTATGAGGCTGCCATCTCCTAGCTATTGTTACATCCATCGAATACTGTCCTGTGCCGTCGTCAAGCTACATCGACCAACTCGGCTTTGGTATGCGTAGTAGTTTGTGTAGTTGAAAGTGGCAAGCAGAGGTGGCACGTCGTGCATCAGCTAGAAGTTCTTCAGCATGTTGCTTTCGTTTTCTAGCATGTAGCAATGGTAAACACCATCACAATAGGCCTCAAGCAGCTTTATGCCGGGGGTTTCATTTGACTCAAGCCATGTCGCTTACTGATTGATTGTAGCGTCTCTGGTACTTTCTGAAATTTGTATGACTCTTATGTTCCACTGAGAAGTCACTCTGATGGTTTCATTCTGGTTCGGGTGTCTGATTCCTGCAATGTTGAACATGCTTATAGATTAGAGAAAAGCTCAGCACCGGATAAGTCAAAGCTCTGTATGCTCCAAAAGCATGCTAATTTTCCGATGCTAGATAAGCTCGTCGAGGGGACGCATTTCTTGCTGATCTCTGCGGTATTGAACGATTCGACAAAGTGAACTCCATCGCTGTGCAACTGAAGTCTTTCGGAGTTGCTTCTCGAGGGGGAAAAGGCATACACAGTTGTTGTGATGCGTATCCGATGTTCTTTCCTCCAGTGCGTGTTTTGATGTTGCCAGACACATCCGGAAGTTGGTTGTCGAAGGTTACGGGTTTGCGCTGACTAATTACTGACTGTGCGTTCTCGCTTATCCAGGCTTGGCACAGGCACACTTGCACCGAAATCCTCATCACCGAACTTCTCGCCCCAAGCGCGCATACCCTCGACATCTATCTGTTCTTCACCCTGCCGTCAAAATGGTCAACGTTCCCAGTAGGTCTCCAATCCGTTTCTAAGCTGGCGAAAGCAGTGCTGATTTCGAGCAGAGACCCGCAAGACTTACTGCAAGTCCGAGAACAAGCACACGCTTCACCGCGTCACACAATACAGTAGGTTGCGCCCGCACCTCCGGCTTAGAGTCTATCGTTAACAGCTGTGCTCTAGAGGCTGGCAAGGCTTCGCCATTTGCCCAGGGAAAGCGCCGATATGACCGTACGTTTTGATCGACCCGTTCTACACCCCGCCTCGCGTGGCATCATCCTCGGACGTACTCTGATATCGCTCGTAGGCAAGCAATCCGGTTTCGGAGGTCAAACAAAGCCCGTGTTCCACAAGAAGGCAAAGACTACCAAGAAGATCGTTCTGAGAATGGAGTGCTCGGGGTGCAAGGCGAAGAAGCAGCTGCCGCTGAAGCGCTGCAAACATTTCGAGCTTGGGTGCGTGCGACTGAAACTAGATATTGGAATAGGCTGACTTGGATACAGTGGCGACAAGAAGACGAAGGGTGCTGCGCTGGTCTTCTGATCCATTCTATGCATTTGGGGAGAGACACGGACATGGGGGCTTTACATTGACTGGCGTTCAGGTCAGGATGGTGGATGCGGCCATAGCGACTGCACACAATAGCCAATGAATGATCACAAGGGTTCAACGACTTGCAGTCCCAAGGTTCGGTGAAAGGACATAGATCAGGAGCTTCTTGGGACCTTCGTGTAAAAGTACAGGCTCCACCGACCGGTCCCGGAAGAAATTCACCTCGTTTACAAAGTATCATCTCGTGTAATAGCCTCTGTTACTGACGCGGATCTAACCTCCAAACCCTTCCTGGCTGCCATGTGGGGATGCGGACCAACGAAGGACAATGAGACATGACGTGCTGGTAGAGCTACTGAGAATTACTGCGCCTCCCTGGACTATGCACGACTACGCATGCGAAATGACATTCAAATGTACTAACCTAGCCACGCGACTTTCTTGTAGCTTGCTGGCCCATGGACCCACCCGCCATCTACAGATTGTGCTATAGTAGTAGGCATTATAGCGAACGAGCACTATGCATATGCTCAGCTCAAAGAGATGCGCGTCACAAAACCCTATTCAGTCATGTCAAGTATTGTCAAATTCAGGGCGTGTATGACTACGTGAAGTGTGAAAGACCTTTCCGGACATCAACGATGTGATCTGAAGCGTATACAGTAGAAAAACGTAGGATTTGGCCGTGAAAGAACATCCGAGGAGATCCGGCGATTAGCGCGCAAAGCTGAGGAAACGTAATTGAATAGGCACCAAAGAGAAGACGTATAAATCGTGACAGCTATGAGATGGAAAACGTATGGTTGGAGATACCCGAAAACATCAAGTTGGAGGAAGGGGAGTTTCTGCGTCGTATGTAGCACTGGCCGTAACGTCAATGTCCTGGCCTGTCGCTTGATCGTTCTCCGAGGTCCAGTACTGTCGAAGGGTGGGCACCCAGTCCGGAGGAACATCGCCTAGTTCTTTGACCTTGACGTTGTACTGGATGGGATGGTGGATGCCGAAGTAGATGCGCGAGGCGATGTGGAATGCGGGTTCTCCGGCGACGTTCACGATGGGGATGGGCGACTTTTCGAGGGTCGCTTCCCCGGGGAGCAAGGTCGGTTCACGGCCAACGGTGTATGCGATGGCGTGTTCTTTGGCACGGACGCCTGGCTTAAGCGTTCCTTGATTGTTGTAGGTGAAGATTGGGCTGGGTGCGGTTAGCGCGATGAGTGTGGAAGGGAATGGGGTTGTCGTTGTTACTGACCAGGCAAAGCAGAACTCCCGTTTAGCGCGGACAACTATGAAACGACGTATTTGGGTGTGTACAGATTGTCCGTATGATACCACAGAGATGCACGGGTTGTAACCGGTGGCTGTGGTTCCGGCAGCCTCAGTGAACAAAACTGCGAACACCTGTGTGAAGATTAGTCGTGGAATAGTTCCGACTGGCTCAATCAACTTACTTTGCCTTCCTTGAAAAAGCTCCTGGGCCTGACGTAAAACTCTGCAATCTGGTTAGTGCCGTGCTTTTAGTAAAAGTAAGATACAAATGGCGGTACTTACTGGGGTCGAGCGTCTCGTAATGACTTGTGGGGGTGGGATTGGTGGATGAATATGTACCCCCAATCGTCAAGCCTTTGCCTTTGTTGGGGACTTGCTGTGCCATTGTGTAGGCTGGAGTGAACACTGCTGGAGAGAGAGCTTGCTGTTGCCATTGGCTTCCTTGATCCAAGGCGGCGTTTTGATATGGTGTATAAGGCGCATGATTTGGGTGGAAGGTATTGGAAGGATGGTATTGGTTACCTGCCGCAGATGTATTATGAGCGTAATAGTTCAAGGCCGGACTAAGGTTGTGAGAGTGCTGCTGGGTTCTTGACGGATACTGATGAGTATCAGGCTGGGCACGAGAAGGGAACGCATTTGATTGAGATGGAGGTGCCGGAGGTGGTGCCACTGGTATTTGATGTCTAGTCCTCGTCACTTCCGCCGCCTCAGCATGCACGCCTGTGGCCTCGTCTCGGGATGGCCACACCGGATAACCTGGATGCGGCTCATTTCTGGATGCGTACTGAAATTGGTTTTCATTGATGAACTGAGAGGATTGATGTGTCGTTGCTGTAGCGGAATACTCAAGGTTGGGTTGTGACAGATGGGAATCATGGCGACCGTGGGAAGATGGTTGTCTAGAAGTATTAGTAACGTCAAAACCACCTATACAGTTTGTGTATAGACACGCAGAGCATACTGCTGCGAGACTGGATCTTCGTATCCATCGAATACCCATTGTCCTGGTCTTAGTGAGTTTCGTGACGCGTGGGACAAAGGTGGAGTGTCGTACCTTCGACCAACTTATTGCGGTAGAAGCGTTGGTGTTCGTGACTCCAGAGTCGATCAGACATGGTCACGAATCTGCCGCATGGTCTGATATCTGTCTGTGTCTCTCGAGTGTCTGCACCCGGCCGGGAGACGGATATTTAACCATCTCGTGTGACCGACGGGCGGCGCGGCTCTGCTACTATGGAGCGAGCAATATTTGCGGAGTCGTCTGAAGCAATATCATGGCGCTGTCGACACACACACCATCAACATTTGGCGATGCAAAGTGCAGTGCAGAGGCAGGGTTTGGATAGGCTGAAGGACGACATGTGGTGTGCCGCGCGCCCGCTAGCGGCTAGGGTCTTTCCGTCACGAACCCGCCGCTTTTAGCGCCTTCGCTGTCCTGGCCCTTGCTGCAAGCCTGCAAGCCTGCAACCCCCCATGATCCATCCCATTGCTGCCACGCTCCGCCCGCTGCCTGTTACAGCCAAGGGCCGCTGTGACCTGGCCAGTGTGCTGTGCGTCAGCCTTCATTACCTATCTCTTCAGGCGCGTCACTCCTGCGGCTCTCCTCCACCAAACCTTTCATCTTTTCAATCATGAGCATATTTCTGTATCAGTGCCCCAAATGCCGCACGCGCAAACACAAACACACGTTTGGCCTGGCCTCGGTTACGTTCCCGGACCTCCCACCGTCGGTCTGTTGAGGCCGGTTTGGCCAGACGATGTAGGCTAACGAGTCCAAGTACCATTATATCACAGCATTGAAACGACCGATCTTCCTTCAGCAAGCCGGAAGGAGTGCGTAGACGCACCAATATCCATCTCGGATCATGGGAAATCAAATCCTGATCCACCTTCAAAGCATGGATCTCAAATTCCACCCTTGGACTATGATCGCACGGAGAGTAGTACAGTAGAGGCATCTGCCGAACCTCGGACTCTAAAAGACAATCTCCGAGAGTCGGATATAGTCTCGCCATCATCCTACCCTCCTGGAAACACGGTCAGCCAAGAATCTGTCCGCTCCTACCGGGAGCATCCGTTCAGTATCGACCGCGTTGAACAGCTCGAGCAAGAACAGGATGGACTGCGAGACGCCCGAGACGAGTTGCTGGGAGCCAGATATCGATTGCAATTGAAACGCAATGAATTCCGCAATGTTCGGCAACATGCAGGCGAAAAACAGGGTTCGGTGCTCAGCCTGCTGCGAAAGCAATATCATCTAAACGTCACGAAGGGTTCGGAAGAAATCCAGCGTGGGTTATCAGAGTTAGAGGCAGTTCAAGATACCCTTGGGAAGATAGAAGATGATTACGACAAGGCTGAAGAAGATTATAATCGCTTGGAATGGCACTACACACAGAAGGAAACCGACTTTATTGATGGTTTGGTTAACGACAGTTCTCGAACACATGCATTACCCATATATCAGGAAAGAGTCGCAGAGGTCGAGAATATAGCTCGTTTCGCTCTTGGAACTCCTGAAAGTTTGCAATATCATGCCGACACTGTTGACTTGGATGCTGCCATAGCAACGCCTTACCTGATTGAGAAGGACGATGGTGTTGAGAAGATCTCCATGTCTCCCGAAAAAGATCCCCCAACACCACAATCAACTTCTGCGTTTTCGAATCCGCCTCGCGCAACCACCATGATCCATCTTAGTTCGACTGCCCAAGATACAGACGAATTCTTGCAGCTTCCCCGCCCATATAGTGAGAATGACCTTTCTCCCATCCAACTTGCATGGGAAGAGACTCGGAAGCGTATCAACTCCTGGATTTTCGATTCTCTATCAATCTCGCCCTTCCAAAGAGCTCTCTTGAAGGGATATCTCGATCAAGTGGATATGGATGATTCTTCTTGGTGGCATCTTGTTATGGAGCACTGGAGTTCAGATAATTCAACGAGTCGAGCACCCGAACTGAAGATTCGCCGTTCCTCGACATCGCATGAGATTATGCCTTCGCCCACCAGAAGTTCAGCACTTCACAGTGTTAATGAGCAGAAGCTTGGCTATGGCCTGAACAGTATCACACCTCTACTCCCGGAAGACCATGTCTTGGATGCTCTCGATGCGCCCATGAACCCAGCTACCATCGAACCCAGCGATCTACTCGAATCTGCGCCGCGACGATTTCATATCGTTGACCATGCTAATGAAAGAGCCAAAACCACTTTGCATGAATCCGATTCGACATCGTTGAAGATCGTTGAAGAAGACGATGAATCATCTAATGGTCCATCTACTCCACGAGAATCTCCTCAATCCGACGGCGTCCGCATTGATTCAATGGAACCATCTAATCGCGAGTCGACAGCAGAGATGGCCGAAGTCACTCAGATGGACGGATAAAGTTCGATTCCAAGCTATGGATCCCCACTCGCCAGCGGCCTACTCGCCAATTTTGCCTGAGCTTGGACATCATCAAGAAACGCCAGCCAAGCTTTCCAAGGTTATCATCAAATCTTCACCAGGAAAAGAATGTTCTGAATCCGTCGACGACCCCTTTTCGCAGTGCCTTCAGAAACTCTACACCCGCATCATACGACGAAGGTGGAATTCTTGCGCGTAGTACTTGGGAGAATCTGTTGGATACCTAAGCGTCGCTTTCAGCTCCCCTTAGTCATCAGAATTTCACCGCTTCCAGTATCATTATACCGGCTTACTTTCTTGCATCCAATGGTCATCAACCGAATGACTGCAGCACTTCTAGGTATACAAGGTGGTCGTAACACCAGCCTCTCGAGACATTGGTACCACGACTGCCTTCTTTCGTCCTTCCGTGTGGAACTTGGATGCCTGTTTGCTACATGATAGGATAGGTCCATACCATTGGTCTCAGCTAAGTCAGCTGTCTCTTTTCGTTTGACATTGGCCCCCAAAGCAGCATGATAGATGATACATGTTTTGTTGGTAGGCCTTCAATATCTTTGGAGCCTAATTCGAACTGCGTACTTCATCCACACCATATCAAGAAACGACTGCTAGCCAGCATGCAGTCATTGGGACCGCTATTTCTGCCACAACGCGAAAGTGCGTCCATTAGCGTCCTCATCCGTTACCCTGCCGTATCCCTAGCATGCCACGGATTACAGTATTGGTACCTTCAAAGCCACAGCAAACATTCCAAATTGATTGGCCCAACTTCAACCTGTCAGAACCCGCATCTTGCTTTGCATGCAGATGTACCCCACTACACTTGGCGCATCCGCATATCATGACTCATTAAATCTGCGCCGCGGAACCTTTCCCCCTATACGCAACACGCCGCGAATCCACCACGCAAGAAATGGAAGTTCAGGGTATCTCCGTCGCTGGCGTAAGACGGGTGGCGGGCTCAAATCGGCCCGGATCTCGAGACGAGACGAAACTGGGGCTTTGCTTGTAGGGCGGCGTTGGACAGGCAGCAATATGGGCCATGGCGGGCAAGCTGAACTGGAAGGAAGATAGCAAAAGCTCAGACCGTTGCTTTTTGCCCAGACTATCGACTGCGCAATGCGGCTTGCCGTCCGGAGGCCGGAGGTGCTGACAGAATCTGTTTAGACGAGGACGATTTTGGCTGTCGTTGCGAATATCGTCTGTTTGGCAGGGCAATGCAAAGGGAGAAGTCCTTGACTCTGATCCGTCTCCAATTTCTAACACATGCTGTCGCGCGTATTGAAGCCTTGTACTTATGCCCACTTCGGAGATCGCCGCCCGGGCTGCGGAAACACGGACATCCGCAGATCATCCCAGCAAAACGGCTGCCACTTGCCATGCGCCCCGTCACCACATAGTGACCTAAGTTTCCGATCAAAATTTCCGATATCATATGTGCCAGCTGTTAGAAGAGTGCTTTCTAATAATTGAAGGGGTGGAAAGGTCTTGATGACATGCAGTACGTTGAGGGAAGTAGTTGGACCTCTGTGTTCGACTTAAGGAGCAAACGGCACAGTTTTGGGGCGTTTTTCTCATGCCGTATATACAATCTGCAATGACGCAAGCCTAGGTGAAGATATTTCCCGTATAGTACAACTCAGTCAAAACTGTCGAACATTCAGAGGGTGCTAAAGAGCTATTGGATCGCTTGCAGGACTATCCTCCGACACAATGTCCATGGCCTTATCTGATCCCGAAAACTTGATGTTCCATTTCTTAACCGCATCTCTGGGACGCAGCTCTATCTCAATATCCTCGTCCGGAATGGGAAATCCTGCTTGAGCAGGTGAGTTGTCGCATATTGGTTCAATCCACTTTCCTTGGACAGGTAAGATGTCAAATTGAAGCACTAATAGTGCTGCGAATACCATTATCTCAGTGCTCGCAAATTGACGACCTGGACAGAGGATGTGCCCGCCGCCGAAGGCGCGGAATGCAACGCGGTTTGGTCTTTTCTGGCCCGTACCTGGTTTGCGGGCGAAACGCATGTGATCGAATTCGCCAACGTCATCGCCCCAAGCCGCAACGTCGCTATGCTGCACTGTAGCCGGAATCATAAGCATGCTGCCCTTCTTAAGGAGATACCGGCCATCCAAGTGCACGTCTTCGAGGAGAACACGGGGACCAGGGTTGACAGCACGGAAACGCATCGTCTCTTGGAAAGTGCTCATTAGAATCGGGCAGGAAGTGCGGATGGCGGCCAGATCAATCGAGTGAACCGCATCACCTTCTTTGCCATGTTCCTCATACACAAGGGCTGAGACTTCGTTGCGTACGTCTGCTAGGACTCGGTCATTGGAGAAGATATGGTAGATGAGCCACAGCGCACAAGGCGCAGTGTTGCCGAGCACCGCGAACGTGTTTCCAAGCTCCCCGCGCGCGATATCTTCGAGATTGAGGCCGAATTGCCCGTGATGGTGCTCGTAGCGCATGCGTACAAGCCCCGACGCAGATTCGTGCCCGCCCTTGCGCATGTATTCCGTCATGGCAGCAGCAACAGTTTCGCGTGCACGCAGAAGCTTAGGGAAAAAGGTTGATGCCATCGGAAACATGGAAAAGGTTAGAAAGCCGGCTTCAAAAGTCCTGTGATTCCTGTTAGATATGACAACACTAGAAACACACGGGCAGACTCACTTCCATGCTTCCACAACGACGGGATCGCGGTACGGATTTTGAGGCCCCCAGACAGCTTCGGTAGTAGCTGCGACCATGGTTTGCCGTGACCATTGCGATAGGCCAAGCCGTACGGTTCGCTGTGCCTTAAATGTTTTCATTTCGTCGGCAAAGACTTCGACGGACCGCCTATTCATCGCATCGAGGTGTTTTCCAGGGGCCATGGCGGGCACGATGAATCGTGGCCAACTAACGCTGAAGCCATGTTCACTTGTCAAGTCCTGGTGCATAATCTTGACGGCTTCTTTGCTCATGCCAACAGCGTGGCCGGCATCAGCTGCAATGGCGGCAAAGCTAACAGTGCGCCATTGCTTCTGCAACAAGGGGATGAGTTCTGTCGAATTGACAATGTACATCCGTTGAAAGGGCAGACGGAGCGTGTAGATGGGTAGCACATATTGGTTCCTATGTAAGAGTGAGTGTTTGAGGAATGAGTAACAGCTAAGTACGGCTTTCGTCAGACCAACCTCAATCGCACGTGGAATCGTGACTTTTCCCGAATCATGCCAATTAGAGGGCTCACGAAAGGAAGCGCTGTCGCAAGTGCTGGCGGCTCTCTTGCATCCTGAGTTACATGGAGAAGAAGGCGAAGGAATAGGTACGTCGAAGCAATGAGACCTACAGCCAGGGTCACGATAGGCAACATGGCTGGTGGCTGATGGTGAGTAAGGCGAGCTGAGCTGACGAACGACAGAAGAGGTGAGGGCAAGGCAAGAGCGAAACGGCGAAACAGCGAGAGGTTTTGGAGGCTCTAGATAGTGTGTATTGCGCCGTACTTAGACACTCGGTGCAGAAAATAAATTGAGGATGAGGCTCGCCGCAATGAGCTCACGAAAAACCTTTTGTCGTACGAAACAATCCGCCAATTTTCTGGCGCATACTTGCTTGCGATCCTTTTCGCATCCCAAAACTCTGCGCGCAGACACACCTACAGTGAGGTTTTGCTAGAAAGATACCTGTAGCTAGTAGGACTAGATACACTGTGAATAGAGTCTCTATACAGCATACTAGACTTCGCTGTGCCGCGTCGAGAAAGTGAGGCGGACAATCGGCGAATCGATCGATGTGGCGCTTGACCTTCCTCGCACTTGGCGTATGTATAAATAACTGTCCCAAAACCATAGCAAGAGCTTCAACGCCATGTATTCAACTTCCGCACCTTGAGGCTAAAAATCTAGACGCAGTACGCGGCGACTCCAAGTTTCGAGCAGTACGACTACGTCGCACCGAACGGGGCACGCAGATGCAGTGCGTGCCACCGAGAAGAGGGCAAAGAAAACACTGGATGAAATGCCTTAGGCTAAAATGCGCTAACCGAATCGTGTAGATTGCGACGCAAGCGCGTGCCCCGTTTGGTTGGATGGCGATAACGATGCGGCTCAAAAACAGAAGGACTTCGACTGCGAGCCGGAAAAATGAATCATGATGGCTTGGAGATAGGCAAATGAGATGACTGGCATGCAATGCAGGAAGAGGGCAGAAGAAGGCAAAACGCCGGAGTCGGTGCTTCAGGGTCCAGCTGGGGATTGTGGCTTGCCTTAATCTGCGGGTGGGCTGAGACCGGGATGGTGTGGATGAGTGGATGATATGCACCGAAGGCGCGTGCGGGCCGAACAGCGGGACCCGATGGCTTCCGGGCGATTGTGCCCGAGAGGATAGGTGAGAGATCACGTGAGCGGATGTATTCACTCCCACGATTAGAATTCAGTGAGTATGTTGCGGCAATATCGTATTACCGGACCCTACAAACTGTTTCGTTGACTTACTACCAGCGCGAAGAATACGAGTGCAATTACCAAAAGACGGTAATTAGTCTGCCTTCGGCCCGCCTGGATCTCGATAGATTTCCCGATTCCAATCTTTCGAGTAGCTGAACTCATGACCGGAGATATATCTACGCTCATAATATCGCATTCCCATCTAGTACTTCTCCTCGCTACACAGACGCGGACTTCGGCGCAAAGCGTTTCCAATTCCGACGACACGGGCGGGTTTGCCTTGTTGTCGGGAGCGTTGCCTTGTTTTTCCCCAAGACACGCCGATGCACAGCAATCTTTCGTAAAAGCGGCAGCCGCTCAGTATCGCTTCCCAGCCACTCCCGCGCGTGATCCGCATCCATGCCGCATTCGTGGGGATTGAGGAGGGTCGCGACCCGACTTGATTGGCTGAGTGACGCAGCACAATTGGGGGGGCATGTGTCGCTGGGAATCTGGATCGTGTATGCGGATCGCGAGCCCGCGACTATCGTTCCGTCTCGTGAAGTGACTCAGCGCACACACAGCTCCACCAGCTCCAGTCGTATGCGGGCAAGGCGTTATTGCGCCCAGTCCAGTCCGTAATATCAAGACCATATATCTATATCACAATGCCTCTAGAGCCGCATTATCACCCTCTCGACGTCCACATCCCAACTTCCCAGCGACCCGAGCGGTCGACCATCTCCGACCGAAAGCGGGCATATAAGCGAGCCTGCTAGATTGCATGCATTAGCTCCCAGAGTGGGGGAACGTGGGGTACGCTAGTGCAAAGTGAAGGACCAGCACACGTGGATTTTAGCCCTAAGGTGCCCCTGTTTGTGCGATGCAGCGACGTTGAGACCCACTCCGTGGCAATTATCGCGATAAGGTTTGGAGATGTCCTGCATGCATGGAGCATGATCTACGCGATGGAATAAGCAAACATTGGAGCTTATGCGGACGTCGGTGTTGGGGCGGTGTTGGGGCCAGGCTCTCATGGCGGTTGATCCTGAGGTTTTGTTTCCGCCGCGAGAACAGTTGTAGCTCAGGAGCTGCGGACACTTGGTAGATGGTGGCATCACTTAGAAATGTTGGAGACATAAGTAGATGGTAAGAATACGTGTTCATTTATCGGATGTACATGAAGGAATCGTTAAAGTAGGATCGAAATCTCGTGGTTCATCTAGAAAATAAACCAAGAATACAATTTGTGCAGGAAAATAGGTGAAAGCTATGTAGACAGCGAGGGTGTAGGGCCCTATGGGCGAGATTTTATGGTGCCACTTTCTGTAATGTTTCAGTCGGGCGTCTGGTCTTTTGAGGATGTGCGAGATTGAGAAAACGACGATCCGGAATATGAAATGCTAAAGGAACGTGAAACATAGCAGTCGTATGAACGCAACGATGAAACGTATTTGGGTCGGACCTAATGGAACAAAAGTTCAGTGAGAAAATAGCGTAGAGTGATTGCTACTGAGAGCTAATCACGTTTTGTAGTTCCTCTCGCCAATACCCAATCATTTTTGGGATATCGTTGTCGCTGACCATCCCGAGATCTTTCACCTTGACATTGTACTGGATAGGATGGTGGATACCGAAGTACAGTCGAGAGCATTTATTCAGGGGGGGCACGGAAGGTGCGGAGTCAACAGCGATAGAGTCTTTAGTGATGCCGGTTTCTCCAGGAAGCAGGGATATCTGGGATCCTGCGGTATAGATCACGGCGTGTTCGCGGGGACGTACGCCTTGCTTCAAGGTCGCTCTCCCTGAGTAGGTAAACACTGGGCTGGGCTTTCGTTAGTCTTCCTAAGCTACGAACTAAAACAGAGATCGAAACGTATTGTAAAGCGCTTACCAAGCATAGCAAAATTGGACCATTGACCTGACGACGACGAAACGCCGGATCTGAGAGTATGCCATCTGGCCGTATTTGACCATCGTTATGGAATCATTGTACGCTGTAGGTGCTGTTGTCGACCCAGCAGGTTCAGTGAAGAGAATCGAGAACAGCTTTATACGTTAGAGACCGACGGGCTGACTGAGGATCACGATAACTCACTCTCCCTGTCACAAAGAATTCACGTGCTCTGACGAAGTAACCTAGAGTCAGTCAGGCGGGTTGACGACAAGCAGCTATGCGTCTACATGACTTACTATAATCCAACTCTTCAAAGTTTATCGCTGTTGCATCCTCGCCCCAGCCGCCTTTGACAAGCCGACCTACCCCCTTGTCCGCGCCTATTTTGGGTCCTTGAGCGTAGTATTCCTGATAGCCGCTTTGGTGGGAAGCTTGGGGCATATGCGAAGAGGATTGTGCGGGATGTGGATGGGAGTAGCCTGCAGCATTGGGGTATGCGTGGCCCATTTCATACGGGGATGAAGGGTTTGTGGTCGGAACACCACTCCTAGACTCTGTCGCGGCTGTGAATTGGGTTCCTCCAAACGGCTGTTGATGGCTCCAGTCGTTTAGCCCTACGGAACTCTGAGTAGGAGTGGCATTTGGGTCAAGAATTGCTGCATTGTTGTTGGCGGGATGTTCATAACTGGCAGAATCGTGCCGAGTCGCAGCGACGCCGACGCTGATTATGGTCAGTCCGCATTATTTTACGCCCGGATAAGAGAAAGCGAACTCACTCTGCATCATCCCACACGGTGACCCATTCCCCTAATAAATCATTAGCGATTAGCAATGTGACTGTTAGGCGATAGTACCGTTACGGAGGTCTTGACGGTACCACTTGTTATGGCCCGGGCTGTAGGTCCAATTACCGATTCGATCAGCCATGGTAACAAGTGCAGGTCATGCTGGTGTAAGCCAGGTCCTGCATCTTTCCGAACTGCGTCACCTAGTATTTATCTGTTGTGGTATCGGCAGAGCCGCATTTCTGAGGGGTGGTAGTGGGCCCAAGCAATCAATGCAGCTGTACGTGCCCACTCGCATCCGCTGCGTACGGGTGCTGCAACTGCTGCCAACACTTCTCTGAGGGCTGCATGGCGATATGCATTGTGGAGAGGCGGGGCTGGGGATAGGTTGAGGCACGGCAGGGCAGCTCGACGTCGACCCGTGCCGAGAGGCGCTAGCCGCGGGACACATTGCGCCTAGCTAGCCTTTGCGCGACTCGTCTGTGAAGGCATCATGGACGCCGCTTTTGAACCGCTGCCTGCATGCATGTCCGACATCATTACAGGAGTGCCAGTGCCGTCGCACATCTGACGTTTTGCGCACGCACCACATGGCTGCGTACAGGCTGTACGCTGGTCTCAGATATGGGATTGCAGAGCAAACGCCTGACGCAAGGACTACATATTAGCGCGACGCGCTCAGCCCGACGGCCAGACCATGTACTGCCGACATTCCATCACCTTGTTTTTCGCTCTTGAGTAATGCTCGATGCCGCTCAGTGGATTAGGTTTAGATGCACGGAATGTCGCTTTCCCGACATCCTCGCCATCATCGGCCATACTCAAAGGTACGTAGGCGTCTTTCCTTCTTTCGAAACTGACATGGCCATAGATTCGGCGCCGCGGCGATCCCACGAGGGTACCGATCGGATCTCTCTCTCATGGATAACGGATAACAACAAATCAAATACGGATGTCGATCCTTCGTTCTTTCCCACCGTCGAGAACATAGCCAAGGCTGAAAACCATGGGTATCTCACACCAACGGGGTCTGCTTTGGGGCCGGGCGCTCCTGTGCAGCTGAATCACCATGCCTCAGCTCAATCTGATCCTGTGCAACAAGAGACTACCAATCTGCCTGGGATAGACGAAGATCGTTTATACGCACAACAGCAACTGCAAGATGCACGAGAAGAGCTGTTAGGGATGCGGTTTGCGCTACGTGCGCGACGGACTGCGCTGACAGGTCTTCGTCAAAGCGCCGGTGCTGCTGAAGGTGCACTACTAAGCCATCTGAGGAACATTTTCAGAGCCCAGGGGATTCCTATGCAGGAAGATTTGGAAAAAGATTACAAATCCTTGGTCGCTATGCGCAACAAGCTTGGGGCTTCCGACGTAGAGTACGACGAGGCAGAACAGAAATACAATCGGGAGGAATGGAGATATACTCAGAAGGAGGGGGATTTTGTCGAAAGCTTGGCCGACGACGGACCCTCATTCGAGGGTTCGCAGCGGACAAAGGAAAGACTGGTCGAGGCAGAATCCTTGACTAGGTTTGCAACAGGAAACGAAGAGACTCAAAGCCGCGCCGTCGAAGATAGTGCCGCTCAACGAGAGATTTCTGCGATCTTAGAGCTAGCGCGCTCTGCCTCTCTTCCTGAACTTCAACGTAGTATTGGGAACATTCAATCGACAAAGCATGACGTTTCGAGCATGGAAACTTCCAGGCTGGTTCCTGCCTCACTGCCAGATTTGACGCCCAAGATGGACCTCGGTTACCGGCGTAGAACACCATCATTCTCAAATAGCGAAAGTGCATTATCGCAATCTCGCCGAGTCTGGCCAGAGATGGCTCAAAGGATTGAGTCGTGGGTTCTCGATACCGTCCAATCCTCCCCACTCAAGCATGAACGCCTGAGATATGATCCGTCTCAAAAGGGCCTGACGAACTCTTCGCACACCGACTTTGCACAGGAGAAAGATTTTCAAATCGGTGTAATGGCTGGCTCAGAGTCTTCAAATACAACCCTTACTGCAAGACAATTACGCCCAGTAAGTGAGTCTCGTCCACAGCTCCACAGCGACGATCCCATAAGGAATACGACCAGCAAGGAAACGGAACCGTCTAAAATTCATATCATACCTACTTCAAATAGCACCGTTCCTGAATCCCTTGAGCCCGGCACACCTTCGGGAACCTCAGTTTACTGTTCTTGTTCCTGTGTTGCTAGGAAGAAGACCGAAGAGGCCACGCCTGTTGCACTACCAGAACTTGCAGTCTGTGAACCTGTGAAGAAAGCCAGTATGACGAGTTATTTGATGTCAGGGAAAGGAAAATCGCGTTGGAAACCACATGGGTTGGTTTGGCGCCTGGCAGATTCTCCGAAGAGGTATTTCTCCACTAGCAAACAAAGTCTACCTCGTAATTCTCATACACAAACAGATTTGTCGATCTCCCAAGACCGCCACAGATTTTTCTATTTCGTCTCGACAACATGCCGCATCAGGACATATCCAGCCTTGAATCTACAAAATATCCTGAAAGGTTGTCTGCATCTCATATAGGCACCAAGGCATTTTCAGATACAAAATGACCACCTGTGTTATCATACGATTTGACATATACACGTCAGACTTTTTGGAGTTAGCAACTTGGAACTCGACCCGTGTGTGTGATAAAAGCACGAATGATTTGCCAAAACTGCGAAGTATTGGTGAGCTTGCCTCCACTTTTATCATGACTCACCGACTGACTCACGAAGTCATTAAGCTTTCGAATCGAACGAGACATACACGCAACACCCTGCAGAACCTGCCACGTTACGTGTGCACGAAGACAGGGTGTCAAGCGACGTTTCATAGTAACGAGTACCAGCTTTCAACACCAATCATGTACGATCTCCCGAATTGAACTATGCAATCCATGCTCACTAGCTACAGTGTCTCGTATCCTTCTAAAAAGCTGTAGTTTTGTGGACTCGCAGGATCATTAACACCGTAGGAAGACAGTGAAGCCTAGAGTTATTCGGAGTCAGACGGTCAATTTCATAGCACTTGTCCGACACGGAGAGTTTTTGGAGGAACTCAGGGCGCAGTCGGTGGGTCACAAGAGCGCACATGTCCGACGTTTGAGCTCCAGGAATGCGCCGAGTTCGTCCGCTTTTGGCTTTGCCTCGCCATAATGCAGGCTAGACTCGAGCGCTGAACACAGACCAGAGACAGGCTTTTGCGATGGCTTGTCGCCCAGACAAGCCCACTCGGAATATGAGCTGAATATTAGAAGTCGAGTTGAATGATTACCCCTCCTGGTTCCGATGGACTCGGGTCTCTGCCTCTGGACCGGTGATTATCTAACCCTGCAGCGGTACCATACCAGGAAGGCGAATGGCAAATGACTCTGTGGAAAAGGCAACTTCCTGTTTGCATTGAAAAAGTCACCTTCATAACCGCAGCGCTGCTATTACCATTCCAAGCCAATGGGCAAACCCCAGCATTGTACGGCCCGAATGAACGATAACGTGAGCCGGCATGTCGGGACCGTGTTTGCTCGCCCGCCGAACGCCGTGCTGCCGCACCTGTAGCTCACCGCAAAAGTGAGGCGGACGGATCCTGAGTCCTGAGTCTTGACCTATCAGCGTAAATGCACATATCCGGCACCACGAGCAACGAGCCAATCAGAAATGGGTACATTGGGAGGTAGTGGGCTAGTGTTGCGATGTGCGATGTCAGGCAACTGCAGATAGAGAAATATCGGATCTGGCAATTGCGATTGGATGGAGGAGGTTTGCGTAGGGCGGCGGGGTGGGACGGGCCAATGGGTGATGGAGCGCGATTGCGCCCATGCTCGTGGCAGGATTTATGTGGCAGTGGGGAGTGTGCAGATATGCAGCAAACAGGCGGTAGCAGATAACAATGATGCGGCTCAAGATTCCAGCTGTTGCACCGCCAGACTACGAGTTAAGTTTCGCAAATCAAATTTCGTGGATTCAGCTGTATGAAATACTATATCCAAAACAATGCTTGAGCTTTACAACTGATCTTTTAACATTTAAACGTTTTGAACTTGTAACGCCTATGCATGGAGTCTGTTAATCATTCCTAGCCAAGACAACATGATTTCCTAGGACACCAGGATTTGTGGCTATTGATTAAGAAGGCAGTATTCATAGTATGAATCAGTCAGCCATGGAAGCCAAGGGCTCATCGTTTAGTAAGCTTCGAGCACACAGCTACATGTTTGGTCACGTGGGTATGGTGCAGATTATCACGTGCTCACTGGTCGGCCTCGGGAGATATCTGATCGCCAGACTTGAGATAAGCGAAGTCATTCTCCACTAGAAGATAGTTCGCGAATCGAAGAATAATCACACTTAAGACGTAGTGCCCATCAAAGCCGCGAAACTCAAAAATACTGACTAGTTCCTTCTCTAAATCTAGGGGACGCCATGCTTCGTTATAAGGGCAGGTTGTACAGTCGTGTGTAGATTTGGTATATACAAATACCGCGCCATAAGTCGTATGCATTGTGCGCTCAGAGTGCACCTTCCTCTGACACCCGAATACACTCTATCGTCCTTGAAACGTATCACCGCTCTCGCTCCTCTCCATATCCCGCATTAACCACAATCTCCCTCTGAACCCTGATTCCTCCCATCGCACCCCCACTCCCCCCCTCGGTCAGCGCTTCCGTCGAGCTCCCACTCGTCGACCGTTCGTTGTGCGTGCACTTGACGTCCGTCAACGGATAAACCTGGTCCTGCAGGCGTAGGAACGGGTTCGATTTGCGCGCATTGTCGCCTCCCTTGCCAGTACCCGGTCGTGTGGGCGCGCTGGTCTTCGTGCTGGTCTGCACGCGGCTCGAGAGAATCGTGAAGCAGGGCGCCATGATGGGGATGCAGCCGGCGAGGATTCCGAGGGCGGGCTCGATGATCGTGATCATGTTGCCGTGCGCGAAGCCCCAGGTTAGATCGGTGTAGTCCATGACTTTGTAGACCCAGGTTCGGATCGCGGTCAGGCCGCAGATACTGCGCGTGTAAGCACGGGTCGCCGGTCAAGAGAGCAATGCGGGAGTGATGGAACGCACCAGAATCCCAGCCCGAAGAGCACCATCAGCCTCGCCCGCTTCCTCCTACTAAGTTTCAAGTTCCAGACAATTGGCATGGGTAATAGTACACACGTTAGGCCAAAGAAAACAGCGAGTATACCCACAGTGAGCCAGAAGGATATTATGTCGTTACACGTTCCGGGGGTTGAGCGATCCCAGTAATGCTCAAAGGGGGTGCACAAGGTCAGCACAGCAATGATTTCGGCGACTGTAAACGCCGAGAGGGCAACTAGGTGGATGCGACAAAGGCGGTGGAGCCAAAGTTGTGGGAAAAGCTGCATGTAAAATTCGGTAATGGACATCTTGATCAGATTCGTTGACGAGATCATCAAGATTGACACTACTGTGCTGTTCTGTCTCTCACGTTAGGTCGTTTGCATCTTACGAGTGGACGCGGGAATGAGGTGTGGGACGTACTAAGCCAATCGACCTTGCGGCAAGATAGTAGTCATGTGGTTCTATCTCCGACCGATGGGCACCGAGTCCGCTGTTGAAGACCACTGTATTGCCGTTAGCTAGGTGAACATAAAAGATACGGAGGAAGACAAACTCTCAAGCGATATGCAAGCCATCACCACAACAAGCATCTATGCATGTCAGTACGAGGTAGAGGCTCATTCTGGCAAGAGCTAGATACGTACGTAGGACAGCACCATCAAATAGTCGTTTGCCTGCCATCTTTTCCGCGTTATGTGCCGCGCCCAGATCCGCCCAGATATCGCAAATGTACCGATGATCAGACCACAGAAATACACTGCGATCTGCGCATTCTGCAGCGGCGTCCTGGAGCTGTGGGTCATGCCGTCCGTCTCCTTCCCGTCACCAATCGAAAGTCAAGGATCAAACCGAGGAAGCGGAGTGCTAGAAGAACCTTAATGCAAAACTCAAAACTAAGGATCCAAATCACGGCGAGCTGCATTCCTCTTATGACCCAAACATCTCGCAGAACCAACCTAGCTTCTTTGCACTTCCATCATCTCGCCTACAGCAAACAGTCGTTGATCGTCCTGGTGTCGAAGCAAAAACAAAGACTTGATACAAGAACGCGTTGCGCTCGCGCGGCATCAGGCACCGGTACCTAGAGTGGCGTCAAATCCCTGCAAGCCACGATACAATTGTCCACATGGGCGTAACAAGCATGTCACCCAAGCGCCACTAAGCATGGCACTCCTAGGGACCAGCCTCCTCGTTCACCTGGCGGATTCGGAGTGACATGCGCACGCTGTGATCCTTTATAATCTGGACCTCAACTAGCTGGCGATTGCCCCCTTCATCCCCGTTGATAAATGTTCCGTGCTGAGCCGCGCTCAGAGAAGCTTCAAAATGCGCGTACTAGATCTTTATGGGAAATATCAACGGGCACCCCAGTTCAGCAATGACTGGCAGTTCCAGTTAGCAACAGCTATCCCACCGTCATGTATCAACTATCGTGGCCTCGATAGAAAGCTCTCGCCAAATAAAGGCGAAATGACAAAATCTGAAGAAGAAACCTCTCTTGTAGGGGCTCTATCTTGAAGGAAACAGAGCTGCTCTCGTTTTCGTGAATAGCTGTGTTGCTAACAAGTGGGCGTGAGTGGCGTGAGGCAGCGTAGGTAATTGGCTCGATCGCCTAACTGTAGGGCCAGGTATTGCTTAATTGGGGAGCGCATTAACAAGAGCCGGTGCGCCGTTAACAACTCCCAATCAGCTACTAGAACCTGAATCGGATGCTGTTTGGGACGCTGATAAGTGGTTGTGGATGGGAGAAGAAGAGGAGAGGTGGAGAACTATGAACAACGGCAAAATGTGGGGGCTTGGGGCAACTTTATCTGCGGCGCTGACAATGGCGAGCTTCCCCTCCGTTGTGAGGCGCTGTAGGGAGTATAAAAAGTTGAGGATAGACGATAACTATAGGATAAGGATAGGTAGCTTAGCATGCAAGACTGAGACCTCGGGAACGGGAGATTTCCCCTCCCAAGGCCTTGGCAACCCCTAAGCCGAGAAAAGCTAGCGCTCATCCGGTCTAGCGCACGCCGAAGACATACGACTCGGGGAACGACAACACGCTCACTTCCGCTTCAAATCCAGATTCTCTTTCGCACATTGTCGTTCTATACGACTCCAGGAGTGTGACTCCAAGACCCGAGAACTGACCTCAAGTTGAGTGCACCTATGCGGGATGACGACGGGGCCCGTGCAGACACTAAGCAGACTTGCTGATCGTAGGCAACTGTGTGCGGAATCAAGGGCGCGCCGCCCTTCAGACTGGTAACACTGGGTGCATTCTGCCTAGAAGTACGGAGTAGATAAGGGCGCGATTCTCTCCGCTTAAGACCAGCTCTACCCACCCTACCCACGAGGGGAGTCATTCCGCCCGTTTCCCATCGTTTATCGGTCCGAAGTTTCGTCGCCCGAGGGTGCTTGTCGACATGGTTTTTACTTTAGATACTGGGCTTATTCGCCGCTCATCCGCCAAAGAGACCTCCGTTTACTTCCGCACAGTTCTTTCCCAGCACCCCGAAGCCGTCGTTACGAACGAGCTTCTTCTTGCTGTCGAGCAGGGCTCGCTGGCGCCGCCAGCACTTGCAGTCTGGCTTGGGACGTCGAAGTCTCCCGGCACCATTGCGAGAGTCCTGAAACAGGGCTTTTCCGTCGAGGGTCGGAGGCTGGGGATCAGGCACTTCAAGAACCAATTCAGGTCTTCGAAATGGAAAGAGCTGTGGCACGAACTCGGAGAGACGGCGGGCATGCTGGCTATCTTCAGTGCATTTTCGGTCCGTGAGGTTCGTGGTGTATGTCGTGTGCTCAGCTGTAGCTCTACTGGAGAAGATCAGGATGGAAAGAGGAAGGCAATCACGTCGCTGTTGAAAGCACTACTGCCCCGTCTGTTCTCGGCTGCTGCGAGTCCGAATCGCACCACGGACCAAAGACCTTTGATCAAACACTACGAAAGCTTAGTTCCGGGCTGTACTCCAGAGTTTATCTCACAAATGGTTAATCGGAGCTCCGACGGCGATTGGAAACATATTCGAACACACCTGCTCGCACAAAACCATGCCGACACACTTCGCGACTTCGCTCTCAAATACGTCTTTACCGGCCATCCTACCCCGCAACAAGCTCACATTCATGCAAGATATTCGCGCCTCTCCGATTTCACGCGACAGTTCCCGGCCACAACGGCTGCCGAAAAAGGTTTCTCTGCGTCAATGGAGTTTTCATTGCAGGTGCTGCGAAAGCTGGCCAATGACGAAGATATTCCAGCTGTTACAAGGCATGACTTTCTCGATAATCTAATACAGCCTCTCTTGAAACGAGCGGTGAGGAAGAAGGCTGAGTGGTCGCGAACACAGGAGATTGTCGACCTGACCGTGCGCTTCTTACACCGGTATCCTGAAGTCAAAGCGCAATTCCCGCTGCGCCGTGGTGGAGTCCTGCACCTCGTTGCACTCTGCTGGTCCCGACGCCCAGAACTCTTTGAAAATCTGTTCAAAGCGTTACTAGCACAGCAGCGGGAACAGAACGACCAGGCGGTAGACATCACCCGTTTTGAAACTCTTTTGCTTGGCGTGGCGAAGCCGCGACGATATCCCTTGCTGAGGCTTTGCACGCTCGAAGTTGCGAAGCAAGACCTGGATGGGGACATTGACGGAAAACTCTGCCGAGGTACACTCACTTCCACTTTACTAAATAAGCTCGGGACTGCACAGGCTCTGCATCTGTTTGCTAGCTTTCGACGTGGGATGGGAGACGAAGAGCTAGTACAATGTGGCCCCTGGAGCTCGGTCACATCGAAGACATACACCTTCGGAGACCATCATTATGGGGATCCAGATCTATATCACATCACTCTATTGCAGAGGAATGGCCAGCAACAAGAGGCCGAAGAGCTCTCTATGAAATGCGTTCACAGTGGGATGAAGAAGACGATGTCAATTTCAGACCGGAGCCAACGCGCATTCTATGCGACGAAGACGGTATACTATGGCATTTCGAGCGGGTCCCTGGAGATATTTAAAGAGGTTCTGGAATGGGCCAAACGCTTCGTGCGAGATCCACTCACTGCACAAGCAATCCATCAACACTGGCCCGAGGAAACTCACGCCGTTCTTTCTGGAATTCCTGCTGTCCTCAACACGCAATTATCCAACGCCGCGACGCTCTACAACCGCATCTTGCAGGGCAACCAAATATTAAGGAGTTTGTTCGAGACAGTGTGCTTAGCCTTGCGCGAACCAGCCTTTGCTTTGCATAACTGGCAGGGGACTCTTTACCTGTTCTACCATGCTGTGAGAGAGCGTTTGCGCAGGTCCTCGGAGCTGCAGACCGCACTGGCTCTTTCCGACGACGAAGTGTATCACATCCTGTGGGAGGATACCGTCAAGATGCTTGTTGAAGTAGAAGAGAAGGCGCTAGAATACGAGAAAGGATTACAAGCCCATACCGTTCGCGGTATTCTTGGCTATCAGGATTACGTAACGGGGCTACACCACCTGATTGCCCCGAATTACAGATTCGTGGACGAGTTGGCTAGAGCTAGAGATGGGTTGTGGCGCAGGTATCGTCCCACGCTCTTCCCGGAGGCGGCCGTGCTTGACGAAGCGTATCCGCGAGGACTGCCAATTCAACATCTGCTTCATCCATTTTGTGGCATTGACATCCCGCAACTCGACACTTATACTCCGTACATCGCTGAACGAGTGCGCAAGACTTTATTTCCTACCGCGGAGGTCGCCTCTACGCCGTTTTCCCAAGATTCGGACAAGTGGTTCGGCATTGGTCGGTTTATCGACGACTACTCGTTTGCATTGCGCTTGTATCTACCGGAGCGTTTGGACGAAGACGAGAGACAACAACGCGTACAGAAAGCTTGGGCGTACGCAGTCGGCCCGTTGAGCGAAGGCGTAATGCGCCCGGATGAAGCGATCCGCTATTGGCGCACGGTTGAGGAGTTCAAGTGTTGCGCTCCCGCCCAAGAGCCCCAGGACTGGCCGCTGGTACCAGTTGTTGACGACGCCGACCAAATCGAAGAGTGGAGTCCGTCCTCACCTCGAAAACGCACCATCAAGTCACGAGCATTGAGTGCCTTCAGATACATTGACATCTCCAAGAAAATGGACGACATGAAACGAAGCGATGAGACAGCTTATGGCGTAATCCGGGACATCAAAATCGAGATCCCAGGCGAAGACCAAGAAACAGAGCCCATCTGGTCGTGGACGCGTACCGCACGAGCGAGGGGCAGACCTGCAATGCGAGAAGGCCAGATCTTCTCTGCCCTTCTCTACCTCAACACTCAAACCTCAGGGCCTGGCCTTTTGAAAACGCCGTTTCCATCCAAGGCGGATGTTCGATACCCGCCGGTGTATTTCGATGATCGGTTTGTCGTCGGTGGCGATCAGGATGCCAATAAGTCGGCAGAAGAAGCCTTCACGGCGCTAAATGCGCACCTCAAATATGTCCCTCCAGCACTGCTCAGCAAGCTCGCTAGCAACCTGCTCGACAACTTCAAGACCGTAAGGGAAGACGGTGGCAGATACCATATTGTAGAGTCTCTAACATTCCGGCTGGTAGGCCTTCTCACAAGAAGTGACCGGCCGGGTCTAGCGTCAACATTGGCTGTCAAGGCAATCATCGAAAATCCGGACGCAAGCTCCTGGCACCGCCGTCTATTGCATTCAGGTTTCTTCCGACGGTTACCCGCCGCAGACGCGCGTGCCTGCATCGACCAACTTGGCAATGCCATCATCACCAAGCTGGAGGAACAGGCCCGGGACAAAGAGGCACGAGCCGCGAAAGCCCAGGAAGCCGAGAAGACGGACATCCAGGAGAAAAACGAGGAAGTTGCCTCCTTGAAGCCCCTCGTCAAAATCACCACCGTCAAATTCTTAGCCCAACTTCTCCGCGACACGGAATTCGTACCCGAGGACTACTCAGTCGCAGTACTATCCAAGCTGCTGCAGAAAGTCTCGCACCCGGACGCGCGGCTCGCGGTCATCAGCAGTCTCTTGAACCTGCTGCAGTCCGCTCCGCCAGAGCTGTCGGAAAAGATCCTAGAGGAGCTGGAGATAGCGGTCCCGATTGCGAGCAACATCAACGAACGCCAGCCGCTCTCCGAGGCCGACTGGACCAAAGCCGAGCGCGAGCTCGAGATGCCGGAAATATGCTTTGTGCCCATCGACACAGCGTCGTCGCCGCTGTTGCAGTCGCTCATTCGCTTTTTGGCGTACCAATCTCGGGACTATGCGTATCGTGGTGCCTTCATCAAACGCATCCTGCTCCCTATCATCGAGCGACTCAAAGAACAGACCACGCGCTGGACTACGTTGTTCCTCCGCAAGCACGGCATCGATGAAGCAACACAGCGAGGCTTGAACATCCCCCCTGTGCCTCTCTCCTGGATCGTGTGGAATCGGCCGCTTATGGATGCCCCGCAGCATGTATCGACTTCGCTTCTCGAAGACTACGTCTCGTACATCATCTTCGCCATCGCACCCCCTGCGCCCATCAAAGCTCTCAACAAGAAACTCGCCGCCACCCGCACTCTTCGCTCCCAGCCCGCCGTGAAAATCTGGCTAAGTCTCTACGGCGAGGGCCTCGAAGACGTCGACAACGCCGTCAATCTCCCCACGAGAATGTGCACCCTCATCGACAAAGTGGCCGAAGCGAACGACGTGGCACCCGGTCAAACTGACGACGACGCCACGCGCATCACGGTCAAGTTCGTCCAGGAGCAATACCTCAAGATCTTCACTGCGGTAGTCTGGCACGACGACGCGCACTTCTACTACGTCAACGCTCTGATGTCGCAGCTCCGCCCCTCCGGCTTCAACAACGCCTGGCTCACGCGCCGCCAGCCCCTCGTCGAAGCCGTCATCCAGTACATCTCCTCGCTGCGCACGCGCGACTGGGAGCGCGATCCAGCGCGGCAGCCCAAAGTCCTGCCCGACACCTTTCCGCTGCAGCTCTGGCTGCTCAAGTACCCGGACCGCACCGACGTGCAGAACGCTGCCGGCGACGCGGAATCCAAATGCAAGCGCCTCGCCGACGAAATCGCCAGCTTACTCGCCGCCATGCCGGGCACCCTCTACCACAGCAAGCTCGCCGCGCTCAAAAACGCCGTGCACTCCTTCGTGACCAGCAAGACCGACCGTCCGCGCGTGGCGCTGCATCTCGGCGATGTGAGTAGCGCGCGGGTGGCGCTGTCGTGGCTGACGGTGCAGGACTTGCTGCGCGTGGAGGTCGCGGCGCTTATTCTGGCGGAGTCGTATGCGCCAGAGGACGAGGAGGTGAAGAGGAGGGTGCGGGAGCTGCTGCAGAGCTGGAGGATGAGCGGGAGTGAGGGCGTAAGGCGGTGGGGGGCGACGGTGCGGTGGAAGGATACGGCGGAGGAGGATAGTGCGGAGTTGGTTTGGGGTTCGGATGAGGAGATGTCTGAGGATGATGAGGATTCGGATTCGGATGAAGATATGCATGGATGAGGACTAGGCGTGTTGTACGTAGTACGCGGATGGTAGCTAAAGTAGGGGATATGTCTGCTTCCATAGCGAAGTGCTGATTTACGAAACTGCTAGCCAACTCTCCTGTGTAAGTTTAACTTCAATTCGACGTCTTAACCGCAAACACGTAGACAGATATCCGTTTGCCTCGATACAGGACCGCTCTGCTGGTTAGCGTGGATTCCTGAGCACAAGGTCCGTCTCGAAAGGACGCCACCGCCCCGATCCGATCCGATCGGAGAAGTGGATTGTAGGTATGTATATGACTACATCCACCTACTTACCTACCCTGCAGTATCGACGCACACGATCTGTGCGCAAAAGGTGGTCTTGAGAAAGATAAAGAGAAACAGACGGGAGAGACAAGCGCAGACTCGGCGAGCGTGGGTTGTTATATCGCGGACTGGCCGTGCAGACCAAGTATATATGTACAAGTACATGCATATGCCGTCAGATACGTAGTCGGTTAGCATCCACAGTGGGGCGAGTACTGTAGGAGCGTACATGGCGTCCAGAAGCCTACCTCGCTTCAACTCCAATCGAATCGCCAACGCGCCATGGCACGGCACGGCACTGCACGATGACCGCACCTCTGCATCTCGGGCTGCAGGGCTCGCCATCGGAGGTGTGCTGTGCCGCTGTAGGTAGAGGAGCATCTTGCGTCATTGCCATGGGGGAGAAAGGCCCGGGAGCATACCGATTGGTGGGCGGTGGGCCGTCTCTTCCTTCTGTGCGGGTTTGATTTCAGTTTCTCGAAGAAAGATCGAGGACGGGCGGTGCGGGCCAACGTCGCGGCGCCGCAGCTATAGTATGTGCTAATACGTACCACGTGGGCGAGGAGGCTACCTATTTGAGTTCGAGTTCGGTAGGTGGCTGACAGATGCATATGTAGAGGGAGGCCGATCTGGCCGTGAGGCTTCGACAAGCAGTCCCGTTATTGCCGAGATCGAGGGATTCCTAAGAAGTCTCCCTACCGTTATCTGCGAATGGTCCGAGGTCCGATGCAGTATACAAATCTGCGTACCGTGGATCGATGTGGTACGAGGCCAGTCAGGTTTGATACGGGCAGTGGCAAAGCTTATCGCTGAGGCGGACCAAGGTGCAAATATGTAGCGAGGTGATAGGCATGCAACACAAAGTGGTCTGTTCGCGGCATCGACAAGCAGACATCCGGGCCCGCCGTTCACGTCCGTTTCCTCGAGAAGCGGGGCTGTTCGTGGCTCGCGAAGGTTGTACTGTGTACGCAGACGACGGCTCGCAGAGGTGGCAGTTGCTTGTGGCGGTTTGCAGCAGCTGCTCCGAGGCCAATGCCAGTGCCGTTGGCTGGGCAGTGCGCGGCCATTCACAAAGCACGTTCCGGAGGCCATGTTGGTGTTCGTCGGGCTCGTCCAGTCGGGCAGGTGGGCCGAGGGCCAATCAGCGCAGCGGCGTGGCCTGCTGGCGCCGACCGGTCGCGACGGATGGATTGCTGCGCCGTGTTTCTTCGGCGTCGTTCAGTGGTCGTCCGGACGTAGGGGCAAACGTCGTTCGCGCTAGCACCGCCCTGGCAGTCTTCAGGTCTAATGACGATAGACTCGAGGGGCTCCTCTTGACAGTGCCGAGTATAGGGCTTTCTGACAACAGGCCGAGGGCGTCCTGTATCTAGAATACTAGGCATGTGTCTGCAGGGCTGCTGCTTGTGCGGAGTATAGGGTAGAGGCCAGAGAGTAGAACCGCCACAGGTGGGTGTACCTAGGTGTCGTCGCCAAGTGGTTCGGGCGCTGGAGCGCTTCTGATCCGTCGCTGCCCGCTCGCCCGCCGCCCGCCGCCCGCCGCCCGCGCTGATTGGGCGCGCCCACATCGGCGATGCGATGGCGCAGAGAATGGCGCAGAGAATGCAGCGCCTTTGCACTTTCCCATGCCGCTTTCCGATGGGCGCCCGTGCTTTCGCATTGCCGCAGCGCGCTTTCCCACTGTCCCGCTTTCCCACCCACTTTGCCATCCCACTTTCCCACTTTCCCACTTTCCCACTTTCGCACTCTGCGCTGGCTGCGCGCTCGCTTTCCCCCCTCGCGCCCCGCCTGGCTCCACTGCAGCCCACCGTCACCGTCCCCGTCTGGCCAGTCCCCAGTCCCGCCACCCGCTGCGCGCCCTTATATCGCCAGCGTCCTTCCTGAGCCCGCCCGTCGCTCTCGCAACGGCTTTCGCACACACACGACCCTGCCACCCGCACCCGCACCCGCACCCGCACCCCGTCACCGCTGCCGGCTCTGCCCTCCCAATTGCATCCCCTCGTCACTCGCCCGCACGTCCCCACGTCAATGGCGCTCGACACTTCGGCCAGCATGGATTGGGCCCACCTCGCCTACGTTACCCTCAATGCCGGCGGCCCTGGCGACAAATGGCCGCCCTACAGCAGTGCCCATCAGCCTCACTTTCCCTCCACAGCCTTCACCGTTGCGCCCGCACTCTTGACCCAGGCCACCGTTGAACGTCACGGCCAGGTCACTCCGCCCGACGACCTGTCGCCCGCAGACACCTGTGACCGTCGCGATTCGTTCCGCGAGGGCTCGGTACCTCTGGACCAGCTGCGAAACGAGACGTCGTGGCCTGCCAATGGCCAGTTCCAGGCCTTGCAAGACTACCAGCCCATGCCGTCGAGCTCGCTCGAGCATCCGGAGTCCCTCGAGCAGTCGGACCTCCAGAGGTCCCCAGAAGAGCGCACCCCAAAACGCCGTCGAACTAGGCGATCCACAGAAGTCCAGCACCGTGCCGAAAGCGAGACGCGTTACCTTGCACCCCCCACCGCCTCACCCACAAACGACGCCGAGCCACCAAAGCGCAAACGCGGCCGGCCCAAGTCGCAGCCACAGGTGGCTTACACCCAGGACGGCTTTCCTATCCAAGTATCGTCGGCCCGCGAGAACCACCTCGAGAAGAACCGCGTCGCTGCCCACAAGTGTCGTCAACGTAAGAAGGAGTACGTCAGCGGTCTCGAAGAACGCGCGCGCGAGTTGACGGGCAAGAACAAATCTCTCAAAGACAACGTCGCCGTGCTGCGTGACGAGGTGCTTTCGTTGAAGAACGAAGTACTGCGCCACGCTGGGTGTGGCTTCTGGGCTGTCGATGAATACCTCGCCCGTTGTGCCGGCAACCTATTAGGCATGCCCCGCGGCACCACACCAGCCTCGAAACCAAACAGCCAGACGATGAGCCCAGCCATGAGCAACATGAGCCCGGGTCAGTTGGATCGCGCGTCGAGCGCATCGCATATGCCGCGCCAACACGCCATGGACTCCCCAGAGGACGATGAGCTTGATTTCGACATGTTAAACAACTTCGACGAGAAACCGGAGCACACAGAATAGCGCATCTACATGGCGTCTTGTATTCAGTCTCCGGTCTTTGCGTCCTTTCCTTCACCTTCTGTTTTGGGACGTGGCCGTCGTTCAATTTTCCGTCAAACGATTCTATGATACCCAGGCAGTGTGAATCTCAACAAAAGTTTCGGGCTGTTTTCCTTTTCTTTTCACTTTCCTCTTCACGACTCCACGATGGTAATGATATGGCTTTGGGCTTGAACTGGGAAGTGGTTGAGTCCAATGCATGAGGTACAAGTGCACTCGTTGTAGGGCAACACTCAAAAACCAGAACCTGTATGTACTGAAGACGTAGCTCGTAATACTGAGACGAGTTACCACTCTCGTCGGCGATTGAGTATATGTATGCGGGTGAATCCTGCGAGGGCTGTTCGACTATGACGTGACTAATTCCAAGGTTCTAGTGCTAACATGTGCGATAGGCTGAAAGAGGACTAATCCACCTTGTGCGTCGGCATTCGAAGCCGAGACGTCGTGTCCGCCTTCCATATCGTTCCACTTCAACGTCGAGCTGCCCTCACTCTACGCAGCACCTGCAATTCTTCACATTTCCGACCTGGACACATGTCCTGAACGCGGCGACTTTCCCACGGGTGACGCAGGCCCTCTGGACCGTCGACGCTTGGTGCTTCCTCATGTATGTGCGTGGCACAGTCTGCCCCGTCTAAACAGAGTGTCTCGCATGGTTAGGTAGGAAAAACTCAGCTGGGATTTATCGTGTTAATGATATCGCAGTCTGAATTCTACAGCTTTTGCACCCAATGGTCAGCGGGCTTTGACTTGATGTCGGCCCACTTATCAACTAGCTGCCTCGCGGACGATCGAGAACTCCGCAGGGCAGGGCCGAAGGCGCGATAATCCGATGGTCAACTATCACTGCTCAAGACATCTGCACGTTTGCGACGGCGAGAGCCAGTGGACCTAGCGCTATTTGAGCGCCAGCGCTGGGTGGATACTGGAGTAAAACGAAGACAATGCTTTCCGGATTCTGGTCTGCTACTAGTGTTATCCCAAGATAGGGCTCTTTGATGGGTAGTGGTGCCGGGCGTCTTCGAACTCGCAAGCCTGCGCGGTCGGCCAACCGAGTTGGTTCGGGGTGGGGTTGTGAGTGGTGGCGGCCTCTCCGCGGCACGACGGCATGGGGAAATGTGCCGGATAAGGGATTAAATGCCGGACAGGCCATTCCGCTGGCATTTCGGAGCATTGTCAGCATGTTTCGGGAGGTGGTAGTTGTACGCGATTGAGTTGATGGTTTGATATGTGAATTATTGAGTATATCGCTAATGTCCCTGACGAACTGCCCGGTTGATCCTGGCCGTTGGCGAGATTTACCGACTGACTGCTTCGCCCGGTGCCGTCGTAGCCTGCGGTAGTCTACTTGGTGCTCTGATGTTCGCGTTCTGTTGTTGGGAGTCCTGAAACTTCAGCACCACAATAATCATATAAGACGCACCAGGATCTTAGCAAACGAGTACCCTAAACCACATCAGAGCTCAACCTCACCTCTCTTTGGATTCTTGCCTAATTCGCTTGTAGAAGAATGTGCCAACTTGGAGAGTTTTGCTGGACCAAGGGAGATGGGCGGGCTAAGAGATTCGGAAGCGCCAGATGGAGAAGACACGGGTGCAGGGCTCCGTCTGTTCTTGGACGGGATTTCGTGAGTGCGCTCGCATTGCAGCAGATATCAACTCTTGTTATCTCACTCTCTGACCTGTTCTTGCAGTTTGTCTTGTTAGGTTTGTGCGACTCGATGATGTTGTATCAGTAGGTGTCTCTACCCATCGTACCTGCAGCGTTTGCAAGCACACGAGGCTGCTGCATTCAGTCGCATATGGAAGCCGGAACTGCCAGTTCTCCTGGCGGCATAAGAGCATTTCCAAGAAGGCCTCACTCAGATCGACATTGTCGGTCCAACGCTCTCTTGCACCTGCTCCATTAGCTAGATGTTTTGTACCAGTAGGACGCAAACACGACTACGCCGGCATTCCCAATGTGCTTCGCAATGCCATCATGTAGCCTGCGTTGGATAGCTGCTCGCCTTGTGTGTCAGGTATGCGAGTACCCGTTTTGAGTATCCCCGTCTCTCTACCCCACGGAGACTCGGCCTGGTCGCATGGCACACAAGACACGCAAAAGACACACACAGCCAGACCGATGACTCTGTGCATCGGCGCGGTTGACGCCCTCAGACCCGGTAAGATCGCCGAGGATGCCCAGGGTGTTGCCCATGAGCTCGGGCTCACTCCGACCTGCACTCAGCAGTCTCGCAGGGCAGCTTGGTGTCAACGCGAGCGTGAAAACTCGTCTGATTACGTCATGCCACCCGGCTTCGCACGCTAATTGGCGGCGCTAAGTCCCACAACCTCACCGGCACCTGAGCAACCTCGAATCGAGTTTACGCGTGGGGAAGGCCCTCGGGAACAAGACCGCCGCGCACCCGCCACACTACCTGGCCGACTTCACCACGGTACCTCCAGTGGCAGGGCTGCTATCACGGCCACTGCACGCTACTCCTTCGCTCGCCCACCCTCCTCTCGCCGGCGTGGTCGTCACAGGCACAGCTGCCGCCACCGGGATATAAGGAAAATCTCCACGAGAGAGCGTGCAATCCCCACGCCCGAAGATGCAGCCTTCCCAGGGCCTCAAGATCGCCATCCCTAGAATGGACCCGCCACGTCGGCCGGACAATTCGCCCTCCCGCCAGAAAGAAAAGCGAATAGGCAATGCGGTACGCGTGCCCCAGAACGACCTGGGAGAACACATCACTAACAGATCACAGTGCACCGAGTGTCGCAAGCGGAGTATGCTCGCCGCTAATCGCGCAAGCCGTGGATGCTAACTGATCGCAGAGATCAGGTGTGGTGGTGAGCTTCCTACCTGTAAGGCTTGCGACGCGAACAATCGGCCGTGCAGCTACGGGCTGTCCCGGCGAGACCGGGGACGAGAGTGCGTGCTTTGCTTTTCCAGACATTTTGCGGACTAATCTAACTGGCATTGGTAGGGTCGTCGAGAGGAATGAGTCTCTTGTATCACTCTTAAAGGATCTCAGCCTACGTGCGGATAACGCAGACAAACAGTTGATCAACGACGCTCTCCAAGCGGTAATTTCCGACACTTTGGCATTATTGCCTCCACTAATATACTCCAGAACGAGGATGAGGAGCCCCCTTCGTTTGCGCCAACTCCCGCTGACAAGACCCATGGAAAACGCCGAAGGGAGGATCCTGTGACTAGTGCTACATTGGAAGAAGGAGCTGAATACGAGGAACATGGAGAATACCTAGTAACAGGTTCGGTCGGCTCCAACGAAGAGATACACTCCGTCGATGAAGACCTGCTCAGGAACAAGCAGTCAATGGAAACCGGTTTTGTGGGTAAGAATTCTGAAGTACAATGGCTACGCACTCTCCAGAGTCTCCCCGAGGATGCGCCCTTCGAAGAGCCCCATGGGCCGCCAGGGAATAGCACTGAAGCCGTCGGACAACGAGCCGATGCGTTGCACCAACGTCGGTCGCGGCCTGGCACTGAAAGGCGGGGACACGTCACCGATTTCACTTTTTACCTCGATAGTGATGACATTGCGTTCGATATCATAGAGAACCCACACGAGTTTCCCGTCCCCGAGACGGCGGAGCGCTTGATTGAAACCTACTTCACCACGTTACACCGGTCATTCCCCATTCTTCCCGCCTCGTCTCACGCTCAGTTTCTGAGGTTCTTCTCTGCCAGAAAGGAAGGAGCACAATTTCCAGTACCGGATAAATGGCGCGCACTTCTGAATCTTGTCCTCGCAATTGGAGCAAGATACTCGCATCTCATTGACGCTGAGTGGCAGGGAAACCACGGCGACGATACGCGATATATGATTAGAGCGGTGCGCTTGCTGCAGGGGAAACAAGGCGCCATGGTTCTAGCTACTCCAGATTCGATGCTCATTCAGGTCAGTGCTATAATGCGCGGTAGAACAATGTTCTGACTATCTCAGGCTACCGGTCTCCTATCGCTGTACTATTTGATCATTGGACACGTTGGCAGGTAAGTAGATATGCCCTCTGCCGTACCCGGGAACACGTTTCAAGTTCTCCCCTGGATATCGTTATCACCGCTTGTCTGTTTCTGAACATAGATCTCATTATGTCACAGAGGCTGGATTATGATTGGAATATCCCTTCGCTTTTCATTAGCCGTGGGACTTCACTTGAGAAACGAGACGCCTCCCACACTAGCCGGAGAAGAGCCAGGCCATGAATCCATGGTATGGACATGGTGGGGCTTACATTCTCTCGAGCGCCTCTTGTGTGCAATGACTGGCCGGCCGTTCATCATAACCGTCGCAGACTGCACGGCACAGCTCCCGCCCATTCTCCCCGAAGAGCTGTTCGTCGCCGACACAGGCTCAAGACTATCCGCGGACGGACGAATGGGCTCTCTCTCATATTTGATTATGTCGTCCCCTACTTCGCCGAAGCGTGTTGCAATGACGCCGTCGGAAACCTCCTACTTTGATGCGAGCGTCAAACTTAATCTAATTACCCAAAAAATACTCTATGAACTGTACTCTCCTCAGATTGCTTCGCAAAATTGGGCTCATATTCAGAAAACCATACGATCTCTGGCATCAGAGCTAGAAGAGTGGGCTCAGATGGTCATACCAGCCGGATGTGGGACTAACCTTGGACATATGGCTGAGAGTCGCCAACGCGATCAGATTCGGCTGAGTTTCCACTATTGCAGTTCAAAGTTGCTATTGACACGACCATGCCTTTGTCGAGTGGAGCGACGTATCAAGAATCAGAGCACATCTTCTGTCAACTTCGACCAAAGGGCGGCTGAAACTTGCGTTGAGGCTGCCAGGGATATGACCGCTCTACTACCAGAGGTTCCCAATCCGAGGCATATCTACGAGCGAGGCCCATGGTGGGCCATCGTTCACTACAGTAAGTCAATGAACCCAACTTATTTGTTCCCCTAAACACAGCCACTAAATTAACCACAGTAATGCAAGCCCTGGCTGTGTTCCTCCTCGAAATTCATTTTCGCAAAGAACATACCATGATTCACAAGGATGACATATCGGTGTGTGCGAGAAAGCTTCTCCACTGGCTACGCGTTTTGCGGAAGACCGATAGCCTTGCGAACCGGGCCTATAACGTCGTCTGCAGGAACATTCTCGATAACAAAGTCGCCGAAATTCGCGACCTCTTGAACTATGCCACCAGCAGCACCACAGAACCTCTTCACAATACCCGCTCTTCAACCGGCGCTCCACCTCCCTCACAGTCGGCCTGGCTTGCTCCCGATCTCCCAAACCCCGATGATTACTACCCAGCCGCATCTTCTGAATTCACTGCCGCATTCCAAGATCCCTCCGAAAGCGTGGATGCCCAGCACTACGCCCACACACAGTTCCCAAGCGGCGATATGGGAACCGGAAGCGGCTTCATGGCTAGCGCCGGCGTCAATCCAGATGATAGTCTCGGCCTCGATCACGACTTCGGCATGGATCTGAGCTTTTTGCCGGGCCAGATGCAGACGCCACCGCAGATGTGGGCAAGCCCGTTCTACCATGCGCTCGACAACCAGGAATTTCCCATGTTGGATCCGCTGGCGTTTCAGGGTGGGGGAGGGGAGGCTGCGCAGGGGGAGGTGGAAGAGCAGGAGGGGGCTGCTGAGGGAGAAACGGAGCAGCAGTAAGAGGGGGATGGTGGGCTTAAAACAAAACTTCGGTGACTGGATGGTTAAGCACAAGGATTCGGTATCTGTACTGAGTGGTGCTCGCTTGGTACGGAAAGACGGGAATGGTCAGATATGAGCTTTTAGGCTTTGCTTCTAGCCTGGAAACAGCGGGGAAAACGTCTTACATTACATTACTACGTCGCTCAATGTTGGGCGAGGAAGGATCGGGGTTATTCGTCATGACGACATGAGTTATTCGGAAAGAAGCTGATACCCTTAGATATCTTAGTGTCGACTGCAAAGGGCTCTCAGAGCAAGCGGCTGATTGCACTGAACTACCCTGCAATGCACTGCACTGCACTATAATATACTCACTGTACTGCATACTCGTCTTCATCTCATCTCATCCCATCCCATCCTATCTCTTCCTATCCCATCCTATCTCATCTCATCTCTATATCTCTCTTCCATTCACTCCACCCCACTCCACTCCACTACACTCCCGCGCCCCCGCTACTGGAATCCCCCGGCGGCCAAAGAAAACACGGATTTAATGCTTTTCACTAACAAAACAAGCTCCTCGACTAAGGCAGCCGAGAAATAACGCCTCTCTTTTCCTTTTCCTTTCGTACTAAACCCTCTTTTTTCTTTCCTCTCTTGCAGTGTAGATTTAACAACTTAACTTGTACTACTTTGGCGCAGCAACAACTTCTTCCGCAACAACACTACGCAACTCGAGTGCAATACTAGCTAAAACAACTCAACTTTAGTTAAGTCTGTCTACCGACCCAACACAACACAACATACCTACCAAAACTGCACAACCACTATAACTACCACCACCACCATGCCCCACTCCTCCCCCCCACAACCCCCACCCCCGCGTACTCCCCCACCCCCCAGTATACTATCGTCCTTCCCGCACTCCTACACCTACACCTCGTACCTCGGCTCCGGCGCCGAAGGCCGCGTCGAAGCCTGGACGCACCACCCCAGCGGTACGCTCATAGCCGTCAAAACCATCGCCGCCTCGCACTCACAACCCGACTCAACCAACCCCGGCGCAGCAGCAACAGCAACATCAAAAACAGCCCTAGGCCCGCGCCTTCCCCGCGAAGCCGCCATGCACCTACACCTCCCGCCGCACGCCTCTATCCTGCCGCTCCTCGCCTTCGTGCCCTCGCCCACAGCATACACGCTGCTCTTCCCCTACTGCCCGCACGGCGACCTCTCTACCCTGCGCTCGCACCACAACGGCGCATTCACGCCCTCCTTCCTCCTGTCCATCCTCGCGCAACTCTCCTCCGCCCTCGCCTTCCTGCACGAAGGCATCGCCTCACCTCCGCCTCCGCCTCCTTCTGGCGCCCCATCGTGCACCGCGACATCAAGCTCGACAACATCCTAGTCGCGGCCCTGGGCCCCGCGCCCGATCTGTCGAGCGTGACGATCAAACTAGGCGATTTCGGACTCGCGGCTTTCTACGATGGCGATGCAGATGTAGACGAGGCGAGCTTGATGCCGCCGGGCTGGGGCACGCCTTCGCAGTGGCCGCCCGAGCAGACGCTCGCAGCGCGCGCGGCCACGCTCGCGGGCGACGTGTGGGCCGTAGGCAGCGTGGTGCACGATCTCGCGCACGGGTTTCCGCCTATAGTAGACCCAGCGGTTACGCGGCAGGCGTGGGGGGCCGCGCATTGCGGGGACAAAGGGGACGAGGACGAGGAGGAGCCTATAAGCGGATACAGCGCGTGGAGCGAGGCGCGCAAGCAGTACTACTGGGCAGCGGTGACGCCGCGGCGCGTGCTGCGCATAGACGGCGTGGCTAGTAGCGGGTTGGACGCGTGTGTGCGGATGGCGCTGCGGGGGGGGCGAAGGGAGCGCGTGGAGGCGGGGGGGTTGAAGAGGGTGGTTGAGGAGGCGTATGCGGGGTTGCTGTTTGAGGAGTTGAGGGGGGAGAGCGAGGCGGTGGAGCGGGAGATGAGGGGGGGGAGCGGGGGTGGTAGTGGGAGTGGGAGTGATGGGGAGGACGACGACGACGATGAGGTTGTGGATGATTATAATTACGGGTGTTATTAGGGAAGGGAGGCGATGGGGACGGGACAGGACAGGACAGGACAGGACGGAAATATCACCTTAGCTCAGCTCAGCTCAGCGCGCCTGGCTGGCTATGCATGCCTATTCCACACCGAGGAGGGTGAGCCTGGCAAAACAAGCAAGAAGAAAACGCTCCAGCATCCATCTATCCGTAGAAGAACCGAAACCGTAACAGAAAACAAAGGAAGCAGCTAAGATCTTTAACTGTACTACTATACCTCTAACTTCTTTTTCTTTCCCTTTGCCTTTCCCTTGCCTTGCCTTTTCCCTTTCCCCCTTCCCCCTTTACTTACTCATCGCCATCTCGTCTCGCGCAGATAAACATACCTACCCACACACACCACAGCAGAAAAACCCCAACGTGTAAGCGGGTTGAGAGTCGAGGGTTCAGACGGCGTTGTGTGCGGAGCATTTCGGCGTCTTGTCGGCTTAGTTGGTGGGATTGTCTTCCTTCCTCCTGCTCCTGGATCCCGTGTTCCGTACGGACTCACCTAAATCGATCACGGGTGAACAATGCACACGCACATTGTTCGCGTAGAACCACATACCTCGACATTGAAGTGCCACATACCTTTCCTTGTACAGCCCATAGCATGCATACTTAAAACCAAACTCCCTCTCCTCACTCGTACCCACCCATCCACCCTCTTCCTTCATCTACATGCTTAGTTCCACACACCACACATACATTCTTCAAGATGGCTGAAGGTAGATACCCCCAACCTAGCTACCCCCAGCTCTACCGCTTCCCCAAACTCCTAGCAACCTACATGGTCCGCCCGCCTAGCTCAGACACGCCCCTTCGCGAAGACACCTGCTTCGTCTGCCGGCGGCCCTTCGACCAGATAGACGACCCGACGGATCCCACAGAAGTCCCGTGCGAAGCGCGCCAGTACCCGAATTGCGGCCATCTCGTCGGCTCCGCGTGCTTCGAGGAACTGATTACTTCGGGCACAGTCGAGTGCCAGTTCTGCCGCGTGCCGTTCGCGTGCGTGAGCCCATTCCCGCGCTGGGTGCAGTGGGTGTGTCGTCAGTCGCTGTTCCGCGCAGATGTCGCGGGGCAGCACGATCTAATGTATAATGGCGACGCTGCCATGGAGCGGCCGTACCATCGGCTGCGAGAAGCGCACTTGCACAGCGGTATGTCGGCGCGCCAGGCGGTGCGGCTGTGGTGGCTGTATATGACGACGCGCAACTGGCTCGCCGAGATGGAAGTTTTCGGTGTGCCTTTGATTGCGATGCTGGGGACGGACGCGCTGCGGCTGGTGGGAGTACATTCTCATTTCCAGGATGCGGAGCTGTGGGTTTTACGATGCCTGATTGGGAAACAATGTGGTGACTTCCTAGGCGCGTCTGTTGCGGCGTTGCTGGTGGAGATGCTGGTGCTGTCGTTGGTCGACTACAAGCGGACAGTGATAGAGGGGGAGGAACCATCATCCTTCTTCTCTGTCGGGCTGATAGTGGCGATAAATGTGCCGAGGGCGCTGGCGCTGTGTGCGGGGATGTCTTGGTGGCTTGCAGTCATGTGGCTGCTGGCACTGGCAATTGCGTTCGCATTGTACGCCGCCACTATAGCGGTTCTCGTTGCGCAGGGGCTGAAGGAGCCGGCCCGGGACGTCGTATGGCGGGTGTTGACTACGCGATCCTTGGGTGCTCCTGAGTGGTACAGGATCGATAGAGAGACGCTGGAGCAGTTGATGGAGGATTCGCCTCTGCAAGTGACACCAGACGGTCGAGTTGTAGCTAGAACTCGGGCGCCCAACTACGATACTAGATAGCCGGCCTAGGACTAAAATACGGTTACTGCTTGCAGTGGGACTGCAGTCCCGTCAGACCACGGCATGGGATCATCCTGGTTCTGAGAGAGCGATGACTAGACAGATGGAAGCCGAAATGGCGTCCAGTAGTGAAAAAGAACTTAGCATGTGCACAATGCAACAATGCAACAATTCATACACAAGAACTAATTGCAAACCTTTCATCTCCCAGCTCTTTCCTATCTCTTACAACATTGTGCATTCCTATGCTTGCCCGGATTTGGCTATCTCTTAATCGATATGCGGTGACAAGGTTGACAGGGACTGACGGTGACCTAATGAAAGAGCAGTCGACAGGAAAGCATGCAGATTATGGATGTGGCTTCAAAGATGATACATAGTAAATTTACTGGGGTTTTTAATATGAGTTTGTCGGCGTAGGGATATTGTTGATATTGAACCCGAGACATGCGGCTGAGAAGTTTGATGACGTGTTTCCGGTTCCGTATTATCGCATCCAAACCCGCAGTGTGACGAGATGATGCCGGGGCGTTAGACAGGAGCGTGGAAGAGGAGGCGGGTTCAGCGGTGAGGACGGAGGACGAAAGAGGAGCCGCGGGGCGAATCTTGGCGGGGATTGGCTTGGCGCGTAGGCACGTCGCGTCGACGATCGGGGGCGCGCGCCGACGCAACAAAATCAACGTCGACGGCACAATTCAACCTCGACTGCACACATCAACGTCGACGGCACCCCCGGCCGACACTTCGAGTCCCTGCCCGCCCCGCCCCGCCCCGCCATGTTGTGAGCAGTCTGCGACGAGTCGGCTTCATCTACGCTCTCTGCATCTCTGGCACAGTAACGTCGTGCACCTCTCTTGACAGCGCCCGCAACGACGCCCGCCGCACAGGGCCCACCGGCGCCATGGGCTATATCAAGCAGATCACCATCCAGGGCTTCAAGAGGTGCGCTTCTCTCTGCAATTGACGGCAATCGCGCTAACACAACCATCCTAGCTACAAGGACCAGACGCAAATCGAGCCCTTTTCGTCCAAGAGCAATGTCATCGTCGGCCGCAACGGCTCGGGCAAGAGCAACTTCTTCGCGGCGGTGCGCTTCGTGCTGGGCGACGACTACCACTTCATGAGCCGCGAGGAGCGCCAGGCCCTGCTCCATGTGCGTGCACAACACCACACACCCCGTGTTGAAGGCTAACTCCCGCCAGGAAGGCTCCGGCTCGGCCGTCATGTCGGCCTACGTCGAGGTGTGCTTCGACAACAGCCAGGACCGCTTCCACACCGGCCGCCCCGAGTTCTACCTGCGCCGCACGATTGGCGCCAAGAAGGACGAGTACTCGCTCGACCGCAAGAACGCGACCAAGGCCGAAGTCCACTCCATCCTGGAGTCGGCCGGCTTCTCGCGCTCGAACCCCTACTACATTGTGCCGCAGGGCCGCGTGACGGCGCTCACCAACATGAAGGATCTGGAGCGCCTGACGCTGCTGAAGGAGATCTCCGGCTCGAACGTGTACGAGACGCGGCGCGCCGACAGTCTGAAGCTGCTGACGGACACGGACAACAAACGCGCCAAGATTGACGAGTTCGTGACGTCGATTGAAGAGCGTCTGGACGAGCTGCAGGGCGAGAAAGAGGAGCTCGAGGCGTGGAACAAGAACGACCGGGAGCGGCGGTGTTTGCTGTACACCATCGCCCGCAACGACGAGATCAAGTACGAGGACCTCATCTCCGACATCGACGACCGGCGGCAGAACGGCGCAGCCCATACCGACGACAGCCGCGCGCGCTTCATCCAGAACGAGAAAGACATGGCGCGCATCGACACCGGGATCAACCAGCTGAAGAGCCAGGTCGAGCTGTTGAAGGACGAGCGCGCTCAGCTGGAGTCCGACAAGCGCGATTCTGCCCGCACCAA